>OY744515.1:232400737-232545737 GCA_963556195.1 Sepiola atlantica | reverse complement strand
TTTAATACGCGTCACCTGATGACTTCCGGCTCCGGAAGCACGTATGGAAGCCCATACGAATGTAATATAACATTCATCCTTGCAAGAAAGAAAAAAGATAGTGTCTTCAATAATTTAAGTTTTACCTTTTACCTTTTTTCTTTTTTTATATTGATTAAATTGTAATAAAAAAACACGTGTTACTTGGAAGCCAAGCTTTATTCAACTAAAAAAGGAATACAAAAAGGTGGCAGAAATTCATTGGAATCACGGCGATCAATAATACAGGGCTGCTAAGCAGGCGATTAAGGTCAACGACTCGAGGCGGATATGTGAAGAGCAAAATTACTACTAAATATTAATCACCGTGCAAAGTTTTAGTAACAATTCACCAGTAATGTGTAGTAATTAGTAACTTTACATATTATTAGGAAGCAGCTTACAATTATTGATTTATTTCCATCAAATACAATGTAAAAAGAACAAAAGTATAAATAAAACTAAATTCACAAAAAATCACTTTATTCACCATGAATTAGACACATTTTTGATATTTCAAAAATGATGAGTCAATTTGTTCATATTGACTGCTTGATTACAGAAAATATAATGACATAATTACAATCAGAAATCAAATACTTTATGAACAAAATAATGTTTGGAGAAACAAATTTGATAATTTTTACAGAATTTGCTGTTTGTACATGTATGTACAATTTGTTTTTACAGAAGATGAAATAATGCTTATTTCTCTATTATACGATAATGCATATCATATATGTATTAATAATTAAATCAACTCACATTAAAAAGACTGAGACAAACAGAGATTGAACAACTTCGAGATATCAAATAACTGGAAGACCATTAAAAAAAATGATGGAATCACAGATTTGCAACTATTATTGTAGAGTCACCAAAAATATTGAGCTTCAACCTTTTGAAATGGGATAGAAACGAATCTTTTGAAAATAGCTAGACTTAGCTCCAAAGATCATTCTCTATTAAAATGAAAAAGAAAACACTTTCAAACACTTTCAGATGTTCAAAACTATACTGGTCGGTAGAAAAGTAATAGTTATGTTTTGTATATTATGTTTTTTTTTTCTTTTCCTGATTCTTGCTCTGTTTATTATATTTTCATAGGAAAACAATGGGAATGTTTTACAATAGCCCTACAGCTCGCGAGTCGGGTTGAAAAAAAGTTGTAGAACGTAGTCAAAAAAATGAATATGCAACAAATAAATTCAACGTACGTAGAGACCGGAGATTTTCCTAGTTTTCTATTCCATTTGTCTGTATGTTTACGTATGGTAAATGGGTTTTTATTAGACATAAAAAAAAAAGAAAAATTTTAATGTCATTTATTTAAAAAACAAAATGGCGTCATTAGTTTTTGCTATCGGTGTGTGTTTTTTTTTACCGGGACACATAATCAAAGCGGCGTTTTTTTTTTTTTTGGGGGGGGGGGGGTTGCATTTTTGAAATGTAATTTTATGAAACGAACATTTTAACGATCATTTTGATCACCGAATGAGCGCGCATGTCGTTACGTCATTGGGGGTTAGGGTTAGGGCTGGGCTGGGCTGGGTTAGGGCTGGGTTTAGGTTAGGGTTAGGGCTGGGTTTAGGTAAGGGTTAGGAATTTTTAAAAGAAACTGGAAAAAAAAACATTACGGTGTGACGAATGAAAATAATATGTAAATAAAAGCACAGTGACATGTAAATAAAAAGAAAAGTACTTTATTCCGTTTGCTTAAAATGTAGTTTTGTTTTGTTTTTCTGCTTGGCTAAAAATGCAAAAATGGCGCTTTGACTATGAGTCCCAGTAAAAAACCAACCGAATCCAGAACGAGGCGGAAGTCTCGTTCTGGATTCGGTGTTTTCTATTGAAACAGCCATTACTATTTTTTTTTCACTTCACTTACGCTAAACCTATTAACTTATAGAAAATAGCACTTTTAACGGATTATAATCATTAATAACTGTCACAGTAAACTTGGAAATTCAGTTTTATCGGCTACGGTAACTTTTATTTGTTGTATATTTGTTTTTTCAGCGTTTTCGTTGTTAGGCTATTATAAAAAATACCCAAAATAATTATAGAAAAGTTTATAAAATATTTAAGTAAGTTGTTTTATTTTCGTAAAACATTTCTTATGTAAATTAAATGGAACTTTTGAGGCATTCATGCAGTATAGTTAAAAGCATAAATCGAAAAAAATTGTACAGCAAATAACTGTTACCAAACGCAAGAAAATTTAGTACACTTACGAAATACTAATGCCTGAGAAGATGAAGTGAATTTTAGACTAAGGAAATGTATTTCAATTAGAAGCGGTACATTCTTCGAATTTTCTACTCTACCAATGTCACTGATCTTTGACTTTTCTATACTGTACGTGTTCCGATATTCGGGTGAATGTTAAAAACTATTTACATAGCAAACAGAACTCACCTCGTAAGTTAGCAAATAGATTGTTGTAATCATTTTATCTTTTAATTAACTTCTAAATTTTTACATTAAATTGTGTAGTTAACGTTTGAATTATTTACAGTGCAATGGGTGTATGGCTACCCCCAAATAAATTTTATTATTTACTTAACATCATGTTTTAGTATTAATAAAAAAAACTTAAATATGTTAGTTATAGCAAGCTGAATCGTACACGTGAACCAGTGAATAAAATGTATTTTTTTTTGTTTAAAAAAAAATGAAATGTCCGACTTCGCATTTATTTAAATAAAAGTGGATGCGATGGAGATCATCGCTTATTAAGAATTTAGAGTTAACTCCTTCTATATTTTGTAATACATTATTGTCGGTCGTATATGTTTTTACCTCCCATAATATTGACAGGGTTTTGGGAAAAATAATGCAATTTTTTTTTTGTATACCTTAGATATTGTTTTAAATAAAACTACCGTTTGTTTAACATTGCAAAGCCTCCGTTTTTACGAAACCAAAACCTGTAAACATGTAAGGGGAGTAATTCTTATGTAGTAATTTAGAGTGATCTCCCTTTAGTTAATAAAAAATATGAAATACATTGAAATCACGGCCATCCATAGTACAGAACTTCTAAGCATGCCACTGAGGTCCACGACTAGGGCGGATATGTGAAGAGCCAAATTACTACTAAATAGTAATCATTGAGAAAAGTTTTAGTAAAAATATTTAGTAATGTCGAGTAATTAGTAACTATACATATTAGTGGAAAGCAATTTACATTTATTGATTTATTTCCATCAAATCCAATTTAACAAGAACAAAAATACAAATAAACTAAATTCACAAAAATCACTTTATTCACCATGAATTAGATACATTCTTGATATTTAAAAAATGATGAGTCAATTTGTTTATATTGACTGCTTGATTACAGAAAATGTGACATATTACAATCAGAAATCAAATACTTTATGAACAAAATAATGTTTGGAGAAACAAATTTAATAACTTTTACAGAATTTACTGTTTGTTAAATGTACAATTTGTTTTTACAGAAGATGAAATAATGCTTATTTCTCTATTATACAATACTACATATTATACACAGTATTAATAATTAAATCAACTCACATTATAAGACTGAGACAAACAGAGATTGAACAACTTCGAGAGATCAAATAACTGGAAGACCATTAAAAAAAATGATAGCATCACAGATTTGAAACTATTATTGTAGAGTCACCAAAAATATTGAGCTTCAACCTTTTGAAATGGGATAGAAACGAATCTTGTGAAAATAGCTAGACTTAGCTCCAAAGATCATTCTCTATTAAAATGAAAAAGAAAACACTTTCAAACACTTTCAGATGTTTAAAACTATACTGGTCGGTAGAAAAGTAATAGTTATGTTTTGTATATTATGTTGTTTTTTTCTTTTCCTGATTCTTGCTCTGTTAATTATATTTTCATAGGAAAATAATGGGAATGTTTTACAATAGCCCTACAGCTCGCGAGTCGGGTTGAAAAAAAGTTGTAGAACGTAGTCAAAAAAATGAATATGCAACAAATAAATTCAACTTACGTAGAGACCGGAGATTTTCCTAGTTTTCTATTCCATTTGTCTGTATGTTTACGTATGGTAAATGGGTTTTTATTAGACATGAGAAAAAAAAAAGAATAATTTTAATGTCATTTATTTAAAAAACAAAATGGCGTCATTAGTTTTTGCTATCGGTGTCACTGTGTGTTTTTTTTTACCGGGACTCATAATCAAAGCGGCGTTTTTTTTGTTGTTTTTTTTTTGGGGGGGGGTTGCATTTTTGAAATGTAATTTTATGAAACGAACATTTTAACGATCATTTTGATCACCGAATGAGCGCGCATGTCGTTACGTCATTGGGGGTTAGGGTTACGGCTGGGCTGGGCTGGGTTAGGGCTGGGTTCAGGTTAGGGTTAGGGCTGGGTTTAGGTAAGGGTTAGGAATTTTTAAAAGAAACAGGAAAAAAAAAACATTACGGTGTGACGAATGAAAATAATATGTAAATAAAAGCACAGTGACATGTAAATAAAAAGAAAAGTACTTTATTCCGTTTGCTTAAAATGTAGTTTTGTTTTATTCTTCTGCTTGGCTAAAAATGCAAAAATGGCGCTTTGACTATGAGTCCCAGTAAAAAACCAACCGAATCCAGAACGAGGCGGAAGTCTCGTTCTGGATTCGGTGTTTTCTATCGAAACAGCCATTACTATTTTTTTTTTCACTTCACTTACGCTAAACCTATTAACTTATAGAAAATAGCACTTTTAACGGATTATAATCATTAATAACTGTCACAGTTAACTTGGAAATTCAGTTTTATCGGCTACGGTAACTTTTATTTGTTGTATATTTGTTTTTTTCAGCGTTTTCGTTGTTGGGCTATTATAAAAAATACCCAAAATAATTATAGAAAAGTTTATAAAATATTTAAGTAAGTTGTTTTATTTTCGTAAAACATTTCTTATGTAAATTAAATGGAACTTTTGAGGCATTCATGCAGTATAGTTAAAAGCATAAATCGAAAAAATTGTACAGCAAATAACTGTTACCAAACGCAAGAAAATTTAGTACACTTACGAAATACTAATGCCTGAGAAGATGAAGTGAATTTTAGACTAAGGAAATGTATTTCAATTAGAAGCGGTACATTCTTCGAATTTTCTACTCTACCAATGTCACTGATCTTTGACTTTTCTATACTGTACGTGTTCCGATATTCGGGTGAATGTTAAAAACTATTTACATAGCAAACAGAACTCACCTCGTAAGTTAGCAAATAGATTGTTGTAATCATTTTATCTTTTAATTAACTTCTAAATTTTTACATTAAATTGTGTAGTTAACGTTTGAATTATTTACAGTGCAATGGGTGTATGGCTACCCCCAAATAACTTTTATTATTTACTTAACATCATGTTTTAGTATTAATAAAAAAAACTTAAATATGTTAGTTATAGCAAGCTGAATCGTACACGTGACCAGTGAATAAAATGTTGTTTTTTTTGTTTAAAAAAAATGAAATGTCCGACCTCGCATTTATTTAAATAAAAGTGGATGCAATGGAGGTCATCGCTTATTAAGAATTTAGAGTTAACTCCTTCTATATTTTGTTATACATTATTGTCGGTCGTATATGTTTTTACCTCCCATAATATTGACAGGGTGTTAGGAAAAATAATGCAATTTTTTTTTTGTATACCCTAGATATTGTTTTAAATAAAACTACCGTTTGTTTAACATTGCAAAGCCTTCGTTTTTACGAAACCAAAACCTGGAAACATGTAAGGGGAGTAATTCTTATGTAGTAATTTAGAGTGATCTCCCTTTAGTTAATAAAAAATATGAAATACATTGGAATCACGGCCATCCATAATACAGGACAGCTTAGCATGCCATAGAGGTCCACGACTAGGGCTAATATGTGAAGAGCCAAATTACTACTAAATAGTAATCATTGAGAAAAGTTTCAGTAAAAATATTTAGTAATGTCGAGTAATTAGTAACTATACATATTAGTGGAAAGCAATTTACATTTATTGATTTATTTCCATCAAATCCAATTTTACAAGAACAAAGATACAAATAAACTAAATTCACAAAAATCACTTTATTCACCATGAATTAGATACATTCTTGATATTTAAAAAATGATGAGTCAATTTGTTTATATTGACTGCTTTATTACAGAAAATGTGACATATTACAATCAGAAATCAAATACTTTATGAACAAAATAATGTTTGGAGAAACAAATTTTATAACTTTTACAGAATTTACTGTTTGTTAAATGTACAATTTGTTTTTACAGAAGATGAAATAATGCTTATTTCTCTATTATACAATACTACATATTATACACAGTATTAATAATTAAATCAACTCACATTATAAGACTGAGACAAACAGAGATTGAACAACTTCGAGAGATCAAATAACTGGAAGACCATTAAAAAAAATGATGGAATCACAGATTTGCAACTATTATTGTAGAGTCACCAAAAATATTGAGCTTCAACCTTTTGAAATGGGATAGAAACGAATCTTTTGAAAATAGCTAGACTTAGCTCCAAAGATCATTCTCTATTAAAATGAAAAAGAAAACACTTTCAAACACTTTCAGATGTTTAAAACTATACTGGTCGGTAGAAAAGTAATAGTTATGTTTTGTATATTATGTTGTTTTTTTCTTTTCCTGATTCTTGCTCTGTTAATTATATTTTCATAGGAAAATAATGGGAATGTTTTACAATAGCCCTACAGCTCGCGAGTCGGGTTGAAAAAAAGTTGTAGAACGTAGTCAAAAAAATGAATATGCAACAAATAAATTCAACGTACGTAGAGACCGGAGATTTTCCTAGTTTTCTATTCCATTTGTTTGTATGTTTACGTATGGTAAATGGGTTTTTATTAGACATGAAAAAAAAAAGAATAATTTTAATGTAATTTATTTAAAAAACAAAATGGCGTCATTAGTTTTTGCTATCGGTTTCACGTGTGTGTTTTTTTTTTACCGGGACTCATAATCAAAGCGGAGTTTTTTTTGTTGTTTTTTTTTTGGGGGGGGGATTGCATTTTTGAAATGTAATTTTATGAAACGAACATTTTAACGATCATTTTGATCACCGAATGAGCGCGCATGTCGTTACGTCATTGGGGGTTAGGGTTAGGGCTGGGTTTAGGTTAGGGTTAGGGCTGGGTTTAGGTAAGGGTTAGGGTTAGGGCTGGGTTTAGGTAAGGGTTAGGGTTAGGAATTTTTTAAAGAAACAGGAAAAAAAAACATTACGGTGTGACGAATGAAAATAATATGTAAATAAAAGCACACTGACATGTAAATAAAAAGAAAAGTACTTTATTCCGTTTGCTTAAAATGTAGTTTTGTTTTGTTCTTCTGCTTGGCTAAAAATGCAAAAATTGCAAAAATTGCGCTTTGACTATGAGTCCCAGTAAAAAACACACCGAATCCAGAACGAGGCGGAAGTCTCGTTCTGGATTCGGTGTTTTCTATCGAAACAGCCATTACTATTTTTTTTTTCACCTCACTTATGCTAAACCTATTAACTTATAGAAAATAGCACTTTTAACGGATTATAATCATTAATAACTGTCACAGTTAACTTGGAAATTCAGTTTTATCGGCTACGGTAACTTTTATTTGTTGTATATTTGTTCTTTTCAGCGTTTTCGTTGTTGGGCTATTATAAAAAATACCCAAAATAATTATAGAAAAGTTTATAAAATATTTAAGTAAGTTGTTTTATTTTCGTAAAACATTTCTTATGTAAATTAAATGGAACTTTTGAGGCATTCATGCAGTATAGTTAAAAGCATAAATCGAAAAAATTGTACAGCAAATAACTGTTACCAAACGCAAGAAAATTTAGTACACTTACGAAATACTAATGCCTGAGAAGATGAAGTGAATTTTAGACTAAGGAAATGTATTTCAATTAGAAGCGGTACATTCTTCGAATTTTCTACTCTACCAATGTCACTGATCTTTGACTTTTCTATACTGTACGTGTTCCGATATTCGGGTGAATGTTAAAAACTATTTACATAGCAAACAGAACTCACCTCGTAAGTTAGCAAATAGATTGTTGTAATCATTTTATCTTTTAATTAACTTC
Organism: Sepiola atlantica; assembly: GCA_963556195.1. Classification (NCBI taxonomy): domain Eukaryota; kingdom Metazoa; phylum Mollusca; class Cephalopoda; order Sepiida; family Sepiolidae; genus Sepiola; species Sepiola atlantica. The sequence goes on along the minus strand of OY744515.1, from coordinate 232,537,643 downwards.
TAAATTTTTACATTAAATTGTGTAGTTAACGTTTGAATTATTTACAGTGCAATGGGTGTATGGCTACCCCCAAATAACTTTTATTATTTACTTAACATCATGTTTTAGTATTAATAAAAAAAACTTAAATATGTTAGTTATAGCAAGCTGAATCGTACACGTGACCAGTGAATAAAATGTTGTTTTTTTTGTTTAAAAAAAAATGAAATGTCCGACCTCGCATTTATTTAAATAAAAGTGGATGCAATGGAGGTCATCGCTTATTAAGAATTTAGAGTTGACTCCTTCTATATTTTGTTATACATTATTGTCGGTCGTATATGTTTTTACCTCCCATAATATTGACAGGGTGTTGGGAAAAATAATGCAATTTTTTTTTGTATACCCTAGATATTGTTTTAAATAAAACTACCGTTTGTTTAACATTGCAAAGCCTTCGTTTTTACGAAACCAAAACCTGGAAACATGTAAGGGGAGTAATTCTTATGTAGTAATTTAGAGTGATCTCCCTTTAGTTAATAAAAAATATGAAATACATTGGAATCACGGCCATCCATAATACAGGACAGCTTAGCATGCCATAGAGGTCCACGACTAGGGCGAATATGTGAAGAGCCAAATTACTACTAAATAGTAATCATTGAGAAAAGTTTCAGTAAAAATATTTAGTAATGTCGAGTAATTAGTAACTATACATATTAGTGGAAAGCAATTTACATTTATTGATTTATTTCCATCAAATCCAATTTAAGAATAACAAAAATACAAATAAACTAAATTCACAAAAATCACTTTATTCACCATGAATTAGATACATTCTTGATATTTAAAAAATGATAAGTCAATTTGTTTATATTGACTGCTTGATTACAGAAAATGTGACATATTACAATCAGAAATCAAATACTTTATGAACAAAATAATGTTTGGAGAAACAAATTTAATAACTTTTACAGAATTTGCTGTTTGTTACATGTACAATTTGTTTTTACAGAAGATGAAATAATGCTTATTTCTCTATTATACAATAATACATATTATACACAGTATTAATAATTAAATCAACTCACATTATAAGACAGAGACAAACAGAGATTGAACAACTTCGAGAGATCAAATAACTGGAAGACCATTAAAAAAAATGATGGAATCACAGATTTGCAACTATTATTGTAGAGTCACCAAAAATAATGTAGCTTCAACCTTTTGAAATGGGATAGAAACGAATCTTTTGAAAATAGCTAGACTTATCTCCAAAGATCATTCTCTATTAAAATGAAGAAGAAAACACTTTCAAACACTTTCAAATGTTCAAAACTATACTGGTCGGTAGAAAAGTAATAGTTATGTTGTGTATATTATGTTGTTTTTTTTTCTTTTCCTGATTCTTGCTCTGTTTATTATATTTTCATAGGAAAATAATGGGAATGTTTTACAATAGCCCTACAGCTCGCGAGTCGGGTTGAAAAAAAGTTGTAGAACGTAGTCAAAAAAATGAATATGCAACAAATAAATTCAACGTCCGTAGAGACCGGAGATTTTCCTAGTTTTCTATTCCATTTGTTTGTATGTTTACGTATGGTAAATGGGTTTTTATTAGACATGAAAAAACAAATTTTAATGTCATTTATTTAAAAAACAAAATGGCGTCATTAGTTTTTGCTATCGGTTTCACGTGTGTGTTTTTTTTTACCGGGACTCATAATCAAAGCGGAGTTTTTTTTTTGTTTTTTTTTGGGGGGGGTTGCATTTTTGAAATGTAATTTTATGAAACGAACATTTTAACGATCATTTTGATCACCGAATGAGCGCGCATGTCGTTACGTCATTGGGGGTTAGGGTTAGGGCTGGGTTTAGGTTAGGGTTACCCCTGGGTTTAGGTAAGGGTTAGGGTTAGGAATTTTTTAAAGAAACAGGAAAAAAAAACATTACGGTGTGACGAATGAAAATAATATGTAAATAAAAGCACACTGACATGTAAATAAAAAGAAAAGTACTTTATTCCGTTTGCTTAAAATGTAGTTTTGTTTTGTTCTTCTGCTTGGCTAAAAATGCAAAAATTGCGCTTTGACTATGAGTCCCAGTAAAAAACCAACCGAATCCAGAACGATGCGGAAGTCTCGTTCTGGATTCGGTGTTTTCTATCGAAACAGCCATTACTATTTTTTTTTTCACTTCACTTACGCTAAACCTATTAACTTATAGAAAATAGCACTTTTAACGGATTATAATCATTAATAACTGTCACAGTTAACTTGGAAATTCAGTTTTATAGGCTACGGTAACTTTTATTTGTTGTATATTTGTTTTTTTCAGCGTTTTCGTTGTTAGGCTATTATAAAAAATACCCAAAATAATTATAGAAAAGTTTATAAAATATTTAAGTAAGTTGTTTTATTTTCGTAAAACATTTCTTATGTAAATTAAATGGAACTTTTGAGGCATTCATGCAGTATAGTTAAAAGCATAAATCGAAAAAATTGTACAGCAAATAACTGTTACCAAACGCAAGAAAATTTAGTACACTTACGAAATACTAATGCCTGAGAAGATGAAGTGAATTTTAGACTAAGGAAATGTATTTCAATTAGAAGCGGTACATTCTTCGAATTTTCTACTCTACCAATGTCACTGATCTTTGACTTTTCTATACTGTACGTGTTCCGATATTCGGGTGAATGTTAAAAACTATTTACATAGCAAACAGAACTCACCTCGTAAGTTAGCAAATAGATTGTTGTAATCATTTTATCTTTTAATTAACTTCTAAATTTTTACATTAAATTGTGTAGTTAACGTTTGAATTATTTACAGTGCAATGGGTGTATGGCTACCCCCAAATAAATTTTATTATTTACTTAACATCATGTTTTAGTATTAATAAAAAAAACTTAAATATGTTAGTTATAGCAAGCTGAATCGTACACGTGACCAGTGAATAAAATGTTGTTTTTTTTGTTTAAAAAAAAATGAAATGTCCGACCTCGCATTTATTTAAATAAAAGTGGATGCAATGGAGGTCATCGCTTATTAAGAATTTAGAGTTGACTCCTTCTATATTTTGTTATACATTATTGTCGGTCGTATATGTTTTTACCTCCCATAATATTGACAGGGTGTTGGGAAAAATAATGCAATTTTTTTTTTGTATACCCTAGATATTGTTTTAAATAAAACTACCGTTTGTTTAACATTGCAAAGCCTTCGTTTTTACGAAACCAAAACCTGGAAACATGTAAGGGGAGTAATTCTTATGTAGTAATTTAGAGTGATCTCCCTTTAGTTAATAAAAAATATGAAATACATTGGAATCACGGCCATCCATAATACAGGACAGCTTAGCATGCCATAGAGGTCCACGACTAGGGCGAATATGTGAAGAGCCAAATTACTACTAAATAGTAATCATTGAGAAAAGTTTCAGTAAAAATATTTAGTAATGTCGAGTAATTAGTAACTATACATATGAGTGGAAAGCAATTTACATTTATTGATTTATTTCCATCAAATCCAATTTTACAAGAACAAAGATACAAATAAACTAAATTCACAAAAATCACTTTATTCACCATGAATTAGATACATTCTTGATATTTAAAAAATGATGAGTCAATTTGTTTATATTGACTGCTTTATTACAGAAAATGTGACATATTACAATCAGAAATCAAATACTTTATGAACAAAATAATGTTTGGAGAAACAAATTTTATAACTTTTACAGAATTTACTGTTTGTTAAATGTACAATTTGTTTTTACAGACGATGAAATAATGCTTATTTCTCTATTATACAATACTACATATTATACTCAGTATTAATAATTAAATCAACTCACATTATAAGACTGAGACAAACAGAGATTGAACAACTTCGAGAGATCAAATAACTGGAAGACCATTAAAAAAAATGATGGAATCACAGATTTGCAACTATTATTGTAGAGTCACCAAAAATATTGAGCTTCAACCTTTTGAAATGGGATAGAAACGAATCTTTTGAAAATAGCTAGACTTAGCTCCAAAGATCATTCTCTATTAAAATGAAAAAGAAAACACTTTCAAACACTTTCAGATGTTTAAAACTATACTGGTCGGTAGAAAAGTAATAGTTATGTTTTGTATATTATGTTGTTTTTTTCTTTTCCTGATTCTTGCTCTGTTAATTATATTTTCATAGGAAAATAATGGGAATGTTTTACAATAGCCCTACAGCTCGCGAGTCTGGTTGAAAAAAGTTGTAGAACGTAGTCAAAAAAATGAATATGCAACAAATAAATTCAACGTACGTAGAGACCGGAGATTTTCCTAGTTTTCTATTCCATTTGTTTGTATGTTTACGTATGGAAAATGGGTTTTTATTAGACATGAAAAAACAAATTTTAATGTCATTTATTTAAAAAACAAAATGGCGTCATTAGTTTTTGCTATCGGTTTCACGTGTGTGTTTTTTTTTACCGGGACTCATAATCAAAGCGGAGTTTTTTTTGTTGTTTTTTTTTGTTGGGGGGGGGGGGGGGTGGTGACATTTTTAAAATGTAATTTTATTAAACGAACATTTTAACGATCATTTTGATCACCGAATGAGCGCGCATGTCGTTACGTCATTGGGGGTTAGGGTTAGGGCTGGGTTTAGGTTAGGGTTACCCCTGGGTTTAGGTAAGGGTTAGGGTTAGGAATTTTTTAAAGAAACAGGAAAAAAAAACATTACGGTGTGACGAATGAAAATAATATGTAAATAAAAGCACACTGACATGTAAATAAAAAGAAAAGTACTTTATTCCGTTTGCTTAAAATGTAGTTTTGTTTTGTTCTTCTGCTTGGCTAAAAATGCAAAAATTGCGCTTTGACTATGAGTCCCAGTAAAAAACCAACCGAATCCAGAACGATGCGGAAGTCTCGTTCTGGATTCAGTGTTTTCTATCGAAACAGCCATTACTATTTTTTTTTTCACTTCACTTACGCTAAACCTATTAACTTATAGAAAATAGCACTTTTAACGGATTATAATCATTAATAACTGTCACAGTTAACTTGGAAATTCAGTTTTATAGGCTACGGTAACTTTTATTTGTTGTATATTTGTTTTTTTTCAGCGTTTTCGTTGTTAGGCTATTATAAAAAATACCCAAAATAATTATAGAAAAGTTTATAAAATATTTAAGTAAGTTGTTTTATTTTCGTAAAACATGTCTTATGTAAATTAAATGGAACTTTTGAGGCATTCATGCAGTATAGTTAAAAGCATAAATCGAAAAAATTTACAGCAAATAACTGTTACCAAACGCAAGAAAATTTAGTACACTTACGAAATACTAATGCCTGAGAAGATGAAGTGAATTTTAGACTAAGGAAATGTATTTCAATTAGAAGCGGTACATTCTTCGAATTTTCTACTCTACCAATGTCACTGATCTTTGACTTTTCTATACTGTACGTGTTCCGATATTCGGGTGAATGTAAAAAACTATTTACATAGCAAACAGAACTCACCTCGTAAGTTAGCAAATAGATTGTTGTAATCATTTTATCTTTTAATTAACTTCTAAATTTTTACATTAAATTGTGTAGTTAACGTTTGAATTATTTACAGTGCAATGGGTGTATGGCTACCCCCAAATAACTTTTATTATTTACTTAACATCATGTTTTAGTATTAATAAAAAAAACTTAAATATGTTAGTTATAGCAAGCTGAATCGTACACGTGACCAGTGAATAAAATGTTTTTTTTTTTTGTTTAAAAAAAAATGAAATGTCCGACCTCGCATTTATTTAAATAAAAGTGGATGCAATGGAGGTCATCGCTTATTAGGAATTTAGAGTTAACTCCTTCTATATTTTGTTATACATTATTGTCGGTCGTATATGTTTTTACCTCCCATAATATTGACAGGGTGTTGGGAAAAATAATGCAATTTTTTTTTTGTATACCCTAGATATTGTTTTAAATAAAACTACCGTTTGTTTAACATTGCAAAGCCTTCGTTTTTACGAAACCAAAACCTAGAAACATGTAAGGGGAGTAATTCTTATGTAGTAATTTAGAGTGATCTCCCTTTAGTTAATAAAAAATATGAAATACATTGAAATCACGGCCATCCATAGTACAGAACTTCTAAGCATGCCACTGAGGTCCACGACTAGGGCGAATATGTGAAGAGCCAAATTACTACTAAATAGTAATCATTGAGAAAAGTTTTAGTAAAAATATTTAGTAATGTCGAGTAATTAGTAACTATACATATTAGTGGAAAGCAATTTACATTTATTGATTTATTTCCATCAAATCCAATTTAACTAGAACAAAAATACAAATAAACTAAATTCACAAAAATCACTTTATTCACCATGAATTAGATACATTCTTGATATTTAAAAAATGATGAGTCAATTTGTTTATATTGACTGCTTGATTACAGAAAATGTGACATATTACAATCAGAAATCAAATACATTATGAACAAAATAATGTTTGGAGAAACAAATTGAATAACTTTTACAGAATTTACTGTTTGTTAAATGTACAATTTGTTTTTACAGAAGATGAAATAATGCTTATTTCTCTATTATACAATAATACATATTATACACAGTATTAATAATTAAATCAACTCACATTATAAGACTGAGACAAACAGAGATTGAACAACTTCGAGAGATCAAATAACTGGAAGACCATTAAAAAAATGATGGAATCACAGATTTGCAACTATTATTGTAGAGTCACCACAAATATTGAGCTTCAACCTTTTGAAATGGGATAGAAACGAATCTTTTGAAAATAGCTAGACTTAGCTCCAAAGATCATTCTCTATTAAAATGAAAAAGAAAACACTTTCAAACACTTTCAGATGTTTAAAACTATACTGGTCGGTTGAAAAGTAATAGTTATGTTTTGTATATTATGTTGTTTTTTTCTTTTCCTGATTCTTGCTCTGTTAATTATATTTTCATAGGAAAATAATGGGAATGTTTTACAATAGCCCTACAGCTCGCGAGTCGGGTTGAAAACAAGTTGTAGAACGTAGTCAAAAAAATGAATATGCAACAAATAAATTCAACGTACGTAGAGACCGGAGATTTTCCTAGTTTTCTATTCCATTTGTCTGTATGTTTACGTATGGTAAATGGGTTTTTATTAGACATGAAAAAACAAATTTTAATGTCATTTATTTAAAAAACAAAATGGCGTCATTAGTTTTTGCTATCAGTTTTACGTGTGTGTGTTTTTTTTTACCTGGACTCATAATCAAAGCGGAGTTTTTTTTGTTTTTTTTTGGGGGGGGGGATTGCATTTTTGAAATGTAATTTTATGAAACGAACATTTTAACGATCATTTTGATCACCGAATGAGCGCGCATGTCGTTACGTCATTGGGGGTTAGGGTTAGGGCTGGGTTTAGGTTAGGGTTAGGGCTGGGTTTAGGTAAGGGTTAGGGTTAGGAATTTTTAAAAGAAACAGGAAAAAAAAAACATTACGGTGTGACGAATGAAAATAATATGTAAATAAAAGCACACTGACATGTAAATAAAAAGAAAAGTACTTTATTCCGTTTGCTTAAAATGTAGTTTTGTTTTGTTCTTCTGCTTGGCTAAAAATGCAAAAATTGCGCTTTGACTATGAGTCCCAGTAAAAAACCAACCGAATCCAGAACGAGGCAGAAGTCTCGTTCTGGATTCGGTGTTTTCTATCGAAACAGCCATTACTATTTTTTTTTCACTTCACTTACGCTAAACCTATTAACTTATAGAAAATAGCACTTTTAACGGATTATAATCATTAATAACTGTCACAGTTAACTTGGAAATTCAGTTTTATCGGCTACGGTAACTTTTATTTGTTGTATATTTGTTCTTTTCAGCGTTTTCGTTGTTGGGCTATTATAAAAAATACCCAAAATAATTATAGAAAAGTTTATAAAATATTTAAGTAAGTTGTTTTATTTTCGTAAAACATTTCTTATGTAAATTAAATGGAACTTTTGAGGCATTCATGCAGTATAGTTAAAAGCATAAATCGAAAAAATTGTACAGCAAATAACTGTTACCAAACGCAAGAAAATTTAGTACACTTACGAAATACTAATGCCTGAGAAGATGAAGTGAATTTTAGACTAAGGAAATGTATTTCAATTAGAAGCGGTACATTCTTCGAATTTTCTACTCTACCAATGTCACTGATCTTTGACTTTTCTATACTGTACGTGTTCCGATATTCGGGTGAATGTTAAAAACCATTTACATAGCAAACAGAACTCACCTCGTAAGTTAGCAAATAGATTGTTGTAATCATTTTATCTTTTAATTAACTTCTAAATTTTTACATTAAATTGTGTAGTTAACGTTTGAATTATTTACAGTGCAATGGGTGTATGGCTACCCCCAAATAACTTTTATTATTTACTTAACATCATGTTTTAGTATTAATAAAAAAAACTTAAATATGTTAGTTATAGCAAGCTGAATCGTACACGTGACCAGTGAATAAAATGTTGTTTTTTTTGTTTAAAAAAAATGAAATGTCCGACCTCGCATTTATTTAAATAAAAGTGGATGCAATGGAGGTCATCGCTTATTAAGAATTTAGAGTTAACTCCTTCTATATTTTGTTATACATTATTGTCGGTCGTATATGTTTTTACCTCCCATAATATTGACAGGGTGTTAGGAAAAATAATGCAATTTTTTTTTTGTATACCCTAGATATTGTTTTAAATAAAACTACCGTTTGTTTAACATTGCAAAGCCTTCGTTTTTACGAAACCAAAACCTGGAAACATGTAAGGGGAGTAATTCTTATGTAGTAATTTAGAGTGATCTCCCTTTAGTTAATAAAAAATATGAAATACATTGGAATCACGGCCATCCATAATACAGGACAGCTTAGCATGCCATAGAGGTCCACGACTAGGGCTAATATGTGAAGAGCCAAATTACTACTAAATAGTAATCATTGAGAAAAGTTTCAGTAAAAATATTTAGTAATGTCGAGTAATTAGTAACTATACATATTAGTGGAAAGCAATTTACATTTATTGATTTATTTCCATCAAATCCAATTTTACAAGAACAAAGATACAAATAAACTAAATTCACAAAAATCACTTTATTCACCATGAATTAGATACATTCTTGATATTTAAAAAATGATGAGTCAATTTGTTTATATTGACTGCTTTATTACAGAAAATGTGACATATTACAATCAGAAATCAAATACTTTATGAACAAAATAATGTTTGGAGAAACAAATTTTATAACTTTTACAGAATTTACTGTTTGTTAAATGTACAATTTGTTTTTACAGAAGATGAAATAATGCTTATTTCTCTATTATACAATACTACATATTATACACAGTATTAATAATTAAATCAACTCACATTATAAGACTGAGACAAACAGAGATTGAACAACTTCGAGAGATCAAATAACTGGAAGACCATTAAAAAAAATGATGGAATCACAGATTTGCAACTATTATTGTAGAGTCACCAAAAATATTGAGCTTCAACCTTTTGAAATGGGATAGAAACGAATCTTTTGAAAATAGCTAGACTTAGCTCCAAAGATCATTCTCTATTAAAATGAAAAAGAAAACACTTTCAAACACTTTCAGATGTTTAAAACTATACTGGTCGGTAGAAAAGTAATAGTTATGTTTTGTATATTATGTTGTTTTTTTCTTTTTCTAGATTCTTGCTCTGTTAATTATATTTTTATAGGAAAATAATTATAGAAAAGTTTATAAAATATTTAAGTAAGTTGTTTTATATTCGTAAAACATTTCTTATGTAAATTAAATGGAACTTTTGAGGCATTCATGCAGTATAGTAAACAGCATAAATCGAAAAAAATTGTACAGCAAATAACTGTTACCAAACGCAAGAAAATTTAGTACACTTACGAAATACTAATGTCTGAGAAGATGAAGTGAATTTTAGACTAAGGAAATGTATTTCAATTAGAAGCGGTACATTCTTTCGAATTTTCTACTCTACCAATGTCACTGATCTTTGACTTTTCTATACTGTACGTGTTCCGATATTCGGGTGAATGTTAAAAACTATTTACATAGCGAACAGAACTCACCTCGTAAGTAAGCAAATAGATTGTTGTAATCATTTTATCTTTTAATAAACTTCTAAATTTTTACATTAAATTGTGTAGTTAAAGTTTGAATTATTTACAGTGCAATGGGTGTATGGCTACCCCCAAATAACTTTTATTATTTACTTAACATCATGTTTTAGTATTAATAAAAAAAACTTAAATAAGTTAGTTATAGCAAGTTGAATCGTACACGTGAACCAGTGAATAAAATGTATTTTTTTTTGTTTAAAAAAAAAATTAAATGTCCGACCTCGCATTTATTTAAATAAAAGTATATGCGATGGAGGTCATCGCTTATTAAGAATATAGAGTTAACTCCTTCTATATTTTGTTATACATTATTGTCGGTCGTATATGTTTTTACCTCCCATAATATTGACAGGGTGTTGGGAAAAATAATGCAATTTTTTTTTGTATACCTTAGATATTGTTTTAAATAAAACTACCGTTTGTTTAACATTGCAAAGCCTCCGTTTTTACGAAACCAAAACCTGGAAACATGTAAGGGGAGTAATTCTTATGTAGTAATTTAGAGTGATCTCCCTTTAGTTAATAAAAAATATGAAATACATTGAAATCACGGCCATCCATAATACAGGACAGCTTAGCATGCCACTGAGGTCCACGACTAGGGCGAATATGTGAAGAGCCAAATTACTACTAAATAGTAATCATTGAGAAAAGTTTCAGTAAAAATATTTAGTAATGTCGAGTAATTAGTAACTATACATATTAGTGGAAAGCAATTTACATTTATTGATTTATCTCCATCAAATCAAATTGAAAAAGAACAAAAATATAAAAGAACTAAATCTACTAAAAATCACTTCATTCACTATGAATTAGACACATTTTTGATATTTAAAAAATGATGAGTCAATTTGTTTATATTGATTACAGAAAATATAATGACATATTACAATCATAAATAATCTGAAAACCATTAAAAAGAGAATAGAATGACAGACTTGCAAGTATTATTGTAGATTCACCAACAATCTTGAGATTCAATCTTTTCGGTTAGGATAGTCACGAATCTTTTGAGAATAGCTAGACTTAGCCTCACAGATTGTTCTCTGTTGAAATTAAAAACTTTAAAACACTTTCGGAAATTATATTTCTTAATTTTGGAGATTGATAATTTGAATCATCTTGAGTGTTATCATCACAACGTTTCGACCGCTGTAATCTCCAGACTAGTTTAGGTGTATCTATTAGAACTCGGGAATCTTTCTGTCGAACTCGGGAATCTTGACAGAATTTCAACGGAACCCTTTATTTAATCCACGGGAGTAGCATGCTCTTGTTCCGTCAGTCATGACTGGGAGAAGTGTTCAGTAATTCGAAATTCCTCGTATCGCCCGCATCGAAGATTGACTATCACTTGAAACTGAATTTAACATAGTACTATATCCACTGCGTCAGTATTCAGTTAAATTCAGTTCACAGTGATAGTCATCTGAAGGTTGAAGGTTCAATTCTCGGTGCGGGCGAAAAACTGGAAACATGCAAGGGGATTAATACTTATTTAATTATTTAGAGTGATCCCCCTTTAGTTAATAAAAATACATTGTACAATATCAACTGCGCCAGTATGAAGTTAAATTCAGTTCACAGTGATAGTCATCTGAAGGTTCAATTCTCGGTGCGGGCGATACGAAGAATTGCGAATTGCTGAAGACTTCTCTCAGTCATGGCTGACAGTACAAGGGAATGCTACCCCCGTGGATTAAATAAAGGGTTCCGTTCGAAATTCCGTCCGAGTTCCCGAGTTCAACAAAAATATTCCTGAGTTCGAAGAGATACACCTGAAATAGGCCGGAGGTTACAGCGGCCGAAACGTTGTGATTATAGCACTCAAGTCCGAATAACCGACATTATACACACTTTCAAAATTTTAAAACATACAGGTCAGTAGAAAAGTAAATTTTCTTGCGTTTGTTAATAGTTATTTGTTGTATATTTGGTTGTTTTTCTCCTGATTCCTGCTTGTAACAATACTACATAATTAGTACTTTTGAATTTAAATAATGTTTTTGAAGATGCCAGCAAAATTATAGTTTTTATAGAAAAATAATTTTTTTTAAAGTTGATAAAATATTTGAGAAAATTGTTTTATTTTCGTAAAATCACGTGTCTGATGTAAATCAATTTATAGACAGAAAATTAAATGAAACTTTTGAGGCATTCATGCAGTATAGTTAACAGAGCAGAAATCGAAAACAAGCGAAATATACAGAAAGAACTGTGACAACGCAAGAAAATTTAGTACAATATACTTACGAAATAATGATGCGTGAGAAGATGAAGTAAATTAAAAAATCCCGAAATGTATTTCTATTTGAAGCGGTACATTCTTCGAATTTTCTCCTCTACCAATGTCACTGATCATTGATTTTCCTATACTGTACGTGTTCCGATAGTCGGGGTGAATGTTAAAAACGATTTACATAGCGAACAGAACTCGCCACGTAAGTAAGCAAATAGTATGTTGTAATCATTTTATGTTTTAATTTACTTCTAAATCTTTAAGTTAAATTGTCTAGTTTAAATATTAAATCATTTACAGTGCAATGGGTGTATGGTTACTCTCCAATAACCTTTGTTACTTACTTTAAATCACTTTTTAGTATTAACAAAACACTTAAATATGTTAGTTATAGCAAGCTGAATCACACGTGAATCGGTGAATAAAATGGATTTATTTTGGTTAAGAAAAAAGGAAATGTCCGACTCGAATTTATTTAAATAAAAGTGGATGCGATGGAGGTCATCGCATATTAGGAATTTAGAGTTAACTCTTTCTATATTTTGTTATACATTATTGTCGGTCGTATATGTTTTTACCTCCCATTATATTGACAGGGTGGGTGGAAAAATAATGCGGATTTTTTTTTGCATACCTTAGGTATTGTGTTAAGTAAAACTACCGTTTGTTTAACATTGCAAAGCCTCCGTTTTTATGAAACCGAAACATGCAGAGGGGAGTTATTCTTTAGTAATTTAGAGTGATCTCCCTTTAGTTAATAAAATTATGAAATGCATTGGAATCACGGCCATCCATAGTACAGAACTTCTAAGCATGCCACTGAGGTCCACAACTAGGGCGGATATGTGTAGAGCAAAATTACTACTAAATAGTAATCATTGAGAAAAGTTTCAGTAAAAATATTTAGTAATGTCGAGTAATTAGTAACTATACATATTAGTGGAAAGCAATTTACATTTATTGATTTATTTCCATCAAATCCAATTTAACAAGAACAAAAATACAAACAAACTAAATTCACAAAAATCACTTTATTCACCATGAATTAGATACATTCTTGATATTTAAAAAATGATGAGTCAATTTGTTTATATTGACTGCTTGATTACAGAAAATGTGACATATTACAATCAGAAATCAAATACTTTATGAACAAAATAATGTTTGGAGAAACAAATTTAATAATTTTTACAGAATTTGCTGTTTGTTACATGTACAATTTGTTTTTACAGAAGATGAAATAATGCTTATTTCTCTATTATACAATAATACATATTATACACAGTATTAATAATTAAATCAACTCACATTATAAGACTGAGACAAACAGAGATTGAACAACTTCGAGAGATCAAATAACTGGAAGACCATTAAAAAAAATGATGGAATCACAGATTTGCAACTATTATTGTAGAGTCACCAAAAGTATTGAGCTTCAACCTTTTGAAATGGGATAGAAACGAATCTTGTGAAAATAGCTAGACTTAGCTCCAAAGATCATTCTCTATTAAAATGAAAAAGAAAACACTTTCAAACACTTTCAGATGTTTAAAACTATACTGGTCGGTAGAAAAGTAATAGTTATGTTTTGTATATTATGTTGTTTTTTTCTTTTCCTGATTCTTGCTCTGTTAATTATATTTTCATAAGAAAATAATGGGAATGTTTTACAATAGCCCTAGAGCTCGCGAGTCGGGTTGAAAAAAAGTTGTAGAACGTAGTCAAAAAAATGAATATGCAACAAATAAATTCAACGTACGTAGAGACGGGAGATTTTCCTAGTTTTCTATTCCATTTGTTTGTATGTTTACGTATGGTAAATGGGTTTTTATTAGACATGAAAAAAAATTTTTTTAATGTCATTTATTTACAAAACAAAATGGCGTCATTAGTTTTTGCTATCGGTTTCACGTGTGTGTTTTTTTTTACCGGGACTCATAATCAAAGCGGAGTTTTTTTTGTTGTTTTTTTTTGGGGGGGGGGATTGAATTTTTGAAATGTAATTTTATGAAACGAACATTATAACGATCATTTTGATCACCGAATGAGCGCGCATGTCGTTACGTCATTTGGGGTTAGGGTTAGGGCTGGGTTTAGGTTAGGGTTAGGGTTAGGAATTTTTTAAAGAAACAGGAAAAAAAAACATTACGGTGTGACGAATGAAAATAATATGTAAATAAAAGCACACTGACATGTAAATAAAAAGAAAAGTACTTTATTCCGTTTGCTTAAAATGTAGTTTTGTTTTGTTCTTCTGCTTGGCTAAAAATGCAAAAATTGCGCTTTGACTATGAGTCCCAGTAAAAAACCAACCGAATCCAGAACGAGGCGGAAGTCTCGTTCTGGATTCGGTGTTTTCTATCGAAACAGCCATTACTATTTTTTTTCACTTCACTTACGCTAAACCTATTAACTTATAGAAAATAGCACTTTTAACGGATTATAATCATTAATAACTGTCACAGTTAACTTGGAAATTCAGTTTTATCGGCTACGGTAACTTTTATTTGTTGTATATTTGTTTTTTCAGCGTTTTCGTTGTTGGGCTATTATAAAAAATACCCAAAATAATTATAGAAAAGTTTATAAAATATTTAAGTAAGTTGTTTTATTTTCGTAAAACATTTCTTATGTAAATTAAATGGAACTTTTGAGGCATTCATGCAGTATAGTTAAAAGCATAAATCGAAAAAATTGTACAGCAAATAACTGTTACCAAACGCAAGAAAAGTTAGTACACTTGCGAAATACTAATGCCTGAGAAGATGAAGTGAATTTTAGACTAAGGAAATGTATTTCAATTAGAAGCGGTACATTCTTCGAATTTTCTACTCTACCAATGTCACTGATCTTTGACTTTTCTATACTGTACGTGTTCCGATATTCGGGTGAATGTTAAAAACTATTTACATAGCAAACAGAACTCACCTCGTAAGTTAGCAAATAGATTGTTGTAATCATTTTATCTTTTAATTAACTTCTAAATTTTTACATTAAATTGTGTAGTTTAAGTTTGAATTATTTACAGTGCAATGGGTGTATGGCTACCCTCAAATAACTTTTATTATTTACTTAACATCATGTTTTAGTATTAATAAAAAAAAATTAAATAAGTTTGTTATAGCAAGTTGAATCGTACACGTGAACCAGTGAATAAAATACATTTTTTTTTGTTTAAAAAAAAAATGAAATGTCCGACCTCAAATTTATTTAAATAAAAGTGGATGCGATGGAGGTCATCGCTTATTAAGAATTTAGAGTTAACTCCTTCTATATTTTGTTATACATTATTGTCGGTCGTATATGTTTTTACCTCCCATAATATTGACAGGGTGTTGGGAAAAATAATGCAATTTTTTTTTGTATACCTTAGATATTGTATTAAATAAAACTACCGTTTGTTTAACATTGCAAAGCCTCCGTTTTTACGAAACCAAAACCTGGAAACATGTAAGGGGAGTAATTCTTATGTAGTAATTTAGAGTGATCTCCCTTTAGTTAATAAAAAATATGAAATACATTGAAATCACGGCCATCCATAATACAGGACAGCTTAGCATGCCACTGAGGTCCACGACTAGGGCGAATATGTGAAGAGCCAAATTACTACTAAATAGTAATCATTGAGAAAAGTTTCAGTAAAAATATTTAGTAATGTCGAGTAATTAGTAACTATACATATTAGTGGAAAGCAATTTACAATTATTGATTTATCTCCATCAAATCAAATTGAAAAAGAACAAAAATATAAAAGAACTAAATTCACTAAAAATCACTTCATTCACTATGAATTAGACACATTTTTGATATTTAAAAAATGATGAGTCAATTTGTTTATATTGATTACAGAAAATATAATGACATATTACAATCATAAATAATCTGAAAACCATTAAAAAGAGAATAGAATGACAGACTTGCAAGTATTATTGTAGATTCACCAACAATCTTGAGATTCAATCTTTTCGGTTGGGATAGTCACGAATCTTTTGAGAATAGCTAGACTTAGCCTCACAGATTGTTCTCTGTTGAAATGAAAAATTTTAAAACACTTTCGGAAATTATATTTCTTAATTTTGGAGATTGATAATTTGCATCATCTTGAGTGTTATCAGCACAACGTTTCGACCGCTGTAATCTCCAGACTACTTTAGGTGTATCTCTTAGAACTCGGGAATCTTTCTGTCGAACTCGGGAATCTGGACAGAATTTCAACGGAACCCTTTATTTAATCCACGGGAGTAGCATGCTCTTGTTCCGTCAGTCATGACTGGGAGAAGTGTTCAGTAATTCGAAATTCCTCGTATCGCCCGCACCGAAGATTGACTATCACTTGAAACTGAATTTAACATAGTACTATATCCACTGCGTCAGTATTCAGTTAAATTCAGTTCACAGTGATAGTCATCTGAAGGTTGAAGGTTCAATTCTCGGTGCGGGCGAAAAACTGGAAACATACGAGGGGATTAATACTTATTTAATTATTTAGAGTGATCCCCCTTTAGTTAATAAAAATACATTGTACAATATCAACTGCGCCAGTATGAAGTTAAATTCAGTTCACAGTGATAGTCATCTGAAGGTTCAATTCTCGGTGCAGGCGATACGAAGAATTGCGAATTGCTGAAGACTTCTCTCAGTCATGGCTGACAGTACAAGGGAATGCTACCCCCGTGGATTAAATAAAGGGGTCCGTTCGAAATTCCGTCCGAGTTCCCGAGTTCAACAAAAATATTCCTGAGTTCGAAGAGATACACCTGAAATAGGCCGGAGGTTACAGCGGCCGAAACGTTGTGATTATAGCACTCAAGTCCGAATAACCGACATTATACACACTTTCAAAATTTTAAAACATACAGGTCAGTAGAAAAGTAAATTTTCTTGCGTTTGTTAATAGTTATTTGTTGTATATTTGGTTGTTTTTCTCCTGATTCCTGATTGTAACAATACTACATAATTAGTACTTTTGAATTTAAATAATGTTTTTGAAGATGCTAGCAAAATTATAGTTTTTATAGAAAAATAATTTTTTTTAAAGTTGATAAAATATTTGAGAAAATTGTTTTATTTTCGTAAAATCACGTGTCTGATGTAAATCAATTTATAGACAGAAAATTAAATGAAACTTTTGAGGCATTCATGCAGTATAGTTAACAGAGCAGAAATCGAAAACAAGCGAAATATACAGAAAGAACTGTGACAACGCAAGAAAATTTAGTACAATACACATACGAAATAATGATGCGTGAGAAGATGAAGTAAATTAAAAAATCCCGAAATGTATTTCTATTTGAAGCGGTACATTCTTCGAATTTTCTCCTCTACCAATGTCACTGATCTTTGATTTTCCTATACTGTACGTGTTCCGATAGTCGGGGTGAATGTTAAAAACCATTTACATAGCGAACAGAACTCGCCACGTAAGTAAGCAAATAGTATGTTGTAATCATTTTATCTTTTAATTAACTTCTAAATCTTTAAGTTAAATTGTCTAGTTTAAAGATTAAATCATTTACAGTGCAATGGGTGTATGGTTACTCTCCAATAACCTTTGTTACTTACTTTAAATCACTTTTTAGTATTAACAAAACACTTAAATATGTTAGTTATAGCAAGCTGAATCGTACACGTAAATCGGTGAATAAAATGGATTTATTTTAGTTAAGAAAAAAGGAAATGTCCGACTCGAATTTATTTAAATAAAAGTGGATCCGATGGAGGTCATCGCATATTAGGAATTTAGAGTTAACTCCTTCTATATTTTGTTATACATTATTGTCGGTCGTATATGTTTTTACCTCCCATAATATTGACAGGGTGTTGGTAACAATAATGCGGATTTTTTTTGCATACCTTAGGTATTGTGTTAAGTAAAACTACCGTTTGTTTAACATTGCAAAGCCTCCGTTTTTATGAAACCAAAAGATGCAGAGGGGAGTTATTCTTTAGTAATTTAGAGTGATCTCCCTTTAGTAAATAAAATTATGAAATGCATTGGAATCACGGCCATCCATAGTACAGAACTTCTAAGCATGCCACTGAGGTCCACAACTAGGGCGGATATGTGTAGAGAAAAATTACTACTAAATAGTAATCATTGAGAAAAGTTTCAGTAAAAATATTTAGTAATGTCGAGTAATTAGTAACTATACATATTAGTGGGAAGCAATTTACATTTATTGATTTATTTCCATCAAATCCAATTTAACAAGAACAAAAATACAAATAAACTAAATTCACAAAAATCACTTTATTAACCATGAATTAGATACATTCTTGATATTTAAAAAATGATGAGTCAATTTGTTTATATTGACTGCTTGATTACAGAAAATGTGACATATTACAATCAGAAATCAAATACTTTATGAACAAAATAATGTTTGGAGAAACAAATTTAATAATTTTTACAGAATTTGCTGTTTGTTACATGTACAATTTGTTTTTACAGAAGATGAAAAAATGCTTATTTCTCTATTATACAATAATACATATTATACACAGTATCAATAATTAAATCAACTCACATTATAAGACTGAGACAAACAGAGATTGAACAACTTCGAGAGATCAAATAACTGGAAGACCATTAAAAAAAATGATGGAATCACAGATTTGCAACTATTATTGTAGAGTCACCAAAAATATTGAGCTTCAACCTTTTGAAATGGGATAGAAACGAATCTTTTGAAAATAGCTAGACTTAGCTCCAAAGATCATTCTCTATTAAAATGAAAAAGAAAACACTTTCAAACACTTTCAGATGTTTAAAACTATACTGGTCGGTAGAAAAGTAATAGTTATGTTTTGTATATTATGTTGTTTTTTTCTTTTCCTGATTCTTGCTCTGTTAATTATATTTTCATAGGAAAATAATGGGAATGTTTTACAATAGCCCTACAGCTCGCGAGTCGGGTTGAAAAAAAGTTGTAGAATGTAGTCAAAAAAATGAATATGCAACAAATAAATTCAACGTACGTAGAGACCGGAGATTTTCCTAGTTTTCTATTCCATTTGTTTGT
Source organism: Sepiola atlantica (assembly GCA_963556195.1). Classification (NCBI taxonomy): domain Eukaryota; kingdom Metazoa; phylum Mollusca; class Cephalopoda; order Sepiida; family Sepiolidae; genus Sepiola; species Sepiola atlantica. The sequence continues at coordinate 232,518,239 of OY744515.1, read as the reverse complement.
ATGTTTACGTATGGTAAATGGGTTTTTATTAGACATGAAAAAACAAATTTTAATGTCATTTATTTAAAAAACAAAATGGCGTCATTAGTTTTTGCTATCGGTTTCACGTGTGTTTTTTTTACCGGGACTCATAATCAAAGCGGAGTTTTTTTGTTTTTTTTGTTTTTTTTTTTTGGGGGGGGGATTGCATTTTTGAAATGTAATTTTATGAAACGAACATTATAACGATCATTTTGATCACCGAATGAGCGCGCATGTCGTTACGTCATTGGGGGTTAGGGTTAGGGATCGGTTTAGGTTAGGGTTAGGGCTGGGTTTAGGTAAGGGTTAGGGTTAGGAATTTTTTAAAGAAACAGGAAAAAAACATTACGGTGTGACGAATGAAAATAATATGTAAATAAAAGCACACTGACATGTAAATAAAAAGAAAAGTACTTTATTCCGTTTGCTTAAAATGTAGTTTTGTTTTGTTCTTCTGCTTGGCTAAAAATGCAAAAATTGCGCTTTGACTATGAGTCCCAGTAAAAAACCAACCGAATCCAGAACGAGGCGGAAGTCTCGTTCTGGATTCGGTGTTTTCTATCGAAACAGCCATTACTATTTTTTTTTCACTTCACTTACGCTAAACCTATTAACTTATAGAAAATAGCACTTTTAACGGATTATAATCATTAATAACTGTCACAGTTAACTTGGAAATTCAGTTTTATCGGCTACGGTAACTTTTATTTGTTGTATATTTGTTTTTTTCAGCGTTTTCGTTGTTGGGCTATTATAAAAAATACCCAAAATAATTATAGAAAAGTTTATAAAATATTTAAGTAAGTTGTTTTATTTTCGTAAAACATTTCTTATGTGAATTAAATGGAACTTTTGAGGCATTCATGCAGTATAGTTAAAAGCATAAATCGAAAAAATCGTACAGCAAATAACTGTTACCAAACGCAAGAAAATTTAGTACACTTACGAAATACTAATGCCTGAGAAGATCAAGTGAATTTTAGACTAAGGAAATGTATTTCAATTAGAAGCGGTACATTCTTCGAATTTTCTACTCTACCAATGTCACTGATCTTTGACTTTTCTATACTGTACGTGTTCCGATATTCGGGTGAATGTTAAAAACTATTTACATAGCAAACAGAACTCACCTCGTAAGTTAGCAAATAGATTGTTGTAATCATTTTATCTTTTAATTAACTTCTAAATTTTTACATTAAATTGTGTAGTTAACGTTTGAATTATTTACAGTGCAATGGGTGTATGGCTACCCCCAAATAACTTTTATTATTTACTTAACATCAGGTTTTAGTATTAATAAAAAAAACTTAAATATGTTAGTTATAGCAAGCTGAATCGTACACGTGACCAGTGAATAAAATGTATTTTATTTTGTTTAAAAAAAAATGAAATGTCCGACCTCGAATTTATTTAAATAAAAGTGGATGCAATGGAGGTCATCGCTTATTAAGAATTTAGAGTTAACTCCTTCTATATTTTGTTATACATTATTGTCGGTCGTATATGTTTTTACCTCCCATAATATTGACAGGGTGTTGGGAAAAATAATGCAATTTTTTTTTGTATTCCCTAGATATTGTTTTAAATAAAACTACCGTTTGTTTAACATTGCAAAGCCTTCGTTTTTACGAAACCAAAACCTACAAACATGTAAGGGGAGTAATTCTTATGTAGTAATTTAGAGTGATCTCCCTTTAGTTAATAAAAAATATGAAATACATTGGAATCACGGCCATCCATAATACAGGACAGCTTAGCATGCCATAGAGGTCCACGACTAGGGCGAATATGTGAAGAGCCAATTTAGTACTAAATAGTAATCATTGAGAAAAGTTTCAGTAAAAATATTTAGTAATGTCGAGTAATTAGTAACTATACATATTAGTGGAAAGCAATTTACATTTATTGATTTATTTCCATCAAATCCAATTTAACAAGAACAAAAATACAAATAAACTAAATTCACAAAAATCACTTTATTCACCATGAATTAGATACATTCTTGATATTTAAAAAATGATAAGTCAATTTGTTTATATTGACTGCTTGATTACAGAAAATGTGACATATTACAATCAGAAATCAAATACTTTATGAACAAAATAATGTTTGGAGAAACAAATTTAATAACTTTTACAGAATTTGCTGTTTGTTACATGTACAATTTGTTTTTACAGAAGATGAAATAATGCTTATTTCTCTATTATACAATAATACATATTATACACAGTATTAATAATTAAATCAACTCACATTATAAGACAGAGACAAACAGAGATTGAACAACTTCGAGAGATCAAATAACTGGAAGACCATTAAAAAAAATGATGGAATCACAGATTTGCAACTATTATTGTAGAGTCACCAAAAATATTGAGCTTCAACCTTTTGAAATGGGATAGAAACGAATCTTTTGAAAATAGCTAGACTTAGCTCCAAAGATCATTCTCTATTAAAATGAAAAAGAAAACACTTTCAAACACTTTCAAATGTTCAAAACTATACTGGTCGGTAGAAAAGTAATAGTTATGTTGTGTATATTATGTTGTTTTTTTTCTTTTCCTAATTCTTGCTCTGTTTATTATATTTTCATAGGAAAATAATGGGAATGTTTTACAATAGCCCTACAGCTCGCGAGTCGGGTTGAAAAAAAGTTGTAGAACGTAGTCAAAAAAATGAATATGCAACAAATAAATTCAACGTACGTAGAGACCGGAGATTTTCCTAGTTTTCTATTCCATTTGTTTGTATGTTTACGTATGGTAAATGGGTTTTTATTAGACATGAAAAAACAAATTTTAATGTCATTTATTTAAAAAACAAAATGGCGTCATTAGTTTTTGCTATCGGTGTCACTGTGTGTTTTTTTTTACCGGGACTCATAATCAAAGCGGCGTTTTTTTTGTTGTTTTTTTTTTTTGGGGGGGGGGGGTTCCATTTTTGAAATGTAATTTTATGAAACGAACATTTTAACGATCATTTTGATCACCGAATGAGCGCGCATGTCGTTACGTCATTGGGGATAAGGGTTAGGGCTGGGCTGGGCTGGGTTAGGGCTGGGTTCAGGTTAGGGTTAGGGCTGGGTTTCGGTAAGGGTTAGGAATTTTTAAAAGAAACAGGAAAAAAAAACATTACGGTGTGACGAATGAAAATAATATGTAAATAAAAGCACAGTGACATGTAAATAAAAAGAAAAGTACTTTATTCCGTTTGCTTAAAATGTAGTTTTGTTTTGTTCTTCTGCTTGGCTAAAAATGCAAAAATTGCGCTTTGACTATGAGTTCCAGTAAAAAACCAACCGAATCCAGAACGAGGCGGAAGTCTCGTTCTGGATTCGGTGTTTTCTATCGAAACAGCCATTACTATTTTTTTTTTTCACTTCACTTACGCTAAACCTATTAACTTATAAAAAATAGCACTTTTAACGGATTATAATCATTAATAACTGTCACAGTTAACTTGGAAATTCAGTTTTATCGGCTACGGTAACTTTTATTTGTTGTATATTTGTTTTTTTCAGTGTTTTCGTTGTTGGGCTATTATAAAAAATACCCAAAATAATTATAGAAAAGTTTATAAAATATTTAAGTAAGTTGTTTTATTTTCGTAAAACATTTCTTATGTAAATTAAATGGAACTTTTGAGGCATTCATGCAGTATAGTTAAAAGCATAAATCGAAAAAATTGTACAGCAAATAACTGTTACCAAACGCAAGAAAATTTAGTACACTTACGAAATACTAATGCCTGAGAAGATGAAGTGAATTTTAGACTAAGGAAATGTATTTCAATTAGAAGCGGTACATTCTTCGAATTTTCTACTCTACCAATGTCACTGATCTTTGACTTTTCTATACTGTACGTGTTCCGATATTCGGGTGAATGTTAAAAACTATTTACATAGCAAACAGAACTCACCTCGTAAGTTAGCAAATAGATTGTTGTAATCATTTTATCTTTTAATTAACTTCTAAATTTTTACATTAAATTGTGTAGTTAACGTTTGAATTATTTACAGTGCAATGGGTGTATGGCTACCCCTAAATAACTTTTATTATTTACTTAACATCATGTTTTAGTATTAATAAAAAAAACTTAAATATGTTAGTTATAGCAAGCTGAATCGTACACGTGACCAGTGAATAAAATGTATTTTTTTTTGTTTAAAAAAAAATGAAATGTCCGACCTCGCATTTATTTAAATAAAAGTGGATGCAATGGAGGTCATCGCTTATTAAGAATTTAGAGTTAACTCCTTCTATATTTTGTTATACATTATTGTCGATCGTATATGTTTTTACCTCCCATAATATTGACAGGGTGTTGGGAAAAATAATGCAATTTTTTTGGTATACCCTAGATATTGTTTTAAATAAAACTACCGTTTGTGTAACATTGCAAAGCCTTCGTTTTTACGAAACCAAAACCTGGAAACATGTAAGGGGAGTAAGTCTTATGTAGTAATTTAGAGTGATCTCCCTTTAGTTAATAAAAAAATATGAAATACATTGGAATCACGGCCATCCATAATACAGGACAGCTTAGCATGCCATAGAGGTCAACGACTAGGGCGAATATGTGAAGAGCCAAATTACTACTAAATAGTAATCATTGAGAAAAGTTTCAGTAAAAATATTTAGTAATGTCGAGTAATTAGTAACTATACATATTAGTGGAAAGCAATTTACATTTATTGATTTATTTCCATCAAATCCAATTTAACAAGAACAAAAATACAAATAAACTAAATTCACAAAAATCACTTTATTCACCATGAATTAGATACATTCTTGATATTTAAAAAATGATGAGTCAATTTGTTTATATTGACTGCTTGATTACAGAAAATATGACATATTACAATCAGAAATCAAATACTTTATGAACAAAATAATGTTTGGAGAAACAAATTTAATAACTTTTACAGAATTTGCTGTTTGTTACATGTTGTCGAAAAACCAAGTGAAATAACTTACTTGACTTGGGACTACTAGCGATCGGTGAGGCATCGGTGGTTTGTTTACTTGACTGAAAGTGAAGTCACTACTCGCCTCGTTTTTATTGCCTTTTGGCCGGAAGTGAAGGGGAGGCATTTCTTGTTACTAATCTATAAAAGAGCCTCTCCTTTCTTCTCTCGATGTTATCAAATCCCAGACAGACTTTGGGAGCGGAATTAAGCAGTGTTTCGCAACAGCTGCTACTGTACCCACACCGATCTCTCCTACTCCTCCTACTCCTCAAGAGTGGAAAGAATTTTCCACATTTTGCGAAACAACTGCAAGCTATCGGCCGTGTTACCCACCTGTTCTGTTACGATAAAATGGCGGACCGCCAAGAGGAATTACTCGCTCAAGTTTCTCTCCTGAAGGAAAAAATTCGAGGAAGGATGAGGATGTCTCATAGAGACGATATTACCGCTCATGTATTCTCGGTATGGAAGGGCCAAATACAGGAATTCATGACGGAAATCGAGATACGGATTACCAAGCTGCAGCTCTCTGCCTCTTCCAAGAGTGAGGCTGCGAAAATAGAGGAGGAATGGTTGTCCGAACAAATGGATTTCCATAAAGAATTGGAGGAGATTGGTTCTGTCCTAACTCCAGTGGATTGTGACACCTTCCCAGACCAAACACTGTCTCCATGTGCTTCTGCTTCTACATCAGGCAGTCGGGTGTCCTCCTTTATAGTGAAACCTCCGCAAATTCAGATCGTGGGACCCACATTCAGCGGTCTGGCCTTGGACTCTGACCACATGGCCTTCTGGAATTTCCTGTCTCGATTTGAGAACTGCGTGACGGGTATGGCTAATGATGCCGAAAGGTTAAATTTCCTCAAGTGTTCACTAACCGACAGACCATTGCTGTTAGTTAATCACTTGAACGTGACCAACAGGAACTACCAGGTGGCACTCAACATCCTTAAGACCGAATATCTGGATACGGACGAAATCATTGACCAAATATTCCAGGACGTTATTGACTTCCTTCCCGAACGCGAGCGGTCTTACTCGGACCTTAAGAACTTCTTAGCTAGGACAGGCTCACTTCTCAGCGAATTAGGAAGCTCCTTCGACTGCGACTTCTCCGACGACTCTTCGGCTGGAGCCAGACTCATGGCCAAGTTACTTTTTGCCAAGTTTCCTAGAGAGTTAAAGGGGGAGGTGATTTTGCTTTCCGGGAAGAGGATACCCCCATTGTCATCCATTCTGAGGAGCACTAGTGAAGCCATCAAACGGTTATTGGTTAGGGGAGGTGAAGTGTCTGAGCCTCCTTTTGGGGTTGATCGGGGTGCCCGTAGGAGCACCTCTCAGAAATCTAGAACTTCCTTTTCTCGCAGAGATTCCTCGTTTCAGGTTGCTTCCGACTGTGGGACTTCTTGTAGTCTACCACCCATTGTGAGCGTGGCGTTCAGCCAAAACGGAAGGGTGGTTCATGCCAACTGCTTGTTAGATACGGGAAGCGGACGCACTTATCTGTCCGGTGAGGTCCTGAGACCTTTGGGATGCCTGGAATCGTCCGGTCTAGACTGCGACCTGAAGCTTTCTACTTTGCTGGGTGAATGCGAGAGGCGGTTTAGGGAGGTGACTCTACAGACTGATTTGAGGACGGGGCATATGCAGTCAATCCCGGTCCTAGTGGATGATACGTTGGATCTGTCAGTCAACATCCCTCACCTGAATTCCCTATTGGAGGATTTCCAGAGGGCCAAATACTCGCTCGCCGGACAGTTTGCTCGAGATACTGAACACATATCAATCAGGGGGATTCTGGGACTCGATCTGATCCGACGCTTGGGCGCCTTACAGTTGGTACCCTGCCTGCAGGGTTGGTGCTTTGCGGTACCTGCAGGACTTATTCCCTTTGGTAAGGTGGAGTCTTTCTACTCGACCGCCCAATCATCAACTGGTAGCGATACTCGTCTTCCCTTCCACCGTGTTCTCGACCAGACTGACCCTGTTAAGTCCTCCCATCTTTGCTTTGTATTGGAATCAGAAAGCACCTATGTAGACCCCCTTGGTGATTTCTTCTCTGACAGCCAAGTCGAACGGGGGTTGGAACTGATGTTCAGCGTGGAGTCCTTGGGACTCCCCGAGCAGGAGGGATTTTCCGAGTATGACCAGGAAAAAATCAGGCAGTTTCAGGAATCTGTCGTCCTGAGGGACTCTAGATATTACGTTGAGTTGCCCTGGCATGAAGATAAATTGGCCCAGGTCCCGTCTAACCATGCAGTATCCTTGCGCATTTTGGATCGCGTGACCCGCAATTTGGAAAGAAAGGGAATTTACCAGGAATATTTGGAGGTATTCCTTCAGCAGGAGCAGGATGGGATTATTGAGGAGATCTTTGTACCTCCTCGACTCTTCAAAAAGTACACCTGGATCCCACACCGACCCGTTTGTAAGAATGATCGCACTTCCACGACTAAATTGCGCCCCGTGTTCAACTGCAGCCTGAGGACAGGCAATTCGATCTCCTTGAACGAGGCTGCTTATGGCGGAGTAAACATGACTGGAGACATGTTGAACTTGTTGCTCTCCTTCCGGACTGATGATTATGTGCTTTTGGCAGATATCAAGAAGGCCTTTTTAATGGTTCGCCTGGGATTGGAGGCCGACAAAAACAGATTCTGCTTCTTCCTCAAGGATGGAGACCGACTGCGCTGCTTTAGGTACACTACCATCATATTTGGATTTGTCTCCAGCCCATTTATACTGAGCTGCATTCTCAAATACCATGCGGCCCAGTTTCCACGAGACCCATGTCGGATCATGATGGAGGGGTGTTTTTACGTGGACAATTTAGTAACAACTGAAGAAGATCCTGCAACGCTAACGGATCTATATTCCCTTTCTAGAGAGCGATTGCAGAAGGGTGGGTTTGAGTTACAGTCATGTAACACCAATTGTCCCGCCCTCAGAGACAGAATGCACCTGGATGGTACCTTGAGTACACACGGCGAGGAATGGGAGAAGGTGTTGGGCTATCGTTACAGCCCCACCTTGGAGAAAATCCGTGTTGCCTCTGTTGAACCCAATGCCGAGGCCAGTACCAAGAGACACATTCTTTCTGCGGCTGCCAAATTGTTCGACCCCCTGTCCCTTTGCCTCCCTGTAACAGTGCGGAGCCGAATTCTCGTTGGAGAACTATGGAGGAGAGGATTGGGTTGGGATGAGCAGGTCCCGAAGGAGTTCCAGTCACGGTGGAGAAGCCTTGCAGGGGACCTTGTTGGCTTGGGTCTCCTTCAATTTAATCGTCGGACATTCAGACCGGGCCAACCTGGAGAGTTGTTCGTGTTTTGCGATGCCTCAGCAGAGGCCTATGGGTTTGCTGTTTACGTCGTACAGGACAATAGTTCTGAATTAGTCTTCGCTAAGGCTAAGGTTGCTCCCATCAAGAACAGAAGTCTTCCTACCCTGGAGCTAATGGCTGTGTATCTGGCTCTCAAGTGTTTACCAGTCATCTTGAACGGTTGCAAGGGTTTTGTACCATCTAGACTACACATAGCCACGGATGCCCAGGTGGTATTGTCCTGGATTCTTTCCCGGTCTATGGCCAGTAAGAACATCTTTGCTCGGAATAGACTGCACGACGTTCTTCAACTGAGTGAGGAATTGGAGACTCAGTTTAGCCTGAAACCCTATTTCAGATATGTTGAGACCGCTCAGAACCCTGCGGACCTCGTCACTAGGGGATTGACGTTGAGGGTGTTCAAGTCCCACCTCAGGTTTTGGTGCCATGGACCAGCATGGTTGACCGGCATGGGAACACACTGGCCAGCTCGAGAACTGCCTTGCCTCAACAAGCGCAGTCAAGAGATTGCACGAGCAACTGTAAATACCTCCGTTGTTCTGGAAGAGGGATATCCTTCCGTAATTGCCCTGGAACGATTTTCCGGATTTGCCCGCCTATTGAGAGTCACCACCATGGTGTATAAATTTGTCGACAAATTGCGAAGGGTCAAGGAAGATTGTGAAAGGAAGGCTTCAGTGTTTTTGATGAGACTGTTACAGCGTCAGGCCTTCTCTGAAGAACTGGAGTTTCTTCGGGACCCTCTCGGGAAGTCCACGCCTCGACTGGTCCAGGCTCTCGACCTGTTCCTCGATCAAGACGGGCTGATCCGTTCCAGCGGAAGAATCGATAAGTCCCCCCATCTGGGATATGAGGTAAAGAATCCCATTTTGATAGCCAAGAACCACCACATCTCGGAACTAATAATACTGGATTGTCACTCCAAATGCTCGCACTTGGGAGTTGGGTCTACTCTCAATGAACTGAGGCGCAGAGGATATTGGATTCCCCAAGGAAGACAAGCTGTCAGGAAGGCTGTGGCGACCTGCACCCTATGTCGAAGGTTCAATGCGAGACCAGTATTGCCCCCTAATGTTGCCAGTCTACCCGCCTCACGAGTGGAGTTCGAGATACCCTATAAGAACACTGGGATCGACTTTACAGGGCACATTTGGGTCAGGGAGGGAAACTCTGAGAGAAAAATGTATTTGCTACTGTTCACCTGCCTGAGCGTCCGAGCAGTACACATTGAAGTGGTGCCAGACATGAGCATTTTGTCATTTTTCCAGGCCTTGGTCCGGTTTACCAATGTCTACGGTGTTCCATCTGCCTTATATTGCGACAACGCCAAAACCTTCTTGGGTAGTGGCAGGTTGTTCAACCGTCTTCTCTTGTACCGTGATTATAGAGAAAAATTTGGTACGTGCCATATAAAATTGAACACGATTCCTCTTTTCTCTCCCTGGTTCGGGGGTGCCTGGGAGAGATGCATCCAGACAATCAAAACTTGCCTCTACAAGGTCATCGGCAGGAGTAATGTCACTTACTTTTCCCTCCTAACTATCGTTTCGGACATCCAGAGAGCGGTTAACAACCGACCCTTGACCTACCGTGAAGCGGGGAACAGGGAATTAGAAGCCATCACCCCTAACATGTTCCTAAGTCAAAACGAAAATCCCGGATTGTTGTTGCACCTGGAGGGAGGTGACCGTTCTTCCTCTGTTCCTCCCGGCCGGAGAAGGTTGATAAACTCTATGGAACTGCGGAACAAATGGCTGAATGAGTTTCAACGTGAGTGGTACCTCGAATACCTCCTCAGCCTCAGAGAGAAATCTCACGGACGATCCCAGGTTCCCTTCAGAAACCGTTTAAAGGTCAATGATGTGGTCCTTGTCAAGAGCCCCCTCAAACCTAGACCCTTTTGGATCCTAGGGACTATTTTGGAGTTATTTGAAGGAGATGACGGTGTCATCCGGTCGGCCCGAGTAAGACAAGGTGATGGGCCTGTCCAAGTCCACTCTCTGAAACATCTATATCCATTGGAGCTCTCCTTGTCACCCGACATCGAGGAGGATACTGTTATTGTCCCACACCTTTCTCCTGGGGCTCCTGCGGGAGAGAGTCTGGAGCCTCCTGCAGGAGACGACGTTTGGCTCTGTCCAGTGTGCAGCGCCCCTAAGGGAGACCTAAACATGATAGGTTGCGATCTATGCGATGAGTGGTTCCACTTCGGGTGCGTGGGAGTGGAGGTGCCCCCTCCAGATCGGCGGAAATGGTACTGTCCTGAATGTGCCCCGCGGAAGAGGCGGCGAGGTAGGCCCAGCCTGCTTCCTGCATAAAAATGTTGGTCCTGGGTATGACAGAAAACTGCAACCGACAGTGGAGCCCCGACTAAGGGACGGAATGAGGGTACCCTGAACCACTGTCACCTCCAGGTGGCCTATGACGATGGCCTAGCACCTGTTTGTTCCCTGCCAAGGGTTACGGCAATACTTACTGGCAACTGTCACCCCTTTCTAAACTAGTTATCTGGAAGAACGAGAAGAGAATCTTCTACCGAGTCTTCGCCCAATTATTTAATTTCTTTTTCTTTTGTTTTTTTTTCTCTTCTTGTTTTCGGGAGTGTGTCGAAAAACCAAGTGAAATAACTTACTTGACTTGGGACTACTAGCGATCGGTGAGGCATCGGTGGTTTGTTTACTTGACTGAAAGTGAAGTCACTACTAGCCTCGTTTTTATTGCCTTTTGGCCGGAAGTGAAGGGGAGGCATTTCCTGTTACTAATCTATAAAAGAGCCTCTCCTTCCTTCTCTCGATGTTATCAAATCCCAGACAGACTTTGGGAGCGGAATTAAGCAGTGTTTCGCAACAGCTGCTACTGTACCCACACCGATCTCTCCTACTCCTCCTACTCCTCAAGAGTGGAAAGAATTTTCCACAATGTACAATTTGTTTTTACAGAAGATGAAATAATGCTAATTTCTCTATTATACAATAATACATATTATACACAGTATTAATAATTAAATCAACTCACATTATAAGACTGAGACAAACAGAGATTGAACAACTTCGAGAGATCAAATAACTGGAAGACCATTAAAAAAAATGATGGAATCACAGATTTGCAACTATTATTGTAGAGTCACCAAAAATATTGAGCTTCAACCTTTTGAAATGGGATAGAAACGAATCTTTTGAAAATAGCTAGACTTAGCTCCAAAGATCATTCTCTATTAAAATGAAAAAGAAAACACTTTCAAACACTTTCAAATGTTTAAAACTATACTGGTCGGTAGAAAAGTAATAGTTATGTTTTGTATATTATGTTGTTTTTTTCTTTTTCTAGATTCTTGCTCTGTTAATTATATTTTTATAGGAAAATAATTATAGAAAAGTTTATAAAATATTTAAGTAAGTTTTACTTTCGTAAAACATTTCTTATGTAAATTAAATGGAACTTTTGAGGCATTCATGCAGTATAGTAAACAGCATAAATCGAAAAAAATTGTACAGCAAATAACTGTTACCAAACGCAAGAAAATTTAGTACACTTACGAAATACTAATTCCTGAGAAGATGAAGTAAATTTTAGACTAAGGAAATGTATTTCAATTAGAAGCGGTACATTCTTCGAATTTTCTACTCTACCAATGTCACTGATCTTTGACTTTTCTATACTGTACGTGTTCCTATATTCGGGTGAATGTTAAAAACTATTTACATAGCGAACAGAACTCACCTCGTAAGTAAGCAAATAGATTGTTGTAATCATTTTATCTTTTAATTAACTTCTAAATTTTTACATTAAATTGTGTAGTTAAAGTTTGAATTATTTACAGTGCAATGGGTGTATGGCTACCCCCAAATAACTTTTATTATTTACTTAACATCATGTTTTGGTATTAATTAAAAAAACTTAAATAAGTTAGTTATAGCAAGTTGAATCGTACACGTGAACCAGTGAATAAAATGTATTTTTTTTTGTTTAAAAAAAAAATTAAATGTCCGACCTCGCATTTATTTAAATAAAAGTGGATGCGATGGAGGTCATCGCTTATTAAGAATATAGAGTTAACTCCTTCTATATTTTGTTATACATTATTGTCGGTCGTATATGTTTTTACCTCCCATAATATTGACAGGGTGTTGGGAGAAATAATGCAATTTTTTTTTGTATACCTTAGATATTGTTTTAAATAAAACTACCGTTTGTTTAACATTGCAAAGCCTCCGTTTTTACGAAACCAAAACCTGTAAACATGTAAGGGGAGTAATTCTTATGTAGTAATTTAGAGTGATCTCCCTTTAGTTAATAGAAAATATGAAATACATTGAAATCACGGCCATCCATAGTACAGAACTTCTAAGCATGCCACTGAGGTCCACAACTAGGGCGGATATGTTTAGAGCAAAATTACTACTAAATAGTAATCATTGAGAAAAGTTTCAGTAAAAATATTTAGTAATGTCGAGTAATTAGTTACTATACATATTAGTGGAAAGCAATTTACATTTATTGATTTATTTCCATCAAATCCAATTTAACAAGAACAAAAATACAAATAAACTAAATTCACAAAAATCACTTTATTCACCATGAATTAGATACATTCTTGATATTTAAAAAATGATGAGTCAATTTGTTTATATTGACTGCTTGATTACAGAAAATGTGACATATTACAATCAGAAATCAAATACTTTATGAACAAAATAATGTTTGGAGAAACAAATTTAATAACTTTTACAGAATTTGCTGTTTGTTACATGTACAATTTGTTTTTACAGAAGATGAAATAATGCTTATTTCTCTATTATACAATACTACATATTATACACAGTATTAATAATTAAATCAACTCACATTATAAGACTGAGACAAACAGAGATTGAACAACTTCGAGATATCAAATAACTGGAAGACCATTAAAAAAAATGATGGAATCAGAGATTTGCAACTATTATTGTAGAGTCACCAAAAATATTGAGCTTCAATCTTTTGAAATGGGATAGAAACGAATCTTTTGAAAATAGCTAGACTTAGCTCCAAAGATCATTCTCTATTAAAATGAAAAAGAAAACACTTTCAAACACTTTCAGATGTTTAAAACTATACTGGTCGGTAGAAAAGTAATAGTTATGTTTTGTATATTATGTTGTTTTTTTCTTTTCCTGATTCTTGCTCTGTTTATTATATTTTGATAAGAAAATAATTGGAATGTTTTATCATAGCCCTACAGCTCGCGAGTCGGGTTGAAAAAAAGTTGTAGAACGTAGTCAAAAAAATGAATATGCAACAAATAAATTCAACGTACGTAGAGACGGGGGATTTTCCTAGTTTTCTATTCCATTTGATTGTATGTTTACGTATGGAAAATTGGTTTTTATTAGACATGAAAAAACAAATTTTAATGTCATTTATTTAAAAAACAAAATGGCGTCATTAGTTTTTGCTATCGGTTTCACGTGTGTGTGTTTTTTTTACCGGGACTCATAATCAAAGCGGAGTTTTTTTTGTTGTTTTTTTTTGGGGGGGGGGGGATTGCATTTTTGAAATGTAATTTTATGAAACGAACATTTTAACGATCATTTTGATCACCGAATGAGCGCGCATGTCGTTACGTCATTGGGGGTTAGGGTTAGGGCTGGGTTTAGGTTAGGGTTAGGGCTGGGTTTAGGTAAGGGTTAGGGTTAGGAATTTTTAAAAGAAACAGGAAAAAAAAACATTACGGTGTGACGAATGAAAATAATATGTAAATAAAAGCACACTGACATGTAAATAAAAAGAAAAGTACTTTATTCCGTTTGCTTAAAATGTAGTTTTGTTTTGTTCTTCTGCTTGGCTAAAAATGCAAAAATTGCGCTTTGACTATGAGTCCCAGTAAAAAACCAACCGAATCCAGAACGAGGCGGAAGTCTCGTTCTGGATTCGGTGTTTTCTATCGAAACAGCCATTACTATTTTTTTTTTCACTTCACTTACGCTAAACCTATTAACTTATAGAAAATAGCACTTTTAACGGATTATAATCATTAATAACTGTCACAGTTAACTTGGAAATTCAGTTTTATCGGCTACGGTAACTTTTATTTGTTGTATATTTGTTTTTTTCAGCGTTTTCGTTGTTGGGCTATTATAAAAAATACCCAAAATAATTATAGAAAAGTTTATAAAATATTTAAGTAAGTTGTTTTATTTTCGTAAAACATTTCTTATGTAAATTAAATGGAACTTTTGAGGCATTCATGCAGTATAGTTAAAAGCATAAATCGAAAAAATTGTACAGCAAATAACTGTTACCAAACGCAAGAAAATTTAGTACACTTACGAAATACTAATGCCTGAGAAGATGAAGTGAATTTTAGACTAAGGAAATGTATTTCAATTAGAAGCGGTACATTCTTCGAATTTTCTACTCTACCAATGTCACTGATCTTTGACTTTTCTATACTGTACGTGTTCCGATATTCGGGTGAATGTTAAAAACTATTTACATAGCAAACAGAACTCACCTCGTAAGTTAGCAAATAGATTGTTGTAATCATTTTATCTTTTAATTAACTTCTAAATTTTTACATTAAATTGTGTAGTTAACGTTTGAATTATTTACAGTGCAATGGGTGTATGGCTACCCCCAAATAACTTTTATTATTTACTTAACATCATGTTTTAGTATTAATAAAAAAAACTTAAATATGTTAGTTATAGCAAGCTGAATCGTACACGTGAACCAGTGAATAAAATGTATTTTTTTTTGTTTAAAAAAAAATGAAATGTCCGACCTCGCATTTATTTAAATAAAAGTGGATGCGATGGAGATCATCGCTTATTAGGAATTTAGAGTTAACTCCTTCTATATTTTGTAATACATTATTGTCGGTCGTATATGTTTTTACCTCCCATAATATTGACAGGGTTTTTTTGTATACGTTAGATATTGTTTTAAATAAAACTACTGTTTGTTTAACATTGCAAAGCCTCCGTTTTTACGAAACCAAAACCTGTAAACATGTAAGGGGAGTAATTCTTATGTAGTAATTTAGAGTAATCTCCCTTTAGTTAATAAAAAATATGAAATACATTGAAATCACGGCCATCCATAGTACAGAACTTCTAAGCATGCCACTGAGGTCCACGACTAGGGCGAATATGTGAAGAGCCAAATTACTACTAAATAGTAATCATTGAGAAAAGTTTCAGTAAAAATATTTAGTAATGTCGAGTAATTAGTAACTATACATATTAGTGGAAAGCAATTTACATTTATTGATTTATTTCCATCAAATCCAATTTAACAAGAACAAAAATACATGAATATGCAACAAATAAATTCAACGTACGTAGAGACCGGAGATTTTCCTAGTTTTCTATTCCATTTGTTTGTATGTTTACGTATGGTAAATGGGTTTTTATTAGACATGAAAAAACAAATTTTAATGTCATTTATTTAAAAAACAAAATGGCGTCATTAGTTTTTGCTATCGGTTTCACGTGTGTGTGTTTTTATTACCGGGACTCATAATCAAAGCGGGTTTTTTTTTTTGGGGGGGGGGGGTGCATTTTTGAAATGTAATTTTATGAAACGAACATTTTAACGATCATTTTGATCACCGAATGAGCGCGCATGTCGTTACGTCATTGGGGGTTAGGGTTAGGGCTGGGTTTAGGTTAGGGTAAGGGCTGGGTTTAGGTAAGGGTTAGGATTAGGAATTTTTTAAAGAAACAGGAAAAAAAAACATTACGGTGTGACGAATGAAAATAATATGTAAATAAAAGCACACTGACATGTAAATAAAAAGAAAAGTACTTTATTCCGTTTGCTTAAAATGTAGTTTTGTTTTGTTCTTCTGCTTGGCTAAAAATGCAAAAATTGCAAAAATTGCGCTTTGACTATGAGTCCCAGTAAAAAACCAACCGAATCCAGAACGAGGCGGAAGTCTCGTTCTGGATTCGGTGTTTTCTATCGAAACAGCCATTACTATTTTTTTTTTCACTTCACTTACGCTAAACCTATTAACTTATAGAAAATAGCACTTTTAACGGATTATAATCATTAATAACTGTCACAGTTAACTTGGAAATTCAGTTTTATCGGCTACGGTAACTTTTATTTGTTGTATATTTGTTTTTTTCAGCGTTTTCGTTGTTGGGCTATTATAAAAAATACCCAAAATAATTATAGAAAAGTTTATAAAATATTTAAGTAAGTTGTTGTATTTTCGTAAAACATTTCTTATGTAAATTAAATGGAACTTTTGAGGCATTCATGCAGTATAGTTAAAAGCATAAATCGAAAAAATTGTACAGCAAATAACTGTTACCAAACGCAAGAAAATTTAGTACACTTACGAAATACTAATGCCTGAGAAGATGAAGTGAATTTTAGACTAAGGAAATGTATTTCAATTAGAAGCGGTACATTCTTCGAATTTTCTACTCTACCAATGTCACTGATCTTTGACTTTTCTATACTGTACGTGTTCCGATATTCGGGTGAATGTTAAAAACTATTTACATAGCAAACAGAACTCACCTCGTAAGTTAGCAAATAGATTGTTGTAATCATTTTATCTTTTAATTAACTTCTAAATTTTTACATTAAATTGTGTAGTTAACGTTTGAATTATTTACAGTGCAATGGGTGTATGGCTACCCCCAAATAATTTTTAATGTTTACTTAACATCAATTTTTTAGTATTAATAAAAAAAACTTAAATATGTTAGTTATAGCAAGCTGAATCGTACACGTGAACCAGTGAATAAAATGTATTTTTTTTTGTTTAAAAAAAAATGAAATGTCCGACCTCGCATTTATTTAAATAAAAGTGGATGCGATGGAGATCATCGCTTATTAGGAATTTAGAGTTAACTCCTTCTATATTTTGTAATACATTATTGTCGGTCGTATATGTTTTTACCTCCTATAATATTGACAGGGTTTTTTTGTATACGTTAGATATTGTTTTAAATAAAATTACTGTTTGTTTAACATTGCAAAGCCTCCGTTTTTACGAAACCAAAACCTGTAAACATGTAAGGGGAGTAATTCTTATGTAGTAATTTAGAGTAATCTCCCTTTAGTTAATAAAAAATATGAAATACATTGAAATCACGGCCATCCATAGTACAGAACTTCTAAGCATGCCACTGAGGTCCACGACTAGGGCGAATATGTGAAGAGCCAAATTACTACTAAATAGTAATCATTGAGAAAAGTTTCAGTAAAAATATTTAGTAATGTCGAGTAATTAGTAACTATACATATTAGTGGAAAGCAATTTACATTTATTGATTTATTTCCATCAAATCCAATTTAACAAGAACAAAAATACATGAATATGCAACAAATAAATTCAACGTACGTAGAGACCGGAGATTTTCCTAGTTTTCTATTCTATTTGTTTGTATGTTTACGTATGGTAAATGGGTTTTTATTAGACATGAAAAAACAAATTTTAATGTCATTTATTTAAAAAACAAAATGGCGTCATTAGTTTTTGCTATCGGTTTCACGTGTGTGTGTTTTTATTACCGGGACTCATAATCAAAGCGGGTTTTTTTTTTTTTGGGGGGGGGGGTGCATTTTTGAAATGTAATTTTATGAAACGAACATTTTAACGATCATTTTGATCACCGAATGAGCGCGCATGTCGTTACGTCCTAAGGGGTTAGGGTTAGGGCTGGGTTTAGGTTAGGGTAAGGGCTGGGTTTAGGTAAGGGTTAGGATTAGGAATTTTTTAAAGAAACAGGAAAAAAAAACATTACGGTGTGACGAATGAAAATAATATGTAAATAAAAGCACACTGACATGTAAATAAAAAGAAAAGTACTTTATTCCGTTTGCTTAAAATGTAGTTTTGTTTTGTTCTTCTGCTTGGCTAAAAATGCAAAAATTGCAAAAATTGCGCTTTGACTATGAGTCCCAGTAAAAAACCAACCGAATCCAGAACGAGGCAGAAGTCTCGTTCTGGATTCGGTGTTTTCTATCGAAACAGCCATTACTATTTTTTTTTTCACTTCACTTACGCTAAACCTATTAACTTATAGAAAATAGCACTTTTAACGGATTATAATCATTAATAACTGTCACAGTTAACTTGGAAATTCAGTTTTATCGGCTACGGTAACTTTTATTTGTTGTATATTTGTTTTTTTCAGCGTTTTCGTTGTTGGGCTATTATAAAAAATACCCAAAATAATTATAGAAAAGTTTATAAAATATTTAAGTAAGTTGTTTTATTTTCGTAAAACATTTCTTATGTAAATTAAATGGAACTTTTGAGGCATTCATGCAGTATAGTTAAAAGCATAAATCGAAAAAATTGTACAGCAAATAACTGTTACCAAACGCAAGAAAATTTAGTACACTTACGAAATACTAATGCCTGAGAAGATGAAGTGAATTTTAGACTAAGGAAATGTATTTCAATTAGAAGCGGTACATTCTTCGAATTTTCTACTCTACCAATGTCACTGATCTTTGACTTTTCTATACTGTACGTGTTCCGATATTCGGGTGAATGTTAAAAACTATTTACATAGCAAACAGAACTCACCTCGTAAGTTAGCAAATAGATTGTTGTAATCATTTTATCTTTTAATTAACTTCTAAATTTTTACATTAAATTGTGTAGTTAACGTTTGAATTATTTACAGTGCAATGGGTGTATGGCTACCCCCAAATAACTTTTATTATTTACTTAACATCATGTTTTAGTATTAATAAAAAAAACTGAAATATGTTAGTTATAGCAAGCTGAATCGTACACGTGAACCAGTGAATAAAATGTATTTTTTTTTGTTTAAAAAAAAATGAAATGTCCGACTTCGCATTTATTTAAATAAAAGTGGATGCGATGGAGATCATCGCTTATTAAGAATTTAGAGTTAACTCCTTCTATATTTTGTAATACATTATTGTCGGTCGTATATGTTTTTACCTCCCATAATATTGACAGGGTTTTGGGAAAAATAATGCAATTTTTTTTTTGTATACCTTAGATATTGTTTTAAATAAAACTACCGTTTGTTTAACATTGCAAAGCCTCCGTTTTTACGAAACCAAAACCTGTAAACATGTAAGGGGAGTAATTCTTATGTAGTAATTTAGAGTGATCTCCCTTTAGTTAATAAAAAATATGAAATACATTGAAATCACGGCCATCCATAGTACAGAACTTCTAAGCATGCCACTGAGGTCCACGACTAGGGCGGATATGTGAAGAGCCAAATTACTACTAAATAGTAATCATTGAGAAAAGTTTTAGTAAAAATATTTAGTAATGTCGAGTAATTAGTAACTATACATATTAGTGGAAAGCAATTTACATTTATTGATTTATTTCCATCAAATCCAATTTAACAAGAACAAAAATACAAATAAACTAAATTCACAAAAATCACTTTATTCACCATGAATTAGATACATTCTTGATATTTAAAAAATGATGAGTCAATTTGTTTATATTGACTGCTTGATTACAGAAAATGTGACATATTACAATCAGAAATCAAATACTTTATGAACAAAATAATGTTTGGAGAAACAAATTTAATAACTTTTACAGAATTTACTGTTTGTTAAATGTACAATTTGTTTTTACAGAAGATGAAATAATGCTTATTTCTCTATTATACAATACTACATATTATACACAGTATTAATAATTAAATCAACTCACATTATAAGACTGAGACAAACAGAGATTGAACAACTTCGAGAGATCAAATAACTGGAAGACCATTAAAAAAAATGATGGAATCACAGATTTGCAACTATTATTGTAGAGTCACCAAAATATTGAGCTTCAACCTTTTGAAATGGGATAGAAACGAATCTTGTGAAAATAGCTAGACTTAGCTCCAAAGATCATTCTCTATTAAAATGAAAAAGAAAACACTTTCAAACACTTTCAGATGTTTAAAACTATACTGGTCGGTAGAAAAGTAATAGTTATGTTTTGTATATTATGTTGTTTTTTTCTTTTCCTGATTCTTGCTCTGTTAATTATATTTTCATAGGAAAATAATGGGATGTTTTACAATAGCCCTACAGCTCGCGAGTCGGGTTGAAAAAAAGTTGTAGAACGTAGTCAAAAAAATGAATATGCAACAAATAAATTCAACTTACGTAGAGACCGGAGATTTTCCTAGTTTTCTATTCCATTTGTCTGTATGTTTACGTATGGTAAATGGGTTTTTATTAGACATGAAAAAAAAAAAGAATAATTTTAATGTCATTTATTTAAAAAACAAAATGGCTTCATTAGTTTTTGCTATCGGTGTCACTGTGTGTTTTTTTTTACCGGGACTCATAATCAAAGCGGCGTTTTTTTTGTTGTTTTTTTTTTTGGGGGGGGGGGTTGCATTTTTGAAATGTAATTTTATGAAACGAACATTTTAACGATCATTTTGATCACCGAATGAGCGCGCATGTCGTTACGTCATTGGGGGTTAGGGTTACGGCTGGGCTGGGCTGGGTTAGGGCTGGGTTCAGGTTAGGGTTAGGGCTGGGTTTAGGTAAGGGTTAGGAATTTTTAAAAGAAACAGGAAAAAAAAAACATTACGGTGTGACGAATGAAAATAATATGTAAATAAAAGCACAGTGACATGTAAATAAAAAGAAAAGTACTTTATTCCGTTTGCTTAAAATGTAGTTTTGTTTTATTCTTCTGCTTGGCTAAAAATGCAAAAATTGCGCTTTGACTATGAGTCCCAGTAAAAAACACACCGAATCCAGAACGAGGCGGAAGTCTCGTTCTGGATTCGGTGTTTTCTATCGAAACAGCCATTACTATTTTTTTTTTCACTTCACTTACGCTAAACCTATTAACTTATAAAATAGCACTTTTAACGGATTATAATCATTAATAACTGTCACAGTTAACTTGGAAATTCAGTTTTATCGGCTACGGTAACTTTTATTTGTTGTATATTTGTTTTTTTCAGCGTTTTCGTTGTTGGGCTATTATAAAAAATACCCAAAATAATTATAGAAAAGTTTATAAAATATTTAAGTAAGTTGTTTTATTTTCGTAAAACATTTCTTATGTAAATTAAATGGAACTTTTGAGGCATTCATGCAGTATAGTTAAAAGCATAAATCGAAAAAATTGTACAGCAAATAACTGTTACCAAACGCAAGAAAATTTAGTACACTTACGAAATACTAATGCCTGAGAAGATGAAGTGAATTTTAGACTAAGGAAATGTATTTCAATTAGAAGCGGTACATTCTTCGAATTTTCTACTCTACCAATGTCACTGATCTTTGACTTTTCTATACTGTACGTGTTCCGATATTCGGGTGAATGCTAAAAACTATTTACATAGCAAACAGAACTCACCTCGTAAGTTAGCAAATAGATTGTTGTAATCATTTTATCTTTTAATTAACTTCTAAATTTTTACATTAAATTGTGTAGTTAACGTTTGAATTATTTACAGTGCAATGGGTGTATGGCTACCCCCAAATAACTTTTATTATTTACTTAACATCATGTTTTAGTATTAATAAAAAAAACTTAAATATGTTAGTTATAGCAAGCTGAATCGTACACGTGACCAGTGAATAAAATGTTTTTTTTTTTGTTTAAAAAAAAATGAAATGTCCGACCTCGCATTTATTTAAATAAAAGTGGATGCAATGGAGGTCATCGCTTATTAAGAATTTAGAGTTAACTCCTTCTATATTTTGTTATACATTATTGTCGGTCGTATATGTTTTTACCTCCCATAATATTGACAGGGTGTTGGGAAAAATAATGCAATTTTTTTTTTGTATACCCTAGATATTGTTTTAAATAAAACTACCGTTTGTTTAACATTGCAAAGCCTTCGTTTTTACGAAACCAAAACCTGGAAACATGTAAGGGGAGTAATTCTTATGTAGTAATTTAGAGTGATCTCCCTTTAGTTAATAAAAAATATGAAATACATTGGAATCACGGCCATCCATAATACAGGACAGCTTAGCATGCCATAGAGGTCCACGACTAGGGCGAATATGTGAAGAGCCAAATTACTACTAAATAGTAATCATTGAGAAAAGTTTCAGTAAAAATATTTAGTAATGTCGAGTAATTAGTAACTATACATATTAGTGGAAAGCAATTTACATTTATTGATTTATTTCCATCAAATCCAATTTTACAAGAACAAAGATACAAATAAACTAAATTCACAAAAATCACTTTATTCACCATGAATTAGATACATTCTTGATATTTAAAAAATGATGAGTCAATTTGTTTATATTGACTGCTTTATTACAGAAAATGTGACATATTACAATCAGAAATCAAATACTTTATGAACAAAATAATGTTTGGAGAAACAAATTTTATAACTTTTACAGAATTTACTGTTTGTTAAATGTACAATTTGTTTTTACAGAAGATGAAATAATGCTTATTTCTCTATTATACAATACTACATATTATACACAGTATTAATAATTAAATCAACTCACATTATAAGACTGAGACAAACAGAGATTGAAGAACTTCGAGAGATCAAATAACTGGAAGACCATTAAAAAAAATGATGGAATCACAGATTTGCAACTATTATTGTAGAGTCACCAAAAATATTGAGCTTCAACCTTTTGAAATGGGATAGAAACGAATCTTTTGAAAATAGCTAGACTTAGCTCCAAAGATCATTCTCTATTAAAATGAAAAAGAAAACACTTTCGAACACTTTCAGATGTTTAAAACTATACTGGTCGGTAGAAAAGTAATAGTTATGTTTTGTATATTATGTTGTTTTTTTCTTTTCCTGATTCTTGCTCTGTTAATTATATTTTCATAGGAAAATAATGGGAATGTTTTACAATAGCCCTACAGCTCGCGAGTCGGGTTGAAAAAAAGTTGTAGAACGTAGTCAAAAAAATGAATATGCAACAAATAAATTCAACGTACGTAGAGACCGGAGATTTTCCTAGTTTTCTATTCCATTTGTTTGTATGTTTACGTATGGTAAATGGGTTTTTATTAGACATGAAAAAAAAAAAGAATAATTTTAATGTCATTTATTTAAAAAACAAAATGGCGTCATTAGTTTTTGCTATCGGTTTCACGTGTGTGTTTTTTTTTTACCGGGACTCATAATCAAAGCGGAGTTTTTTTTGTTGTTTTTTTTTGGGGGGGGGGGGATTGCATTTTTGAAATGTAATTTTATGAAACGAACATTTTAACGATCATTTTGATCACCGAATGAGCGCGCATGTCGTTACGTCATTGGGGGTTAGGGTTAGGGCTGGGTTTAGGTTAGGGTTAGGGCTGGGTTTAGGTAAGGGTTAGGGTTAGGGCTGGGTTTAGGTAAGGGTTAGGGTTAGGAATTTTTTAAAGAAACAGGAAAAAAAAACATTACGGTGTGACGAATGAAAATAATATGTAAATAAAAGCACACTGACATGTAAATAAAAAGAAAAGTACTTTATTCCGTTTGCTTAAAATGTAGTTTTGTTTTGTTCTTCTGCTTGGCTAAAAATGCAAAAATTGCAAAAATTGCGCTTTGACTATGAGTCCCAGTAAAAAACCAACCGAATCCAGAACGAGGCGGAAGTCTCGTTCTGGATTCGGTGTTTTCTATCGAAACAGCCATTACTATTTTTTTTTCACTTCACTTACGCTAAACCTATTAACTTATAGAAAATAGCACTTTTAACGGATTATAATCATTAATAACTGTCACAGTTAACTTGGAAATTCAGTTTTATCGGCTACGGTAACTTTTATTTGTTGTATATTTGTTTTTTTCAGCGTTTTCGTTGTTGGGCTATTATAAAAAATACCCAAAATAATTATAGAAAAGTTTATAAAATATTTAAGTAAGTTGTTTTATTTTCGTAAAACATTTCTTATGTAAATTAAATGGAACTTTTGAGGCATTCATGCAGTATAGTTAAAAGCATAAATCGAAAAAATTGTACAGCAAATAACTGTTACCAAACGCAAGAAAATTTAGTACACTTACGAAATACTAATGCCTGAGAAGATGAAGTGAATTTTAGACTAAGGAAATGTATTTCAATTAGAAGCGGTACATTCTTCGAATTTTCTACTCTACCAATGTCACTGATCTTTGACTTTTCTATACTGTACGTGTTCCGATATTCGGGTGAATGTTAAAAACTATTTACATAGCAAACAGAACTCACCTCGTAAGTTAGCAAATAGATTGTTGTAATCATTTTATCTTTTAATTAACTTCTAAATTTTTACATTAAATTGTGTAGTTAACGTTTGAATTATTTACAGTGCAATGGGTGTATGGCTACCCCCAAATAACTTTTATTATTTACTTAACATCATGTTTTAGTATTAATAAAAAAAACTTAAATATGTTAGTTATAGCAAGCTGAATCGTACACGTGACCAGTGAATAAAATGTTTTTTTTTTTGTTTAAAAAAAAATGAAATGTCCGACCTCGCATTTATTTAAATAAAAGTGGATGCAATGGAGGTCATCGCTTATTAAGAATTTAGAGTTGACTCCTTCTATATTTTGTTATACATTATTGTCGGTCGTATATGTTTTTACCTCCCATAATATTGACAGGGTGTTGGGAAAAATAATGCAATTTTTTTTTTGTATACCCTAGAAATTGTTTTAAATAAAACTACCGTTTGTTTAACATTGCAAAGCCTTCGTTTTTACGAAACCAAAACCTGGAAACATATAAGGGGAGTAATTCTTATGTAGTAATTTAGAGTTATCTCCCTTTAGTTAATAAAAAATATGAAATACATTGGAATCACGGCCATCCATAATACAGGACAGCTTAGCATGCCATAGAGGTCCACGACTAGGGCGAATATGTGAAGAGCCAAATTACTACTAAATAGTAATCATTGAGAAAAGTTTCAGTAAAAATATTTAGTAATGTCGAGTAATTAGTAACTATACATATTAGTGGAAAGCAATTTACATTTATTGATTTATTTCCATCAAATCCAATTTAACAAGAACAAAGATACAAATAAACTAAATTCACAAAAATCACTTTATTCACCATGAATTAGATACATTCTTGATATTTAAAAAATGATAAGTCAATTTGTTTATATTGACTGCTTTATTACAGAAAATGTGACATATTACAATCAGAAATCAAATACTTTATGAACAAAATAATGTTTGGAGAAACAAATTTTATAACTTTTACAGAATTTACTGTTTGTTAAATGTACAATTTGTTTTTACAGAAGATGAAATAATGCTTATTTCTCTATTATACAATACTACATATTATACACAGTATTAATAATTAAATCAACTCACATTATAAGACTGAGACAAACAGAGATTGAACAACTTCGAGAGATCAAATAACTGGAAGACCATTAAAAAAAATGATGGAATCACAGATTTGCAACTATTATTGTAGAGTCACCAAAAATATTGAGCTTCAACCTTTTGAAATGGGATAGAAACGAATCTTTTGAAAATAGCTAGACTTAGCTCCAAAGATCATTCTCTATTAAAATGAAAAAGAAAACACTTTCAAACACTTTCAGATGTTTAAAACTATACTGGTCGGTAGAAAAGTAATAGTTATGTTTTGTATATTATGTTTTTTTTTTTTCTTTTCCTGATTCTTGCTCTGTTTATTATATTTTCATAGGAAAATAATGGGAATGTTTTACAATAGCCCTACAGCTCGCGAGTCGGGTTGAAAAAAAGTTGTAGAACGTAGTCAAAAAAATGAATATGCAACAAATAAATTCAACGTACGTAGAGACCGGAGATTTTCCTAGTTTTCTATTCCATTTGTTTGTATGTTTACGTATGGTAAATGGGTTTTTATTAGACATGAAAAAACAAATTTTAATGTCATTTATTTAAAAAACAAAATGGCGTCATTAGTTTTTGCTATCGGTTTCACGTGTGTGTTTTTTTTTTACCGGGACTCATAATCAAAGCGGAGTTTTTTTTTTGTTTTTTTTTGGGGGGGGTTGCATTTTTGAAATGTAATTTTATGAAACGAACATTTTAACGATCATTTTGATCACCGAATGAGCGCGCATGTCGTTACGTCATTGGGGGTTAGGGTTAGGGCTGGGTTTAGGTTAGGGTAACCCCTGGGTTTAGGTAAGGGTTAGGGTTAGGAATTTTTTAAAGAAACAGGAAAAAAAAACATTACGGTGTGACGAATGAAAATAATATGTAAATAAAAGCACACTGACATGTAAATAAAAAGAAAAGTACTTTATTCCGTTTGCTTAAAATGTAGTTTTGTTTTGTTCTTCTGCTTGGCTAAAAATGCAAAAATTGCGCTTTGACTATGAGTCCCAGTAAAAAACCAACCGAATCCAGAACGATGCGGAAGTCTCGTTCTGGATTCGGTGTTTTCTATCGAAACAGCCATTACTATTTTTTTTTTCACTTCACTTACGCTAAACCTATTAACTTATAGAAAATAGCACTTTTAACGGATTATAATCATTAATAACTGTCACAGTTAACTTGGAAATTCAGTTTTATAGGCTACGGTAACTTTTATTTGTTGTATATTTGTTTTTTTCAGCGTTTTCGTTGTTAGGCTATTATAAAAAATACCCAAAATAATTATAGAAAAGTTTATAAAATATTTAAGTAAGTTGTTTTATTTTCGTAAAACATTTCTTATGTAAATTAAATGGAACTTTTGAGGCATTCATGCAGTATAGTTAACAGCATAAATCGAAAAAATTGTACAGCAAATAACTGTTACCAAACGCAAGAAAATTTAGTACACTTACGAAATACTAATGCCTGAGAAGATGAAGTGAATTTTACACTAAGGAAATGTATTTCAATTAGAAGCGGTACATTCTTCGAATTTTCTACTCTACCAATGTCACTGATCTTTGACTTTTCTATACTGTACGTGTTCCGATATTCGGGTGAATGTTAAAAACTATTTACATAGCAAACAGAACTCACCTCGTAAGTTAGCAAATAGATTGTTGTAATCATTTTATCTTTTAATTAACTTCTAAATTTTTACATTAAATTGTGTAGTTAACGTTTGAATTATTTACAGTGCAATGGGTGTATGGCTACCCCCAAATAACTTTTATTATTTACTTAACATCATGTTTTAGTATTAATAAAAAAAACTTAAATATGTTAGTTATAGCAAGCTGAATCGTACACGTGACCAGTGAATAAAATGTTTTTTTTTTTGTTTAAAAAAAAATGAAATGTCCGACCTCGCATTTATTTAAATAAAAGTGGATGCAATGGAGGTCATCGCTTATTAAGAATTTAGAGTTGACTCCTTCTATATTTTGTTATACATTATTGTCGGTCGTATATGTTTTTACCTCCCATAATATTGACAGGGTGTTGGGAAAAATAATGCAATTTTTTTTTGTATACCCTAGATATTGTTTTAAATAAAACTACCGTTTGTTTAACATTGCAAAGCCTTCGTTTGTACGAAACCAAAACCTGGAAACATGTAAGGGGAGTAATTCTTATGTAGTAATTTAGAGTGATCTCCCTTTAGTTAATAAAAAATATGAAATACATTGGAATCACGGCCATCCATAATACAGGACAGCTTAGCATGCCATAGAGGTCCACGACTAGGGCGAATATGTGAAGATCCAAATTACTACTAAATAGTAATCATTGAGAAAAGTTTCAGTAAAAATATTTAGTAATGTCGAGTAATTAGTAACTATACATATGAGTGGAAAGCAATTTACATTTATTGATTTATTTCCATCAAATCCAATTTTACAAGAACAAAGATACAAATAAACTAAATTCACAAAAATCACTTTATTCACCATGAATTAGATACATTCTTGATATTTAAAAAATGATGAGTCAATTTGTTTATATTGACTGCTTTATTACAGAAAATGTGACATATTACAATCAGAAATCAAATACTTTATGAACAAAATAATGTTTGGAGAAACAAATTTTATAACTTTTACAGAATTTACTGTTTGTTAAATGTACAATTTGTTTTTACAGAAGATGAAATAATGCTTATTTCTCTATTATACAATACTACATATTATACACAGTATTAATAATTAAATCAACTCACATTATAAGACTGAGACAAACAGAGATTGAACAACTTCGAGAGATCAAATAACTGGAAGACCATTAAAAAAAATGATGGAATCACAGATTTGCAACTATTATTGTAGAGTCACCAAAAATATTGAGCTTCAACCTTTTGAAATGGGATAGAAACGAATCTTTTGAAAATAGCTAGACTTAGCTCCAAAGATCATTCTCTATTAAAATGAAAAAGAAAACACTTTCAAACACTTTCAGATGTTTAAAACTATACTGGTCGGTAGAAAAGTAATAGTTATGTTTTGTATATTATGTTGTTTTTTTCTTTTCCTGATTCTTGCTCTGTTAATTATATTTTCATAGGAAAATAATGGGAATGTTTTACAATAGCCCTACAGCTCGCGAGTCTGGTTGAAAAAAGTTGTAGAACGTAGTCAAAAAAATGAATATGCAACAAATAAATTCAACGTACGTAGAGACCGGAGATTTTCCTAGTTTTCTATTCCATTTGTCTGTATGTTTACGTATGGTAAATGGGTTTTTATTAGACATGAAAAAAAAAAAGAATAATTTTAATGTCATTTATTTAAAAAACAAAATGGCGTCATTAGTTTTTGCTATCGGTGTCACTGTGTGTTTTTTTTTACCGGGACTCATAATCAAAGCGGCGTTTTTTTTTTTGTTTTTTTTTTTGGGGGGGGGGGGTTGCATTTTTGAAATGTAATTTTATGAAACGAACATTTTAACGATCATTTTGATCACCGAATGAGCGCGCATGTCGTTACGTCATTGGGGGTTAGGGTTACGGCTGGGCTGGGCTGGGTTAGGGCTGGGTTCAGGTTAGGGTTAGGGCTGGGTTTAGGTAAGGGTTAGGAATTTTTAAAAGAAACAGGAAAAAAAAAACATTACGGTGTGACGAATGAAAATAATATGTAAATAAAAGCACAGTGACATGTAAATAAAAAGAAAAGTACTTTATTCCGTTTGCTTAAAATGTAGTTTTGTTTTATTCTTCTGCTTGGCTAAAAATGCAAAAATTGCGCTTTGACTATGAGTCCCAGTAAAAAACACACCGAATCCAGAACGAGGCGGAAGTCTCGTTCTGGATTCGGTGTTTTCTATCGAAACAGCCATTACTATTTTTTTTTTCACTTCACTTACGCTAAACCTATTAACTTATAGAAAATAGCACTTTTAACGGATTATAATCATTAATAACTGTCACAGTTAACTTGGAAATTCAGTTTTATCGGCTACGGTAACTTTTATTTGTTGTATATTTGTTTTTTTCAGCGTTTTCGTTGTTGGGCTATTATAAAAAATACCCAAAATAATTATAGAAAAGTTTATAAAATATTTAAGTAAGTTGTTTTATTTTCGTAAAACATTTCTTATGTAAATTAAATGGAACTTTTGAGGCATTCATGCAGTATAGTTAAAAGCATAAATCGAAAAAATTGTACAGCAAATAACTGTTACCAAACGCAAGAAAATTTAGTACACTTACGAAATACTAATGCCTGAGAAGATGAAGTGAATTTTAGACTAAGGAAATGTATTTCAATTAGAAGCGGTACATTCTTCGAATTTTCTACTCTACCAATGTCACTGATCTTTGACTTTTCTATACTGTACGTGTTCCGATATTCGGGTGAATGTTAAAAACTATTTACATAGCAAACAGAACTCACCTCGTAAGTTAGCAAATAGATTGTTGTAATCATTTTATCTTTTAATTAACTTCTAAATTTTTACATTAAATTGTGTAGTTAACGTTTGAATTATTTACAGTGCAATGGGTGTATGGCTACCCCCAAATAACTTTTATTATTTACTTAACATCATGTTTTAGTATTAATAAAAAAACTTAAATATGTTAGTTATAGCAAGCTGAATCGTACACGTGACCAGTGAATAAAATTTTTTTTTGTTGTTTAAAAAAAAATGAAATGTCCGACCTCGCATTTATTTAAATAAAAGTGAATGCAATGGAGGTCATCGCTTATTAAGAATTTAGAGTTGACTCCTTCTATATTTTGTTATACATTATTGTCGGTCGTATATGTTTTTACCTCCCATAATATTGACAGGGTGTTGGGAAAAATAATGCAATTTTTTTTTTGTATACCCTAGATATTGTTTTAAATAAAACTACCGTTTGTTTAACATTGCTAAGCCTTCGTTTTTACGAAACCAAAACCTGGAAACATGTAAGGGGAGTAATTCTTATGTAGTAATTTAGAGTGATCTCCCTTTAGTTAATAAAAAATATGAAATACATTGGAATCACGGCCATCCATAATACAGGACAGCTTAGCATGCCATAGAGGTCCACGACTAGGGCGAATATGTGAATGGCCAAATTACTACTAAATAGTAATCATTGAGAAAAGTTTCAGTAAAAATATTTAGTAATGTCGAGTAATTAGTAACTATACATATTAGTGGAAAGCAATTTACATTTATTGATTTATTTCCATCAAATCCAATTTAACAATAACAAAAATACAAATAAACTAAATTCACAAAAATCACTTTATTCACCATGAATTAGATACATTCTTGATATTTAAAAAATGATAAGTCAATTTGTTTATATTGACTGCTTGATTACAGAAAATGTGACATATTACAATCAGAAATCAAATACTTTATGAACAAAATAATGTTTGGAGAAACAAATTTAATAACTTTTACAGAATTTGCTGTTTGTTACATGTACAATTTGTTTTTACAGAAGATGAAATAATGCTTATTTCTCTATTATACAATAATACATATTATACACAGTATTAATAATTAAATCAACTCACATTATAAGACTGAGACAAACAGAGATTGAACAACTTCGAGAGATCAAATAACTGGAAGACCATTAAA
Source organism: Sepiola atlantica (assembly GCA_963556195.1). Lineage (NCBI taxonomy): Eukaryota > Metazoa > Mollusca > Cephalopoda > Sepiida > Sepiolidae > Sepiola > Sepiola atlantica. The sequence continues at coordinate 232,487,017 of OY744515.1, read as the reverse complement.
AAAAATGATGGAATCACAGATTTGCAACTATTATTGTAGAGTCACCAAAAATATTGAGCTTCAACCTTTTGAAATGGGATAGAAACGAATCTTTTGAAAATAGCTAGACTTAGCTCCAAAGATCATTCTCTATTAAAATGAAAAAGAAAACACTTTCAAACACTTTCAAATGTTCAAAACTATACTGGTCGGTAGAAAAGTAATAGTTATGTTGTGTATATTATGTTGTTTTTTTTCTTTTCCTGATTCTTGCTCTGTTTATTATATTTTCATAGGAAAATAATGGGAATGTTTTACAATAGCCCTACAGCTCGCGAGTCGGGTTGAAAAAAAGTTGTAGAACGTAGTCAAAAAAATGAATATGCAACAAATAAATTCAACGTACGTAGAGACCGGAGATTTTCCTAGTTTTCTATTCCATTTGTTTGTATGTTTACGTATGGTAAATGGGTTTTTATTAGACATGAAAAAACAAATTTTAATGTCATTTATTTAAAAAACAAAATGGCGTCATTAGTTTTTGCTATCGGTTTCACGTGTGTGTTTTTTTTTACCGGGACTCATAATCAAAGCGGAGTTTTTTTTGTGGTTTATTTTTGTTGGGGGGGGGGGGGTGGTTGCATTTTTGAAATGTAATTTTATTAAACGAACATTTTAACGATCATTTTGATCACCGAATGAGCGCGCATGTCGTTACGTCATTGGGGGTTAGGGTTAGGGCTGGGTTTAGGTTAGGGTTACCCCTGGGTTTAGGTAAGGGTTAGGGTTAGGAATTTTGTAAAGAAACAGGAAAAAAAAACATTACGGTGTGACGAATGAAAATAATATGTAAATAAAAGCACACTGACATGTAAATAAAAAGAAAAGTACTTTATTCCGTTTGCTTAAAATGTAGTTTTGTTTTGTTCTTCTGCTTGGCTAAAAATGCAAAAATTGCGCTTTGACTATGAGTCCCAGTAAAAAACCAACCGAATCCAGAACGATGCGGAAGTCTCGTTCTGGATTCGGTGTTTTCTATCGAAACAGCCATTACTATTTTTTTTTTCACTTCACTTACGCTAAACCTATTAACTTATAGAAAATAGCACTTTTAACGGATTATAATCATTAATAACTGTCACAGTTAACTTAGAAATTCAGTTTTATAGGCTACGTTAACTTTTATTTGTTGTATATTTGTTTTTTTCAGCGTTTTCGTTGTTAGGCTATTATAAAAAATACCCAAAATAATTATAGAAAAGTTTATAAAATATTTAAGTAAGTTGTTTTATTTTCGTAAAACATGTCTTATGTAAATTAAATGGAACTTTTGAGGCATTCATGCAGTATAGTTAAAAGCATAAATCGAAAAAATTTACAGCAAATAACTGTTACCAAACGCAAGAAAATTTAGTACACTTACGAAATACTAATGCCTGAGAAGATGAAGTGAATTTTAGACTAAGGAAATGTATTTCAATTAGAAGCGGTACATTCTTCGAATTTTCTACTCTACCAATGTCACTGATCTTTGACTTTTCTATACTGTACGTGTTCCGATATTCGGGTGAATGTTAAAAACTATTTACATAGCAAACAGAACTCACCTCGTAAGTTAGCAAATAGATTGTTGTAATCATTTTATCTTTTAATTAACTTCTAAATTTTTACATTAAATTGTGTAGTTAACGTTTGAATTATTTACAGTGCAATGGGTGTATGGCTACCCCCAAATAACTTTTATTATTTACTTAACATCATGTTTTAGTATTAATAAAAAAAACTTAAATATGTTAGTTATAGCAAGCTGAATCGTACACGTGACCAGTGAATAAAATTTTTTTTTTTTGTTTAAAAAAAAATGAAATGTCCGACTTCGCATTTATTTAAATAAAAGTGGATGCAATGGAGGTCATCGCTTATTAGGAATTTAGAGTTAACTCCTTCTATATTTTGTTATACATTATTGTCGGTCGTATATGTTTTTACCTCCCATAATATTGACAGGGTGTTGGGAAAAATAATGCAATTTTTTTTTTGTATACCCTAGATATTGTATTAAATAAAACTACCGTTTGTTTAACATTGCAAAGCCTTCGTTTTTACGAAACCAAAACCTAGAAACATGTAAGGGGAGTAATTCTTATGTAGTAATTTAGAGTGATCTCCCTTTAGTTAATAAAAAATATGAAATACATTGGAATCACGGCCATCCATAATACAGGACAGCTTAGCATGCCATAGAGGTCCACGACTAGGGCGAATATGTGAAGAGCCAAATTACTACTAAATAGTAATCATTGAGAAAAGTTTCAGTAAAAATATTTAGTAATGTCGAGTAATTAGTAACTATACATATTAGTGGAAAGCAATTTACATTTATTGATTTATTTCCATCAAATCCAATTTAACAATAACAAAAATACAAATAAACTAAATTCACAAAAATCACTTTATTCACCATGAATTAGATACATTCTTGATATTTAAAAAATGATGAGTCAATTTGTTTATATTGACTGCTTGATTACAGAAAATGTGACATATTACAATCAGAAATCAAATACTTTGTGAACAAAATAATGTTTGGAGAAACAAATTTAATAACTTTTACAGAATTTGCTGTTTGTTACATGTACAATTTGTTTTTACAGAAGATGAAATAATGCTTATTTCTCTATTATACAATACTACATATTATACACAGTATTAATAATTAAATCAACTCACATTATAAGACTGAGACAAACAGAGATTGAACAACTTCGAGAGATCAAATAACTAGAAGACCATTAAAAAAAATGATGGAATCACAGATTTGCAACTTTTATTGTAGAGTCACCAAAAATATTGAGCTTCAACCTTTTGAAATGGGATAGAAACGAATCTTTTGAAAATAGCTAGACTTAGCTCCAAAGATCATTCTCTATTAAAATGAAAAAGAAAACACTTTCAAACACTTTCAGATGTTTAAAACTATACTGGTCGGTAGAAAAGTAATAGTTATGTTTTGTATATTATGTTTTTTTTTTCTTTTCCTGATTCTTGCTCTGTTTATTATATTTTCATAGGAAAATAATAGGAATTTTTTACAATAGCCCTACAGCTCGCGAGTCGGGTTGAAAAAAAGTTGTAGAACGTAGTCAAAAAAATGAATATGCAACAAATAAATTCAACGTACGTAGAGACCGGAGATTTTCCTAGTTTTCTATTCCATTTGTTTGTATGTTTACGTATGGTAAATGGGTTTTTATTAGACATGAAAAAACAAATTTTAATGTCATTTATTTAAAAAACAAAATGGCGTCATTAGTTTTTGCTATCGGTTTCACGTGTGTGTTTTTTTTTACCGGGACTCATAATCAAAGCGGAGTTTTTTTTGTTGTTTTTTTTTTGGGGGGGGGGGTGGTTGCATTTTTGAAATGTAATTTTATGAAACGAACATGTTAACGATCATTTTGATCACCGAATGAGCGCGCATGTCGTTACGTCATTGGGGGTTAGGGTTAGGGCTGGGTTTAGGTTAGGGTTACCCCTGGGTTTAGGTAAGGGTTAGGGTTAGGAATTTTTTAAAGAAACAGGAAAAAAAAACATTACGGTGTGACGAATGAAAATAATATGTAAATAAAAGCACACTGACATGTAAATAAAAAGAAAAGTACTTTATTCCGTTTGCTTAAAATGTAGTTTTGTTTTGTTCTTCTGCTTGGCTAAAAATGCAAAAATTGCGCTTTGACTATGAGTCCCAGTAAAAAACCAACCGAATCCAGAACGATGCGGAAGTCTCGTTCTGGATTCGGTGTTTTCTATCGAAACAGCCATTACTATTTTTTTTTTCACTTCACTTACGCTAAACCTATTAACTTATAGAAAATAGCACTTTTAACGGATTATAATCATTAATAACTGTCACAGTTAACTTGGAAATTCAGTTTTATAGGCTACGGTAACTTTTATTTGTTGTATATTTGTTTTTTCCAGCGTTTTCGTTGTTAGGCTATTATAAAAAATACCCAAAATAATTATAGAAAAGTTTATAAAATATTTAAGTAAGTTGTTTTATTTTCGTAAAACATTTCTTATGTAAATTAAATGGAACTTTTGAGGCATTCATGCAGTATAGTTAAAAGCATAAATCGAAAAAATTGTACAGCAAATAACTGTTACCAAACGCAAGAAAATTTAGTACACTTACGAAATACTAATGCCTGAGAAGATGAAGTGAATTTTACACTAAGGAAATGTATTTCAATTAGAAGCGGTACATTCTTCGAATTTTCTACTCTACCAATGTCACTGATCTTTGACTTTTCTATACTGTACGTGTTCCGATATTCGGGTGAATGTTAAAAACTATTTACATAGCAAACAGAACTCACCTCGTAAGTTAGCAAATAGATTGTTGTAATCATTTTATCTTTTAATTAACTTCTAAATTTTTACATTAAATTGTGTAGTTAACGTTTGAATTATTTACAGTGCAATGGGTGTATGGCTACCCCCAAATAAATTTTATTATTTACTTAACATCATGTTTTAGTATTAATAAAAAAAACTTAAATATGTTAGTTATAGCAAGCTGAATCGTACACGTGACCAGTGAATAAATTTTTTTTTTTTGTTTAAAAAAAAATGTAATGTCCGACCTCGCATTTATTTAAATAAAAGTGGATGCAATGGAGGTCATCGCTTATTAAGAATTTAGAGTTAACTCCTTCTATATTTTGTTATACATTATTGTCGGTCGTATATGTTTTTACCTCCCATAATATTGACAGGGTGTTGGGAAAAATAATGCAATTTTTTTTTTGTATACCCTAGATATTGTTTTAAATAAAACTACCGTTTGTTTAACATTGCAAAGCCTTCGTTTTTACGAAACCAAAACCTGGAAACATGTAAGGGGAGTAATTCTTATGTAGTAATTTAGAGGGATCTCCCTTTAGTTAATAAAAAATATGAAATACATTGGAATCACGGCCATCCATAATACAGGACAGCTTAGCATGCCATAGAGGTCCACGACTAGGGCGAATATGTGAAGAGCCAAATTACTACTAAATAGTAATCATTGAGAAAAGTTTCAGTAAAAATATTTAGTAATGTCGAGTAATTAGTAACTATACATATTAGTGGAAAGCAATTTACATTTATTGATTTATTTCCATCAAATCCAATTTAACAAGAACAAAAATACAAATAAACTAAATTCACAAAAATCACTTTATTCACCATGAATTAGATACATTCTTGATATTTAAAAAATGATGAGTCAATTTGTTTATATTGACTGCTTGATTACAGAAAATGTGACATATTACAATCAGAAATCAAATACTTTATGAACAAAATAATGTTTGGAGAAACAAATTTAATAACTTTTACAGAATTTGCTGTTTGTTACATGTACAATTTGTTTTTACAGAAGATGAAATAATGCTTATTTCTCTATTATACAATAATACATATTATACACAGTATTAATAATTAAATCAACTCACATTATAAGACAGAGACAAACAGAGATTGAACAACTTCGAGAGATCAAATAACTGGAAGACCATTAAAAAAAATGATGGAATCACAGATTTGCAACTATTATTGTAGAGTCACCAAAAATATTGAGCTTCAACCTTTTGAAATGGGATAGAAACGAATCTTTTGAAAATAGCTAGACTTAGCTCCAAAGATCATTCTCTATTAAAATGAAAAAGAAAACACTTTCAAACACTTTCAAATGTTCAAAACTATACTGGTCGGTAGAAAAGTAATAGTTATGTTGTGTATATTATGTTTTTTTTTTCTTTTCCTGATTCTTGCTCTGTTTATTATATTTTCATAGGAAAATAATGGGAATGTTTTACAATAGCCCTACAGCTCGCGAGTCGGGTTGAAAAAAAGTTGTAGAACGTAGTCAAAAAAATGAATATGCAACAAATAAATTCAACGTACGTAGAGACCGGAGATTTTCCTAGTTTTCTATTCCATTTGTTTGTATGTTTACGTATGGTAAATGGGTTTTTATTAGACATGAAAAAACAAATTTTAATGTCATTTATTTACAAAACAAAATGGCGTCATTAGTTTTTGCTATCGGTTTCACGTGTGTGTTTTTTTTTACCGGGACTCATAATCAAAGCGGAGTTTTTTTTGTTGTTTTTTTTTGGGGGGGGGGGGGTGGTTGCATTTTTGAAATGTAATTTTATGAAACGAACATGTTAACGATCATTTTGATCACCGAATGAGCGCGCATGTCGTTACGTCATTGGGGGTTAGGGTTAGGGCTGGGTTTAGGTTAGGGTTACCCCTGGGTTTAGGTAAGGGTTAGGGTTAGGAATTTTTTAAAGAAACAGGAAAAAAAAACATTACGGTGTGACGAATGAAAATAATATGTAAATAAAAGCACACTGACATGTAAATAAAAAGAAAAGTACTTTATTCCGTTTGCTTAAAATGTAGTTTTGTTTTGTTCTTCTGCTTGGCTAAAAATGCAAAAATTGCGCTTTGACTATGAGTCCCAGTAAAAAACCAACCGAATCCAGAACGATGCGGAAGTCTCGTTCTGGATTCGGTGTTTTCTATCGAAACAGCCATTACTATTTTTTTTTTCACTTCACTTACGCTAAACCTATTAACTTATAGAAAATAGCACTTTTAACGGATTATAATCATTAATAACTGTCACAGTTAACTTGGAAATTCAGTTTTATAGGCTACGGTAACTTTTATTTGTTGTATATTTGTTTTTTCCAGCGTTTTCGTTGTTAGGCTATTATAAAAAATACCCAAAATAATTATAGAAAAGTTTATAAAATATTTAAGTAAGTTGTTTTATTTTCGTAAAACATTTCTTATGTAAATTAAATGGAACTTTTGAGGCATTCATGCAGTATAGTTAAAAGCATAAATCGAAAAAATTGTACAGCAAATAACTGTTACCAAACGCAAGAAAATTTAGTACACTTACGAAATACTAATGCCTGAGAAGATGAAGTGAATTTTACACTAAGGAAATGTATTTCAATTAGAAGCGGTACATTCTTCGAATTTTCTACTCTACCAATGTCACTGATCTTTGACTTTTCTATACTGTACGTGTTCCGATATTCGGGTGAATGTTAAAAACTATTTACATAGCAAACAGAACTCACCTCGTAAGTTAGCAAATAGATTGTTGTAATCATTTTATCTTTTAATTAACTTCTAAATTTTTACATTAAATTGTGTAGTTAACGTTTGAATTATTTACAGTGCAATGGGTGTATGGCTACCCCCAAATAAATTTTATTATTTACTTAACATCATGTTTTAGTATTAATAAAAAAAACTTAAATATGTTAGTTATAGCAAGCTGAATCGTACACGTGACCAGTGAATAAATTTTTTTTTTTTGTTTAAAAAAAAATGTAATGTCCGACCTCGCATTTATTTAAATAAAAGTGGATGCAATGGAGGTCATCGCTTATTAAGAATTTAGAGTTAACTCCTTCTATATTTTGTTATACATTATTGTCGGTCGTATATGTTTTTACCTCCCATAATATTGACAGGGTGTTGGGAAAAATAATGCAATTTTTTTTTTGTATACCCTAGATATTGTTTTAAATAAAACTACCGTTTGTTTAACATTGCAAAGCCTTCGTTTTTACGAAACCAAAACCTGGAAACATGTAAGGGGAGTAATTCTTATGTAGTAATTTAGAGTGATCTCCCTTTAGTTAATAAAAAATATGAAATACATTGGAATCACGGCCATCCATAATACAGGACAGCTTAGCATGCCATAGAGGTCCACGACTAGGGCGAATATGTGAAGAGCCAAATTACTACTAAATAGTAATCATTGAGAAAAGTTTCAGTAAAAATATTTAGTAATGTCGAGTAATTAGTAACTATACATATTAGTGGAAAGCAATTTACATTTATTGATTTATTTCCATCAAATCCAATTTAACAAGAACAAAAATACAAATAAACTAAATTCACAAAAATCACTTTATTCACCATGAATTAGATACATTCTTGATATTTAAAAAATGATGAGTCAATTTGTTTATATTGACTGCTTGATTACAGAAAATGTGACATATTACAATCAGAAATCAAATACTTTATGAACAAAATAATGTTTGGAGAAACAAATTTAATAACTTTTACAGAATTTGCTGTTTGTTACATGTACAATTTGTTTTTACAGAAGATGAAATAATGCTTATTTCTCTATTATACAATAATACATATTATACACAGTATTAATAATTAAATCAACTCACATTATAAGACAGAGACAAACAGAGATTGAACAACTTCGAGAGATCAAATAACTGGAAGACCATTAAAAAAAATGATGGAATCACAGATTTGCAACTATTATTGTAGAGTCACCAAAAATATTGAGCTTCAACCTTTTGAAATGGGATAGAAACGAATCTTTTGAAAATAGCTAGACTTAGCTCCAAAGATCATTCTCTATTAAAATGAAAAAGAAAACACTTTCAAACACTTTCAAATGTTCAAAACTATACTGGTCGGTAGAAAAGTAATAGTTATGTTGTGTATATTATGTTTTTTTTTCTTTTCCTGATTCTTGCTCTGTTTATTATATTTTCATAGGAAAATAATGGGAATGTTTTACAATAGCCCTACAGCTCGCGAGTCGGGTTGAAAAAAAGTTGTAGAACGTAGTCAAAAAAATGAATATGCAACAAATAAATTCAACGTACGTAGAGACCGGAGATTTTCCTAGTTTTCTATTCCATTTGTTTGTATGTTTACGTATGGTAAATGGGTTTTTATTAGACATGAAAAAACAAATTTTAATGTCATTTATTTACAAAACAAAATGGCGTCATTAGTTTTTGCTATCGGTTTCACGTGTGTGTTTTTTTTTACCGGGACTCATAATCAAAGCGGAGTTTTTTTTGTTGTTTTTTTTTTTGGGGGGGGGATTGCATTTTTGAAATGTAATTTTATGAAACGAACATTTTAACGATCATTTTGATCACCGAATGAGCGCGCATGTCGTTACGTCATTGGGGGTTAGGGTTAGGGCTGGGTTTAGGTTAGGGTTAGGGCTGGGTTTAGGTAAGGGTTAGGGTTAGGAATTTTTTAAAGAAACAGGAAAAAAAAACATTACGGTGTGACGAATGAAAATAATATGTAAATAAAAGCACACTGACATGTAAATAAAAAGAAAAGTACTTTATTCCGTTTGCTTAAAATGTAGTTTTGTTTTGTTCTTCTGCTTGGCTAAAAATGCAAAAATTGCGCTTTGACTATGAGTCCCAGTAAAAAACCAACCGAATCCAGAACGAGGCGGAAGTCTCGTTCTGGATTCGGTGTTTTCTATCGAAACAGCCATTACTATTTTTTTTTCACTTCACTTACGCTAAACATATTAACTTATAGAAAATAGCACTTTTAACGGATTATAATCATTAATAACTGTCACAGTTAACTTGGAAATTCAGTTTTATCGGCTACGGTAACTTTTATTTGTTGTATATTTGTTTTTTTCAGCGTTTTCGTTGTTGGGCTATTATAAAAAATACCCAAAATAATTATAGAAAAGTTTATAAAATATTTAAGTAAGTTGTTTTATTTTCGTAAAACATTTCTTATGTAAATTAAATGGAACTTTTGAGGCATTCATGCAGTATAGTTAAAAGCATAAATCGAAAAAATTGTACAGCAAATAACTGTTACCAAACGCAAGAAAATTTAGTACACTTACGAAATACTAATGCCTGAGAAGATGAAGTGAATTTTAGACTAAGGAAATGTATTTCAATTAGAAGCGGTACATTCTTCGAATTTTCTACTCTACCAATGTCACTGATCTTTGACTTTTCTATACTGTACGTGTTCCGATATTCGGGTGAATGTTAAAAACTATTTACATAGCAAACAGAACTCACCTCGTAAGTTAGCAAATAGATTGTTGTAATCATTTTATCTTTTAATTAACTTCTAAATTTTTACATTAAATTGTGTAGTTAACGTTTGAATTATTTACAGTGCAATGGGTGTATGGCTACCCCCAAATAACTTTTATTATTTACTTAACATCATGTTTTAGTATTAATAAAAAAAACTTAAATAAGTTAGTTATAGAAAGTTGAATCGTACACGTGAACTAGTGAATAAAATGTATTTTTTTTGTTAATAAAAAAAATGAAATGTCCGACCTCGTATTTATTTAAATAAAAGTGGATGCGATGGAGGTCATCGCTTATTAAGAATTTAGAGTTTACTCCTTCTATATTTTGTTATACATTATTGTCGGTCGTATATGTTTTTACCTCCCATAATATTGACAGGGTGTTGGGAAAAATAATGCAATTTTTTTTTGTATACCTTAGATATTGTTTTAAATAAAACTACCGTTTGTTTAACATTGCAAAGCCTCCGTTTTTACGAAACCAAAACCTGGAAACATGTAAGGGGAGTAATTCTTATGTAGTTATTCAGAGTGATCTCCCTTTAGTTAATAAAAAATATGAAATACATTGAAATCACGGCCATCCATAATACAGGACAGCTTTGCATGCCATAGAGGTCCACGACTAGGGCGAATATGTGAAGAGCTTAATTACTACTAAATAGTAATCATTGAGAAAAGTTTCAGTAAAAATATTTAGTAATGTCGAGTAATTAGTGACTATACATATTAGTGGAAAGCAATTTACAATTATTGATTTATCTCCATCAAATCAAATTGAAAAAGAACAAAAATATAAAAGAATAAATTCACTAAAAATCACTTCATTCACTATGAATTAGACACATTCTTGATATTTAAAAAATGATGAGTCAATTTGTTTATATTGATTACAGAAAATATAATGACATATTACAATTATAAATAATCTGAAAACCATTAAAAAGAGAATAGAATGACAGACTTGCAAGTATAATTGTAGATTCACCAAAAATCTTGAGATTCAATTTTTTCGGTTAGGATAGTCACAAAACCTTTGAGAATAGCTAGACTTAGCCTCACAGATTGTTCTCTGTTGAAATTAAAAACTTTAAAACACTTTCGGAAATTATATTTCTTAATTTTGGAGATTGATAATTTGAATCATCTTGAGTGTTATCATCACAACGTTTCGACCGCTGTAATCTCCAGACTACTTTAGGTGTATCTATTAGAACTCGGGAATCTTTCTGTCGAACTCGGGAATCTTGACAGAATTTCAACGGAACCCTTTATTTAATCCACGGGAGTAGCATGCTCTTGTTCCGTCAGTCATGACTGGGAGAAGTGTTCAGTAATTCGAAATTCCTCGTATCGCCCGCACCGAAGATTGACTATCACTTGAAACTGAATTTAACATAGTACTATATCCACTGCGTCAGTATTCAGTTAAATTCAGTTCACAGTGATAGTCATCTGAAGGTTGAAGGTTCAATTCTCGGTGCGGGCGAAAAACTGGAAACATACGAGGGGATTAATACTTATTTAATTATTTAGAGTGATCCCCCTTTAGTTAATAAAAATACATTGTACAATATCAACTGCGCCAGTATGAAGTTAAATTCAGTTCACAGTGATAGTCATCTGAAGGTTCAATTCTCGGTGCAGGCGATACGAAGAATTGCGAATTGCTGAAGACTTCTCTCAGTCATGGCTGACAGTACAAGGGAATGCTACCCCCGTGGATTAAATAAAGGGGTCCGTTCGAAATTCCGTCCGAGTTCCCGAGTTCAACAAAAATATTCCTGAGTTCGAAGAGATACACCTGAAATAGGCCGGAGGTTACAGCGGCCGAAACGTTGTGATTATAGCACTCAAGTCCGAATAACCGACATTATACACACTTTCAAAATTTTAAAACATACAGGTCAGTAGAAAAGTAAATTTTCTTGCGTTTGTTAATAGTTATTTGTTGTATATTTGGTTGTTTTTCTCCTGATTCCTGATTGTAACAATACTACATAATTAGTACTTTTGAATTTAAATAATGTTTTTGAAGATGCTAGCAAAATTATAGTTTTTATAGAAAAATAATTTTTTTTAAAGTTGATAAAATATTTGAGAAAATTGTTTTATTTTCGTAAAATCACGTGTCTGATGTAAATCAATTTATAGACAGAAAATTAAATGAAACTTTTGAGGCATTCATGCAGTATAGTTAACAGAGCAGAAATCGAAAACAAGCGAAATATACAGAAAGAACTGTGACAACGCAAGAAAATTTAGTACAATACACATACGAAATAATGATGCGTGAGAAGATGAAGTAAATTAAAAAATCCCGAAATGTATTTCTATTTGAAGCGGTACATTCTTCGAATTTTCTCATCTACCAATGTCACTGATCTTTGATTTTCCTATACTGTACGTGTTCCGATAGTCGGGGTGAATGTTAAAAACCATTTACATAGCGAACAGAACTCGCCACGTAAGTAAGCAAATAGTATGTTGTAATCATTTTATCTTTTAATTAACTTCTAAATCTTTAAGTTAAATTGTCTAGTTTAAAGATTAAATCATTTACAGTGCAATGGGTGTATGGTTACTCTCCAATAACATTTGTTACTTACTTTAAATCACTTTTTAGTATTAACAAAACACTTAAATATGTTAGTTATAGCAAGCTGAATCGTACACGTAAATCGGTGAATAAAATGGATTTATTTTAGTTAAGAAAAAAGGAAATGTCCGACTCGAATTTATTTAAATAAAAGTGGATCCGATGGAGGTCATCGCATATTAGGAATTTAGAGTTAACTCCTTCTATATTTTGTTATACATTATTGTCGGTCGTATATGTTTTTACCTCCCATAATATTGACAGGGTGTTGGTAACAATAATGCGGATTTTTTTTGCATACCTTAGGTATTGTGTTAAGTAAAACTACCGTTTGTTTAACATTGCAAAGCCTCCGTTTTTATGAAACCAAAAGATGCAGAGGGGAGTTATTCTTTAGTAATTTAGAGTGATCTCCCTTTAGTTAATAAAATTATGAAATGCATTGGAATCACGGCCATCCATAGTACAGAACTTCTAAGCATGCCACTGAGGTCCACAACTAGGGCGGATATGTGTAGAGAAAAATTACTACTAAATAGTAATCATTGAGAAAAGTTTCAGTAAAAATATTTAGTAATGTCGAGTAATTAGTAACTATACATATTAGTGGGAAGCAATTTACATTTATTGATTTATTTCCATCAAATCCAATTTAACAAGAACAAAAATACAAATAAACTAAATTCACAAAAATCACTTTATTAACCATGAATTAGATACATTCTTGATATTTAAAAAATGATGAGTCAATTTGTTTATATTGACTGCTTGATTACAGAAAATGTGACATATTACAATCAGAAATCAAATACTTTATGAACAAAATAATGTTTGGAGAAACAAATTTAATAATTTTTTCAGAATTTGCTGTTTGTTACATGTACAATTTGTTTTTACAGAAGATGAAAAAATGCTAATTTCTCTATTATACAATAATACATATTATACACAGTATCAATAATTAAATCAACTCACATTATAAGACTGAGACAAACAGAGATTGAACAACTTCGAGAGATCAAATAACTGGAAGACCATTAAAAAAAATGATGGAATCACAGATTTGCAACTATTATTGTAGAGTCACCAAAAATATTGAGCTTCAACCTTTTGAAATGGGATAGAAACGAATCTTTTGAAAATAGCTAGACTTAGCTCCAAAGATCATTCTCTATTAAAATGAAAAAGAAAACACTTTCAAACACTTTCAGATGTTTAAAACTATACTGGTCGGTAGAAAAGTAATAGTTATGTTTTGTATATTATGTTGTTTTTTTCTTTTCCTGATTCTTGCTCTGTTAATTATATTTTCATAGGAAAATAATGGGAATGTTTTACAATAGCCCTACAGCTCGCGAGTCGGGTTGAAAAAAAGTTGTAGAATGTAGTCAAAAAAATGAATATGCAACAAATAAATTCAACGTACGTAGAGACCGGAGATTTTCCTAGTTTTCTATTCCATTTGTTTGTATGTTTACGTATGGTAAATGGTTTTTATTAGACATGAAAAAACAAATTTTAATGTCATTTATTTAAAAAACAAAATGGCGTCATTAGTTTTTGCTATCGGTTTCACGTGTGTTTTTTTTACCGGGACTCATAATCAAAGCGGAGTTTTTTTGTTTTTTTTGTTTTTTTTGGGGGGGGCGGATTGCATTTTTGAAATGTAATTTTATGAAACGAACATTATAACGATCATTTTGATCACCGAATGAGCGCGCATGTCGTTACGTCATTGGGGGTTAGGGTTAGGGCTGGGTTTAGGTTAGGGTTAGGGCTGGGTTTAGGTAAGGGTTAGGGTTAGGAATTTTTTAAAGAAACAGGAAAAAAACATTACGGTGTGACGAATGAAAATAATATGTAAATAAAAGCACACTGACATGTAAATAAAAAGAAAAGTACTTTATTCCGTTTGCTTAAAATGTAGTTTTGTTTTGTTCTTCTGCTTGGCTAAAAATGCAAAAATTGCGCTTTGACTATGAGTCCCAGTAAAAAACCAACCGAATCCAGAACGAGGCGGAAGTCTCGTTCTGGATTCGGTGTTTTCTATCGAAACAGCCATTACTATTTTTTTTTCACTTCACTTACGCTAAACCTATTAACTTATAGAAAATAGCACTTTTAACGGATTATAATCATTAATAACTGTCACAGTTAACTTGGAAATTCAGTTTTATCGGCTACCGTAACTTTTATTTGTTGTATATTTGTTTTTTTCAGCGTTTTCGTTGTTGGGCTATTATAAAAAATACCCAAAATAATTATAGAAAAGTTTATAAAATATTTAAGTAAGTTGTTTTATTTTCGTAAAACATTTCTTATGTGAATTAAATGGAACTTTTGAGGCATTCATGCAGTATAGTTAAAAGCATAAATCGAAAAAATCGTACAGCAAATAACTGTTACCAAACGCAAGAAAATTTAGTACACTTACGAAATACTAATGCCTGAGAAGATGAAGTGAATTTTAGACTAAGGAAATGTATTTCAATTAGAAGCGGTACATTCTTCGAATTTTCTACTCAACCAATGTCACTGATCTTTGACTTTTCTATACTGTACGTGTTCCGATATTCGGGTGAATGTTAAAAACTATTTACATAGCAAACAGAACTCACCTCGTAAGTTAGCAAATAGATTGTTGTAATCATTTTATCTTTTAATTAACTTCTAAATTTTTACATTAAATTGTGTAGTTAACGTTTGAATTATTTACAGTGCAATGGGTGTATGGCTACCCCCAAATAATTTTTATTATTTACTTAACATCATGTTTTAGTATTAATAAAAAAAACTTAAATATGTTAGTTATAGCAAGCTGAATCGTACACGTGACCAGTGAATAAAATGTATTTTTTTTTGTTTAAAAAAAAATGAAATGTCCGACCTCGAATTTATTTAAATAAAAGTGGATGCAATGGAGGTCATCGCTTATTAAGAATTTAGAGTTAACTCCTTCTATATTTTGTTATACATTATTGTCGGTCGTATATGTTTTTACCTCCCATAATATTGACAGGGTGTTGGGAAAAATAATGCAATTTTTTTTTGTATTCCCTAGATATTGTTTTAAATAAAACTACCGTTTGTTTAACATTGCAAAGCCTTCGTTTTTACGAAACCAAAACTTGGAAACATGTAAGGGGAGTAATTCTTATGTAGTAATTTAGAGTGATCTCCCTTTAGTTAATAAAAAATATGAAATACATTGGAATCACGGCCATCCATAGTACAGGACAGCTTAGCATGCCATAGAGGTCCACGACTAGGGCGAATATGTGAAGAGCCAAATTACTACTAAATAGTAATCATTGAGAAAAGTTTCAGTAAAAATATTTAGTAATGTCGAGTAATTAGTAACTATACATATTAGTGGAAAGCAATTTACATTTATTGATTTATTTCCATCAAATCCAATTTAACAAGAACAAAAATACAAATAAACTAAATTCACAAAAATCACTTTATTCACCATGAATTAGATACATTCTTGATATTTAAAAAATGATATGTCAATTTGTTTATATTGACTGCTTGATTACAGAAAATGTGACATATTACAATCAGAAATCAAATACTTTATGAACAAAATAATGTTTGGAGAAACAAATTTAATAACTTTTACAGAATTTGCTGTTTGTTACATGTACAATTTGTTTTTACAGAAGATGAAATAATGCTTATTTCTCTATTATACAATAATACATATTATACACAGTATTAATAATTAAATCAACTCACATTATAAGACAGAGACAAACAGAGATTGAACAACTTCGAGAGATCAAATAACTGGAAGACCATTAAAAAAAATGATGGAATCACAGATTTGCAACTATTATTGTAGAGTCACCAAAAATATTGAGCTTCAACCTTTTGAAATGGGATAGAAACGAATCTTTTGAAAATAGCTAGACTTAGCTCCAAAGATCATTCTCTATTAAAATGAAAAAGAAAACACTTTCAAACACTTTCAAATGTTCAAAACTATACTGGTCGGTAGAAAAGTAATAGTTATGTTGTGTATATTATGTTGTTTTTTTTCTTTTCCTGATTCTTGCTCTGTTTATTATATTTTCATAGGAAAATAATGGGAATGTTTTACAATAGCCCTACAGCTCGCGAGTCGGGTTGAAAAAAAGTTGTAGAACGTAGTCAAAAAAATGAATATGCAACAAATAAATTCAACGTACGTAGAGACCGGAGATTTTCCTAGTTTTCTATTCCATTTGTTTGTATGTTTACGTATGGTAAATGGGTTTTTATTAGACATGAAAAAACAAATTTTAATGTCATTTATTTAAAAAACAAAATGGCGTCATTAGTTTTTGCTATCGGTGTCACTGTGTGTTTTTTTTTACCGGGACTCATAATCAAAGCGGCGTTTTTTTTGTTGTTTTTTTTTTTTTGGGGGGGGGGGGGTTCCATTTTTGAAATGTAATTTTATGAAACGAACATTTTAACGATCATTTTGATCACCGAATGAGCGCGCATGTCGTTACGTCATTGGGGATAAGGGTTAGGGCTGGGCTGGGCTGGGTTAAGGCTGGGTTCAGGTTAGGGTTAGGGCTGGATTTAGGTAAGGGTTAGGAATTTTTAAAAGAAACAGGAAAAAAAAACATTACGGTGTGACGAATGAAAATAATATGTAAATAAAAGCACAGTGACATGTAAATAAAAAGAAAAGTACTTTATTCCGTTTGCTTAAAATGTAGTTTTGTTTTGTTCTTCTGCTTGGCTAAAAATGCAAAAATTGCGCTTTGACTATGAGTTCCAGTAAAAAACCAACCGAATCCAGAACGAGGCGGAAGTCTCGTTCTGGATTCGGTGTTTTCTATCGAAACAGCCATTACTATTTTTTTTTTTCACTTCACTTACGCTAAACCTATTAACTTATAAAAAATAGCACTTTTAACGGATTATAATCATTAATAACTGTCACAGTTAACTTGGAAATTCAGTTTTATCGGCTACGGTAACTTTTATTTGTTGTATATTTGTTTTTTTCAGTGTTTTCGTTGTTGGGCTATTATAAAAAATACCCAAAATAATTATAGAAAAGTTTATAAAATATTTAAGTAAGTTGTTTTATTTTCGTAAAACATTTCTTATGTAAATTAAATGGAACTTTTGAGGCATTCATGCAGTATAGTTAAAAGCATAAATCGAAAAAATTGTACAGCAAATAACTGTTACCAAACGCAAGAAATTTAGTACACTTACGAAATACTAATGCCTGAGAAGATGAAGTAAATTTTAGACTAAGGAAATGTATTTCAATTAGAAGCGGTACATTCTTCGAATTTTCTACTCTACCAATGTCACTGATCTTTGACTTTTCTATACTGTACGTGTTCCGATATTCGGGTGAATGTTAAAAACTATTTACATAGCAAACAGAACTCACCTCGTAAGTTAGCAAATAGATTGTTGTAATCATTTTATCTTTTAATTAACTTCTAAATTTTTACATTAAATTGTGTAGTTAACGTTTGAATTATTTACAGTGCAATGGGTGTATGGCTACCCCTAAATAACTTTTATTATTTACTTAACATCATGTTTTAGTATTAATAAAAAAAACTTAAATATGTTAGTTATAGCAAGCTGAATCGTACACGTGACCAGTGAATAAAATGTATTTTTTTTTGTTTAAAAAAAAATGAAATGTCCGACCTCGCATTTATTTAAATAAAAGTGGATGCAATGGAGGTCATCGCTTATTAAGAATTTAGAGTTAACTCCTTCTATATTTTGTTATACATTATTGTCGGTCGTATATGTTTTTACCTCCCATAATATTGACAGGGTGTTGGGAAAAATAATGCAATTTTTTTTGTATACCCTAGATATTGTTTTAAATAAAACTACCGTTTGTGTAACATTGCAAAGCCTTCGTTTTTACGAAACCAAAACCTGGAAACATGTAAGGGGAGTAAGTCTTATGTAGTAATTTAGAGTGATCTCCCTTTAGTTAATAAAAAAATATGAAATACATTGGAATCACGGCCATCCATAATACAGGACAGCTTAGCATGCCATAGAGGTCAACGACTAGGGCGAATATGTGAAGAGCCAAATTACTACTAAATAGTAATCATTGAGAAAAGTTTCAGTAAAAATATTTAGTAATGTCGAGTAATTAGTAACTATACATATTAGTGGAAAGCAATTTACATTTATTGATTTATTTCCATCAAATCCAATTTAACAAGAACAAAAATACAAATAAACTAAATTCACAAAAATCACTTTATTCACCATGAATTAGATACATTCTTGATATTTAAAAAATGATGAGTCAATTTGTTTATATTGACTGCTTGATTACAGAAAATGTGACATATTACAATCAGAAATCAAATACTTTATGAACAAAATAATGTTTGGAGAAACAAATTTAATAACTTTTACAGAATTTGCTGTTTGTTACATGTTGTCGAAAAACCAAGTGAAATAACTTACTTGACTTGGGACTACTAGCGATCGGTGAGGCATCGGTGGTTTGTTTACTTGACTGAAAGTGAAGTCACTACTCGCCTCGTTTTTATTGCCTTTTGGCCGGAAGTGAAGGGGAGGCATTTCCTGTTACTAATCTATAAAAGAGCCTCTCCTTTCTTCTCTCGATGTTATCAAATCCCAGACAGACTTTGGGAGCGGAATTAAGCAGTGTTTCGCAACAGCTGCTACTGTACCCACACCGATCTCTCCTACTCCTCCTACTCCTCAAGAGTGGAAAGAATTTTCCACATTTTGCGAAACAACTGCAAGCTATCGGCCGTGTTACCCACCTGTTCTGTTACGATAAAATGGCGGACCGCCAAGAGGAATTACTCGCTCAAGTTTCTCTCCTGAAGGAAAAAATTCGAGGAAGGATGAGGATGTCTCATAGAGACGATATTACCGCTCATGTATTCTCGGTATGGAAGGGCCAAATACAGGAATTCATGACGGAAATCGAGATACGGATTACCAAGCTGCAGCTCTCTGCCTCTTCCAAGAGTGAGGCTGCGAAAATAGAGGAGGAATGGTTGTCCGAACAAATGGATTTCCATAAAGAATTGGAGGAGATTGGTTCTGTCCTAACTCCAGTGGATTGTGACACCTTCCCAGACCAAACACTGTCTCCATGTGCTTCTGCTTCTACATCAGGCAGTCGGGTGTCCTCCTTTATAGTGAAACCTCCGCAAATTCAGATCGTGGGACCCACATTCAGCGGTCTGGCCTTGGACTCTGACCACATGGCCTTCTGGAATTTCCTGTCTCGATTTGAGAACTGCGTGACGGGTATGGCTAATGATGCCGAAAGGTTAAATTTCCTCAAGTGTTCACTAACCGACAGACCATTGCTGTTAGTTAATCACTTGAACGTGACCAACAGGAACTACCAGGTGGCACTCAACATCCTTAAGACCGAATATCTGGATACGGACGAAATCATTGACCAAATATTCCAGGACGTTATTGACTTCCTTCCCGAACGCGAGCGGTCTTACTCGGACCTTAAGAACTTCTTAGCTAGGACAGGCTCACTTCTCAGCGAATTAGGAAGCTCCTTCGACTGCGACTTCTCCGACGACTCTTCGGCTGGAGCCAGACTCATGGCCAAGTTACTTTTTGCCAAGTTTCCTAGAGAGTTAAAGGGGAAGGTGATTTTGCTTTCCGGGAAGAGGATACCCCCATTGTCATCCATTCTGAGGAGCACTAGTGAAGCCATCAAACGGTTATTGGTTAGGGGAGGTGAAGTGTCTGAGCCTCCTTTTGGGGTTGATCGGGGTGCCCGTAGGAGCACCTCTCAGAAATCTAGAACTTCCTTTTCTCGCAGAGATTCCTCGTTTCAGGTTGCTTCCGACTGTGGGACTTCTTGTAGTCTACCACCCATTGTGAGCGTGGCGTTCAGCCAAAACGGAAGGGTGGTTCATGCCAACTGCTTGTTAGATACGGGAAGCGGACGCACTTATCTGTCCGGTGAGGTCCTGAGACCTTTGGGATGCCTGGAATCGTCCGGTCTAGACTGCGACCTGAAGCTTTCTACTTTGCTGGGTGAATGCGAGAGGCGGTTTAGGGAGGTGACTCTACAGACTGATTTGAGGACGGGGCATATGCAGTCAATCCCGGTCCTAGTGGATGATACGTTGGATCTGTCAGTCAACATCCCTCACCTGAATTCCCTATTGGAGGATTTCCAGAGGGCCAAATACTCGCTCGCCGGACAGTTTGCTCGAGATACTGAACACATATCAATCAGGGGGATTCTGGGACTCGATCTGATCCGACGCTTGGGCGCCTTACAGTTGGTACCCTGCCTGCAGGGTTGGTGCTTTGCGGTACCTGCAGGACTTATTCCCTTTGGTAAGGTGGAGTCTTTCTACTCGACCGCCCAATCATCAACTGGTAGCGATACTCGTCTTCCCTTCCACCGTGTTCTCGACCAGACTGACCCTGTTAAGTCCTCCCATCTTTGCTTTGTATTGGAATCAGAAAGCACCTATGTAGACCCCCTTGGTGATTTCTTCTCTGACAGCCAAGTCGAACGGGGGTTGGAACTGATGTTCAGCGTGGAGTCCTTGGGACTCCCCGAGCAGGAGGGATTTTCCGAGTATGACCAGGAAAAAATCAGGCAGTTTCAGGAATCTGTCGTCCTGAGGGACTCTAGATATTACGTTGAGTTGCCCTGGCATGAAGATAAATTGGCCCAGGTCCCGTCTAACCATGCAGTATCCTTGCGCATTTTGGATCGCGTGACCCGCAATTTGGAAAGAAAGGGAATTTACCAGGAATATTTGGAGGTATTCCTTCAGCAGGAGCAGGATGGGATTATTGAGGAGATCTTTGTACCTCCTCGACTCTTCAAAAAGTACACCTGGATCCCACACCGACCCGTTTGTAAGAATGATCGCACTTCCACGACTAAATTGCGCCCCGTGTTCAACTGCAGCCTGAGGACAGGCAATTCGATCTCCTTGAACGAGGCTGCTTATGGCGGAGTAAACATGACTGGAGACATGTTGAACTTGTTGCTCTCCTTCCGGACTGATGATTATGTGCTTTTGGCAGATATCAAGAAGGCCTTTTTAATGGTTCGCCTGGGATTGGAGGCCGACAAAAACAGATTCTGCTTCTTCCTCAAGGATGGAGACCGACTGCGCTGCTTTAGGTACACTACCATCATATTTGGATTTGTCTCCAGCCCATTTATACTGAGCTGCATTCTCAAATACCATGCGGCCCAGTTTCCACGAGACCCATGTCGGATCATGATGGAGGGGTGTTTTTACGTGGACAATTTAGTAACAACTGAAGAAGATCCTGCAACGCTAACGGATCTATATTCCCTTTCTAGAGAGCGATTGCAGAAGGGTGGGTTTGAGTTACAGTCATGTAACACCAATTGTCCCGCCCTCAGAGACAGAATGCACCTGGATGGTACCTTGAGTACACACGGCGAGGAATGGGAGAAGGTGTTGGGCTATCGTTACAGCCCCACCTTGGAGAAAATCCGTGTTGCCTCTGTTGAACCCAATGCCGAGGCCAGTACCAAGAGACACATTCTTTCTGCGGCTGCCAAATTGTTCGACCCCCTGTCCCTTTGCCTCCCTGTAACAGTGTGGAGCCGAATTCTCGTTGGAGAACTATGGAGGAGAGGATTGGGTTGGGATGAGCAGGTCCCGAAGGAGTTCCAGTCACGGTGGAGAAGCCTTGCAGGGGACCTTGTTGGCTTGGGTCTCCTTCAATTTAATCGTCGGACATTCAGACCGGGCCAACCTGGAGAGTTGTTCGTGTTTTGCGATGCCTCAGCAGAGGCCTATGGGTTTGCTGTTTACGTCGTACAGGACAATAGTTCTGAATTAGTCTTCGCTAAGGCTAAGGTTGCTCCCATCAAGAACAGAAGTCTTCCTACCCTGGAGCTAATGGCTGTGTATCTGGCTCTCAAGTGTTTACCAGTCATCTTGAACGGTTGCAAGGGTTTTGTACCATCTAGACTACACATAGCCACGGATGCCCAGGTGGTATTGTCCTGGATTCTTTCCCGGTCTATGGCCAGTAAGAACATCTTTGCTCGGAATAGACTGCACGACGTTCTTCAACTGAGTGAGGAATTGGAGACTCAGTTTAGCCTGAAACCCTATTTCAGATATGTTGAGACCGCTCAGAACCCTGCGGACCTCGTCACTAGGGGATTGACGTTGAGGGTGTTCAAGTCCCACCTCAGGTTTTGGTGCCATGGACCAGCATGGTTGACCGGCATGGGAACACACTGGCCAGCTCGAGAACTGCCTTGCCTCAACAAGCGCAGTCAAGAGATTGCACGAGCAACTGTAAATACCTCCGTTGTTCTGGAAGAGGGATATCCTTCCGTAATTGCCCTGGAACGATTTTCCGGATTTGCCCGCCTATTGAGAGTCACCACCATGGTGTATAAATTTGTCGACAAATTGCGAAGGGTCAAGGAAGATTGTGAAAGGAAGGCTTCAGTGTTTTTGATGAGACTGTTACAGCGTCAGGCCTTCTCTGAAGAACTGGAGTTTCTTCGGGACCCTCTCGGGAAGTCCACGCCTCGACTGGTCCAGGCTCTCGACCTGTTCCTCGATCAAGACGGGCTGATCCGTTCCAGCGGAAGAATCGATAAGTCCCCCCATCTGGGATATGAGGTAAAGAATCCCATTTTGATAGCCAAGAACCACCACATCTCGGAACTAATAATACTGGATTGTCACTCCAAATGCTCGCACTTGGGAGTTGGGTCTACTCTCAATGAACTGAGGCGCAGAGGATATTGGATTCCCCAAGGAAGACAAGCTGTCAGGAAGGCTGTGGCGACCTGCACCCTATGTCGAAGGTTCAATGCGAGACCAGTATTGCCCCCTAATGTTGCCAGTCTACCCGCCTCACGAGTGGAGTTCGAGATACCCTATAAGAACACTGGGATCGACTTTACAGGGCACATTTGGGTCAGGGAGGGAAACTCTGAGAGAAAAATGTATTTGCTACTGTTCACCTGCCTGAGCGTCCGAGCAGTACACATTGAAGTGGTGCCAGACATGAGCATTTTGTCATTTTTCCAGGCCTTGGTCCGGTTTACCAATGTCTACGGTGTTCCATCTGCCTTATATTGCGACAACGCCAAAACCTTCTTGGGTAGTGGCAGGTTGTTCAACCGTCTTCTCTTGTACCGTGATTATAGAGAAAAATTTGGTACGTGCCATATAAAATTGAACACGATTCCCCTTTTCTCTCCCTGGTTCGGGGGTGCCTGGGAGAGATGCATCCAGACAATCAAAACTTGCCTCTACAAGGTCATCGGCAGGAGTAATGTCACTTACTTTTCCCTCCTAACTATCGTTTCGGACATCCAGAGAGCGGTTAACAACCGACCCTTGACCTACCGTGAAGCGGGGAACAGGGAATTAGAAGCCATCACCCCTAACATGTTCCTAAGTCAAAACGAAAATCCCGGATTGTTGTTGCACCTGGAGGGAGGTGACCGTTCTTCCTCTGTTCCTCCCGGCCGGAGAAGGTTGATAAACTCTATGGAACTGCGGAACAAATGGCTGAATGAGTTTCAACGTGAGTGGTACCTCGAATACCTCCTCAGCCTCAGAGAGAAATCTCACGGACGATCCCAGGTTCCCTTCAGAAACCGTTTAAAGGTCAATGATGTGGTCCTTGTCAAGAGCCCCCTCAAACCTAGACCCTTTTGGATCCTAGGGACTATTTTGGAGTTATTTGAAGGAGATGACGGTGTCATCCGGTCGGCCCGAGTAAGACAAGGTGATGGGCCTGTCCAAGTCCACTCTCTGAAACATCTATATCCATTGGAGCTCTCCTTGTCACCCGACATCGAGGAGGATACTGTTATTGTCCCACACCTTTCTCCTGGGGCTCCTGCGGGAGAGAGTCTGGAGCCTCCTGCAGGAGACGACGTTTGGCTCTGTCCAGTGTGCAGCGCCCCTAAGGGAGACCTAAACATGATAGGTTGCGATCTATGCGATGAGTGGTTCCACTTCGGGTGCGTGGGAGTGGAGGTGCCCCCTCCAGATCGGCGGAAATGGTACTGTCCTGAATGTGCCCCGCGGAAGAGGCGGCGAGGTAGGCCCAGCCTGCTTCCTGCATAAAAATGTTGGTCCTGGGTATGACAGAAAACTGCAACCGACAGTGGAGCCCCGACTAAGGGACGGAATGAGGGTACCCTGAACCACTGTCACCTCCAGGTGGCCTATGACGATGGCCTAGCACCTGTTTGTTCCCTGCCAAGGGTTACGGCAATACTTACTGGCAACTGTCACCCCTTTCTAAACTAGTTATCTGGAAGAACGAGAAGAGAATCTTCTACCGAGTCTTCGCCCAATTATTTAATTTCTTTTTCTTTTGTTTTTTTTTCTCTTCTTGTTTTCGGGAGTGTGTCGAAAAACCAAGTGAAATAACTTACTTGACTTGGGACTACTAGCGATCGGTGAGGCATCGGTGGTTTGTTTACTTGACTGAAAGTGAAGTCACTACTAGCCTCGTTTTTATTGCCTTTTGGCCGGAAGTGAAGGGGAGGCATTTCCTGTTACTAATCTATAAAAGAGCCTCTCCTTCCTTCTCTCGATGTTATCAAATCCCAGACAGACTTTGGGAGCGGAATTAAGCAGTGTTTCGCAACAGCTGCTACTGTACCCACACCGATCTCTCCTACTCCTCCTACTCCTCAAGAGTGGAAAGAATTTTCCACAATGTACAATTTGTTTTTACAGAAGATGAAATAATGCTAATTTCTCTATTATACAATAATACATATTATACACAGTATTAATAATTAAATCAACTCACATTATAAGACTGAGACAAACAGAGATTGAACAACTTCGAGAGATCAAATAACTGGAAGACCATTAAAAAAAATGATGGAATCACAGATTTGCAACTATTATTGTAGAGTCACCAAAAATATTGAGCTTCAACCTTTTGAAATGGGATAGAAACGAATCTTTTGAAAATAGCTAGACTTAGCTCCAAAGATCATTCTCTATTAAAATGAAAAAGAAAACACTTTCAAACACTTTCAAATGTTTAAAACTATACTGGTCGGTAGAAAAGTAATAGTTATGTTTTGTATATTATGTTGTTTTTTTCTTTTTCTAGATTCTTGCTCTGTTAATTATATTTTTATAGGAAAATAATTATAGAAAAGTTTATAAAATATTTAAGTAAGTTTTACTTTCGTAAAACATTTCTTATGTAAATTAAATGGAACTTTTGAGGCATTCATGCAGTATAGTAAACAGCATAAATCGAAAAAAATTGTACAGCAAATAACTGTTACCAAACGCAAAAAAATTTAGTACACTTACGAAATACTAATTCCTGAGAAGATGAAGTAAATTTTAGACTAAGGAAATGTATTTCAATTAGAAGCGGTACATTCTTCGAATTTTCTACTCTACCAATGTCACTGATCTTTGACTTTTCTATACTGTACGTGTTCCTATATTCGGGTGAATGTTAAAAACTATTTACATAGCGAACAGAACTCACCTCGTAAGTAAGCAAATAGATTGTTGTAATCATTTTATCTTTTAATTAACTTCTAAATTTTTACATTAAATTGTGTAGTTAAAGTTTGAATTATTTACAGTGCAATGGGTGTATGGCTACCCCCAAATAACTTTTATTATTTACTTAACATCATGTTTTGGTATTAATTAAAAAAACTTAAATAAGTTAGTTATAGCAAGTTGAATCGTACACGTGAACCAGTGAATAAAATGTATTTTTTTTTGTTTAAAAAAAAAATTAAATGTCCGACCTCGCATTTATTTAAATAAAAGTGGATGCGATGGAGGTCATCGCTTATTAAGAATATAGAGTTAACTCCTTCTATATTTTGTTATACATTATTGTCGGTCGTATATGTTTTTACCTCCCATAATATTGACAGGGTGTTGGGAAAAATAATGCAATTTTTTTTTGTATACCTTAGATATTGTTTTAAATAAAACTACCGTTTGTTTAACATTGCAAAGCCTCCGTTTTTACGAAACCAAAACCTGTAAACATGTAAGGGGAGTAATTCTTATGTAGTAATTTAGAGTGATCTCCCTTTAGTTAATAGAAAATATGAAATACATTGAAATCACGGCCATCCATAGTACAGAACTTCTAAGCATGCCACTGAGGTCCACAACTAGGGCGGATATGTTTAGAGCAAAATTACTACTAAATAGTAATCATTGAGAAAAGTTTCAGTAAAAATATTTAGTAATGTCGAGTAATTAGTTACTATACATATTAGTGGAAAGCAATTTACATTTATTGATTTATTTCCATCAAATCCAATTTAACAAGAACAAAAATACAAATAAACTAAATTCACAAAAATCACTTTATTCACCATGAATTAGATACATTCTTGATATTTAAAAAATGATGAGTCAATTTGTTTATATTGACTGCTTGATTACAGAAAATGTGACATATTACAATCAGAAATCAAATACTTTATGAACAAAATAATGTTTGGAGAAACAAATTTAATAACTTTTACAGAATTTGCTGTTTGTTACATGTACAATTTGTTTTTACAGAAGATGAAATAATGCTTATTTCTCTATTATACAATACTACATATTATACACAGTATTAATAATTAAATCAACTCACATTATAAGACTGAGACAAACAGAGATTGAACAACTTCGAGATATCAAATAACTGGAAGACCATTAAAAAAAATGATGGAATCAGAGATTTGCAACTATTATTGTAGAGTCACCAAAAATATTGAGCTTCAATCTTTTGAAATGGGATAGAAACGAATCTTTTGAAAATAGCTAGACTTAGCTCCAAAGATCATTCTCTATTAAAATGAAAAAGAAAACACTTTCAAACACTTTCAGATGTTTAAAACTATACTGGTCGGTAGAAAAGTAATAGTTATGTTTTGTATATTATGTTGTTTTTTTCTTTTCCTGATTCTTGCTCTGTTTATTATATTTTGATAAGAAAATAATTGGAATGTTTTATCATAGCCCTACAGCTCGCGAGTCGGGTTGAAAAAAAGTTGTAGAACGTAGTCAAAAAAATGAATATGCAACAAATAAATTCAACGTACGTAGAGACGGGGGATTTTCCTAGTTTTCTATTCCATTTGATTGTATGTTTACGTATGGAAAATGGGTTTTTATTAGACATGAAAAAACAAATTTTAATGTCATTTATTTAAAAAACAAAATGGCGTCATTAGTTTTTGCTATCGGTTTCACGTGTGTGTGTTTTTTTTACCGGGACTCATAATCAAAGCGGAGTTTTTTTTGTTGTTTTTTTTTTGGGGGGGGGGATTGCATTTTTGAAATGTAATTTTATGAAACGAACATTTTAACGATCATTTTGATCACCGAATGAGCGCGCATGTCGTTACGTCATTGGGGGTTAGGGTTAGGGCTGGGTTTAGGTTAGGGTTAGGGCTGGGTTTAGGTAAGGGTTAGGGTTAGGAATTTTTAAAAGAAACAGGAAAAAAAAACATTACGGTGTGACGAATGAAAATAATATGTAAATAAAAGCACAGTGACATGTAAATAAAAAGAAAAGTACTTTATTCCGTTTGCTTAAAATGTAGTTTTGTTTTGTTCTTCTGCTTGGCTAAAAATGCAAAAATTGCGCTTTGACTATGAGTCCCAGTAAAAAACCAACCGAATCCAGAACGAGGCGGAAGTCTCGTTCTGGATTCGGTGTTTTCTATCGAAACAGCCATTACTATTTTTTTTTTCACTTCACTTACGCTAAACCTATTAACTTATAGAAAATAGCACTTTTAACGGATTATAATCATTAATAACTGTCACAGTTAACTTGGAAATTCAGTTTTATCGGCTACGGTAACTTTTATTTGTTGTATATTTGTTTTTTTCAGCGTTTTCGTTGTTGGGCTATTATAAAAAATACCCAAAATAATTATAGAAAAGTTTATAAAATATTTAAGTAAGTTGTTTTATTTTCGTAAAACATTTCTTATGTAAATTAAATGGAACTTTTGAGGCATTCATGCAGTATAGTTAAAAGCATAAATCGAAAAAATTGTACAGCAAATAACTGTTACCAAACGCAAGAAAATTTAGTACACTTACGAAATACTAATGCCTGAGAAGATGAAGTGAATTTTAGACTAAGGAAATGTATTTCAATTAGAAGCGGTACATTCTTCGAATTTTCTACTCTACCAATGTCACTGATCTTTGACTTTTCTATACTGTACGTGTTCCGATATTCGGGTGAATGTTAAAAACTATTTACATAGCAAACAGAACTCACCTCGTAAGTTAGCAAATAGATTGTTGTAATCATTTTATCTTTTAATTAACTTCTAAATTTTTACATTAAATTGTGTAGTTAACGTTTGAATTATTTACAGTGCAATGGGTGTATGGCTACCCCCAAATAATTTTTATTATTTACTTAACATCATGTTTTAGTATTAATAAAAAAAACTTAAATATGTTAGTTATAGCAAGCTGAATCGTACACGTGAACCAGTGAATAAAATGTATTTTTTTTTGTTTAAAAAAAAATGAAATGTCCGACCTCGCATTTATTTAAATAAAAGTGGATGCGATGGAGATCATCGCTTATTAGGAATTTAGAGTTAACTCCTTCTATATTTTGTAATACATTATTGTCGGTCGTATATGTTTTTACCTCCCATAATATTGACAGGGTTTTTTTGTATACGTTAGATATTGTTTTAAATAAAACTACTGTTTGTTTAACATTGCAAAGCCTCCGTTTTTACGAAACCAAAACCTGTAAACATGTAAGGGGAGTAATTCTTATGTAGTAATTTAGAGTAATCTCCCTTTAGTTAATAAAAAATATGAAATACATTGAAATCACGGCCATCCATAGTACAGAACTTCTAAGCATGCCACTGAGGTCCACGACTAGGGCGAATATGTGAAGAGCCGAATTACTACTAAATAGTAATCATTGAGAAAAGTTTCAGTAAAAATATTTAGTAATGTCGAGTAATTAGTAACTATACATATTAGTGGAAAGCAATTTACATTTATTGATTTATTTCCATCAAATCCAATTTAACAAGAACAAAAATACATGAATATGCAACAAATAAATTCAACGTACGTAGAGACCGGAGATTTTCCTAGTTTTCTATTCCATTTGTTTGTATGTTTACGTATGGTAAATGGGTTTTTATTAGACATGAAAAAACAAATTTTAATGTCATTTATTTAAAAAACAAAATGGCGTCATTAGTTTTTGCTATCGGTTTCACGTGTGTGTGTTTTTATTACCGGGACTCATAATCAAAGCGGGTTTTTTTTTTGGGGGGGGGGTGCATTTTTGAAATGTAATTTTATGAAACGAACATTTTAACGATCATTTTGATCACCGAATGAGCGCGCATGTCGTTACGTCATTGGGGGTTAGGGTTAGGGCTGGGTTTAGGTTAGGGTAAGGGCTGGGTTTAGGTAAGGGTTAGGATTAGGAATTTTTTAAAGAAACAGGAAAAAAAAACATTACGGTGTGACGAATGAAAATAATATGTAAATAAAAGCACAGTGACATGTAAATAAAAAGAAAAGTACTTTATTCCGTTTGCTTAAAATGTAGTTTTGTTTTGTTCTTCTGCTTGGCTAAAAATGCAAAAATTGCGCTTTGACTATGAGTCCCAGTAAAAAACCAACCGAATCCAGAACGAGGCGGAAGTCTCGTTCTGGATTCGGTGTTTTCTATCGAAACAGCCATTACTATTTTTTTTCACTTCACTTACGCTAAACCTATTAACTTATAGAAAATAGCACTTTTAACGGATTATAATCATTAATAACTGTCACAGTTAACTTGGAAATTCAGTTTTATCGGCTACGGTAACTTTTATTTGTTGTATATTTGTTTTTTCAGCGTTTTCGTTGTTGGGCTATTATAAAAAATACCCAAAATAATTATAGAAAAGTTTATAAAATATTTAAGTAAGTTGTTTTATTTTCGTAAAACATTTCTTATGTAAATTAAATGGAACTTTTGAGGCATTCATGCAGTATAGTTAAAAGCATAAATCGAAAAAATTGTACAGCAAATAACTGTTACCAAACGCAAGAAAATTTAGTACACTTACGAAATACTAATGCCTGAGAAGATGAAGTGAATTTTAGACTAAGGAAATGTATTTCAATTAGAAGCGGTACATTCTTCGAATTTTCTACTCTACCAATGTCACTGATCTTTGACTTTTCTATACTGTACGTGTTCCGATATTCGGGTGAATGTTAAAAACTATTTACATAGCAAACAGAACTCACCTCGTAAGTTAGCAAATAGATTGTTGTAATCATTTTATCTTTTAATTAACTTCTAAATTTTTACATTAAATTGTGTAGTTTAAGTTTGAATTATTTACAGTGCAATGGGTGTATGGCTACCCCCAAATAACTTTTATTATTTACTTAACATCATGTTTTAGTATTAATAAAAAAACTTAAATAAGTTTGTTATAGCAAGTTGAATAGTACACGTGAACCAGTGAATAAAATACATTTTTTTTTGTTTAAAAAAAAAATGAAATGTCCGACCTCAAATTTATTTAAATAAAAGTGGATGCGATGGAGGTCATCGCTTATTAAGAATTTAGAGTTAACTTCTTCTATATTTTGTTATACATTATTGTCGGTCGTATATGTTTTTACCTCCCATAATATTGACAGGGTGTTGGGAAAAATAATGCAATTTTTTTTTGTATACCTATGGTATTGTTTTAAATAAAACTACCGTTTGTTTAACATTGCAAAGCCTCCGTTTTTACGAAACCAAAACCTGAAAACATGTAAGGGGAGTAATTCTTATGTAGTAATTTAGAGTGATCTCCCTTTAGTTAATAAAAAATATGAAATACATTGAAATCACGGCCATCCATAATACAGGACAGCTTAGCATGCCACTGAGGTCCACGACTAGGGCGAATATGTGAAGAGCCAAATTACTACTAAATAGTAATCATTGAGAAAAGTTTCAGTAAATATATTTAGTAATGTCGAGTAATTAGTAACTATACATATTAGTGGAAAGCAATTTACAATTATTGATTTATCTCCATCAAATCAAATTGAAAAAGAACAAAAATATAAAAGAACTAAATTCACTAAAAATCACTTCATTCACTATGAATTAGACACATTCTTGATATTTAAAAAATGATGAGTCAATTTGTTTATATTGATTACAGAAAATATAATGACATATTACAATCATAAATAATCTGAAAACCATTAAAAAGAGAATAGAATGACAGACTTGCAAGTATTATTGTAGATTCACCAAAAATCTTGAGATTCAATCTTTTCGGTTGGGATAGTCACGAATCTTGTGAGAATAGCTAGACTTAGCCTCACAGATTGTTCTCTGTTGAAATGAAAAATTTTAAAACACTTTCGGAAATTATATTTCTTAATTTTGGAGATTGATAATTTGCATCATCTTGAGTGTTATCATCACAACGTTTCGACCGCTGTAATCTCCAGACTACTTTAGGTGTATCTCTTAGAACTCGGGAATCTTTCTGTCGAACTCGGGAATCTGGACAGAATTTCAACGGAACCCTTTATTTAATCCACGGGAGTAGCATGCTCTTGTTCCGTCAGTCATGACTGGGAGAAGTGTTCAGTAATTCGAAATTCCTCGTATCGCCCGCACCGAAGATTGAACCTTTAACCTACAGATGACTATCACTTGAAACTGAATTTAACATAGTACTATATCCACTGCGCCAGTATTCAGTTAAATTCAGTTCACAGTGATAGTCATCTGAAGGATGAAGGTTCAATTCTCGGTGCGGGCGAAAAACTGGAAACATGCAAGGGGATTAATGCTTATTTAGTAATTTAGAGTGATCTCCCTTTAGTTAATAAAAATACATTGTACAATATCAACTGCGCCAGTATGAAGTTAAATTCAGTTCACACTGATAGTCATCTGAAGGTTCAATTCTCGGTGCGGGCGATACGAAGAATTGCGAATTGCTGAAGACTTCTCTCAGTCATGGCTGACAGTACAAGGGAATGCTACCCCCGTGGATTAAATAAAGGGTTCCGTTCGAAATTCCGTCCGAGTTCCCGAGTTCAACAAAAATATTCCTGAGTTCGAAGAGATACACCTGAAATAGGCCGGAGGTTACAGCGGCCGAAACGTTGTGATTATAGCACTCAAGTCCGAATAACCGACATTATACACACTTTCAAAATTTTAAAACATACAGGTCAGTAGAAAAGTAAATTTTCTTGCGTTTGTTAATAGTTATTTGTTGTATATTTAGTTGTTTTTCTCCTGACTCCTGCTTGTAACAATACTACATGATTAGTACTTTTGAATTTAAATAATGTTTTTGAAGATGCCAGCAAAATTATAGTTTTTATAGAAAAATAATTTTTTTTAAAGTTGATAAAATATTTTAGAAAATTGTTTTAGTTTCGTAAAATCACGTGTCTGATGTAAATCAATTTATAGACAGAAAATTAAATGAAACTTTTGAGGCATTCATGCAGTATAGTTAACAGAGCAGAAATCGAAAACAAGCGAAATATACAGAAAAAACTGTGACCAAACGCGAGAAAACTTAGTACAATACACTTACGAAATAATAATGCGTGAGAAGATGAAGTAAATTAAAAAATCCCGAAATGTATTTCTATTTAAAGCGGTACATTCTTCGAATTTTCTCCTCTACCAATGTCACTGATCTTTGATTTTCCTATACTGTACGTGTTCCGATAGTCGGGGTGAATGTTAAAAACAATTTACATAGCGAACAGAACTCGCCACGTAAGTAAGCAAATAGTATGTTGTAATCATTTTATGTTTTAATTTACTTCTAAATCTTTAAGTTAAATTGTCTAGTTTAAATATTAAATCATTTACAGTGCAATGGGTGTATGGTTACTCTCAAATAACCTTTGTTACTTACTTTAAATCACTTTTTAGTATTAACAAAACACTTAAATATGTTAGTTATAGCAAGCTGAATCGTACACGCGAATCGGTGAATAAAATGGATTTATTTTGGTTAAGAAAAAAGGAAATGTCCGACTCGAATTTATTTAAATAAAAGTGGATGCGATGGAGGTCATCGCATATTGGGAATTTAGAGTTAACTCCTTCTATATTTTGTTATACATTATTGTCGGTCGTATATGTTTTTACCTCCCATAATATTGACAGGGTGGGTGGAAAAATAATGCGGATTTATTTTTGCATACCTTAGGTATTGTGTTAAGTAAAACTA
The DNA here is from genome assembly GCA_963556195.1 of Sepiola atlantica. Classification (NCBI taxonomy): domain Eukaryota; kingdom Metazoa; phylum Mollusca; class Cephalopoda; order Sepiida; family Sepiolidae; genus Sepiola; species Sepiola atlantica. The sequence goes on along the minus strand of OY744515.1, from coordinate 232,453,231 downwards.
CCGTTTGTTTAACATTGCAAAGCCTCCGTTTTTATGAAACCGAAACATGCAGAGGGGAGTTATTCTTTAGTAATTTAGAGTGATCTCCCTTTAGTTAATAAAATTATGAAATGCATTGGAATCACGGCCATCCATAGTACAGAACTTCTAAGCATGCCACTGAGGTCCACAACTAGGTCGGATATGTGTAGAGAAAAATTACTACTAAATAATAAACATTGAGAAAAGTTTCAGTAAAAATATTTAGTAATGTCGAGTAATTAGTAACTTTACATATTAGTGGAAAGCAATTTACATTTATTGATTTATTTCCATCAAATCCAATTTAAAAGAACAAAAATACAAATAAACTAAATTCACAAAAATCACTTTATTCACCATGAATTAGATACATTTTTGATATTTAAAAAATGATGAGCCAATTTGTTTATATTGACTGCTTGATTACAGAAAATGTGACATATTACAATCAGAAATCAAATACTTTATGAACAAAATAATGTTTGGAGAAACAAATTTAATAACTTTTACAGAATTTGCTGTTTGTTACATGTACAATTTGTTTTTACAGAAGATGAAAAAATGCTTATTTCTCTATTATACAATAATACATATTATACACAGTATTAATAATTAAATCAACTCGCATTATAAGACAGAGACAAACAGAGATTGAACAACTTCGAGAGATCAAATAACTGGAAGACCATTAAAAAAAATGATGGACTCACAGATTTGCAACTATTATTGTAGAGTCACCAAAAATATTGAGCTTCAACCTTTTGAAATGGGATAGAAACGAATCTTTTGAAAATAGCTAGACTTAGCTCCAAAGATCATTCTCTATTAAAATGAAAAAGAAAACACTTTCAAACACTTACAGATGTTTAAAACTATACTGGTCGGTAGAAAAGTAATAGTTATGTTTTGTATATTATGTTGTTTTTTTCTTTTCCTTATTCTTGCACTATTAATTATATTTTCATAGGAAAATAATGGGAATGTTTTACAATAGCCCTACAGCTCGCGAGTCGGGTTGAAAAAAAGTTGTAGAACGTAGTCACAAAAATGAATATTCAACAAATAAATTCAACGTACGTAGAGACCGGCGATTTTCCTAGTTTTCTATTCCATTTGTTTGTATGTTTACGTATGGTAAATGGGTTTTTATTAGACATGAAAAAAAAAGAAGAAGAATTTTAATGTCATTTATGTAAAAAACAAAATGGCGTCATTAGTTTTTGCTATCGGTGTCACGTGTGTGTATTTTTTTACCGGGACTCATAATCAAAGCGGGTTTTTTTTTGCGGGGGGGGGGGACATTTTTGAAATGTAATTTTATGAAACGAACATTTTAACGATCATTTTGATCACCGAATGAGCGCGCATGTCGTTACGACATTGGGGGTTAGGGTTAGGGCTGGGCTGAGCTTGGCTGGGTTAGGGCTGGGTTTAGGTAAGGGTTAGGAATTTTTTAAAGAAACAGGAAAAAAAAACATTACGGTGTGACGAATGAAAATAATATGTAAATAAAAGCACAGTGACATGTAAATAAAAAGAAAAGTACTTTATTTCGTTTGCTTAAAATGTAGTTTTGTTTTGTTCTTCTGCTTGGCTAAAAATGCAAAAATTGCGCTTTGACTATGAGTCCCAGTAAAAAACCAACCGAATCCAGAACGAGGCGGAAGTCTCGTTCTGGATTCGGTGTTTTCTATCGAAACAGCCATTACTATTTTTTTTTTCACTTCACTTACGCTAAACCTGTAAACTTATAGAAAATAGCACTTTTAACGGATTATAATCATTAATAACTGTCACAGTTAACTTGGAAATTCAGTTTTATCGGCTACGGTAACTTTTATTTGTTGTATATTTGTTTTTTCAGCGTTTTCGTTGTTGGGCTATTATAAAAAATACCCAAAATAATTATAGAAAAGTTCATAAAATATTTAAGTAAGTTGTTTTATTTTCGTAAAACATTTCTTATGTAAATTAAATGGAACTTTTGAGGCATTCATGCAGTATAGTTAACAGCATAAATCGAAACAAATTGTACAGCAAATAACTGTTACCAAACGCAAGAAAATTTAGTACACTTACGAAATACTAATGCCTGAGAAGATGAAGTGAATTTTAGACTAAGGAAATGTATTTCAATTAGAAGCGGTACATTCTTCGAATTTTCTACTCTACCAATGTCACTGATCTTTGACTTTTCTATACTGTACGTGTTCCGATATTCGGGTGAATGTTAAAAACCATTTACATAGCGAACAGAACTCGCCACGTAAGTAAGCAAATAGTATGTTGTAATCATTTTGTGTTTTAATTTACTTCTAAATCTTTAAGTTAAATTGTCTAGTTTAAAGATTAAATCATTTACAGTGCAATGGGTGTATGGTTACTCTCCAATAACCTTTGTTATTTACTTTAAATCACTTTTTAGTATTAACAAAAAACTTAAATATGTTAGTTATAGCAAGCTGAATCGTACACGCAAATCGGTGAATAAAATGGATTTATTTTGGTTAAGAAAAAAGGAAATGTCCGACTCGAATTTATTTAAATAAAAGTGGATGCGATGGAGGTCATCGCATATTGGGAATTTAGAGTTAACTCCTTCTATATTTTGTTATACATTATTGTCGGTCGTATATGTTTTTACCTCCCATAATATTGACAGGGTGGGTGGAAAAATAATGCAATTTTTTTTGTTTTATACCTTAGGTATTGTGTTAAATAAAACTACCGTTTGTGTAACATTGCAAAGCCTCCGTTTTTTCGAAACCAAAACCTGGAAACATGTAAGGGGAGTAGTTCTTATGTAGTAATTTAGAGTGATCTCCCTTTAGTTGATAAAAAATATTAAATATATTGAAATCACGGCCATCCATAATACAGGACAGCTTAGCATGCCACTGAGGTCCACGACTAGGGCGAATATGTGAAGAGCCAAATTACTACTAAATAGTAATCATTGAGAAAAGTTTCAGTAAAAATATTTAGTAATGTCGAGTAATTAGTAACTATACATATTAGTGGAAAGCAATTTACAATTTGTGGGGGTCGTCATACCTTTTTTTGGTGATAACTTCCTCCACAAATAAAATTAATAATAAGAAGACTTACATGCAAATTCAACGGAAGTTTATTTACTGAAATAAACCATTAACAAATAGAATATATTTCTTTTTGTAATGAGTTCATGAGTTCCTTCTTTAGTTTCAGGGTAAGTAAAAAGAAGAATGTCTTTTGTTTAGTTGAAATGCTTATGTTATAAAATGTTAAAAGAGGCAATAGGTAATGTTCGCCTGTGAAATTTGTATGAAGCGCGCGAAAGGGTGAAATGGAAGAGTGATAGTAAGATACGTGTAACCTCCGGATGAAAAGTCAGTTGAAAGAGAGAGTTTGATGTTTGTGTGTGCTTAAATACTGTTTGGATAGGCTCCAGCGAGCTTAAAGAGAAAAGTTTAGAAAAGATATGTCTTTGGAGAAATCCCATTGGACAGAAATATCACGTGGTGTGCTCCCAACTACGTCCGCTCGTTTTGAGTTGATTTAATATATAAGGCCACACCGGAATTTGCGTGGGCGTTATTTTTAATTTGTCACGCGCCAATACAATTATATTCACTCTGCGCGCCTAAATTGTATTTATCCCAAACAACAATTTTTATCCGAATCTTAACCGTGTCAACTGGCACAATACTCCCCTTAGATTGAAAAAAAGGGAACAAATTTTTTTTTTTTTTTTTTTAATATGTAATGTATTCCTTGAATTGTTTCGGCCAGTGGACTTTTCTACCTGTTTTTGTCGTAGGTTTGATGTTCCTGTCATTTTCTGCTGGACTCCCATGTTCTAAGGGAATTTGTTCTGGTGGGGAAATTGTCTGAGAGTGTTCCTCAATGTATGCTGGTTTAATTCGGTCGATCGCGATGTTGTCTTTCCTGTTTTTCCTTTGGACAGTGAAATATTTTTCACTTCTGTCCAAAACTTGGTATGGTCCTGTGTAATTTGGACAAAATGGCTTTTTGACTGTATCATTCCTAATAAATACATATTTGCATGTGTGAAGGTCATTTGGCATATGTGTTTGTTTGTCAGCCCTCCTGGTCGGTGTAAATTTGAGAGAAGACATTGTGTTCTTTAATTCAGTCACAAATGTATTTGTGGGTGAAATGTCTGCGTATGCATCAAAATATTGTCCAGGTAGTGTGACTGCTGATCCCCAAACTACCTCCGCTGGCGTGCTTTGTAAATCCTCTTTTATCGTGTTTCGGATCATTAATAGGATTAATGGTAAATTATCTGACCAGTCTGCGTTGTTATGACTCATAGCCAAAGAAGTTTTTAGCTGTCTGTGGAAGCGTTCGACGAGGCCATTCGAGCAAGGGTGATAAGCCGTTGTCTTTATGTGGGATGTTCCCAACAATTGGTTGAACTCTGCGAAGAGTTTCGATTGAAATTGCGAGCCTCTGTCCGTTGTGAGTACTGACGGTACTCCAAAAATCGCTATCCAGTCTTTTAATATTGTTACAGCTACTGTCGCCGCCGATGTGTCCTTACCGGGTATGGCTGTTGGCCATCTGCTGAACCTGTCGACTATGGTGAGAATGTGGGTGTGTCCTTTCGAGGGGGTAATGGCCCCACCAAGTCAACATGGATATTGGTAAACCTGGCATCTGGCGTACTGAAAGTACCCAGTGGTGACTTTGTATGCCTGTGTATTTTATTCTTTTGACAGGACACTCACGTCTTGGTCCAATTTCGAATATCTGTATTCATTTTCGGCCAAACGAAACGGTCTGCTATTATTCTTACCGTGGCTCGTTTGTCTGGATGAGATAAATTGTGGAAATGTTGAAAAACATGTCGTCTGATGCTTGGCGGTATGTATGGACGTGGTTGTTTTTTCGCTGTATCACAATAAAATGTTGGTGTACCAAAAGGTACAGGCATTTCCTTCAGTTGCAAAGACGTTTTCTGTTGTACGTCAGTGAGTGTCTCGTCCGTTTTTTGTTCTTGTGCAATTAATTCCATACTCAGCGAACTGGAATTTATCGAAGTTATTGCAGCTCGTGATAATGCGTCCGCCACGATGTTTTCTTGTCCCTTGACGTATCTGATGTCTGTAGAATATTGAGCAATATAATCAAGATGTCTGATTTCTCTTGGACCATATTTATCTACATGTGTATGCAGTGCATACGTTAACGGTTTATGGTCAGTGTAAATACAAAAGTTTCTTCCTTCCAACAGATGTCTAAAATGCTTAATTGCCAAATAAATTGCTAATAGTTCCCTTGAAAAGGTACTGTACTTTGTCTGTGTCTTGCTCAGTTTGGCTGAAAAAAACGAAATAGGGGTCATTGTATTCCCTGTCAGTTGGTGTATAACTGCTCCTACAGCTATGTCTGATGCGTCTGTTGTAATTGTAAGTTTCGATTCCTCACTGCCCTTAATATTATTCAATTTTGTGAAATTGACTAAGGCAGTTTTAGCTTGATGGAAAGCTTTTAAAGCTGATCCTTCCAGTTTTAATTGTTGGTTTCTCGTTTTGTTCTTTAATAATGACGTTAACGGTGCAAGGATTGTGGAACAGTTGGGTAAAAATCGTCTGTAATAATTAATTACACCTATGAAGCGACGAATTTGTCTAACAGACGTAGGTTGTGGAAAATTCGTAATGGCACTTACTTTTTCGGGTAATGGTGATATTCCATCCTTATCAAGTGAATGTCCGAGGAAATTTACTTCTTGCTGACCGAAAATACATTTGTCCAAGTTTATTTTTAAACCGTAATGGGACAGTCTTTGGAAAACTTGTTCCAAGTGTTGTTTATGTTCGTCGAGGTTTCTACTAGAAATTAGGACATCGTCCACGTATGCGAATACGAATGGAAGGTCCCTAAAAACCTCGTCTATCAACCTTTGGAAGGTTTGACAGGCGTTCCTGAGTCCGAATGGCATTCTGACAAATTCGTAAAGTCCAAATGGCGTGGTCAGTGCTGTTTTATGGATATCTTCTTCCGCCACCGGTATTTGGTGATATGCTTTCACTAAATCCAGTTTGGAAAATACCGTGGCGTTTTGCAGTCCGATTGCGAAATCGTGAATGTGTGGGATAGGGTATCTATCCGGTACAGTTTGTGGATTTAATCTCCTGAAATCGCCGCAAGGACGCCATGTTGTCGCGTCTGATTTCTGTACCATATGTAGAGGAGATGACCAGGCACTTTTGGAAGGTCGAATAATTCCTTGTTGTAACATGCGTTGGAATTCGTCCTTTGCGATCTTGTACTTATCCGGCTTCAAACGTCTGGGGGTGGCGTAGACGGGTTGTCCACGCGTTTTAATATAATGCCTTGCATTATGTTTTATATCATCCGCGACTGTGAATGGCTGAGTAAGTTGTGGGTATTTTTGAACAGCCGACGAATGTACGTCTCTTCAGGAAAGGCAGAACTAATCCCAGTAGACTGATATCTTGTGGTGATACCTTTAATTACGATTTTTGTTTGGTTATCAGTCAGTGTGCGATTAGTCATGTCTACTGATAGATTATATCGTGCTAGGAAATCTGCTCCTAATATTGGTGTCGTCACGTTGGCTATGGTAAAAATCCACGAAAAAGTGCGACGCAAGCCGAGATTGACGCTTAAGTACTTTTCACCGTATGTCGGTATTTGTGTGCCATTAGCTGCCTGGAGGTGGTAAGGCTGTGGAGTAGCTTTCTGTTTAATTAGCGCTGGTATCACGCTTATTTCGGCTCCGGTGTCTATTAAGACGTTATATCCGTGATTACTGTCACGAATGAAAAATAGACGACCTTTAGTGGAAAATCCAGCAACAGTTGTCGGCTCTACTGGCTGGAATGATCGTTTCCCTGATTCTTGTTTTCAAAAGTGCAAGGATAAGTGCAACGCCTCGCTTCTGTGCCGAATTTTTTGTGGTAAAAACAGATTTCGTTCTCGTGTGTTGCTTCGACCTCTGCTAAAACTTCGTTTTCGGTAGTTCGGTCGATTATTAAATGAGTAACGACGGTTTATTTGCATTAATTCCTGCAATTTACGAGTGAGATTTTCGACCGTAGTTTTTAGTTCGGCCACTTCGTCGTCTCTCGTCTGTTTTGGCTGTGCTTGTGCTGAGTTTACTTTGCGGCTCCTCAGATTTTCATGAATTCGGTCCGCCATGTCGGCTAGTTTTACTGTGCTTGTCTCTTCCGTTGTGGGTGACAGAATTTGTACTGTTGCGTCTGGGAGTTTATTCAGCCACAAACTTCTCATTATATTTTCGGACATTTTGTTGTCTCCTAGCAATGATCGCATGTATCGTAAAAGTTGCGACGGTGTGCGATCTCCCAATTCTACGTGGGTGAAGAGATTGCGTAACATTGTCTCGTTTGATAAGCCAGTCCGTCTCAAAATAGCCTCCTTAAGTTCGTCGTATGGATTATTTTCTGGTACGTTCTCCAATAAATCAGTCACTTCCTCGACGACGTCTGCCGGGAGTTTTTCAACCAAATAACAATACTTGGTTCGCTGAGACGTAATCCGTTTTGCGTCGAAAAGGGCTAAACCACGTCTTTATATTGGTGGGATTAAAAGCTGGAATATTTAGCGTTAATGTAGCTAGGGGTGTTTCAACGCGGGGAGCTTCCATTTTTGTGTTTTTCGTTTGAAAGTGATTTTAAAGCCTTTAAACTGTCGGTTGATTTTTTTAATTTCGACTTAATAGCGACTACCGGCGTAACTCGCTCATTTGTTGCTATATTGTACTGAGATCCACGCTTCGTCTGACTGCTTGAATCATCCCTTGAGATTCGCATCGTCTTTTTACTTCCTTTGAGTGTTACCGCACGCATGATATCGCCAGTAAGTTAGGAAACCGCGTGTAGCTTATAAGGAGATTCCGTTGTGCATGCAATTCTAAGTCGTGGTCACCAACTTCTGGGGGTCGTCATACCTTTTTTTGGTGATAACTTCCTCCACAAATAAAATTAATAATAAGAAGACTTACATGCAAAATCAACGGAAGTTTATTTACTGAAATAAACCATTGACAAATAGAATATATTTCTTTTTGTAATGAGTTCATGAGTTCCTTCTTTAGTTTCAGGGTAAGTAAAACGAAGAATGTCTTTTGTTTAGTTGAAATGCTCATGTTATAAAATATTAAAAGAGGCAATAGGTAATGTTCGCCTGTGAAATTTGTATGAAGCGCGCGAAAGGGTGAAATGGAAGAGTGATAGTAAGATGCGTGTAACCTCCGGATGAAAAGTCAGTTGAAAGAGAGAGTTTGATGTTTGTGTGTGCTTAAATACTGTTTGGATAGGCTCCAGCGAGCTTAAAGAGAAAAGTTTAGAAAAGATATGTCTTTGGAGAAATCCCATTGGACAGAAATATCACGTGGTGTGCTCCCAACTACGTCCGCTCGTTTTGAGTTGATTTAATATATAAGGCCACACCGGAATTTGCGTGGGCGTTATTTTTAATTTGTCACGCGCCAATAAAATTATATTCACTCTGCGCGCCTAAATTGTATTTATCCCAAACAACAATTTTTATCCGAATCTTAACCGTGTCAACTGGCACAAATTATTGATTTATCTCCATCAAATCAAATTGAAAAAGAACAAAAATATAAAAGAACTAAATTCACTAAAAATCACTTCATTCACTATGAATTAGACACATTTTTGATATTTAAAAAATGATGAGTCAATTTGTTTATATTGATTACAGAAAATATAATGACATATTACAATCATAAATAATCTGAAAACCATTAAAAAGAGAATAGAATGACAGACTTGCAAGTATTATTGTAGATTCACCAAAAATCTTGAGATTCAATCTTTTCGGTTGGGATAGTCACGAATCTTTTGAGAATAGCTAGACTTAGCCTCACAGATTGTTCTCTGTTGAAATGAAAAACTTTAAAACACTTTCGGAAATTATATTTCTTAATTTTGGAGATTGATAATTTGCATCATCTTGAGTGTTATCATCACAACGTTTCGACCGCTGTAATCTCCAGACTACTTTAGGTGTATCTCTTAGAACTCAGGAGTCTTTCTGTCGAACTCGGGAATCTGGACAGAATTTCAACGGAACCCTTTATTTAATCCACGGGAGTAGCATGCTCTTGTTCCGTCAGTCATGACTGGGAGAAGTGTTCAGTAATTCGAAATTCCTCGTATCGCCCGCACCGAAGATTGAACCTTTAACCTTCAGATGACTATCACTTGAAACTGAATTTAACATAGTACTATATCCACTGCGCCAGTATTCAGTTAAATTCAGTTCACAGTGATAGTCATCTGAAGGATGAAGGTTCAATTCTCGGTGCGGGCGAAAAACTGGAAACATGCAAGGGGATTAATGCTTATTTAGTAATTTAGAGTGATCTCCCTTTAGTTAATAAAAATACATTGTACAATATCAACTGCGCCAGTATGAAGTTAAATTCAGTTCACACTGATAGTCATCTGAAGGTTCAATTCTCGGTGCGGGCGATACGAAGAATTGCGAATTGCTGAAGACTTCTCTCAGTCATGGCTGACAGTACAAGGGAATGCTACCCCCGTGGATTAAATAAAGGGTTCCGTTCGAAATTCCGTTCGAGTTCAACAAAAATATTCCTGAGTTCGAAGAGATACACCTGAAATAGGCCGGAGGTTACAGCGGCCGAAACGTTGTGATTATAGCACTCAAGTCCGAATAACCGACATTATACACACTTTCAAAATTTTAAAACATACAGGTCAGTAGAAAAGTAAATTTTCTTGCGTTTGTTAATAGTTATTTGTTGTATATTTGGTTGTTTTTCTCCTGATTCCTGATTGTAACAATACTACATAATTAGTACTTTTGAATTTAAATAATGTTTTTGAAGATGCCAGCAAAATTATAGTTTTTATAGAAAAATAATTTTTTTTAAAGTTGATAAAATATTTGAGAAAATTGTTTTATTTTCGTAAAATCACGTGTCTGATGTAAATCAATTTATAGACAGAAAATTAAATGAAACTTTTGAGGCATTCATGCAGTATAGTTAACAGAGCAGAAATCGAAAACAAGCGAAATATACAGAAAAAACTGTGACCAAACGCGAGAAAACTTAGTACAATACACTTACGAAATAATAATGCGTGAGAAAATGAAGTAAATTAAAAAATCCCGAAATGTATTTCTATTTAAAGCGGTACATTCTTCGAATTTTCTCCTCTCCCAATGTCACTGATCTTTGATTTTCCTATACTGTACGTGTTCCGATAGTCGGGGTGAATGTTAAAAACCATTTACATAGCGAACAGAACTCGCCACGTAAGTAAGCAAATAGTATGTTGTAATCATTTTATGTTTTAATTTACTTCTAAATCTTTAAGTTAAATTGTCTAGTTTAAAGATTAAATCATTTACAGTGCAATGGGTGTATGGTTACTCTAAAAAAAACTTTGTTATTTACTTTAAATAACTTTTTAGTATAAACAAAACACTTAAATATGTTAGTTATAGCAAGCTGAATCGTACACGTGAATCGGTGAATAAAATGGATTTATTTTGGTTAAGAAAAAAGGAAATGTCCGACTCGAATTTATTTAAATAAAAGTGGATGCGATGGAGGTCATCGCATATTGGGAATTTAGAGTTAACTCCTTCTATATTTTGTTCTACATTATTGTCGGTCGTATATGTTTTTACCTCCCATAATATTGACAGGGTGGGTGGAAAAATAATGCGGATTTATTTTTGCATACCTTAGGTATTGTGTTAAGTAAAACTACCGTTTGTTTAACATTGCAAAGCCTCCGTTTTTATGAAACCGAAACATGCAGAGGGGAGTTATTCTTAAGTAATTTAGAGTGATCTCCCTTTAGTTAATAAAATTATGAAATGCATTGGAATCACGGCCATCCATAGTACAGAACTTCTAAGCATGCCACTGAGGTCCACAACTAGGGCGGATATGTGTAGAGAAAAATTACTACTAAATAATAAACATCGAGAAAAGTTTCAGTAAAAATATTTAGTAATGTCGAGTAATTAGTAACTTTACATATTAGTGGAAAGCAATTTACATTTATTGATTTATTTCCATCAAATCCAATTTAAAAGAACAAAAATACAAATAAACTAAGTTCACAAAAATCACTTTATTCACCATGAATTAGATACATTTTTGATATTTAAAAAATGATGAGCCAATTTGTTTATATTGACTGCTTGATTACAGAAAATGTGACATATTACAATCAGAAATCAAATACTTTATGAACAAAATAATGTTTGGAGAAACAAATTTAATAACTTTTACAGAATTTGCTGTTTGTTACATGTACAATTTGTTTTTACAGAAGATGAAATAATGCTTATTTCTCTATTATACAATAATACATATTATACACAGTATTAATAATTAAATCAACTCGCATTATAAGACTGAGACAAACAGAGATTGAACAACTTCGAGATATCAAATAACTGGAAGACCATTAAAAAAAATGATGGAATCACAGATTTGCAACTATTATTGTAGAGTCACCAAAAATATTGAGCTTCAACCTTTTGAAATGGGATAGAAACGAATCTTTTGAAAATAGCTAGACTTAGCTCCAAAGATCATTCTCTATTAAAATGAAAAAGAAAACACTTTCAAACACTTTCAGATGTTTAAAACTATACTGGTCGGTAGAAAAGTAATAGTTATGTTTTGTATATTATGTTGTTTTTTTCTTTTCCTTATTCTTGCTCTGTTAATTATATTTTCATAGGAAAATAATGGGAATGTTTTACAATAGCCCTACAGCTCGCGAGTCGGGTTGAAAAAAGTTGTAGAACGTAGTCAAAAAAATGAATATGCAACAAATAAATTCAACGTACGTAGAGACCGGAGATTTTCCTAGTTTTCTATTCCATTTGTTTGTATGTTTACGTATGGTAAATAGGGTTTTTATTAGACATGAAAAAAAAAAAGAAAAATTTTAATGTCATTTATGTAAAAAACAAAATGGCGTCAGTAGTTTTTGCTATCGGTGTCACGTGTGTGTATTTTTTTACCGGGACTCATAATCAAAGCGGGTTTTTTTTTTTTTGGGGGGGGGGTGCATTTTTGAAATGTAATTTTATGAAACGAACATTTTAACGATCATTTTGATGACCGAATGAGCGCGCATGTCGTTACGACATTGGGGGTTAGGGTTAGGGCTGGACTGAGCTTGGCTGGGTTAGGGCTGGGTTTAGGTAAGGGTTAGGAATTTTTTAAAGAAACAGGAAAAAAAACATTACGGTGTGACGAATGAAAATAATATGTAAATAAAAGCACAGTGACATGTAAATAAAAAGAAAAGTACTTTATTTCGTTTGCTTAAAATGTAGTTTTGTGTTGTTCTTCTGCTTGGCTAAAAATGCAAAAATTGCGCTTTGACTATGAGTCCCAGTAAAAAACCAACCGAATCCAGAACGAGGCGGAAGTCTCGTTCTGGATTCGGTGTTTTCTATCGAAACAGCCATTACTATTTTTTTTTTCACTTCACTTACGCTAAACCTGTTAACTTATAGAAAATAGCACTTTTAACGGATTATAATCATTAATAACTGTCACAGTTAACTTGGAAATTCAGTTTTATCGGCTACGGTAACTTTTATTTGTTGTATATTTGTTTTTTCAGCGTTTTCGTTGTTGGGCTATTATAAAAAATACCCAAAATAATTATAGAAAAGTTTATAAAATATTTAAGTAAGTTGTTTTATTTTCGTAAAACATTTCTTATGTAAATTAAATGGAACTTTTGAGGCATTCATGCAGTATAGTTAACAGCATAAATCGAAAAAAATTGTACAGCAAATAACTGTTACCAAACGCAAGAAAATTTAGTACACTTACGAAATACTAATGCCTGAGAAGATGAAGTGAATTTTAGACTAAGGAAATGTATTTCAATTAGAAGCGGTACATTCTTCGAATTTTCTACTCTACCAATGTCACTGATCTTTGACTTTTCTATACTGTACGTGTTCCGATATTCGGGTGAATGTTAAAAACCATTTACATAGCGAACAGAACTCGCCACGTAAGTAAGCAAATAGTATGTTGTAATCATTTTGTGTTTTAATTTACTTCTAAATCTTTAAGTTAAATTGTCTAGTTTAAAGATTAAATCATTTACAGTGCAATGGGTGTATGGTTACTCTCCAATTACCTTTGTTATTTACTTTAAATCACTTTTTAGTATTAACAAAAAACTTAAATACGTTAGTTATAGCAAGCTGAATCGTACACGCGAATCGGTGAATAAAATGGATTTATTTTGGTTAAGAAAAAAGGAAATGTCCGACTCGAATTTATTTAAATAAAAGTGGATGCGATGGAGGTCATCGCATATTAGGAATTTAGAGTTAACTCCTTCTATATTTTGTTATACATTATTGTCGGTCGTATATGTTTTTACCTCCCATAATATTGACAGGGTGGGTGGAAAAATAATGCAAATTTTTTTGTTGTATACCTTAGGTATTGTGTTAAATAAAACTACCGTTTGTGTAACATTGCAAAGCCTCCGTTTTTTCGAAACCAAAACCTGGAAACATGTAAGTGGAGTAGTTCTTATGTAGTAATTTAGAGTGATCTCCCTTTAGTTGATAAAAAATATTAAATATATTGAAATCACGGCCATCCATAATACAGGACAGCTTAGCATGCCACTGAGGTCCACAACTAGGGCGAATATGTGAAGAGCCAAATTACTACTAAATAGTAATCATTGAGAAAAGTTTCAGTAAAAATATTTAGTAATGTCGAGTAATTAGTAACTATACATATTAGTGGAAAGTAATTTACAATTTGTGGGGGTCGTCATACCTTTTTTTGGTGATAACTTCCTCCACAAATAAAATTAATAATAAGAAGACTTACATGCAAATTCAACGGAAGTTTATTTACTGAAATAAACCATTAACAAATAGAATATATTTCTTTTTGTAATGAGTTCATGAGTTCCTTCTTTAGTTTCAGGGTAAGTAAAAAGAAGAATGTCTTTTGTTTAGTTGAAATGCTCATGTTATAAAATGTTAAAAGAGGCAATAGGTAATGTTCGCCTGTGAAATTTGTATGAAGCGCGCGAAAGGGTGAAATGGAAGAGTGATAGTAAGATGCGTGTAACCTCCGGATGAAAAGTCAGTTGAAAGAGAGAGTTTGATGTTTGTGTGTGCTTAAATACTGTTTGGATAGGCTCCAGCGAGCTTAAAGAGAAAAGTTTAGAAAAGATATGTCTTTGGAGAAATCCCATTGGACAGAAATATCACGTGGTGTGCTCCCAACTACGTCCGCTCGTTTTGAGTTGATTTAATATATAAGGCCACACCGGAATTTGCGTGGGCGTTATTTTTAATTTGTCACGCGCCAATACAATTATATTCACTCTGCGCGCCTAAATTGTATTTATCCCAAACAACAATTTTTATCCGAATCTTAACCGTGTCAACTGGCACAATACTTACCTTAGATTGAAAAAAAGGGAACAAATTTTTTTTTTTTTTTTAATATGTAATGTATTCCTTGAAATGTTTCGGCCAGTGGACTTTTCTACCTGTTTTTGTCGTAGGTTTGATGTTCCTGTCATTTTCTGCTGGACTCCCATGTTCTAAGGGAATTTGTTCTGGTGGGGAAATTGTCTGAGGGTGTTCCTCAATGTATGCTGGTTTAATTCGGTCGATCGCGATGTTGTCTTTCCTGTTTTTCCTTTGGACAGTGAAATATTTTTCACTTCTGTCCAAAACTTGGTATGGTCCTGTGTAATTTGGACAAAATGGCTTTTTGACTGTATCATTCCTAATAAATACATATTTGCATGTGTGAAGGTCATTTGGCATATGTGTTTGTTTGTCAGCCCTCCTGGTCGGTGTAAATTTGAGAGAAGACATTGTGTTCTTTAATTCCGTCACAAATGTATTTGTGGGTGAAATGTCTGCGTATGCATCAAAATATTGTCCAGGTAGTGTGACTGCTGATCCCCAAACTACCTCCGCTGGCGTGCTTTGTAAATCCTCTTTTATCGTGTTTCGGATCATTAATAGGATTAATGGTAAATTATCTGACCAGTCTGCGTTGTTATGACTCATAGCCAAAGAAGTTTTTGGCTGTCTGTGGAAGCGTTCGACGAGGCCATTCGAGCAAGGGTGATAAGCCGTTGTCTTTATGTGGGATGTTCCCAACAATTGGTTGAACTCTGCGAAGAGTTTCGATTGAAATTGCGAGCCTCTCTCCGTTGTGAATACTGACGGTACTCCAAAAATCGCTATCCAGTCTTTTAATATTGTTACAGCTACTGTCGCCGCCGATGTGTCCTTACCGGGTATGGCTGTTGGCCATCTGCTGAACCTGTCGACTATGGTGAGAATGTGGGTGTGTCCTTTCGAGGGGGTAATGGCCCCACCAAGTCAACATGGATATTGGTAAACCTGGCATCTGGCGTACTGAAAGTACCCAGTGGTGACTTTGTATGCCTGTGTATTTTATTCTTTTGACAGGACACTCACGTCTTGGTCCAATTTCGAATATCTGTATTCATTTTCGGCCAAACGAAACGGTCTGCTATTATTCTTACCGTGGCTCGTTTGCCTGGATGAGATAAATTGTGGAAATGTTGAAAAACATGTCGTCTGATGCTTGGCGGTATGTATGGACATGGTTGTTTTTTCGCTGTATCACAATAAAATGTTGTTGTACCAAAAGGTACAGGCATTTCCTTCAGTTGCAAAGACGTTTTCTGTTGTACGTCAGTGAGTGTCTCGTCCGTTTTTTGTTCTTGTGCAATTAATTCCATACTCAGCGAACTGGAATTTATCGAAGTTATTGCAGCTCGTGATAATGCGTCCGCCACGATGTTTTCTTGTCCCTTGACGTATCTGATGTCTGTAGAATATTGAGCAATATAATCAAGATGTCTGATTTCTCTTGGACCATATTTATCTACATGTGTATGCAGTGCATACGTTAACGGTTTATGGTCAGTGTAAATACAAAAGTTTCTTCCTTCCAACAGATGTCTAAAATGCTTAATTGCCAAATAAATTGCTAATAGTTCCCTTGAAAAGGTACTGTACTTTGTCTGTGTCTTGCTCAGTTTGGCTGAAAAAAACGAAATAGGGGTCATTGTATTCCCTGTCAGTTGGTGTATAACTGCTCCTACAGCTATGTCTGATGCGTCTGTTGTAATTGTAAGTTTCGATTCCTCACTGTCCTTAATATTATTCAATTTTGTGAAATTGACTAAGGCAGTTTTAGCTTGATGGAAAGCTTTTAAAGCTGATCCTTCCAGTTTTAATTGTTGATTTTTCGTTTTGTTCTTTAATAATGACGTTAACGGTGCAAGGATTGTGGAACAGTTGGGTAAAAATCGTCTGTAATAATTAATTACACCTATGAAGCGACGAATTTGTCTAACAGACGTAGGTTGTGGAAAATTCGTAATGGCACTTACTTTTTCGGGTAATGGTGATATTCCATCCTTATCAAGTGAATGTCCGAGGAAATTTACTTCTTGCTGACCGAAAATACATTTGTCCAAGTTTATTTTTAAACCGTAATGGGACAGTCTTTGGAAAACTTGTTCCAAGTGTTGTTTATGTTCGTCGAGGTTTCTACTAGAAATTAGGACATCGTCCACGTATGCGAATACGAATGGAAGGTCCCTAAAAACCTCGTCTATCAACCTTTGGAAGGTTTGACAGGCGTTCCTGAGTCCGAATGGCATTCTGACAAATTCGTAAAGTCCAAATGGCGTGGTCAGTGCTGTTTTATGGATATCTTCTTCCGCCACCGGTATTTGGTGATATGCTTTCACTAAATCCAGTTTGGAAAATACCGTGGCGTTTTGCAGTCCGATTGCGAAATCGTGAATGTGTGGGATAGGGTATCTATCCGGTACAGTTTGTGGATTTAATCTCCTGAAATCGCCGCAAGGACGCCATGTTGTCGCGTCTGATTTCTGTACCATATGTAGAGGAGATGACCAGGCACTTTTGGAAGGTCGAATAATTCCTTGTTGTAACATGCGTTGGAATTCGTCCTTTGCGATCTTGTACTTATCCGGCTTCAAACGTCTGGGGGTGGCGTAGACGGGTTGTCCACACGTTTTAATATAATGCCTTGCATTATGTTTTATATCATCCGCGACTGTGAATGGCTGAGTAAGTTGTGGGTATTTTTGAACAGCCGACGAATGTACGTCTCTTCAGGAAAGGCAGAACTAATCCCAGTAGACTGATATCTTGTGGTGATACCTTTAATTACGATTTTTGTTTGGTTATCAGTCAGTGTGCGATTAGTCATGTCTACTGATAGATTATATCGTGCTAGGAAATCTGCTCCTAATATTGGTGTCGTCACGTTGGCTATGGTAAAAATCCACGAAAAAGTGCGACGCAAGCCGAGATTGACGCTTAAGTACTTTTCACCGTATGTCGGTATTTGTGTGCCATTAGCTGCCTGGAGGTGGTAAGGCTGTGGAGTAGCTTTCTGTTTAATTAGCGCTGGTATCACGCTTATTTCGGCTCCGGTGTCTATTAAGAAGTTATATCCGTGATTACTGTCACGAATGAAAAATAGACAACCTTTAGTGGAAAATCCAGCAACAGTTGTCGGCTCTACTGGCTGGAATGATCGTTTCCCTGATTCTTGTTTTCAAAAGTGCAAGGATAAGTGCAACGCCTCGCTTCTGTGCCGAATTTTTTGTGGTAAAAACAGATTTCGGTCTCGTGTGTTGCTTCGACCTCTGCTAAAACTTCGTTTTCGGTAGTTCGGTCGATTATTAAATGAGTAACGACGGTTTATTTGCATTAATTCCTGCAATTTACGAGTGAGATTTTCGACCGTAGTTTTTAGTTCGGCCACTTCGTCGTCTCTCGTCTGTTTTGGCTGTGCTTGTGCTGAGTTTACTTTGCGGCTCCTCAGATTTTCATGAATTCGGTCCGCCATGTCGGCTAGTTTTACTGTGCTTGTCTCTTCCGTTGTGGGTGACAGAATTTGTACTGTTGCGTCTGGGAGTTTATCCAGCCACAAACTTCTCATTATATTTTCGGACATTTTGTTGTCTCCTAGCAATGATCGCATGTATCGTAAAAGTTGCGACGGTGTGCGATCTCCCAATTCTACGTGGGTGAAGAGATTGCGTAACATTGTCTCGTTTGATAAGCCAGTCCGTCTCAAAA
This sequence comes from Sepiola atlantica, assembly GCA_963556195.1. Lineage (NCBI taxonomy): Eukaryota > Metazoa > Mollusca > Cephalopoda > Sepiida > Sepiolidae > Sepiola > Sepiola atlantica. The sequence goes on along the minus strand of OY744515.1, from coordinate 232,435,018 downwards.
TAGCCTCCTTAAGTTCATCGTATGGATTATTTTCTGGTACGTTCTCCAATAAATCAGTCACTTCCTCGACGACGTCTGCCGGGAGTTTTTCAACCAAATAACAATACTTGGTTCGCTGAGACGTAATCCGTTTTGCGTCGAAAAGGGCCTGGATCTGGATAAACCACGTCTTTATATTGGTGGGATTAAAAGCTGGAATATTTAGCGTTAATGTAGCTAGGGGTGTTTCAACGCGGGGAGCTTCCATTTTTGTGTTTTTCGTTTGAAAGTGATTTTAAAGCCTTTAAACTGTCGGTTGATTTTTTTAATTTCGACTTAATAGCGACTACCGGCGTAACTCGCTCATTTGTTGCTATATTGTACTGAGATCCACGCTTCGTCTGACTGCTTGAATCATCCCTTGAGATTCGCATCGTCTTTTTACTTCCTTTGAGTGTTACCGCACGCATGATATCGCCAGTAAGTTAGGAAACCGCGTGTAGCTTATAAGGAGATTCCGTTGTGCATGCAATTCTAAGTCGTGGTCACCAACTTCTGGGGGTCGTCATACCTTTTTTTGGTGATAACTTCCTCCACAAATAAAATTAATAATAAGAAGACTTACATGCAAAATCAACGGAAGTTTATTTACTGAAATAAACCATTGACAAATAGAATATATTTCTTTTTGTAATGAGTTCATGAGTTCCTTCTTTAGTTTCAGGGTAAGTAAAACGAAGAATGTCTTTTGTTTAGTTGAAATGCTCATGTTATAAAATGTTAAAAGAGGCAATAGGTAATGTTCGCCTGTGAAATTTGTATGAAGCGCGCGAAAGGGTGAAATGGAAGAGTGATAGTAAGATGCGTGTAACCTCCGGATGAAAAGTCAGTTGAAAGAGAGAGTTTGATGTTTGTGTGTGCTTAAATACTGTTTGGATAGGCTCCAGCGAGCTTAAAGAGAAAAGTTTAGAAAAAATATGTCTTTGGAGAAATCCCATTGGACAGAAATATCACGTGGTGTGCTCCCAACTACGTCCGCTCGTTTTGAGTTGATTTAATATATAAGGCCACACCGGAATTTGCGTGGGCGTTATTTTTAATTTGTCACGCGCCAATACAATTATATTCACTCTGAGCGCCTAAATTGTATTTATCCCAAACAACAATTTTTATCCGAATCTTAACCGTGTCAACTGGCACAAATTATTGATTTATCTCCATCAAATCAAATTGAAAAACAACAAAAATATAAAAGAACTAAATTCACTAAAAATCACTTCATTCACTATGAATTAGACACATTTTTGATATTTAAAAAATGATGAGTCAATTTGTTTATATTGATTACAGAAAATATAATGACATATTACAATCATAAATAATCTGAAAACCATTAAAAAGAGAATAGAATGACAGACTTGCAAGTATTATTGTAGATTCACCAACAATCTTGAGATTCAATCTTTTGGGTTGGGATAGTCACGAATCTTTTGAGAATAGCTAGACTTAGCCTCACAGATTGTTCTCTGTTGAAATGAAAAACTTTAAAACACTTTCGGAAATTATATTTCTTAATTTTGGAGATTGATAATTTGCATCATCTTGAGTGTTATCATCACAACGTTTCGACCGCTGTAATCTCCAGACTACTTTAGGTGTATCTCTTAGAACTCGGGAATCTTTCTGTCGAACTCGGGAATCTGGACAGAATTTCAACGGAACCCTTTATTTAATCCACGGGAGTAGCATGCTCTTGTTCCGTCAGTCATGACTGGGAGAAGTGTTCAGTAATTCGAAATTCCTCGTATCGCCCGCACCGAAGATTGAACCTTTAACCTTCAGATGACTATCACTTGAAACTGAATTTAACATAGTACTATATCCACTGCGCCAGTATTCAGTTAAATTCAGTTCACAGTGATAGTCATCTGAAGGTTGAAGGGTCAATTCTCGGTGCGGGCGAAAAACTGGAAACATGCAAGGGGATTAATACTTATTTAATTATTTAGAGTGATCCCCCTTTAGTTAATAAAAATACATTGTACAATATCAACTGCGCCAGTATGAAGTTAAATTCAGTTCACAGTGATAGTCATCTGAAGGTTCAATTCTCGGTGCGGGCGATACGAAGAATTGCGAATTGCTGAAGACTTCTCTCAGTCATGGCTGACAGTACAAGGGAATGCTACCCCCGTGGATTAAATAAAGGGTTCCGTTCGAAATTCCGTCCGAGTTCCCGAGTTCAACAAAATATTCCTGAGTTCGAAGAGATACACCTGAAATAGGCCGGAGGTTACAGCGGCCGAAACGTTGTGATTATAGCACTCAAGTCCGAATAACCGACATTATACACACTTTCAAAATTTTAAAACATACAGGTCAGTAGAAAAGTAAATTGCGTTTGTTAATAGTTATTTGTTGTATATTTGGTTGTTTTTCTCCTGATTCCTGCTTTTAACAATACTACATGATTAGTACTTTTGAATTTAAATAATGTTTTTGAAGATGCCAGAAAATTATAGTTTTTATAGAAAAATAATTTTTTTTAAAGTTGATAAAATATTTGAGAAAATTGTTTTATTTTCGTAAAATCACGTGTCTGATGTAAATCAATTTATAGACAGAAAATTAAATGAAACTTTTGAGGCATTCATGCAGTATAGTTAACAGAGCAGAAATCGAAAACAAGCGAAATATACAGAAAAAACTGTGACCAAACGCAAGAAAATTTAGTACAATACACTTACGAAATAATGATGCGTGAGAAGATGAAGTAAATTAAAAAATCCCGAAATGTATTTCTATTTGAAGCGGTACATTCTTCGAATTTTCTCCTCTACCAATGTCACTGATCTTTGATTTTCCTATACTGTACGTGTTCCGATAGTTGGGGTGAATGTTAAAAACCATTTACATAGCGAACAGAACTCGCCACGTAAGTAAGCAAATAGTATGTTGTAATCATTTTATGTTTTAATTTACTTCTAAATCTTTAAGTTAAATTGTCTAGTTTAAAGATTAAATCATTTACAGTGCAATGGGTGTATGGTTACTCTAAAAAACCTTTGTTATTTACTTTAAATAACTTTTTAGTATAAACAAAACACTTAAATATGTTAGTTATAGCAAGCTGAATCGTACACGCGAATCGGTGAATAAAATGGATTTATTTTGGTTAAGAAAAAAGGAAATGTCCGACTCGAATTTATTTAAATAAAAGTGGATGCGATGGAGGTCATCGGATATTAGGAATTTAGAGTTAACTCCTTCTATATTTTGTTATACATTATTGTCGGTCGTATATGTTTTTACCTCCCATAATATTGACAGGGTGGGTGGAAAAATAATGCAGGTTTTTTTTTTCATCCCTTAGGTATTGTGTTAAGTAAAACTATAGTTTGTTTAACATTGCAAAGCCTCCGTTTTTATGAAACCGAAACATGCAGAGGGGAGTTATTCTTTAGTAATTTAGAGTGATCTCCCTTTAGTTAATAAAATTATGAAATGCATTGGAATCACGGCCATCCATAGTACAGAACTTCTAAGCATGCCACTGAGGTCCACGACTAGGGCGGATATGTGTAGAGCAAAATTACTACTAAATAGTAATCATTGAGAAAAGTTTCAGTAAAAATATTTAGTAATGTCGAGTAATTAGTAACTATACATATTAGTGGAAAGCAATTTACATTTATTGATTTATTTCCATCAAATCCAATTTTACAAGCACAAAAATACAAATAAACTAAATTCACAAAAATCACTTTATTCACCATGAATTAGATACATTCTTGATATTTAAAAAATGATGAGTCAATTTGTTTATATTGACTGCTTGATTACAGAAAATGTGACATATTACAATCAGAAATCAAATACTTTATGAACAAAATAATGTTTGGAGAAACAAATTTAATAATGTTTACAGAATTTGCTGTTTGTTACATGTACAATTTGTTTTTACAGAAGATGAAATAATGCTTATTTCTCTATTATACAATATTATACACAGTATTAATAATTAAATCAACTCACATTATAAGACTGAGACAAACAGAGATTGAACAACTTCGAGAGATCAAATAACTGGAAGACCATTAAAAAAAATGATGGAATCACAGATTTGCAACTATTATTGTAGAGTCACCAAAAATATTGAGCTTCAACCTTTTGAAATCGGATAGAAACGAATCTTTTGAAAATAGCTAGACTTAGCTCCAAAGATCATTCTCTATTCAAATGAAAAAGAAAACACTTTCAAACACTTTCAGATGTTTAAAACAATACTGGTCGGTAGAAAAGTAAGTTTTTTTTTTGCATTTGGTAATAGTTATGTTTTGTATATTATGTTGTTTTTTCCTTTTCCTGATTCTTGCTCTGTTAATTATATTTTTATAGGAAAATAATTATAGAAAAGTTTATAAAATATTTAAGTAAGTTGTTTTATTTTCGTAAAACATGTCTTATGTAAATTAAGTGGAACTTTTGAGGCATTCATGCAGTATAGTTAACAGCATAAACCGAAAAAAATTGTACAGCAAATAACTGTTACCAAACGTAAGAAAATTTAGTACACTTACGAAATACTAATGCCTGAGAAGATGAAGTGAATTTTAGACTAAGGAAATGTATTTCAATTAGAAGCGGTACATTCTTCGAATTTTCTACTCTACCAATGTCACTGATCTTTGACTTTTCTATACTGTACGTGTTCCGATATTCGGGTGAATGTTAAAAACCATTTACATAGCGAACAGAACTCACCTCGTAAGTAAGCAAATAGATTGTTGTAATCATTTTATCTTTTAATTAACTTCTAAATTTTTACATTAAATTGTGTAGTTTAAAGTTTAAATTATTTACAATGCAATGGGTTTATGGCTCCCCCAAATAACTTTTATTATTTACTTAACATCATGTTTTAATATTAATAAAAAAAACTTAAATAAGATAGTTATAACAAGCTGAATCGTACACGCAAACGGGTTAATAAAATGTTTGTTTTTGTTTAAAAAAAAAAAATGAAATGTCCGACCTCGCATTTATTTAAATAAAAGTGGATGCGATGGAGGTCATCGCATATCAGGAATTTAGAGTTAATTCCCTCTTTATTTTGTTATACATCATTGTCGGTCGTGAATTTTTTTACTTCCCATAATATTGACAAGGTGGGTGGAACAATGATGCGGATTTTTTTTGTATACCTATGGTATTGTTTTAAATAAAACTACCGTTTGTTTAACATTGCAAAGCCTCCGTTTTTACGAAACCAAAAACTGGAAACATGCAAACGGGAGTAATTCTTATTTAGTAATTTAGAGTGATCTCCCTTTAGTTGATAAAAATATGACATGCATTGAAATCACGGCCATCCATAATACAGGACTGCTAAGCATGCCACTGAGGTCCACGACTGGGGGCTGATATGCGAAAGCCAAATTACTACTAAATAGTAATCATTGAGAAAAGTTTTATTAAGAAATTCATTAGTAATGTCGCGTAATTAGTAACTATACATATTAGTGGAAAGCAATTTACATTTATTGATTTATTTCAATCAAATCAAATGTAAAAAGAACAAAAATATAAACGAACTAAATTCACAAAAAATCACTTAATTCACCATGAATTATTAATTTATCTTATGTTAAAGTGACATAACTCTAATAGCAGAGTAATCCACCAAATTTTGTAACATAAAACACTAACTTAATGTGTTAACTATTTGTAATAAAAAACACGTGTTACTTGGAAGCCAATCTTTATTCAACTAAAAAAGGTGGCAGATATGGCCAGTTTTAATACGCGTCACTTGACGACTTCCGGCTCCGGGAGCACGTATGGAAGCCCATACGAATGTAATATAACATTTTCTTTGCAAGAAAGAAAAAAGATAGTTTCTTCAATAATTTAAGTTTTACCTTTTACCTTTTTTTTGTTGAATAAATATAATTAAAAAAAACACGTGTTACTTGGAAGCCAAGCTTCATTCAACTAAAAAAGGATAACAAAAAGGTGGCAGAAATGCATTGGAATCACTGCGACCCATAATACAGGGCTGCTGAGCAGGCGATTGAAGTCCACGACTGGGGCAAGGCCACCGAGAGTTAACAAGGCCACGCAACTAACTTCCTGCCCCCCCCTCTGACGTCATCGTGTTTGGTTAACTTAATTTCGCGCCTTTTTAAATTTAATTTCATAATTCAAAAAATTAAAATGCCCACTGCATGCGCCGTTCCCCATTGCCAGAGCTATTATAAAAATAAATTGAAAGTCTCAGTGTTTGGATTTCCAAAAGAGGAATTACGGAAAATATGGATACACGCAATAAAGCGAGATATGTTTACACCAACTAAATATAGTGTAGTAAGTTTGAATTTCTTTTTTAATTATATAAAAATATCAAAAGTCTGAATTACTTATTCATTATTTGATAAAAAAGTAGTGTATAGCCAATAATTATTGTTTCCATGTTTTTTTCGATGTCTTATCAAGTGTAGTATATTTTCTTTTCTCTGTACTTTTGTAGATTAAATAAATGAAATAATAACGGCATATTTAATCAATATTTTCACAAAAAATATTGATTAAACAATGCTTTATTCAATGATAATATCGTTAATTCTTCGAGTTATAATGATTTTATGATTAGTTAAAAAAACATTTTTTATTTTAAACATATACAGATTGTTATATATATTGTCGGATTTTTCGTGGGTGTTAACGAAAACCGCTCTAAACAAAGGTCACGTTATCTAGGACAATTATCACAAAAAAATTATAACAAGAGAGAAGGAATGGAAGGATACAAGATATTCATAAAAGTTAAAACAAAGTTTTATTTACAAAAAAAAGTAGCTTGGACTGCTTTTTTTCCAAAGCTGGAATAAATAAATTATTCCTAGGTAACGTACAAAAAAAATAAAAATCAAAAAAATACAACATCAAGATTTCTTAACATTAAAGTTAGATACAACAAAAATTGACACAATCTAAGAAAAGGAATAAATCCTTTTAAAACATGAACTTACTATAAAGTCAGTATTCTTACAAATCAATCAAATAGTCTCTTTTTTTTCTTTACACCAAAGTTACAACCAAAAGTAATAAAATAGACAAACCGTGCTTAATTCTAACATAATTTTCTTGGTAAAAATAACCTTTTTTTTATTTATCAAACGTCTGTCAGAAAGTTCTTTTTTTCTTCTTTTTCTTCAATAATTTTCTTTTAGCAAATCCAACGTAAGATATACGTCACAAGAACAGTACAAATTTCAAATAAACATAATACTTGCTTTTTTCATCGTTTGTCCCGAATAGCATCACGCGCGAATGTAAGGAACCAACTTTCAAGTTATATCTTTCAAATCGATCTGTGTTGCAAAGACGATCACTCTTTATGATTCTTAATCTCTGATTAGAATCTTCTCGATAGCAAAGTATTTCAGTTCACCGGAGCTAAGCTCTTCAACATAGGCAATTTCGTGCATGGAGTTATTCTTATCTCGTTCAAATTCTCCATAATTCTTCATTTCAAGTCTCTGACTTGAAACAACTTCCGAAGGAAAAATATTTCATACATAAAAGCCAATTCTTGGCAAGAGATATCCTATCTCTTGAATTTCTTCAAGTAATAATTCTTCACAAAATTTTACGTCCACATGAGGACGGAGAAACAGTTTTTACAGGTGTTCACTGCCTGGGGTCCAAATCTGTTCTGATTAAAATTCGCGCCGATATCAAGTCCAGACAGAACTAATGCATCATTGCTAAAAATAGAAACCACGTGACACAAAATGGCGTCAACCTACTCAACTCCCACGCAAATAATCCATATGACCTTCAACCTGCACGTAGGCAAAAACTGACAGCCTTCAAACAAAGGGAAGTAACCGATGACTTACTTAGAAAATATATCGAAATTTCCACACTCTCCCGACGAAGAAAAAAAAGTACAATTTTATATACATGTCTCATGTACACATCAATACCACAAGTAGTCATTATCCCGTTCACTCACCTTCTTGCGAGCTCGAATAGGTTCAGAATTGGAAGTCGAGGCATGATCTCCATCAGCAACATCCGACTGGACCACATCAGGATCTTCGGAACCACAAGGCTCTTCGGGAACCTCCGAGGTCTGATGGGAATGAGTAACCGACAACTCCATCGGAAAAGGTGTCTCAAAGAATGTTCCTGAGAGGAACCATCTGCCTTCTGAATTAGGGCAGATCTAATATGAGAATCATCACCTGGAGTCAAACCTATCACTCTACCCAAGGACCAATATGGGCGAGACTTGGCTGGGTTCTTAACAAGAACCACATCGCCTACAGCGATGACATCACTAAAATCAGACTGATATAGATCGCCACTCAGCTCTCTCAAGCCGAGCAGGTATTCCTCATACCATAAAACTTGAAACCTCTGTAAGAGAAGATCCCTCTGTTTTAACTTCTCCAAAAGGTCACTCCTAGAAGGAGGAGAATTCTCAAGGAAACATTCTTCAGAATTTATAAAAATAGAATTATTACAATGCGGGCGAATAAACGCGTTTGGAGATATAATATCCAAACCATCATCTCCAGAACATCTATAAGTTAGCGGACGTGAGTTAATAGCATTCTGTATATCAGACAACACAGAAAGAAGTTCGAAATAACCCAACTTCTGTCGTCTCACTGACTTGTAAAGACAAACCTTTATCGTCTTAACAAGACGCTCCCAAACACTGCCGAACCAAGAAGAATATAAAGGTATCGTCTGGTGCTTGATGTCAAGGGTACTAAACTTCTTCTCGAACTCGTCAGACACAAGCACTTGCTTAATCAAACTGCATCCAGCAACGAATGATCTAGCATTATCTGAGTATATATGGGAAGGCACCCCATAAATGTTAAAAAATCTAACCAATGATAATATCACTGAGTGAGTAGACATGTCACTCACTAACTCCAAATGGACCGCCCTCACATTGAAGCATGTAAAAAGCAAAATATACATTTTTTACGGTCCCCTTTCATCCTCAACCCACAAGTGACCAGTAAAGTCTATCCCTGTATGGTTGAAGGGCTTCACAAAATCAACTCTGTGTTTAGGTAAATTGGTAACCTTGGGCTATTTGAAAGATACAGCATTATATCTTTTACACAGAGCACAGGCAGAGATAACCGACTTCACCGCCTGCCTGGATTTATATATCCAGAAACCTGACAAACGGAGTTTGCTGAGGGTAGCTGCAATACCCAAATGTTTACACTTGACATGACAGTCCATAATAATCAAATCAGTTATATGACTGCCTCGAGGTAACAAAATCGAATGTAAAATTTCCGGAAAGTAAAGGCTGGATTTACCAATCCTTCCTCCAGACCTTATCAAACTTTTATCATCCAGGTAAAGATCCAACTTCGCCACCAACAGAGGAATCTCACGGTTGGAGGGGTTCAACAAAAAGGACTTTTCCCTGGAAAGAAGTAAGGACTGCTCCAACTAAATAAATTTTGGCCACTTGGCCTGGTTCATTAATAGATTTCCGCAATTTCCATACAGACTTAAACACGTAGGACAAAACTCTCATGAGTTTTCCCAAGGAAGAAAATCTCTTAAAATCCATTACCGGTGACAATTCCTGAATCACAGGAGACACAGAGATGGCATTAGTCAGCACTAACCTCTGACTGTCAGAACTCAAACAGTTCAAATCATACACTGGCCAGTTAAAATTCCCACCGACCAGCCACTGCGGCCCCGATAACCAAAAGGGCAATAGAGACCTGAACTTCTCCAAGGAAATACCCCTGGTGATCAGGTCGGCAGGGTTGTCAAAAGTGTTCACATACTTGAACATTACTTCCAAACCTTGTTCACACAATTTATCCACTCCCACTCGAATATCTTTTAACCTATTTCGGACAAATACACTCTTTGTCACAACTGTCTCAGACAGAATCCAGGACAACACGACCTGTGCGTCATCCGCAACCACTATTTTCTTGACCACATCCTTTTGAAACACCTTCAAAAGATTAGGGATACATTTCATCGCCAAAAAGACGGACAACAACTCAAGTGACGGCAAAGTTCTCTTTGCCAAAGGAGCCACCTTAGCCTTGGAAAATATTAATTTAGAAGCCCCATACTAGAAAATGTAAGCCGCAAAGCCAAAGGCTTGTTGTGAAGCATTACAAAAGATCATTAACGTGGCAGGCGCAGAGGAATACACCACATCTGGGGACCCTCACACCATGCAGATTCATCAACACAGGAAACAACTTGTTCCAAGTGAGCTGCAAACTCTCCGGTATCTTCTGATCCCATGACACCTGAGTTTTCCATATCTCACTGAGTATTACCCTTCCCTTGATAGTTACAGGTAAGACAAGCTCCAAAGGGTCGAATATGGAAGAGTTCTGCGATAGGATGCCCCTTTTTGTATCAGCCGGCACATCTAAGGAATCGGCCGCCACATGCAAATTATCCTGCACAGGATCATACTCATAACCCAACACCCTCTCCAGAGGAGAATCATGGGTGACGAAACTTTTGTCAGCTTTCATTCGAGTGGTCAAAACATCACTATTGGAATTACAGGACCTTAATGAAAAATTACCATCCTGCATGATACTCCTTGCATTCAGGTATATGTCCAACAAAGTTTTCTGTGAATTGTGAGTTTTTATAAGATTATCCACATAAAAATTTTCCATAAGCATATCCCTACATAAACTATGAGGGTATTTTTCAACATGATATCTAATGACGAAGTTGAGAATAAATGGGCTGGCCACAAACCCAAAAATCAATGTTTTGTAACGATAACATACCGGTTTATCATTCAATTTTACAAAAAAGCAAAACCGATTCTTATCTCTTTCGGTTTCCAACCGAATCATGAGAAAGGCCTTACGGACGTCAGCCAACAGGACATAACGATCCATTCGAAACTTCAACAATAATTCTAGCATATCCGTGAAAAGGTTAATTCCCGGATAGACACAATCATTTAGAGAGGGACGTCCACCTGTTCGCAACGAACAGTTGAACACCGGCCTTATCTTTGTGGTACTCTGACCATTAGCCTTAATAACCGGACGGTGAGGAATCCAAGTATAATGAGTGAAATCCTCTGGATTCACTTCCACTCTCTCAATAATGTCCTCCCTTTCCTGCTCTAAGAAAACCTGGCAGTAGTCCTCATATAGACCCTGCCTCGTCAAACGAGTGACAACCTTATCAAGCACGTTCAACGACACTTGATGGTTGGAAGGAACAGAAGGCAACTTTCCCTCGTCCCATGGCAAACTAACATAGTAGCAACTGCCTCGGTACGAGATCGAATTGCGAAAAGAATCAATTTTATTCTTGTCATAATCACTTACAGAGTTCTCAGCAACTCCTATCGTTTCCAAACTAAAGAGCTTGTCTACGGCTCTATCCACAGAAAAATCAATAAAACTATCGAAAGGGTCGAAGTATTGAGACTTCGGCTCAAGCACAAAATAAACATGTGTCATAAGACACCGTGAGTGTTCGGACACAACTTGGCTGTAATTCGCGCCAACAACGGAGGTATCCGTTTTCTTCATAACAGGACTCACAAAATTGGACATATCTCCAAAAGGCACAATTCCTTGAGGAAACTCAAAAACAGACCCATTCATGAAGGGAGACAACTTCATGGGTCCCAAATACATCAGTAGGTCAACACCTACCAAACCTTGTACAGTAATACAATCATTTTTAACATTTGAGAAGTCGGCAGCCAATTTCCCCCCACCCGCAATAATACTTTCAATAGCAGTAGACACCTGACGTGAAACTGAAGGTCCAAGCCTTCGTCCACCAAAAAGGGTATAACACACTCAGAGTTCGGCACTTTGACCCGCAACTCGAGTTCATTTAGGCTCCTTCTGGCCGTCCCGAGAAAAGTTTTAATAAAAAAGTCCCTTCTCTTTACAGGCACAGAACGGCAATTCAATAGGTACAGAACTACATCAGACAAATAGGAGCGCTGGCTTCCTGAATCCAACAGACAATTGAAAGATTTTACAACTCCATTATTGACCACGTCAATTTTAATTATAGGCAGGAGAAGATTCACTTCTCCCCCCTGAAGACAGGGGTTAGTATCCAGCCGAGATTTGTCAAAGTCAGAGCATAACGCAACTGCATGTTCGCAACTCTTACATTTCCAACAGGGGCGGAGACGACCACTTTTACGGGGGCAAACCTCGGCGTTATGGAACGGGCTAGTACAACGGGTGCACAACTTAGCCAATTGGCATCGTTGTAACCGATCCCTTAGAGAGGGATACTTCCTGCAATAGTACGCAATATGGCAGTCACTACTGCAAAGGAAGCACTTATGTCGACTGGGTTTAGTTTTTACAAAAAAGTTCTCCAAAGTGGAGGGCTTCTTAACAGCACTAGCGGGCCTGAATCTAAAGGAACCAGACGAACGCGGTTTGGCGACGGGCTTTACAGTTTTAACCATCCTGGGTTTGACGATGTCTAACGTGCGCAACATCTCAGAATAATTATCTAAGATATCTCCCAGAGATGGGTAATTACAATTGACGGTATGAATCAGTTCCCGTCTCACAGAAAGAGGAAGTTTTTCAAAAATAATGCTACTTAGCAACAGATTGCCTGGGGCCTCCTCCTCTAGAAAATCCATACCAAAGGAGTTTTTCAGCTCGTATATTTGAGCTTTCACCTTAGTTAGAAAGCTCTTCACCGAGTTAGTATCAGAATCCCCAAGAGGTTTAGCACTATGGAGATCTTTAAAAATAGAGTTTACAATAAACCTTTTATCTAAAAATTCTCTATCTAGGATCTCTATCGCTGCCTCAAAGTTGGCATCCGAAATGGAAAGATATCCCACTATTCGGTGGGCATAGCCCCTGAGGTGATTTTTCAGAATAATCAACCTCGTGGACTCACTGGGTATATTTGACACGCAATTTTCGAACTCCCTCGAGAAGTTGAGATACGCTAATTTGTCGCGTTCCAAACTCATGGGGTCGAAAATAGGACAGATAAGTTTCGGTGTCACACTACAAAGTGACGCTTTAGACTTCCCCCCTTCCCTATTGGGTGGGGAGCCCTCATCCCTCCACATGCTCTCCAATTCGCTGAAACGTCGATCCACATAGATACGATATAACGTTTCGCTCCGACAGTTCTCAGACATCTCTTCGCGAGACTCACTCACAATATAGGCACTTGTGATCTGCTATTGAGTGAATCAATGGACGCAAAGAGTTCCTTAACCCTAACCTTCTGAGAAGAAACAAATTCCCGGTTCTTCCCCTCGCCATCTCCAAGAACATTAATAATAGTATCAACTTTAATTTTTACACTATCTCGCCTTTCTACAAGGAGATTAACAGTGGGGGTAGACGCCATTATGGCGAAAATACAATATGGCGATCAGGTGTGGGCTAACCTAAAGAAGGCGCCAAACGTCTTCTTAATGGCGGGAAAATGACAACGTAAAATTATTTAAGTAAGATTCCTACAAAAAAATGGGAAAAGGCTGTACCATAGTTAACCAAATTCGTTCAAATGTAAGTCTAACAATTCCACTTGTAAGTCAAAGCAAAATTTTCAAGGGAAAAATAATTACACAAAAATCATTCAATATCTAACATTCAACAGTTTACAAAAATGGCGACTTAGAATACGCGGGAAATTTACAAAAATGACTCCACGTGGCGAACAAAAATGGCGTTCAGACTTTCAAACATACAATTTTCACATAAAATACATAAAAAGGAAAAGAAAAAAAGCAGTCAGCTTAAAACAGTATTAAAACCTGAACATCTTGTATTTGACTATGTTTTAATTGTAAAGGAGATTATCACTTGAAGTAAGTTCCTCTATTGACTCGGGTACCAAAAAACAGCAATAGAAGAAAATTAACTTAAATCTAAACTAGTAGCACATTTTCGAGTATTTTATCCACCACGCGAAATATGGAACAAGAGGTAGAATGCTTTTAATAGAAGAAAAATAGATATTATCCCAGCATATCGCCTGGAGTTTGTCCACCCAAACGAAAATGGGATAAAAAAGCAGAATGCTTTTAATAGGAGAAAAATAGATATTATCCCCGCATATCGCCTGAAGTTTTTCCACCCAAACGAATATGGAACAAAAAAGCAGAATGCTTTTAATAGAAGAAAAATAGATATAAAAAGCAGAATGCTTTTAATAGGAAAAAAATAGACATTATCCCAGCACACCGCCTGAAGTTCGTCCACCCAGACGAATCTAGGACAAAAAAGCAGAATGTCGGATTTTTCGTGGGTGTTAACGAAAACCGCTCTAAACAAAGGTCACGTTTTCTAGGACAATTATCACAAAAAAAATTATAACAAGAGAGAAGGAATGGAAGAATACAAGATATTCATAAAAGTTAAAACAAAGTTTTATTTACAAAAAAAAGTAGCTTGGACTGCTTTTTTTCCAAAGCTGGAATAAATAAATTATTCCTAGGTAACGTACAAAAAAAATAAAAATCAAAAAATACATCAAGATTTCTTAACATTAAAGTTAGATACAACAAAAATTGACACAATCTAAGAAAAGGAATAAATCCTTTTAAAACATGAACTTACTATAAAGTCAGTATTCTTACAAATCAATCAAATAGTCTCTTTTTTTTCTTTACACCAAAGTTACAACCAAAAGTAATAAAATAGACAAACCGTGCTTAATTCCAACATAATTTTCTTGGTAAAAATAACCTTTTTTTTATTTATCAAACGTCTGTCAGAAAGTTCTTTTTTTCTTCTTTTTCTTCAATAATTTTCTTATAGCAAATCCAACGTAAGATATACGTCACAAGAACAGTACAAATTTCAAATAAACATAATACTTGCTTTTTTCATCGTTTGTCCCGAATGGCATCAAGTTATATCTTTCAAATCGATCTGTGTTGCAAAGACGATCACTCTTTATGATTCTTAATCTCTGATTAGAATCTTCTCGATAGCAAAGTATTTCAGTTCACCGGAGCTAAGCTCTTCAACATAGGCAATTTCGTGCATGGAGTTATTCTTATCTCGTTCAAATTCTCCATAATTCTTTATTTCAAGTCTCTGACTTGAAACAACTTCCGAAGGAAAAATATTTCATACATAAAAGCCAATTCTTGGCAAGAGATATCCTATCTCTTGAATTTCTTCAAGTAGAAATTCTTCACAAAATTTTACGTCCACATGAGGACGGAGAAACAGTTTTTACAGGTGTTCACTGCCTGGGGTCCAAATCTGTTCTGATTAAAATTCGCGCCGATATCAAGTTCAGACAGAACTAATTCATCATTGCTAAAAATAGAAACCACGTGACACAAAATGGCGTCAACCTACTCCACTCCCACGCAAATAATCCATATGACCTTCAACCTGCACGTAGGCAAAAACTGACAGCCTTCAAACAAAGGGAAGTAACCGATTACTTACTTAGAAAATATATCGAAATTTCCACAATATAAAAAAAATCAAGGATTTTTTAAATATATATATAAAAATATACGTTTAGTAAAGGTGTATTTTGTTTAAAACAAACAAACATTTTCACTAAGATTTAAAAAAAAATAGTTTCATTTACAGTATTTCGAACAATTTGGAACAATGTTATTTAAATAAATAGTAAATCACATGAAATATATTAAGAAATTATATTTTTTTGTCTGTGAAAATATTGATTAAACAATGCTTTATTCAATGATAATATCGTTAATTCTTCGAGTTTTAACGATTTTATGATTAGTTAAAACAATTTTTTATTTTAAACATACAGATCTTTATTTTCATTAAAAAAAATCATGGACTTTTTTTTTATATATATATATATATATATATATACGTTTAGTAAAGGTGTATTTTGTTTAAAAAAAAACATTTTCACTAAGAAAAAAAAAATTGTTTCACTATATCCCATGTGCTTGTTTATTAATAAATATTGAAAATTTCGGTACATGTTCGTCTTTTACCACTGTCCGTTTTTCACAACTTTTTACTGACCATTTTTTCGGTGTACACTTATCTATCAGGCTGCTAGAGAATTCCGGCGTTTTTGGATTTTTTTTTCAAATATTTTACATTTTAGGAGGGGGGATCAGTTTCCAATGTTAATTCAACGTAGACTGATCCCCCTCTTTTTGACCATCTCAATTTAAAAAAAAATCTTTTTCGGTGTACGATTACCTATCATGTCAATAGAGAATTCCGGGGGTTTTGGAAAGAATTTTTTTAAATTGTGATTTTAAGACGGGAGATCAGTTTTCAATGTAAATTCAACGTGGACTGATCCCCCTCTTTTTAACCATCTCAAATTTTAAAAATTATTCTTCTGCTTACAATTACCTATCATGTCGCGAGAGAATTCCGGCGTTTTTGGAAAGAAATTTAAAAAAAATTGAGATTTTAAGACGGGGGATCAGTCTTGTTCGTCTTTTACCATAGTTCGTTTTTCACAACTTTTTACGTCTTAAAATCTCATTTTTTAAAAAATTTCTTTCCACAAACGCCGGAATTCTCTCGCGACATGATAGGTAATTGTAAGCAGAAGAATAATTTTTAAAATTTGAAATGGTTAAAAAGAGGGGGATCAGTCCACGTTGAATTTACATTGAAAACTGATCCCCCGTCTTAAAATCACAATTTAAAAAAATTTATTTCCAAAACCTCCGGAATTCTCTATTGACATGATAGGTAATCGTACACCGAAAAAGATTTTTTTTAAAATTGAGATGGTCAAAAAGAGGGGAATCAGTCTACGTTGAATTAACATTGGAAACTGATCCCCCCCTCCTAAAATGTAAAATATTTGAAAAAAAAATCCAAAAACGCCGGAATTCTCTAGCAGCCTGATAGATAAGTGTACACCGAAAAAATGGTCAGTAAAAAGTTGTGAAAAACGGACAGTGGTTAAAGACGAACATGTGCCAAAATTTCATTAAAATTGGTTGATTTCCTGAATGTTGGTGATATTTTAAGTGAAGGGAGGGTCAAAATGTTTTTACATTTTGGGGATCGGCCTTTGATTTTGCACATACCTATCTCTTAATAGCAAGATAGGAGTTGGTGATTCCATTATCAAACAGTTAACATTGAACTTTTTTTGTATAATTTTTAAACAAATTTCAAAGTCTGAATTACTTCCGGTTGATTGGGTTAGAAGTTTAAATAATTGTATCGTTTGTATTTTAAATTATTTCTTCAGGTTTGTGAACTTCATTTTCGACCCGAGGACATAAATAGAGAGACATCCGCATTTGACTCCAAAACAGGTAGAACCATTACTGTTAAACTTCGGAAACCATATTTCCGAAATGGTGCTATCCCTCGAATTCTGCCTAACTGCCCCCCATATTTATCTGCATCGTCGACAAGCTTCAGAGAGTCACCAGATTCTAAAAGAGTACGACTTGAAAATTATGCATTTAAACGTGCTTTAAGTGAAAGCATTGCTACTCATATAGCATATACACGAGAGAAAATTTTCAGAACTCTTGAAGACATAGAATAAAAATTAAATTTTCTTGATCGAAATTGGAGCATTATTAGGCAAAAAGATAGACTTATTATATGCCATATTAGCAAATATCCATGTCCCAAAATCACACTGTCCCTGGTAATTGCATCTGATTTAGCAGTAAATGTATTCTGCAGTGATGTGGAAATGAATACTATAGGGGAGTATAAGATTCCTAAACATATAACTAATGAAAATACTCTACACATTTTGATGGAGAACATGGGAAAAAATGGATATAGAAGAACAGCAAACTAAACCTCAAAACGTAATTTCTATATTAAAATTAATCTTGTCATTTCTGTTCTTAGTGCAAGATGAATCATTTAAATATTTCCATACAATCAAATTCATATACGAACAGATAAACATAATGACACTGAATAAGTTTAATTATTCGAGTGAAATGATGATATTTTCTTCCTTGTTATATAACTGCTCCCCTAGAGGATACAGACTGTTAAGAGACACTAAAAATGTAATTTTACCATGTTATTCGACCACCAGAAGACTAAACTTATCAACCTCTATGAATCCTGTAGTTGAACAACATAACAATTTTCTTATGTATATTAAAAGTAAGTTCAAGTTACTAGTGAAGGAAGACATCACAGTATCTTTACTTGTTAATGAAATTCATCTAAAACCGTATTTTGATTATAAGGGTGGTAATGTTGTTGGCTTAGCCAACAACATCAATGAAGCTGCAACAAGTGCATATGCTTTTATGCTTAGCAGTGTATTCTCACAATATAAGGATGTTGTGCACGTTATGCCAACTAAATGTCTTCGAGCTGAGAACTTATTTGACATAATCAAACGTTTAATAATTGGTTTAGAGGAGATAGGCTTTAGAGTATTATCTGTTATAACAGATAATAATGCAATAAATAAAAAAGCTATGTCTTTCTTTTGTAGCCCAGCAAAGCTTTCAATTGTATATCCACATCCAGTGCTAAACTCTAGACCTCTTTTCTTCTTATTCGACTCAGTACATATATTAAAATGCATTAGAAACAACTGGCTTGGCCAAAAAGATGCAAATAAATGCATGATGTTCCCAAAGTTTTGTCATAATGGAAATCATGAATTAGATAACATCCAAAGTGCCCCATTTTCTAGCTTACACAAACCTTATGACCTGGAATCTCAATCACTTTTGAAATATTGTTACAAATTAACTTCAAAGGCCATTTCTCCCACTAATCTTGAAAGGCAAAATGTTACTTTGGTTCTGCAAATTTTCAATGAATACACTATTCAGGGATTGCTGACCTTAGGAAAACAGAAATGTTTGGCCAACTTTGCAGAAACTGCAGAATACATAAAGATATTGTATATTTGGTGGACAATAATGAATGTAAAAACACCAAATAAAGGTTGTCGGCTTAACAATGAATATGCTAATCCACTTAAATTAAATGAAGAAAGTTATAGATTTCTCTCTGTATTCTGTGACTGGTTAGAATGTTAGAATAGTATTCCTGGAAGAACTGGGAAATTAACAAAGGAAACATACACTGCTTTATATCATACCACATATGCAATTCTTGAACTGACTAAGTATTGCATAAAAGAAATGAACATGACGTATATATTACCTGGCAAGTTTCAAACAGATAACCTTGGGGCAAGGTTTGGCCAGTACCGGCAACTTAGTGGGGATCAATATAATGTCTCTATACGTCAAGTGTTTGAATGTGAAAAGAAACTCAGAATGTTGTCAGTATTAAAACTTAGCCTGCCACTTAATAACCAAACTATTGATTTGAAGAATTTACAAGAAGCTAACTGGGATGAAATGGCAAGGGAGCAACAGCTAGATGTTTATAAATTTAACATAGATGCAACAGATGATGATGTTAATCAGTGCAGAGAAGTACTCCCTGTTATATTATATTTAGCAGGTTATTGCTGTTATGCAGTTTTTAAGAAAATGAAATGCAATAGCTGCAAGATTTTAGTATCTGGAAAAGCTGATGCAGAAGAGGTAAACCTGTATTTTCAAGTGATTAACAGAGGTTCTCTGTTATATCCCAGTGATGTAACAAAGAATTTTGTTATTTATAATTATATTGTTATATGTAAACTTGTTAAAAATTCTTCCTTTCTTAAGTCGGTTCATCAGAGAAAATTAGCTATGTTTATAACATTGAATGTTTTGGCAGATGCTAATCTTCTTTTTCATGTTGACTCTTGTGATGAGGGTCACAATATTGAAAAAATAGAAAGAATGATTATCTGGAGTTCCTCCAATTCTATACTGAACAATTTTTGTGATATGAAAAATGATCACATCAGTAAGAAAAAGCTAAACAGAAAAAGAAAATTAGAAACATTCTACTAAATATTTTCTATAAGTTTGACTTAAAAAAAAAAAATTCTGCACTAAAAAATATTTCTGCACTAGTAACTTTGTTTTTACATTATTTGTTTGAATTTATTTTGTTTTATTTTTTTAATTTATCGTTTGTTCTCATTTTTAAAACTAACTTATCGTTTGTTTTTATTATTGTTTGTTTACATTTTTAACATTATTCATAGTTTGTTTTTAATTTGTTAGTTTATTTAAATGTTTGTTCCCGAAATTCATAATTCAGTTTTTTGCAGTATTTGATCGTGAATTATTATTTTCTTTAAATTTATATGGAATAAAGATCAGTTTCAGGATAAATCGAATCGTGTTCCTTCCTTTTCTTTTTTTTACATGCAATTTTTAAAATTTTCTAATGCTTTGTTTTAAATATTTACAATATCGTATCGTCAACATGTTTTGATATTTTGGATAACTTTAGTAAAGGTGTTTTTTGTTTACAAGAAATAATACATTTGCACCAAGCTTCATAATAAAGTAATGGATTTATTGTATTCCGTGATCATTAATCAATAAATACTGAGAATTCCATTAAAATTGGTTGATTTCCTGAATTTTGATGGATTATTTAGTGAATGGAGAAGTCGAAATGCCTTCTTATTGTTATTACGACGGCATTGTTTTGACACGGAATGCAGTGACGTCATTTTCTAGCCAACCGGCCTGTAGTAACTCTCGGTGGCCACGACTGGGGGCGGATATGTGAAGAGCAAAATTACTACTAAATATTAATCACCGAGAAAAGTTTTAGTAAAAATTCACCAGTAATGTGTAGTAATTAGTAACTATACATATTATTAGGAAGCAGCTTACAATTATTGATTTATTTCCATCAAATACAATGTAAAACGAACACAGATATAAAAAAAACTAAAATCACAAAATATCCTTTCATTCACCATGAATTAGACACATTTTTGATATTTAAAAAATGATGAGTGAATTTTTTCATATTGACTGCTTGATTACAGAAAATATAATGACATTATTACAATCAGAAATTAAATATTTCATGAACAAAATAATGTTTGGAGAAATAATTTGATAATTTTTTCACAATTTTCTGTTTGTTACATGTACAATTTGTTTTTACAGAAGATTAAAAAAATGCTTATTTCTCTATCATACGATAATACATATCATACATAGTATTAATAATTAAATCAACTCACATTAAAAAGACTGAGACAAACAGAGATTGAACAACTTCGAGAGATCAAATAACTGGAAGACCATTAAAAAAAATGATGGAATCACAGATTTGCAACTATTATTGTAGAGTCACCAAAAATATTGAGCTTCAACCTTTTGAAATGGGATAGAAACGA
Source organism: Sepiola atlantica (assembly GCA_963556195.1). Lineage (NCBI taxonomy): Eukaryota > Metazoa > Mollusca > Cephalopoda > Sepiida > Sepiolidae > Sepiola > Sepiola atlantica. The sequence goes on along the minus strand of OY744515.1, from coordinate 232,413,790 downwards.
ATCTTTTGAAAATAGCTAGACTTAGCTCCAAAGATCATTCTCTATTAAAATGAAAAAGAAAAACAACTTTAAAAAACTTTCAGATCAGAACGAAATGACGTCCAGATTCCCGAGTTCAACAAAAATATTCGAAGGGATACACCTGAAATAGGCCGGAGGTTACAGCGGCCCAAACGTTGTGATTATAACACTCAATACGAAAAATGTAGTCCGAATAACCGACATTATACACACTTTCAAAAGTTTTAAAACATACAGGACGGTAGAAAAGTAGATTTTCTTATGTTTGTTAATAGTTTTTTGTTGTATATTTGGTTGTTTTTCTCCTGATTCCTGCTTTTAAGAATATTACATGACTAGTACTTTTGAATTTAAATAATGTTTTTGAAGATGCCAGCAAAATTATAGTTTTTATAGAAAATAATTTTTTTTAAAGTTGATTAAATATTTGAGAAAATTGTTTTATTTTCGTAAAATCACGTGTCTGATGTAAATCAATTTATAGACAGAAAATTAAATGAAACTTTTGAGGCATTCATGCAGTATAGTTAACAGAGCAAAAATCGAAAACAAGCGAAATATACATAAAAAACTGTGACCAAACGTAAGAAAACTTAGTACAATACACTTACGAAATAATAATGCGTGAGAAGATGACGTAAATTAAAAAATCCCGAAATGTATTTCTATTAGAAGCAGTACATTCTTTTAATTTTCTCCTCTACCAATGTCACTGATCTTTTTACTTTCCTATACTGTACGTGTTCCGATAGTCGGGGTGAATGTTAAAACCCACTTACATAGAAAACAGAACTCACCTCGTAAGTAAGCAAATAGATTGTTGTAATCATTTTATCTGTTAATTAACTTCTAAATTTTTACGTTAAATTGTGTAGTTTAAAGTTTAAATTATTTACAGTGCAATGGGTTTATGGCTACCCCCAAATAACTTTTATTATTTATTTAACATCATGTTTTAGTATTAATAAAAAAACTTAAATATGTTAGTTATAGCAAGTTGAATCGTACACGTGAACCAGTGAATAAAACGTATTTTTTTTGTTTAAAAAAAAATGAAATGTCTGACCTCGCATTTATTTAAATAAAAGTGGATGCGATGGAGGTCATCGCATATGATGAATTTATAGTTAACCCTTTCTATATTTTGTTATGCATCATTGTCGGTCGTATATGTTTTTACTTCCCATAATATTAACAGGGTGTTGGTAACAATAATGCGGATTTTTTTTGTATACCTATGGTTTGTTTTAAATAAAACTACCATTTGTTTAACATTGCAAAGCCTCCGTTTTTATGAAACCAAAAACTGGAAACATGCAAGGAGAGTAATTCTTATTTAGTAATTTTAAGTGATCTCTCTTTAGTTAATAGAAAAATGAATTGGAATCACGGCCATCCATAATACAGGGCTGCTACGCATTCGACTGAGGTCCACGACTGGGGGCGGATATATGAAGAGCAAACTTACCACTAAATAGTAATCATTGAGAAAAGTTTTAGTAAAAATATTTAGTAATATCGAGTAATTAGTAACTATACATATAAGTGGAAAACAATTTACATTTATTGATTTATTTTAATCAAATAATATGTAAATATATATATATATATATAATACTTTATTCTACCATGAATTGGACACATTTTTCATATTAAAAAAATTAAGAGTGAATTTGTTTATATTGACTGCTTGATTATAGAAAATATAATTACATATTACAATCATAAATCAAATACAAAATAATCTTTGGAGAAACAATTTTGATTATTTTTACAGAATTTGCTATGTTTGTTGCATGTACAATGTGTTTTTAAAGAAGATGAAAAAATGCTTATTTCTCTATGACACAATAATACATTTTACACACAGTATTAATAATTAAATTAACTCACATTAACAAGACTGAGACAAACAGAGATTGAACAACTTCGAAAGGATAAAAGAAAGTTCATAAGTACAAACTTTGAGAACGACAACTGGAATTGAATCAGGACCAGCAGCCTTAGACTGGTCAAGATCAGAACACACCCGAGCAACCATCGTTGTAGTGATAATGACAGAATCAACAGACAGATGAGTGTTTAAATACAATCAGGAAGAACGGCACCAGAGTCATCAAGAAAAAAATTGTCAGCAAAAAGGCGAGCAAAGATGAAATAACCTGAAAACCATTAAAAAGAGAATAGAATGGCAGACTTGCAACTATTATTGTAGACTCACCAACAATCTTGAGATTCAACCTTTTGGGTTGGGATAGTCACGAATCTTTTGAGAATAGCTAGACTTAGCCTCACAGATTGTTCTCTGTTGAAATGAAAAACTTTAAAACACTTTCGGAAATTATATTTCTTAATTTTGGAGATGAGATTTGCATAATTTCGGTTATTCGGACTAAATTTCTCATCTTGAGTGTTATCATCACAACGTTTCGGCCGCTGTAACCTCCAGACTACTTTAGGCGTATCTCTTCGAACTCGGTAATATTTCTGTCGAACTCGGGAATCTGGGCAGAATTTCGAACGGAACCCTTTATTTAATCCACGGGAGTAGCATGCTCTTGTTCCGTCAGCCATGACTGGGAGAAGTGTTCAGTAATTCGCAATATTTCATATCGCCCGCACCGAAGATTGAACCTTTAACCTTCAGATGACTATCCCTTGAAACGGAATTTAACATAGTATTACATCCACTGCGCCAGTATTAAGTTAAATTCAATTCTAAGTGACAGTCATCTGAAGGTTGAAGGTTCAATTCATGCATTGGGATCACAGCCATCCCTAATACAGGACTGCTCAGCATGCCACTGAGGTCCAGGACCGAGGGTGGATACGTGAAGAGCAAAATTACTACTAAATATTAATCATTAAGAAAAGTTTTAGTAAAAGTGTTTAGTTATGTCGAGTAATTAGTAACTATACATATTAGTGGAAAGCAATTTAAAATTATTGATTTATTTCCATCAAATCAAAAGTAAAAAAACATATAAAAGGATTAAATTCACCAAAAATCACTTTATTCACCATGAATTAGACATAATTTTGATATTAAAAAAATGATGAGTGAATTTGTTTATATTGACTGCTTGATTACAGAAAATATAATGACATAATTAAAATCAATGTTTTAATAAAATCAGGAAGAACAGCACCAGTCATCAAGAAAAGAATTGTCAGCAAAAAGGCGAGCAGAGATCAGCCTTATCTTTAGAAGATGATATAACTTGAAGACCATTAAAAAAATGATGGAATCACAGAATTGCAACTATTATTGTAGAGTCACCAACAATATTGAGCTTCAACCTTTTAAAATGGGATAGAAACGAATCTTTTGAAAATAGCTAGACTTAGCTCCAAAGATCATTCTCTATTAAAATGAAAAACAAAACACTTCAAAACACTTTCAGATGTTTAAACAGAACTCACCTCGTAAGTAAGCAAATAGATTGTTGTAATCATTTTATCTTTTAAGTTACTGCTAAATTTGCTAGTTTAAAGTTTAAATTATTTACAGTGCAATGGGTTTATGGTGAAAGAATTTCTTACCTCAATTCTGAGGGGTGTAAGGATTACCTATCTTTCTTTGAAGAGGGGTTAATTAGCATACGTAAATCACGTTCGCAAAGAGATGGAGGAGAGGTTGGGTATTTAATGGTTCAGTTGGGAGCGTGTCTGAATACCATACAAGTGGACCACATTTCGGCAACAACCGTTGTTTCTGGATGTACTGTGCGATATCACCTTTTTTTGAAGGTGTTGTGCTGTGTTTTTCTTTTTTTCTCTCTGCGCGTTTTTTTTACCCTGGTTGAATTATTATTGTTTGTTCCTGTTGTTTGTTATTGACTTTTTACACGTTAAGTTGTTTTTTTTCTCTCCACTTAATTTTTTCCCCCTGTTTTGTTTTTATCATGGCGGCAGCTAAAAGCTCTAAGCCAAATGACAAAATGGAAACAGAAATTAATACTGAATGGGTTAGACCCCCCAAAATAATTATTGACATTGATCTATTCATTGAAAATGCCAAAAAGTGTGCGCACTTGATAACTAAAGAGGGCCTTCTAGTTGATGTAGTTAGAAGAAATCAAAAAGAGAAGCGTAATTATGTTTGTCTTTGACAAAAAAATCAAAAAAACAATCCGAGCGTCAGCAGATTTAATCTGCAAACTATTGGCAACAGCTGGTTTTAAACCCCAGAGAATCATTCGGACCAAAGGTTACAACACTTGGAACACATTATTCCCATACGAGGAGACTTGCTTAAAGTTATCACAGACCGAAATAATTACCAACGAATACATTTTAAGAACAGAATATATGGGCAAACGTAGAACTGCCGTAACAATCTTCAACGTGCCATTCCACGTAGATGGGGAGCATCTTGGGGTCTTTTTATTACAATTCGGACAAATCACATCAGTCAATTGGGATGAGTATGCCGGAGTCTGGAATTTTGAAATTTACCTCAACAAGTCCGGTTTTGACACCATCCCTCATTTCATTATTATAGGTGAAGACAGGCTTCCAATAATTGTGGCAGGAAGGAAGCCGATTTGTTGGACGTGCGAAGAGGTAGAACACCTCACCTTTGAATCTCCCCTCAGAAAACCATCAAATCCAGTAGTTATAAAAACTAGAGTGGGACAACATCTAGAAGTTCCTCTAACCCAAAGATTGGGGTGGCCGATAAATCCCCCCCCCCACCAAAGTCAACAGAAGACTACCCGGTTTTACCCGACCTTTCCAAACTCAACGAAAAAGAGGATGATGTCGAAGATGAGGAAAAGGAATGGGTCTTGGTGACAGGGGAAAAAAAGGCCGGTCGGGAATCCTTGGATAGTATGAGAGAAGAAGCCATGCTAGCCAATGATCCATGCAAAGACAAATACAATGAAGTAAAGAAACTAAAGAAAAAGCTAGACAATGAAAAACCCCTTTAAACCGGCAGCGTCTCATAAAAACTCCTGCTCCTAAGCCCGGTCCAAGTCACCATCCCCCCCCTAAAGAAACGAAAAATACCCCATCAGCTCGCCCTCCCAAGCAAAAAATCGCCCGGCCCCAAATAAAATGCCTCCTCCAGTTACTGGTCCCCTAAAAGATAGGGCTTATAAACTAATCCCGCTTAACCCTGAGAAAAAAACCGAAGTTTTCTCCCAAACCTTCCCCGTTCGTCTCCCCCCAGACCACCCCTAGAAACACTCCCCCTGCATCCCCTATGAAACCCTATTCGCCTGCCTCACCCTCAGCTCAAAGTGGTTGTACCCCTTCCCACACGTCGATGGATGATATGCCACCTCCATCAACCCCTACTCCTCAAAAAAGGCCGAGGAGTCCATCCCTGGACAAAAGTCGTAAAAAGGCGGCGCTTTTACATGGTACTGAGTTATGCACAGAAACCGAAATTCAGAAAAGCGCCGCCAAAAATCACAGAATGCCAGAAATGAAAAAAATATTTGAATTCAAAGTAGGTGGCAAATCCATTGAAGACCCTCGAAATTTCCCCAACGCAGTGAGAGTGCTCACAGTCATCCGAAAAAAACCGGAGGTTAAGGCACTTTGGCAGTTACTGGGTGAGGCAAACGACTCTTTCGATGTGGAAGAACCTATGGCCATACTGAAAAGTGATTTTTCAAATTGCTTAAGTAAAGATTGTGTTGGGAGGGTCCCTGTTAAATTGCACCCATCCCTTTACCGTATAGCCAAACTAACATTTCCTTTGGATGTTGGCGGCATCTCCCATACCGGAGAGATTAATGAACAAATGGGTATGCATTCTTTTTTTTGGGGGGGCCGTCGGCATCCTGATTTCGTCAATGTTCGTTTCTGGAACCCAACCCTAAGATATTCTCAATGGCTCTATTTCTAGCAAGTTTGAATGTCCGGGGGCTTAGGGCCCACTTACGTAAATTTCGTATTGCACTGGACCTTCAGCAGCTTGGAGTGAATGTATGTTGTATTCAGAAAACCCACTTGGTTTCAGGCGACCATTTGGGTGCGTTGGCTAAGCATTTACACGTTTATTCAGCGTACTTTGATTCTCGCTCAAGAGGTGTATCCTGGCTGGTAAGTAAATCATTAGATGCGTCGTGTGACCCTTGCTTCATGGATCCGGAAGGAAGGATATGTGTTTTGGATGTTACCATAAAGGATAAGGCATTTAGGCTCATCGGGGTTTATGCGCCCAATCGCCGCAGTGAGCTTGCTCCCTTTTTGCGACGGATCGATCAATTCATGAATACATCTCGGACGGTTATTTTAGCAGGGGACTGGAACGCGGTCTTGGACCCTGATTTAGATCGTAACATCGATAGGGGAACTAACTATGATGGGGATTCTAGAGTATTTAGCGAATTTCTCGATAGGCTCGATCTTATCGATAAATTCCGGAATGAGAAGCCCCTTGATAGAGTATGGACTTGGACAGCTAGGCGCGGCTCCAGTCCGGGACAGCTCTCGAGTTATCTCGACCGGTTTTTAATTAGAAGAGTCGACGTAGAATTATTACAATGTCCAAGTTTTCATAATACAGTTTACTCGGATCACAGACTCATTCGGGTTCGAGTAAACTTAGATAGACCTAAGCCTAAATTAGCGGGTTACTGGAAGCTCAACACTTCGTTGTTCGAGGTGAAGGGCTTCCAAGAACAATTAGAACTAACCCTACAGCTGGAAGTGACGGGGGCTATCATTGGGAATAGGAGGTGGAATAGTCTTAAGGATTTAATTAGGTCCTTTGCTGCCGATTTTAGCAGGCGCCTCAACCTAACAACTACGGCAGTTAAAGTGACACTAGAATCTAGATTAGATCGGGCGGTGGAGGTGAGTGATAGCGTTAAAGTTAACATAATTAAGGCAAAGCTGGCGTCCTTGACTACTCAAGAACACCAAGCATTAGTAATTAGGGCTAGGTTAAAAAGATTGCCCATGGAAACATCAAATATGGCCGCTGAACTGCGTGCAGAAGAACGTAGACAAGCTACCGATCGACATATCGCCCGTGTCTCATTGCCGGATGGGCGTCTCGTGACTACAAACGAAGGCATTCTGGAGGCGTTTCGTTCTCATTTCCAGGATCTCTTTACCAGGGAGCCCGGTTTGTCATTAGCACAATTCGACCCCTATTTAGCCGACTTGTCTCGTCTCGAGGCGACCGAAGCGGCTAGGTGCGAAGGTTGCATAACAGAGGATGAAGTTCGGGAAGCCTTAAAGCGGGTCGGCCTTAACAAGCCCCCCGGGATCGATGGTTTGCCCTACGAGGTGTATTTGAGGTTGTCGCCCTTTTTTGTTCCCTTACTGACTGCTTTATTTAACTCATGGTTTAGGAATGGGTCTATCCCCAAGCACTTGACCATGGGTATTGTGAAGTTGTTACGTAAAAGCAAAACTGGTGGAGATGGGTTAGATAATTTTCGGCCCTTAACGATGCTAAATGCAGAGTTACAGATTTTGGCCAAGATCTTAGCCAATCGACTACAGCTTGTCTTGGCTCGTCTTATAAGCCCGGAACAGACTTGTGCTGTAAAGGGCAGGACGATTCAAGATAATTTGCACTCGATACGTTTGATCTTAGATAAAGTCGACACTGAAGCCGCACTGATCAATTTAGATCAGTCCAAAGCATTCGATACGGTTGACCATCGTTACTTGGAGGCTGTTTTGTCTGCGGCCGGTTTTGGCTCGCAATTTCGCTCCTGGATTCGCCTCTTGTATGCGAACCCCGTGGTACTGGTATAGGTGAATGGTATGAGGTCTGGGCCCTTCAGTTTATCCAGATCTCTTCGTCAGGGATGTCCACTATCACCGATGCTCTATGTGCTTGTGTTGGAGCCCTTCATTCACAGGCTAAGGGTGACTCCGGCCCTTAATGGGATTACTTTGCCTGGTGATTGTACCAGATTGAAGTACGCCGCCTTTGCCGACGATTTGAATGTACTTGTAACGAGCAGTGCCGAGATAAACGTCGTCGACAGAGAAATCAGACTGTATGAAACGATAACAGGGGCCAAAATTAACTGCGACAAGTCTATTGGCTTGTGCATCGGCGCCTGGAAGGGTGTTCCCTTGCAGGGGCCCTTCAGTTGGACAGACGGACCTTGCAAGCTACTCGGCGTCTGGTTCGGTCCTGATCTTCAGCTGGAGAAAAATTGGTCGGATGTATTGAAAGTGATTCGGGGCGCAGCTAGTCTGTGGACCCGTAGAAATCTTTCAGTAAAGGGGAGAGCGGAGGTGTGTGCTTCTCACATTTATCCGATCATTCTTTATCGTCTTTTAGTGCTCCCACGCCCGTCGGATACGCTGCTGGAAATTCAGCGGGCTCTTTTCAAGTTCTTATGGTTTGGTACGGCCCCTATAGTTCGTCGCGAGATTTGTTATCTCCATCCGTCTGAAGGCGGTCTAGGTATGCCATGTATAGAAATCCGTCAGCACACCTTGAGACTATTCTACCTAGATCGAATGACGTCACAAGCTGACGGAAGTGGTGTCTTCTGGATGGAAGACACCAAGAAAGCATTCCCTGCTTTTAAAAGTGTACACTTGGACGAGGGGGAGGCACACAGGTTGTCCCGAGGTGAGTGTTCATTTTTTCGCGAATGTAGACACGCTTTAAAGTTTTTCTCAAGGGTGAGAGAAAGCCTCTCTGACACCCTGCTGATGTCCCGGAAGGCAATATATCGGGTCATGGTGAGGGGAACCTTTCAAGATGTTAGGATTGAGGGGCTTGGTTTGTCGAGGGGGGAGCTACGCTCAATCTGGCCTTGGGCGCTTGGGTTAAGGTGCTTTGATAATGACGAGGCATCGTTGATCTGGCTGATGATAAGAAATGCCCTCTGGGTCCGGAAGAGGCTTCATTCAGCTCGCTTGGCAAATTCGCCGACTTGTCTGAGGTGCGGTGACGAGGACGAGACCTTGGTTCACGCCTTCGTTACTTGCCGTATAGTCGTACCGCTGATTAGGCTTGTTTCTGGATTCATGGTTCGCATTCTTGACGTATCTTCTTTTAACCTGGAACCTATCAATGTATGTAGCAACTGGGCTCCGACAAATGATAGGATAAAACGATTTTTATTTTTAAGTTTACTAACAGTCATGAGAGATACGATATGGAAGACTCGAATGCAGACAGTCTACGGAGCTGAGACCTACGCTCCTCTCGACCTTATTGCAATTTTCAAATATTACCTGAAAGCCCGCATTAGGGCCGAGAGAGTGAGACTCTCTTCGGCAGATTTTGGTGAAAGGTGGGTGCGTGGTGCACGACTGTGTAGAGTGACTGGTGCTAGAATAGAATGGTATTTAGACGTACCTTAGGTAGAGGATTTTGGGTTGCAAAACCGAACATTGACTTTTTAAGTTAAGACTAGGACAGTTTTTTTTAGTTATTATGAGTTTAATAACTTTGCTAGGGTGTGAATGATTTCATTATGGCCCTTTTTTTTCAGCCCGTCCCCACCTAGGTGACAGAGCACTAGATTTGTCAGGATGCAGGTCACCCTTCGGAATTTTCGAAAGAGGTGTTGTTAATAAAGCGTTGGGGCCTGCATCAAACCTTTTTCCGAGTTTCTCGTTTCGACTGGCAAATCTGCCCATCTGCCCATCTGCCACAGTTTAGTAACGGGGGGGGGGCTTTTACTAAATGTTGTTCCCATTGTATATATTCTCATTTTATGTACATAGTGTTTTATCATCCCCCCCCCCCGTTGCATATTTATAAATATGGGTTTTAAGTAGGTTATTCATGGAGTGATCTATTTTGGTGATTGGAGATGGATGTACAGTATAAATGTGGTATTTTGGTGAATGATAGTCCTGCATGGAACTAGCTAGGTTAAAAAATTAGAATCGGACCGATCGCTTCCTCCTTCCCCTTTCTCTGGCCTTGTGTCGCATTTTGTATGATATTTAATTGTGCAAATAAATATTTACCATACAAATGGACAAGCTACGATTTTGAGTGCATCCCCCTATCTCTTCCCTGCTTTTCCCAGGGTTACCTAATAAGTTACCAATTTGTTTTAACGTGACTAACGTTGAAATTAATTTTGGGTGAGCCTAAGATGCTAATTTCTCTGATTACCTACAAGTGAATCTCGGCCGAGATTTATTTTATTCTTTTTAAGTTGTGTACGTTTGGCTGGGCATTCTGTCCAGGTAAGACGGTGTTTTTTATGTTTTTGTTCTCCCACCGAGAGGTATTTCTCCAACCTTACTTATTTTAAGAGAACACTTTACTTGTTCCCTTGGGCCTATGAAAGGGTCTCGTTTTCATACTAATATATAAATGTTACCAAGCACAACGAGCCGCGACGCTAAAGAAGCAACGTCGCAACTTTGAAAAGCAGGTAAGCGCGCACTAGCGTTATTTATTTATTTATTTTTCGTCCTGTTTGTTGCTTTGTTGGCGTTTGCAACGGTTCAGTTTTCGTGTCTGCTGTGGGAATTCGAGCCCTAGCCGTTTTAAAGTTCTATCATTTTGCGACGACACTAACAGTGTTGGGTTCGTTTGGCTTAGCCAGAATTTCTGGAGTTATTTTATTTAAAATAAAAAGAATTTTCTTGGGACCTAAAGATGTCTTTATCAGAGTTAGACAGCTTCCCTCAGCAGCAGGCTGTGCTACGAAATAAGATTCGTACAGAATTATATGGCTTACATAGTGAAGCTACCTTGCCAATGGCAGTTTTTCAGGAACACCGGAAAATGATAATGGGATGGCTGGAACGCCTTGGCGAGTTGGAGGATGAAGTGACAGCTGTATGCTTGGACAGTCCTCCGAGTGTGGAGCTTAGAACTAATGATGACTTGTTGGATCATGCCTTCCGATTTAGGAAGAACACTTTCCAGAAATTAAACGAGTTGAGGGAGAAGTTTGAGTGGAGTCAAACGGATAGGCGAGAAGAGAGTTTGGGGGGTGAAATTGCCCCAGAATTTAGAGCTAAGATGGAGGCTCCTACCTTTGATGGAGAACCATCTGATGATAGATTCGCCTTCAAAAATTTCTTGGCTGGCTTCTAAAATTGTGCCGAGGGCTTTCGCTCTAAGTTGACAAAGTTTCGCTTGTTAAAGAGTCAAGCTCTTCATTTGATGAAGCAACTTTTCCACCACAGAAGCTAATTTTCCCGTGGCTTTGCAGCTGTTGGAGGGAGAATATTTGGATATACCAAATATTTTGGATCAGATGTTTCAGCAGTTGTTGGCAGTTAGACCAAAGTTGGATAGCCAGTTTTCTCAGGTTAAAGTTTATCTCAACCAAATCAAGTGTGCTTTGCTGGAGCTGAAACATAGCTACCAGTGGGACTTTTTGGAACCGGGCACACCGGGTTATTTATTAATAAGCCATTTTGTGTTTGGCCGGCTACCAGTTTCCTTAAAAAAGGAGTTAATGAGCAGGACTGGCAACAGTTATCCCGGAATTGATGACATTGTTTCCTTATCTAATGAATTTAATCAAGGATCTAGTGAGATTGGAGGAGTGTTCTGCCCCTTCTGCCAGGTTTCGATCTGATCGATTTGTTCAAGGCTCTTACTAACCAAAAAGAGCTTTGGAGAATTTTTCCTCAAGGGGTCGCACCCCACTATAGACGTCAACTTGTAAGTTTTGTTCTTCAGGCGGACACGAGGGAAAACTATGCCAAAAATTTGCTAGTTACAGAGAGAGACTATCGCGGTGCAAGGAATTGCACCTCTGCATTGTATGTGCTGCAGATGATCATTAATATAATGAATGTCCTGGTAATAAAAGGGGCTTCCCATATGGTTGTGCTAATTGTGGCTCGAACGGCACTATACAATAATGTGTCTAAAAGATAAAGCCTCTTCTTAGAAAACTAGAGTGAATACCGGCTTCCAGACTTTTATTATAAATATATATAATATATATATATATATATATTTATAATATATATATATATTTATAATATATATTAATATATATATTTATAATATATATTTATAATATATATTAATATATATATTTATAATATATATATATTTATAATATATATATATATTTATAATATATATATATATTTATAATATATATTAATATATATATTTATAATATATATATATATATTTATAATATATATATATATATATTTATAATATATATTAATATATATTTATAATATATATATATTTATAATATATATTAATATATATATTAATAATATATATATATATATTACTAATATATATTAATATATATATTTATAATATATATATATATATATTTATAATATATATATATATATAATATATATATATTTATAATATATATTAATATATATATTTATAATATATATATATATTTATAATATATATATATTTATAATATATATATATATATATATATTTATAATATATATAATATATATATATATATTTATAATATATATTTATAATATATTTATAATATATATATATATTTATAATATATATTTATAATATATTTATAATATATATATATATATTTATAATATATATATATATATATTTATAATATATACATATATATATTTATAATATATATATATATATATATATTTATAATATATATTTATAATATATATATATTTATAATATATATATATATATATATTTATAATATATATATATATATATATATATATTTATAATATATATTTATAATATATATATATATATATATATTTATAATATATATATATATATTTATAATATATATATATATATATATATATATTTATAATATATATATATATATATATATATATATATTTATAATATATATATATATATATATATTTATAATATATATATATATATTTATAATATATATTTATAATATATATATATATTTATAATATATATTTATAATATATATATATATTTATAATATATATTTATAATATATATATATATATATATATATATATATATATATATATATATTTATAATACATCCTAGTAATAAAAGGGGCTTCCCATATGGTTGTGCTAATTGTGGCTCGAACGGCACTATACAATAATGTGTCAAAAAGATAAAGCCCCTTCTTAGAAAA
>OY744515.1:232385737-232395737 GCA_963556195.1 Sepiola atlantica | reverse complement strand
TACAATTGAAACCGATAATTAACATTTTTAGATTGTAATAAATTTAAAATGTTTTACTATAAAACGTAATTTTACTGACATCCATTTGTCCCCCGAGGTCAACTGTATTTGAACCTATATCACGACTTTGTTCGCCACCCACAAACAACGCTTGGCTGTGGCACGAACTGCATTCGAACCCTTATCATTCCTACCCAAGGTTCCACTGGCGAAGGACTTACCAATTTGTCACGATGCGTCACTGGCGTTCTATGCATTTCCGAGTATAATAAACTTAAAATATTAGTCCACAAAATTAAAAAATATCTTACTTACACTCGGAAACAATTACAACGACAGAATGGTTTGGTGGTTCAGTGGTAAGTTGTTCCGCTTACGGTACTTGTTGTTTTCGTATCAGTGTTCGAATCCTGGTTACGTACTGGGTTAGGCGACTGATACAATTGAAACAGGTAATTAACATTTTTAGATTGTAATAAATTTAAAATGTTTTACTATAAAACGTAATTATATTGACATCCATTTGTCCCCCGAGGTCAACTGTATTTGAACCTATATCACGACTTTGTTCGCCACCCACAAACAACGTTTGGCTGTGGCACGAACTGCATTCGAACCCTTATCAAGGACTTACCAATTTGCCCCGATGCGTCACTAGCGTTCCATGCATTTCCGAGTATAATAAACTTAAAATATTAGTCCACAAAATGAAAAAAATATGTTTATTACACTCAGAAACGAATAGAACGATAGAATGGTTTGGTGGTAAGTTGTTCCGCTTACGGTACTTGTTGGTGGCTAAGTAGTTCCTGAATCCGTGTTAGAATCCAGGTAGCATACTGACCGAGTTATCTCCATTGGTTCTTGCCCTAGAAATCTGTAAAGCATAAATATCTTCAAATTAATCTACAAATCAATCGAATACAAAAGCATGTTCTCCGCTAATGGGGCTTTGTTATATGAGTTCAAATGCAGTCAACCGCATTTAAACCCATATTACAACTTTGCACGCCACGCACAAGCGCAACTGCACTCGAACCATTACTATTTCAACCCAAAGCACCATTAGCGAAGAACATGTTTTTTTATTCGATTGGTTTGTAGATTAATTTCCAGATACTTTCCACATGTTCTTTCTAAATGGTCACCTGTTTTGTACTAGCAAGGCTCAACGTTAATTACGACCAGTTGAGCAGCAAGATAAGTCATACTGTTGAGCAGCAAGATAAGTCAGAAAACATGCAACACCTGTAATTCCAGTCCCTATTCCCAGTGCTTCGACAGAATCTCCCAATCCAAGTCCTTGTGATTCTCATACTCCTGGTACACCATTGCCGAGGCACCCAACATCACCCGGCACTGCTAAATCAATGCCAGTGAAATCTGCCCGGGCATTGTCCAGGTTACTCCCCCACAATCAATCAGGCCAGAAGGAATTCATTCTTCCCCAAAGACCATTGCGTTCGCATACTGAGGGGAGGGAGGAGATATAGAATTAAACTAACACTTACCGGCATAAAAGCCTCAACTGGCATCCATCTCATAGAAGAATACTTATTCGAATGAATGAACATTTATACACTAAAATGGTCGGTTCGTGTAATCATGTGACAGAGGAAAGATTTGTGGTTGGATGATGAAAGAGGTCCTGTAAATTCTAGAGAAATAGAAGTCCTTAAACCAACTTTAGGGATGATACTTTCAAAAGCAACTCACAGTTCTCTTCCCTACAACCCCTTTCACAAAGAAGAGACGTTGCTGGTATTTCTATGCTTCATCGTTATTTTCATAGAAGGTACTCGACTGAGCTCCATCTGTAAAACATTCACAGCAAAAACTCTTCTACCTACAACCACTGTAAACAGTTTTCCTTTCTTCCTCTGTGTTAGGAATATATATATATATATATATATATATATATATATATATATATATATATAAAGTAGACTTGATTTCTCCCGTCTATTTTCTCCTAGGGTAGCCAGGAAAAAATAATACACCGTATGCTAAGAAACTCACACCTTCCTTCCTAAACTTCACTCGAGCATGTTTACAGAAACTTTCAATAAATTCAATTATCATACATTAAAAACTACTTTGAGACCCGCAAGTTTTACTCTCCCCAAAACGTATTTCACGCGGTAATATTACATTTTATGCCGCTTATTATTTCTTTTATAAAGCACACAATCTTCTTCTTATAACATTCTAAACATAATCTAATCACGAACCGTTCCCTAATTCAGATTTAACAAATAATGGAATCCCGACTTTAAGCAGAAATACTCTTCAATGATTACAGAATCAATAAACAAACGCTTTCACTTTTAAGCAAAACCTAATCAACATGGCGACCACTATTCGAAGAGTATACGTAATATTCCTTAACATTATTATTTCTGTACTACTTATAATTCATATTTTAAACTTTCATAGTTTATATCCACAAAACTTGCATGTTATATCCACAAATTACATTCAATACACATTCGAAGTTACACCATAAACATAGAACAGATAACGTTCGACCCTATCGGATGTAGGGTATTTCGATTCCTTTGTTTACATGTGAATTACGGTAACCCATAACGTCAATTTGTTGCTGACAGCTACATTACACTTTGTACTGTAGTTGCCAGCAAGAAATTGAAAAAATGAGTTACCGTACATTACATATTTCGATTCTGTCCTCTGTCTATCTGGCTAGCTATCTATCTATCTAGCTAAGCTTCTGTATTGATTTACTCCTCTCCAGGAGTTAGGCACAAGGCCAGTTTTTATCTTACTCCCACAAGTAATATGTGACCCAAGGTCGGGTCGGGAAAGTGGGGTTTAAAAATTGCCTGGGCAGCCCCGTCGGCATTCCCCGGTAGAGGCGACTCAGGCAGTAAGCAATAAACGTACTCCTCTCCAAAGAGGGGAGGCGAAGCCTGGGAGGGTGGACCTCCTAGTACTGCACAGGACAGACCCATAGACCGGCGTAAATCAAGCCCCGAAGGCCAAGACAATACTAGTCTATTGGGTGCAGTATCCATCGGAACATATACTACACTTTGATCTTAGCCAAAAGGCCAAGTTTCTGTATATCTGTCTATATTTCTACGTCTGTACATGTATCTATCAATATATCTCTCTATCTATTTACATCTCTGTATATATGTCTATATTTCGATGTCTGTACATCTATCTATCTATTTATCTATCAATCTATCTAAGTCTATGTCTATCTGTATATATTTCTAAGTCTGTCATCTATCTATGCATGTCTATCTATTGATCTGTATATATTGCTAAGCCCGTTCATCTATCTATGTATATCTATCTATCTATCTATCTATTCCATGATAAATGCCAGTATACTGAAATCATATGCCCTTAATAGGGTTAAGATGTAAATTCATATACACTAAATGTACAAAAGCAAGGAAATTCCCAAATGTTTACACTTTTATTGTCATTAAGGGTATGCGAGCACAACAGGGCTATGTATTTTACTGGTAGGAATTTTTCTTCAGTGCACCTCACACACTTCATCCACTCATGCATAGAGATTTATACTGTAGTGATGTGATAATGAAATGGTTTGGTTGATATGTAGTCATATCCTTAATGACAATAAAAGTGTAAAAATTTGGAAATTTCCTTGCTTTTGTACATTTAGTGTATATGAATTTTCATCTTAACCCTATTAAGGGCATATGATTTCAGTATACTAGCATTTATCATGAAATTTCACTACTTTTGTAAAGGCTATGCCTCAAGACAATGGTAATTTTTAAGGTTTTTTTGAATTTTCTGGAAAACTAAGGTATATGGTAAACTGAAATTAAAATGCCATCAACTAGACTCTAGAACCTCTGTCTCTGCCCAAAATCAGCTGAATCCATCAAATAGTTGATGAGATACAGGGTGGCACACACGTACGTACGTACGTACGTACGTACACAAGGATAACACAAAATCACTCCTGACCTTTCTGGATCTCTGGGTTGCCTTGACTAATGATGCTGAAATTCGACACACTTTTAGAACCTATCAAATGAAAATTTTGTGCAAAGTTTTTGGTTTATTGTTTTGAGTTATGACTGATCAAAGAAATGAGTTTTCTAGCATAGGTCGTTTTTGAAGTCTATTAAGGGATAGAGCGCTATCGCGCCTCCCTTGATTTAAGTATCTATATATGTCTATATTTCTAAGTCTGACATATTCTATCTATCTATGTCTCGATATATGTGTCTATATTTATAAGTCTGTACACATAGCTAAGTCTATCTATCTATCTATCTATCTATCTATCTATCTATTTGCGTCTATCTATAGTTGTCTATATTTCTAAGTCTATACATTTATCTATCTATATATCTATGTTTACGTCTATCTATAGCTGTCTATATTTCTATGTCTGTACATCTATCTATTTATATATCTATCTACCTAAGTCTCTGTATATCTGCCTATATTTCTAGGTCTGTGTATCTATCTATCTATCTATCTGTCTGTCCTACCAATTCATACCTATCAATGTAAATCTCTGTATTAAAATTGCCGCAGTCTATAAGCATTTCTCCTTCGCTAATCGATGACACAACAGAGTACTTATGCAGTTTTCGAACCCGTACCCTGCTATTTTTAGATAGGATTTTCAAGTTACATTGTTTATTTAATTGTTACGTTAAAGTACAGAATAGTACAGAATAGTTAACAAACCCCCCATTCCCATGTTAAGAATGTGTTTGTAAATAATAACGTTATTATTTCAGCACGATTTGTAAACTGCAGAAGTACCGAGAATAGATTAAGTAAAGCGTTCTGTCGGTTGTTTACAAAAGTTAAATCATTCTTTTATATTTCTCCCGGGCAACGCCGGGCACGGGTACTGCTAGTATATATATAGTTTTTGTTAGGTCTGTGTAACCTACTATATTATTTGTTGGTTCATACATTTTCTAACGTTATTAGTGAGTAATTGAACACGATAAGTCAAGTAGGATTCGAACTTGGCATATTTGATTCCATAGTCCGCGATAGTATCCATTAGGTATATCATGCACTCCCTGTTGACTTAAAGAATTTATTCAGGAAATTTGATGCAGCTACAGAAGAATCGAGACTGAAATAAATCAAGTCTAAAAATTGGTTGTGTCATGTTTGAAAACTCTCTATCGATTGGTTATAATGCGTCACCGTCGTCAGCGAGAGCATTGCACGTGCGTCCTTCTTTTTTTTATGGTTCCAGGTCTAAGAGCAAACTGGCCTGCAAAACGAACGCTGGAAATGATTGCAAAATTATTGAATGGGAACTATTTGAGATGTTTTATAATTTGGTATGTAGGGACCATCGCGAACTGACTGGGAAGCCAATACCTCAAACGACCATGTGATATCAAATGAAGAGGTTTTGAATGCAAAATGCGGTAAACACCATTTTCAAAATCGTAAAGTTACAATATATATATATATATATATATATATATATATATATATATATATATATATCAGGCACGTAGCCAGACTTCTAACTTAGGGGGGGAGGCATTTTTAGGGGGGGGGCAAGGCATTTTTAGGAGGGGCAAAACTAATATTGATATTCTAATATGGGTGACGTTTTGCTTCAGTGTGTGTGTGTACTGATATATAAATATAAATAAGTAGATACAACATTTCAATTTCTTTTATATAATCTAAATATATTGTTGTGTATTTCGGTAGGTACATGTAAATAACAACATCAGCATAGTAAAGCACATAAAGCATAGTAAACACAGTAATAATAACATAAAGTTCGTAAAATAAGGTAGCTACTTGCTAGCTCTACAGAATTCTATTATAATCTTCTATTTGTACGTGGGGTTTATACCCTACCAATGCTGTTTTTTTTTCAACTTCATCTCGGGTGAAATCTGGGATTTTTTTCTATGTTACTTTCAAAAATGTTGAATGTAACATTCACAATTTTTTAAATTAATAGTTGCAACTGACAACAAAAAGAAAAAAACGTATTTGAGATTCGTGATAAAATACAAAAATAATTTTTTAAACTAATTCCAACTTTCATTTGAAAATAGGGTCGTGTTCCCCCGATTATAAACGTGCAAAGTTGAATCAAGCAATGTTGCATGCAAAGACAGAGTAATAATTAATAAACAAAAATGAAGTAGTTCAAATAACGTTTATTGAACGTGTGTGTACGTGGAATGGTGAAGTGTGTGATGTATGCATGTGTGTCGATGGAAAAACAGTTCTTGAAAAGGTATAAGAAGAAATGAATCCGGCGTATAGAAAGTCTTTAAAAGCCGTACACAAAGAAAACGAGTTGAGAACTCTTACCGTTGTTTGCCCACGTGTGTTGGTAGTTGTTATGCCGATTGAAGAGAAAAGCGTGAGACGAAACGCTAGTGTATTAGCGTCGTTCTGTCGACCAGAGAAGAGAGAGAGAGCGCTGGTGCCAGCATACTTCTGTCGAGGCTGGGCGGTGAAGAAGAGATGGATTTTTCGTTTGCAACGGTTTTTATAGTCAGAAGGGCAGATATCTCTGGTGTCGCTTTACAGTGCCACCTGTCGGTGAAAAAGCGACACCTACCGGCAAACCGGTGTAGTTATGTTTTGAAAGGAGGAGGTAACTGCTACAAGGACTCCCCCCCCCCAGATTGAAAAATATTGAAAATATTATTCAATATGTAAAGTTGTAGATGAGAAGCATTCTTTGTGGGTATGTCTGTTTTGCTGTTGAAGATTAGAAAAAGTAGTGTGCACGCTACTTATTTCTGTTTCTGCATCTGTATTGAATGATTGATCGCAAGTGCGTCTGCGGAATTGAGTGTTTGTAACGCATGTGGATCTGCGTGTTGTTTGCATGCAATTGGGTCTGCATCAAGTTTGAAGCGCAAGTGAGTTTGCGGTCGAAAAATGTTGAGTGCAAGCGAATTTGCACTTGTTGGTGGCGTTGTTCATGTTGATTAGTCTGCGTGATGCAGAGCTGATGAACGAACGTTTAATTGTTAGTGTTGTCCGGGAATGTTTGGTGCTTGGGTCTGCGCGGTTGTTGATGAGTGAGCACAAGTGGGTTTGTGCGGTGTTGATGAGCGAGCACAAGTGAATCTGTGCAGTGTTGATGAGTGAGCACAAGTGAGTCTGTGCAGTTGTTGATGAATGAGCACAAGTGAATCTGTGCAGTTGTTGATGAGTGAGCACAAGTGAATCTGTGCAGTTGTTGATGAATGAGCACAAGTGGGTCTGTGCAGTTGTTGATGTTGTTCATGTTAATTAGTCCGTGTTGTGGAACTGATGAACAAACATCTAGTTGTTGAGATTGGTGTACACTATGGTCAAAATCAGATGCACAAATGTCTGCAAGTGAGTTAGCAGGTCCAAGTGGGTCTGTACTGGTGTTGGTGCGTCGTTCGAGTTGATGTGTCCCCCAGTTGATCAACGAACGTCCAGTTGTTGAGTATTTAGTCGTGCTTGTGCAGTTGTACTCATTTTTGAACTGGTGTGATTTCTTCCATAGTGTCGTCAGTGATGTCCGGAAATGTTTGGTGCTTGATGAATGTCCGGGAAAATGTGGTTGTTCATCTTGTGTTGAAGATTGTTGGTAGGCCTTGAAGGGTGATGTTGTTCGTGTTTGTTATCGTGTGTTGTCTATTTTGTAGTTTTCTTTTCCTTTATATATATATTTCCAACACGTGGGTGGAAGGGAAAAAGAAAAGAAAAAAATGATGGAGTCGTAATTTGTTTCACACACGGAATTTGTTTCACACGAGGAATGACGTTTTTGTTTGTTTGAATGTTAGTTTCCACATAGAGAGAGAATGGCGGCTTCTCTTTTTCTTTGTTGTTGAAAAGAAAGAGAAAAAAAATTCGTATTTTCTTCTTTTTTTTTTTTCTTTTTTTTTTTTCGAATTTTCATTTCCACGTGGTTAGGGAAAAAGATGGCAGCTTCCTTTTTTGCTTGTTGTTGAAACAGAAAATAAATTCGTATTTTCTTTTTTTGTTTGAATTTTCATTTCCACGTGAAAAAGATGGCGGCATTATTTTGAATTTTTTTTATCAACACGTGGTTACGAAAAAGATGGGCAGCGTGAGCGTTTGTTTTCTTTTGTTTTCTTTTTATCTCCACGTGTTCAAAACAAAAGAAAATGGCGTCTTGTAAGGTCCTATTGTTCGTCGAAAAAGAAAAAAAAAGTTTGTCTTTTCCTTTGTATATATTTTTCCGACACGTGGGTGGAGAAAGAGAGAAGAAAAAAAATGAAATTGTAATTTGTTTTATATTCGGAGAGAGCCGAGAAATGTTTTTGTTTTCCTTTGTTTGGGTATTTCCACGTTGTCAGGAAAAAAAATAATGGCGGCTTCTTTTCTTTTGTTTGTTTGTATATTTCTACCACGTGGGTAGAAAAAAGAAGGAAAAAGATGGGTGCGTAATTCGTTTCACCACGAAAGAAAAAACGAGAAATGATATATATATTTTTTTTGTTTTTGTACGAAATTAATTACTCTGCCCCATACAACAAAGCTATCACGTCGGGGTCACCAATGTTCGGATCGAGGGTCGTGTTCCCCCGATTATAAACGTGCAAAGTTGAATCAAGCAATGTTGCATGCAAAGACAGAGTAATAATTAATAAACAAAAATGAAGTAGTTCAAATAACGTTTACTGAACGTGTGTGTACGTGGAATGGTGAAGTGTGTGATGTATGCATGTGTGTCGATGGAAAAACAGTTCTTGAAAAGGTATAAGAAGAAATGAATCCGGCGTATAGAAAGTCTTTAAAAGCCGTACACAAAAAAAAAACGAGTTGAGAACTCTTACCGTTGTTTGCCCACGTGTGTTGGTAGTTGTTATGCCGATTGAAGAGAAAAGCGTGAGACGAAACGCTAGTGTATTAGCGTCGTTCTGTCGACCAGAGAAGAGAGAGAGAGAGCGCTGGTGCCAGCATACTTCTGTCGAGGCTGGGCGGTGAAGAAGAGATGGATTTTTCGTTTGCAACGGTTTTTATAGTCAGAAGGGCAGATAACTCTGGTGTCGCTTTACAGTGCCACCTGTCGGTGAAAAAGCGACACCTACCGGCAAACCGGTGTAGTTATGTTTTGAAAGGAGGAGGTAACTGCTACACTAGTATTCATTTCTATCTTTTGAATGAAGACAACACTTTCTTTTATAAATTAAAAAAATATCTTAAAAGAAGCTGGCAGAACAACAACGTGAATTCATTTTGTGTTTATATTACATCATTTGAATTATAATTATGAAATTGATAATTTATGATATTAAATAGTGTGAATTAACAATATTTAAAAGTATATTTAAAAGTATATATTTGGTAAGTTGACAAAAAACAGATACACTGATAATCCTTTTCACCAAGCAGGAAACAGGTGAAAAGCATCGAGGCTTTGTTTCCCTCACCACTTGATCTGAAACTAGCGAAGTTATGTTTGAGTTTGAGAACACGTACATTTTAATTTTTTTCTTTTTACAAGGTAACATAAATTTAAATCATATTTAGATGTTATTATGGTCAATAGATTTATTTTAACTGGTAGTTTAAAATCCGTAAATATTTATTATGGTATCGTTATTACCAGGAATGGAAAATTAAGTTTTAAACAAAATAAAATCCAAAGAAGCGTTTTTTAAATCGGAAATTATGTTAAAAATTGGTGGGAGGTCCTCTCTTGGTGGGTGGCCCAGTGCACCAGCCCTTTGGCCCCTTAATCCGGCCCTGCTGTAAAATATATTACACAAAAGTAAATACTGGTTCATAATGAAGAAGTATAGTTGACTAGGAAATATAAGAGTATTTATATTTATAATATTTTTTGGATCACAAATTTCAGGGGGTGCAAATGTAATTGCAGGGGGGGGGGGCTTCCCCCCCCCTGGCACCCCCCTGGCTACGTGGGGGATGTATATATATATATATGCAAACCATGCTAAATCCAATTTTGAAATTAGATTATAAAAAGACGCAAATTTCAAATCTAGAATTCAACTGTAAAAGC
>OY744515.1:232288237-232370737 GCA_963556195.1 Sepiola atlantica | reverse complement strand
TTAGCATATAAATACAATATTTATTTGCTGTACAATAAGTGCTTAAGCACCCGTGCTTTTCAGCGATACATATTCAATAAAATAAATGGATTAATATAAATAATCTGGATATAAGAGAGTTAGAACCTGATAAGATCTCAATTAAGCGAAAGGATAACAAAAGTTTTCTTTAAAAAACTTTAATTGTACTAAAATGTAAATAGAAAAGAATTGTCTTAATTTTATTGACCTTATTATTAGCATACAAATTAAATATTTTACTCAATGGGTACTGAATGTTTGCTTAAATTAAATGAAAAAAGTTACATTTTATTTTCATTTTCTATTTAAAAAGACATTATTAACATGTGGAGAGTGTTTTTTTATTATTCTGTACTTTCAACTAACAATTTCATTTAAAAGATGATATATCAAAATTTGAATTTAACTATAATAAGTATTATGGTACCTGTTCAGTGCATATTTACCTATAAGTATGGCCAACCACTTATAATACAGTAACTGTAATTAAAAAAAAACCAATTATAATAAACAGAACGACTCATAGAAATCTATCTATATTCTTTTTTCATTTTAATATACTTTCATAGAAATGCTTCTGTTATGTAAAAAAAACTATTTTCTTTATGCCACAAGTGTCACGCTCATACATGAATTCCATAGCTAATATAACAAAGTGACCCAACGGGTCACGGGTGGTCTAGTACATATATATATATACATATATATATATATACATATATATATATACATCAGTATCTATACATATATATACATCAATATATATACATATATATATACATATATGTATACATACATATATATATACATATATGTATACATACATATCTATATATACATATATATATACATATATATATATACATATATATATTTACATATATATATACATATATATACATACATATATACATATATATATACATATATACATATATATATATACATATATATATACATATATACATATATATATTAACATATATATATACATATATACATATATATATTAACATATATATATACATATATACATATATATATTAACATATATATATACATATATACATATATATATACATACATATATATATATACATATATACATATATATATATACATATATATATATACATATATATATATATATACATATATATATATACATATATATATATACATATATATATATACATATATATATACATATATATATATACATATATATATATACATATATATATACATATATATATATACATAAATATATATACATATATATATATACATAAATATATATACATATATATATACATATATATATATATATTATACTTTATTATAACTTTTTGATTTCTTTCATTTTTAATTCTTATTATACTTTCATATAACCTTTTGTTTTCTTTCATTTTTTATTCTTATTATACTTTATTATAACTTTTTTGTTTGCTTTCATTTTTAATTCTTATTAATCTTTATTATAACTTTTTGTTTTCTTTCATTTTAAATTCTTATTATACTTTAATATAACTCCTTGATTTCTTTCATTTTTAATTCTTATTATACTTTATTATAACTTTTTGTTTTCTTTCATTTTTAATTCTTATACTTTTTTATAACTTTTTTTTTTCATTTTTAATTCTTATTATACTTTATTATAACTTTTTGTTTTCTTTCATTTTTAATTCTTATTATACTTTATTATAACTTTTTGTTTTCTTTCATTTTTAATACTTATTATACTTTATTATAACTTTTTGTTTTCTTTCATTTTTGATTCTTATTATACTTTATTATAACTTTCCTGTTTGCTTTCATTTTTAATTCTTATTTATCTTTATTATAACTTTTTGTTTTCTTTCATTTTTAATTCTTATTATACTTTATTATAACTGTTTTTTTTTCATTTTTAATTCTTATTATACTTTATTATAACACTTTGTTTTCTTTCATTTTAATTCTTATTATACTTTATTATAACTGATTGTTTTCTTTCATTTTTAATTCTTATTATACTTTATTATAACTTTTTGTTTTCTTTCATTTTTAATTCGTATACTTTTTTATAACTTTTTTTTTCTTTTATTTTTAATTCTTATTATACTGTATTATAACTTTTTGTTTTCTTTCATTTTTAATTCTTTTTATACTTTATTATAACTGTTTGTTTTCTTTCATTTTTAATTCTTTTTATACTTTATTATAACTTTTTGTTTTCTTTCATTTTTAATTCTTATTATACTTTATTATAACTCTTTGTTTTCTTTACCTTTTAATTCTTATACTTTTTTTATCACTTTTTGTTTTCTTTCATTTTTAATTCTCATACTTTATTATAACTTTTTGTTTTCTTTCATTATTAATTCTTATACTTTATTATCACTTTTTGTTTTCTTTCATTTTAAATTCTTATTATACTTCATTATAACTCTTTGTTTTCTTTGATTTTTAATTCTTATGAAACTTTATTATAACTTATTGTTTTCTTTCATTTTTAATTCTTATACTTTATTATAACTTTTTGTTTTCTATCATTTTTAATTCTTATTATACTTTATTATAACTTTTGTTTTCTTTCATTTTAAATTCTTATAACTTTTTGTTTTCTTCAATTTTTAATTCTTATATATTATTATAACTTTTTGTTTTCTTTCATTTTTTCTTATACTTTATTATCACTTTTTTTTTCATTTTTAATTCTTATTATACTTTATTATAACTTTTTGTTTTTATTCATTTTTAATTCTTATTATACTTTATTATAACTGTTTGTTTTCTTTCATTTTTACGTCTTATTATACTTTATTATAACTTTTTGTTTTCTTTCATTTTTAATTCTTATTATACTTTATTATAACTTTTTGTTTTCTTTCATTTTTAATTCTTATTATACTTTATTATAACTCTTAGTTTTCTTTCATTTTTTAATTCTTATTATACTTTATTGTAACTTTTTGTTGTCTGTCATTGTAAATTTTTATTATACTTAATTATAACTGTTTGTTTTCTTTCATTTTTAATTCTTATACTTTATTATAACTTTTTGTTTTCTTTCATTTTTAATTCTTATTATACTTTATTATGACTTTTGTTTTCTTTCATTTTAAATTCTTATAATTTATTATAACTTTTTGTTTTCTTCAATTTTTAATTCTTATATATTATTATAACTTTTTGTTTTCTTTCATTTTTTCTTATACTTTATTATCACTTTTTTTTTCATTTTTAATTCTTATTATACTTTATTATAACTTTTTGTTTTTATTCATTTTTAATTCTTATTATACTTTATTATAACTGTTTGTTTTCTTTCATTTTTACGTCTTATTATACTTTATTATAACTTTTTGTTTTCTTTCATTTTTAATTCTTATTATACTTTATTATAACTTTTTGTTTTCTTTCATTTTTAATTCTTATTATACTTTATTATAACTTTTTGTTTTCTTTCATTTTTAATTCTTATTATACTTTATTATTACTCTTAGTTTTCTTTCATTTTTTAATTCTTATTATACTTTATTGTAACTTTTTGTTGTCTGTCATTGTAAATTTTTATTATACTTAATTATAACTGTTTGTTTTCTTTCATTTTTAATTCTTATACTTTATTATAACTTTTTGTTTTCTTTCATTTTTAATTCTTATTATACTTTATTATAACTTTTGTTTTTCTTTCATTTTTAATTCTTATTATACTTTATTATAACTTTTTGTTTTCTTTCATTTTAAATTCTTATAATTTATTATAACTTTTTGTTTTCTTTAATTTTTAATTCTTATACTTTATTATCACTTTTTGTTTTCTTTCATTTTTAATTCTTATTATACTTTATTATAACTTTTTGATTTCTTTCATTTTAAATTCTTATAATTTATTATAACTTTTTGTTTTCTTTCATTTTTAAGTCTTATTATACTTTATTATAACTTTTTGTTTTCTTTCATTTTAAATTCTTATAATTTATTATAACTTTTTGTTTTCTTTCATTTTTTCTTCTTATACTTTATTATCACTTTTTGTTTTCTTTCATTTTTAATTCTTCTTATACTTTATTATAACTTTTTGTTTTTATTCATTTTTAATTCTTATTATACTTTATTATAACTTTTTGTTTTCTTTCATTTTTACTTTTTATTATACTTTATTATATCTCTTTGTTTTCTTTCATTTTTAATATTATACTTTGTTATAACTTTTTGTTTTCTTTCATTTTTAATTCTTATACTTTATTATGACTTTTTGGTTTCTTTCCTTTTTAATTCTTATTATACTTTATTATAACTTTTTGTTTTCTTTCATTTTTTATTTTTATTGTACTTTATTATAACTCTTTGTTTTCTTTCATTTTTAATTTTTATTGTACTTTATTATAACTATTTGTTTTCTTTCATTTTTAATTCTTATACTTTATTATAACTTTTTGTTTTCTTTCAAATTTGATTCTTATACTTTATTATAACTTTTTGTTTTCTTTCATTTTTAATTCTTATTATACTTTATTATAACTTTTTGTTTTCTTTCATTGTTAATTCTTATTATACTTTATTATAACTTTTTTTTTCATTTTTAATTCTTATTATACTTTATTATAACTTTTTGTTTTCTTTCATTTTTAATTCTTATTATACTTTATTATAACTTTTAGTTTTCTTTGATTTTTAATTCTTATTATACTTTATTATAACTCTTTGATTTCTTTCATTTTTAATTCTTATTATACTTTATTATAACTGTTTGTTTTCTTTCATTTTTAATTCTTATTATACTTTATTATAACTGTTTGTTTTCTTTCTTTTTTAATTCTTATTATACTTTATTATAACTTTTTGTTTTCTTTCATTTTTAATTCTTGTTATACTTGATTATCACTTTTTGTTTTCTTTCATTTTTAATTCTTATTATACTTTATTATAACTTTTTGTTTTCTTTCATTTTTAATTTTTATTATACTTTACTATAACTCTTTGTTTTCTTTCATTTTTAATTTTTATTATACTTTATTATAACTTTTTGTTTTCTTTCATTTTTAATTCTTATTATACTTTATTATAACTTTTTGTTTTCTTTCATTTTTAATTTTTATTATACTTTATTATAACTTTTTGTTTTCTTTCATTTTTAATTCTTATTATACTTTATTATAACTTTTTGTTTTCTTTCATTTTTAATTTTTATTATACTTTATTATAACTTTTTGTTTTCTTTCATTTTTAATTCTTATTATACTTTATTATAACTTTTTGTTTTCTTTCATTTTTAATTTTTATTATACTTTATTATCACTTTTTGTTTTCTTTCATTTTAAATTCTTATTATACTTTATTATAACTTTTTGTTTTCTTTCATTTTTAATTTTTATTATACTTTATTATCACTTTTTGTTTTCTTTCATTTTTAATTCTTATTATACTTTATTATAACTTTTTGTTTTCTTTCATTTTTAATTTTTATTATACTTTATTATCACTTTTTGTTTTCTTTCATTTTTAATTCTAATTATACTTTATTATCACTTTTTGTTTTCTTTCATTTTTAATTTTTATTATACTTTATTATAACTCTTTGTTTTCTTTCATTTTAAATTCTCATTATACTTTATAATTACTGTTTGTTTTTATTCATTTTTAATTCTTATTATACTTTATTATAACTCTTTGTTTTACTTTCATTTTTAATTTTTATTATACTTTATTATAACTTTTTGTTTTCTTTCATTTTTAATTCTTATTATACTTTATTATAACTTTTTGTTTTCTTTCATTTTTAATTCTCATTATACTTTATTATAACTTTTTGTTTTCTTTCATTTTTAATTCTTATTATACTTTATTATATCTTTTTGTTTTCTTTCATTTTTAATTTTTATTATATTTATTATAACTCTTTGTTTCATTTCATTTTTAATTCTCATTATACTTTATAATTACTTTTTGTTTTTTTTATTTTTAATTCTTATTATACTTTATTATGACTTTTTTTTTCTTTGATTTTTAATTCTTATACTTTATTATCACTTTTTGTTTTCTTTCATTTTTAATTCTTATTATACTTTATTATAACTTTTTGTTTTTATTCATTTTTAATTCTTATTATACTTTATTATAACTGTTTGTTTTCTTTCATTTTTACGTCTTATTATACTTTATTATAACTTTTTGTTTTCTTTAATTTTTATTTTGCTCGGGGCCATAAAAACATAATTGAGGAGAAATCGCGTGTGTAACATCTTTATATTCCAACTTGTATTGCCCCCCCTCCTCTATAGCCGTCTATTTTTCTTTCTACCTTTCTCTTCCCTGGTCGCCCCATTTCACCGCTACTACTAATTTTGCCTTTTGGGAAGGCTGCTTCTTCCCCACCATTTCTCCTCCGTTGCCCAGGGCAATAATATGACATATTTATATAAAAAGTACTACTTCTATCTGCGCTTTCTATATAGGTACTTATCTCCGCTCCGGTATTCATACTATATACCTATGTATCGCCACCGTGGTTCGCAGACTATATACGTACCTATCGTCACCCCAGTGCGCATACTATATATGAACCTATTGCCGCCCCGGTGCATATACTATATAAGTACCCATTGCTGCCCCGGTATGCATGCTATATACGTACCTATCGCTGCCCCGGTGTGAATGCTACATACGTACCTATTGCTGCCCCGGTGCAATGCTACATATGTTCCTATCGCAGCTCCAGTGCGAATGCAGAATACGTACCAATCACCAGCCCAGTGCAGATACTATACTGCAGAAGCCTTGTGGTACTATACCGCAGAAGCTCCCCACCCCTGGTTGCTATACAGCGGAAGCCTCATGATTCTATACCGCAGAAGCACCCCCCTGGCTGCCATACCGCAGAAGAAACCCCCTGGATTCCATACCGCAGAAGCACCCCCCTGGGTGCATACCACAGAAGCCTCAGGTTCCTATACTGCAAAAACACCCCCCAGGTGCCATACAACAGAAGCACCCCTCCCCTTGTTGCTATACCGAAGAAGAACCCCTTGGTTGCTATACTGCAGAAGCCTCGTGGTCCTATACCACAGAAGAACCCCCCCACCTGTTGCTATACCACAGAAGCCTTGTGGTCCTATACCGCAGAAGGATCCCACCCTTGGTTGCTATACCGCAGAAGCTTCAGGTTCCTATACTGCAGAAGCACCCCCTGAGTGCAATACCATAGAGGCACCCCTATACCGCAGACGCACCCCCTGAGGGCCATACCGCAGACGCACCCCCTGAGGGCCATACCGCAGACGCACCCCCTGAGGGCCATACCGCAGAAGCCCCAGGCTCCTATACCGCAGAAGCACCCCCCTCCCCCGGTTGCTATACCGCAGAAACCTCAAATTTCTATATTGCAGAACCACCCTCCGGTTGCTATACCACAGAAGTACCCCCCAGTTGCTATATTGCAGAAGCACCCCCCCCGTTTCTATACAGCAGAAGCACACGCTAGGATATTGAGATGGCGTTAAAATAATTTCCAAACCTATCACTGCAGTAGCTCTATCTAGGATATTGAGCACTTTTCTCCTGGACAACGCCGGCTACTTTGAAAATGAAGGAGGCTTCATGAGCACTAATTACATCACTCTTATTGATTCCCCCATCCTTTTCAGCGTAGATGCTGTCAAAATATTATCCAAACCTATCACTACAGTAGCTCTATCTAAGATATTGAGCACTTTTATCCCGGACAACGCCGAGTACTTTGAAAGTCAAGGAGGCCTCCTAAGCACTACTGAAATCACTTAGGTATCCCTCCCTTTCATCTGCAAAATAGTCCAAAAATGAACGAAGATGGCATTAAAATATTTTCCAAACCTATCACTACAGTAGCTCAATCTAGGATATTGAGCACTTTTCTCTCACACAATTAACGTTGAAAAAATGGATATGTATCATGGATATGTATCATGTATCATGTATATGTATCATGTATATGTATCATGTATATATATCATGTATATGTATTATGGATATGTATCATGTATCATGTATCATGGATATGTATCATGTATCATAGATATGTATCATGTATCATGGACATGTATCATGGATATGTATCATGTATCATGTATATGTATTATGGATATGTATCATGTATATGTATAATGTATATGTATCATGTATCATGTGTATGTATCACGTATATGCATATGTATCATGGATATGTATCATGGATATGTATATGTATCATGTGTCATGGACATGTATCATGGATATGTATCATGTATCATGGATATGTATCATGGATATGTATCATGGATATGTATCATGTATCATGGATATGTATCATGTATCATAGATATGTATCATGGATATGTATCATGTATCATGGATATGTATCATGGATATGTATCATGGATATGTATCATGTATCATGGATATGTATCATTGATATGTATCATGTATCATAGGTATGTATCATGTATACTGTATCATGGATATGTATCATGTATATGTGTTATGAATCATAGATATGAATCATGTATCATGTATATGTATATGTATCATGGGTATGTATATGTATCATGGGTATGTATCATGGATATATATCATGGATGTGTATCATCTATCTTGATATGTATCATAGATATGTATCATGTATATGTATCATTGGTATGTATCATGTATCATGGATATGTATATGTATCATGGGTATATATATGTTTCATGGATATGTATCATGTATATGTATCATGTATCATATGTATCATGAATCATGTATCATAGATATGTGTTATGCATCATAGATATGTATCATGTATCATGGATATGTATCATGGATATGTATCATGGATATGTATATGTATCATGTATCATTGATATGTATCATGTATCATAGATATGTATCATGTATCATAGATATGTATCATGTATATATTATCGATATGTATCATGTATCACGGATATGTATCATGGATATGTATCATTTGTCATTGATATTTATTATGGATATGTATCATGTATCATGTATCATGTATCATAGGTATGTATCATGTATCATGGATATGTATCGTGAATATGTATCATAGATATGTATCATGGATATGTATCCTGGATATCTATCATGTATCATGGATATGTATCATGATATGTATCATGGATATGTATAATGTATAATGGATATGTATAATGTATAATGGATATGTATCATGGATATGTATAATGTATCATGGATATGTATAATGTATCATGGATATGTATAATGTATAATGGATACGTATCATGTATCATGGATAAGTATCATGTATCATAGATATTATCATGGATATGTATCATGTATATGTATCATGGATATGTATCATGTATCATTTGTCATAGATATGTATCATGTATCATAGATATGTAGTATGTATCATAGATATGTATCATGTATATGTATCATAGATATGTATCATATATCATGTATCATGGGTATTCTTCATCATTTTCAATCCCCACATGATGATCTTCATCATTTTCAATCCTCTCATGATGTTCTTCATAATTTTCAATCCCCTCATGATGTTCTTCATTATTTTCAATCCCCTCATGGTATTCTACATCATTTTCAATCCCTTCATGATGTTATTCGTCATTTTCAATCCCCTCATGATATTCTTCATCATTTTCAATTCCCTCATGGTATTCTCCATAATTTTCAATCCTCTCATGATATTCTTCATCATTTTCAATCCCCTAATTGTATTCTTAATCATTTTTGAATCCCCTCATAATATTCTTCATCATTTTCAATCCCATCATAATATACTTCATCATTTTCAATCCCCTCATAATGTTCTTTATCATTTTCAATCCCCTCATGATGTTCTTGATCATTTTCAATCCTCTCATGATATTCTTCATCATTTTCAATCCTCTCATGGTATTCTTCATCATTTTCACTCCTCTGATGGTATTCTTCATCATTTTAAATCCTCTCATAATATTCTTCATCATTTTCAATCCCCTCATGGTATTCTTCATCATTTTCAAACCCCTCATATTTTACATCCTCTCATGATGTTCTTAATCATTTTACATCCTCTCATGATGTTCTTAATCATTTTACATCCTCTCATGATGTTCTTAATCATTTTACATCCTCTCATGATATTCTTCATCAGTTTCAATCCCCTCATGGTATTCCTCTTCATTTTCAATCCTCTCATGATATTCTTCATCAGTTTAAATCCTCTCATGATATTCTTCATAATTTTCAATCCTCTCATGACATTCTTCATCATTTTAAATCTTCTCATGATATTCTTCATCATGTTCAATCCTCTCATGATATTATTAATATATTTCAATCCTCTCACGGTATTCTTCATCATTTTCAATCCCATCATGGTATTCTTCATCATTTTCAATCCTCTCATGATATTCTTCATCATTTTCAATCCTCTCATGATATTCTTCATCATTTTAAATCCTCTAATGATATTCTACATCATTTTCAATCCTCTCATTATATTCTTCATCATTTTCAATCCTCTCATAATATACATCATCATATTCAATTCTCTCATGTTATTCTTCAGCATGTTCAATCCTCTCATGATGTTCTTAATCATTTTCAATCCTCTCATGATGTTCTTCATCATTGTCAATCCTCTCATGATGTTCTTCATCATTGTCAATCCTCTCATGATATTCTTCATCATTTTCAATCCCCTCATTTTGTACTTCATCATTTTCAATCCTCTCATAATATACTACATCATATTCAATCCTCTCATGTTATTCTTCAGCATTTTCAATCCTCTCATGATAGTCTTCATCATTTTCAATCCTCTCATGATGTTCTTCATCATTGTCAATCCTCTCATGATATTTTTTATCATTTTCAATCCCCTCATTTTGTTCTTCATCATTTTCAATCCTCTCATGATATTATACATCATTTTCAATCCTCTCATGATATTCTTCATCATTTTCAATCACTTCATGATATTCTTCATCATTTACAATCCCCTATCATTTTCAATCCACTTATGATATTCTTTATATTTTTCAATCCTCTCACCCTATTATTCATCATTTTCAATCACTTCATGATATTCTTCATCATTTTTTATCCCCTTATGATATTATTAATCATTTTCAATCCTCACATGGTATTCTCACGGCATTCTTCATTATTTTCAATCCCATCATGATATTCTTCATCATTTTCAATCCCCAAATACAAGGAGGCCTTTAGAGCTATACTAAAATAACTCTCGCTTATTCCCCTCCCTTTTATCAGGGCAATAGTCCGAAGAAAAATTTTAAAAAAACAATAATAACGTGACGATAGCATAAAATAATATCCGAACTTATCACTATGACGTCATGTACCTATCTATGTGACGTCATGTGCACAAGATAACATTAAAAATCGTGATCACATTAAACGACAAAATGGCTATTTGACCCCTTAAAAATGAATCTTTTTTTTTAATTTTTCGATATTATTTTCTCGAGGTTATGCCGGTTAAAATAATACCTAATTCGGAGGTGTTTGTTTTGTATTTTACAAGCCTTAGCGTTACATACATATCACAGATTTTTGCCTTATATATATTGAGACTAGCGGGGCTACCCGGCGTTGCTCGGGGTCATAAAAACATATAATTGAAGAAAAATCGTGTGTGTAACATCTTTATATACAAACTTCTATTTCTCCCCCCCCCCCTTTCTCTATAGCCGTCTCTTTATCTTTCTACCTTTCTCTTCCCTGGTCACCCCATTTCAGCGCTACTTTCTAATTTTGCCTTTTGCGAAAGCTGTTTCTTCCCCACCATTTCTCCTACGTTGGCCAGGGCAATAGTATATCATATTTCTATAAAAAGTAACACCTCTATCTGCGCCTTCTATATAGGTACTTATCTCCGCCGTGGTGTTCATACTATATACGTATCTATCATCACCCCGGTGCGCATACTATATACGTACCTATCGCCGCCCCAGTGCACATACTATATATGTACCTATCGCCGCCCCAGTGCAGATACTATTTAAGTACCTATCGCCGCCTCGGTGCGAATGCTAAATAGTACCTATCGCCGTCCCGGTGTGCATGCTACATAAGTACCTATCGCTGCCCTAGTGCGAATAATTAATATGTACATATTGCCGCTTTGGTGCGAATGCTAAATACGTACCTATCGCCGCTTTGGTGCGAATGCTAAATACGTACCTATCGCCGGCCCGGTGCGAATGCTAAATACGTACCTATAGCCGCCCCGGTGCGAATGCTAAATACATACCTTTCGCCGTTCCGGTGCATGTGCTATATACGTACCTATCGCCGCCCCGGTGCACGTGCTATATACGTCCATATCGCCGCCCCGGTGCGCGTGCTATATATGTACTGACTGCCGCCGCAGAGCGCATGCTATGTACGTACTTATTGCTGCCCATGTGTACATGTTATATACGTAGCTATCGCCACCCCTAAA
The DNA here is from genome assembly GCA_963556195.1 of Sepiola atlantica. Taxonomy (NCBI): domain Eukaryota; kingdom Metazoa; phylum Mollusca; class Cephalopoda; order Sepiida; family Sepiolidae; genus Sepiola; species Sepiola atlantica. The sequence goes on along the minus strand of OY744515.1, from coordinate 232,358,273 downwards.
TTCTGAATACGTACCTATAGCCGCCCCGGTGTGGAAGCTAAATAGGTACTAATTGCTGCCCCGGTGCGAATGCTAAATACATACCTATCGCCGCCCCGGTGTGAATTCTAAATACGTACCTATCACCGCCCCGGTGTGAATTCTAAATACGTACCTATCGCTGCTCCGGGTCGGAAGCTAAATACGTACATATCGCCACCCTGGTGCGAATGCTAAATACATACCTATCGCCGCCCCGGTGTGAATGCTAAATACATACCTATCGCCACCCTGGTGTGAATGCTAAATACGTACCTATCGCCTCCCCGGTGTGAATGCTAAATACATACCTATCGCCGCCCCGGTGTGAATGCTAAATACATACCTATCGCCGCCCCGGTGTGAATTTTAAATACGTACCTTTCACCGCCCCGGTGCGCGTGCTATATACGTACCTATCAGCGCCCTGGTGCACGTGCTATATATGAACCGATCGCTGCCCCAGTGCACATGCTAAATACATGCCTATCACCGCCCCGGTGCACATACTATATACATACTTATTGCCGCGATGTGCACATGCTATATACGTACTTATCGCCACCGCTGAATGCTAAATAAGTACCTATCTCCGTCCAGGGTTAATGCTAAATACGTACATATTTCCGCCCCGGTGTGCATACACCATATGTACCTATCACTGCCCCAGTGTGAATACTAAATATGTACATATCGCCGCCCCTGTGCGAATGCTGAATACGTACCTATCGCAACCCCAGGGCGAATGCTAAATACGTAACTATCGCCACCCCTATACACTACTATATACGTACCTATGCCACCCCAGTGCACATACTATATATAAACCTATCGCCGGCCTGGTGCGCATAATATATTCGTACCTATCGCGGCTCTGGTGTGCATACTACATACTTACCTATCTCTGCAAGGGTGCACATACTGTATATGTACCTAATTCTTATACTTTATTATCACTTTTTGTTTTTTTTTCATTTTTAATTCTTATTATACTTTATTATAACTTTTTGTTTTCTTTCAATTTTCATTTTTATTATAACTTTTTGTTTTCTTTCATTTTTAATTCTTATTATACTTTATTATAACAGTTTGTTTTATTTCATTTTTAATTTTTTTATACTTTATTATAACTTTTTGTTTTCTTTCATTTTTAATTCGTATACTTTTTTATAACTTTTTGTTTTCTTTCATTTTTAATTCTTATTATACTGTATTATAACTTTTTGTTTTCTTACATTTTTAATTCTTATTATACTTTATTATAACTGTTTGTTTTCTTTCATTTTTAATTCTTTTTATACTTTATTATCACTATTTGTTTTCTTTCATTTTTAATTCTTATTATACTTTATTATAACTTTTTGTTTTCTTTCATTTTTAATTCTTATACTTTATTATAATTTTTTGTTTTCTTTCATTTTTAATTCTTATAATTTATTATAACTTTCTGTTTTCTTTAATTTTTATTCTTATACTTTATTATAACTTTTTGTTTTCTTTAATTTTTTATTTTTATTATTCTTTATTATAACTCTTTTTTTCTTTCATTTTTAATTCTTATACTTTTTTATAACTTTTTGTTTTCTTTCATTTTTGATTCTCATACTTTATTATAACTTTTTGTTTTCTTTCATTTTTAATTCTTATACTTTATTATCACTTTTTGTTTTCTTTCATTTTAAATTCTTATTATACTTCATTATAACTTTTTGTTTTCTTTGATTTTTAATTCTTATTATACTTTATTATAACTTTTTGTTTTCTTTCATTTTTAATTCTTATACTTTATTATAACTTTTTTTTCTTTCATTTTTAATTCTTATTATACTTTATTATAACTTTTTGTTTTCTTTCATTTTAAATTCTTATAATTTATTATAACTTTTTGTTTTCTTTAATTTTTAATTCTTATACTTTATTATAACTTTTTGTTTTCTTTCATTTTTTCTTATACGTTATTATCACTTTTTGTTTTCTTTCATTTTAATTCTTATTATACTTTATTATAACTTTTTGTTTTCTTTCATTTTTAATTCTTATTATAGTTTATTTTAACTTTTTGTTTTCTTTCATTTTTAAGTCTTATACTTTATTATCACTTTTTGTTTTCTTTCATTTTTACTTTTTATTATACTTTATTATATCTCTTTGTTTTCTTTCATTTTTAATTCTTATTATACTTTATTATAACTTTTTGTTTTCTTTCATTTTTAATTCTTATACTTTATTATGACTTTTTGTTTTTTTCAAATTTGATTCTTATACTTTATTATAACTTTTTGTTTTCTTTCATTTTTAATTCTTATTATACTTTATTATAACTCTTTTTTTTCTTTCATTTTTAATTCTTATACTTTATTATAACTTTTTTCTTTCATTTTTAATTCTTATTATACTTTCTTATAACTTTTTGTTTTCTTTCATTTTTAATTCTTATTATACTTTATTATAACTTTTAGTTTTCTTTCATTTTAAATTCTTATTATACTTTAATATAACTCCTTGATTTCTTTCATTTTAAATTCTTATTATACTTTATTATAACTTTTTGTTTTCTTTCATTTTTAATTCTTATACTTTTTTATAACTTTTTTTTTCATTTTTAATTCTTATTATACTTTATTATAACTTTTTGTTTTCTTTCATTTTTAATTCTTATTATACTTTATTATAACTTTTTGTTTTCTTTCATTTTTAATACTTATTATACTTTATTATAACTTTTTGTTTTCTTTCATTTTTGATTCTTATTATACTTTATTATAACTGTTTCTTTTCTTTCATTTTAAATTTTTATTATACTTTATTATAACTTTTTGTTTTCTTTAATTTTTAATTCTTATTATACTTTATTATAACTTTTTGTTTTCTTTCATTTTTAATTCTTATTATACTTTATTATAACTTTCCTGTTTGCTTTCATTTTTAATTCTTATTTATCTTTATTATAACTTTTTGTTTTCTTTCATTTTTAATTCTTATAATACTTTATTATAACTTTTTGTTTTCTTTCATTTTTAATTCTTATTATACTTTATTATAACACTTTGTTTTCTTTCATTTTTAATTCTTATTATACTTTATTATAACTGATTGTTTTCTTTCATTTTTAATTCTTATTATACTTTATTATAACTTTTTGTTTTCTTTCATTTTTAATTCTTATTATACTTTATTATAACTTTTTGTTTTCTTTCATTTTTAATTCGTATACTTTTTTATAACTTTTTTTTTCTTTTATTTTTAATTCTTATTATACTGTATTATAACTTTTTGTTTTCTTACATTTTTAATTCTTATTATACTTTGTTATAACTGTTTGTTTTCTTTCATTTTTAATTCTTTTTATACTTTATTATTACTTTTTGTTTTCTTCATTTTTAATTCTTATTATACTTTATTATAACTTTTTGGTTTCTTTCATTTTTAATTCTTATACTTTATTATAACTTTTTGTTTTCTTTCATTTTTAATTCTTATACTTTATTATCACTTTTTGTTTTCTTTCATTTTAAATTCTTATTATACTTTATTATTACTCTTTGTTTTCTTTACCTTTTAATTCTTATACTTTTTTTATCACTTTTTGTTTTCTTTCATTTTTAATTCTCATACTTTATTATAACTTTTTGTTTTCTTTCATTTTTAATACTTATACTTTATTATCACTTTTTGTTTTCTTTCATTTTAAATTCTTATTATACTTCATTATAACTCTTTGTTTTCTTTGATTTTTAATTCTTATGAAACTTTATTATAACTTATTGTTTTCTTTCATTTTTAATTCTTATACTTTATTATAACTTTTTGTTTTCTATCATTTTTAATTCTTATACTTTATTATAATTTTTTGTTTTCTTTCATTTTTAATTCTTATAATTTATTATAACTTTCTGTTTTCTTTAATTTTTATTCTTATACTTTATTATAACTTTTTGTTTTCTTTAATTTTTTATTTTTATTATTCTTTATTATAACTCTTTTTTTCTTTCATTTTTAATTCTTATACTTTTTTATAACTTTTTGTTTTCTTTCATTTTTGATTCTCATACTTTATTATAACTTTTTGTTTACTTTCATTTTTAATTCTTATACTTTATTATCACTTTTTGTTTTCTTTCATTTTAAATTCTTATTATACTTCATTAAAACTTTTTGTTTTCTTTGATTTTTAATTCTTATTATACTTTATTATAACTTTTTGTTTTCTTTCATTTTTAATTCTTATACTTTATTATAACTTTTTTTTCTTTCATTTTTAATTCTTATTATACTTTATTATAACTTTTTGTTTTCTTTCATTTTAAATTCTTATAATTTATTATAACTTTTTGTTTTCTTTAATTTTTAATTCTTATACTTTATTATAACTTTTTGTTTTCTTTCATTTTTTCTTATACGTTATTATCACTTTTTGTTTTCTTTCATTTTAATTCTTATTATACTTTATTATAACTTTTTGTTTTCTTTCATTTTTAATTCTTATTATAGTTTATTTTAACTTTTTGTTTTCTTTCATTTTTAAGTCTTATACTTTATTATCACTTTTTGTTTTCTTTCATTTTTACTTTTTATTATACTTTATTATATCTCTTTGTTTTCTTTCATTTTTAATTCTTATTATACTTTATTATAACTTTTTGTTTTGTTTCATTTTTAATTCTTATACTTTATTATGACTTTTTGTTTTTTTCAAATTTGATTCTTATACTTTATTATAACTTTTTGTTTTCTTTCATTTTTAATTCTTATTATACTTTATTATAACTCTTTTTTTTCTTTCATTTTTAATTCTTATACTTTATTATAACTTTTTTCTTTCATTTTTAATTCTTATTATACTTTCTTATAACTTTTTGTTTTCTTTCATTTTTAATTCTTATTATACTTTATTATAACTTTTAGTTTTCTTTCATTTTAAATTCTTATTATACTTTAATATAACTCCTTGATTTCTTTCATTTTAAATTCTTATTATACTTTATTATAACTTTTTGTTTTCTTTCATTTTTAATTCTTATACTTTTTTATAACTTTTTTTTTCATTTTTAATTCTTATTATACTTTATTATAACTTTTTGTTTTCTTTCATTTTTAATTCTTATTATACTTTATTATAACTTTTTGTTTTCTTTCATTTTTAATACTTATTATACTTTATTATAACTTTTTGTTTTCTTTCATTTTTGATTCTTATTATACTTTATTATAACTGTTTCTTTTCTTTCATTTTAAATTTTTATTATACTTTATTATAACTTTTTGTTTTCTTTAATTTTTAATTCTTATTATACTTTATTATAACTTTTTGTTTTCTTTCATTTTTAATTCTTATTATACTTTATTATAACTTTCCTGTTTGCTTTCATTTTTAATTCTTATTTATCTTTATTATAACTTTTTGTTTTCTTTCATTTTTAATTCTTATAATACTTTATTATAACTTTTTTTTTTCTTTCATTTTTAATTCTTATTATACTTTATTATAACACTTTGTTTTCTTTCATTTTTAATTCTTATTATACTTTATTATAACTGATTGTTTTCTTTCATTTTTAATTCTTATTATACTTTATTATAACTTTTTGTTTTCTTTCATTTTTAATTCTTATTATACTTTATTATAACTTTTTGTTTTCTTTCATTTTTAATTCGTATACTTTTTTATAACTTTTTTTTTCTTTTATTTTTAATTCTTATTATACTGTATTATAACTTTTTGTTTTCTTACATTTTTAATTCTTATTATACTTTGTTATAACTGTTTGTTTTCTTTCATTTTTAATTCTTTTTATACTTTATTATTACTTTTTGTTTTCTTCATTTTTAATTCTTATTATACTTTATTATAACTTTTTGTTTTCTTTCATTTTTAATCCTTATACTTTATTATCACTTTTTGTTTTCTTTCATTTTAAATTCTTATTATACTTTATTATAACTCTTTGTTTTCTTTACCTTTTAATTCTTATACTTTTTTTATCACTTTTTGTTTTCTTTCATTTTTAATTCTCATACTTTATTATAACTTTTTGTTTTCTTTCATTTTTAATACTTATACTTTATTATCACTTTTTGTTTTCTTTCATTTTAAATTCTTATTATACTTCATTATAACTTTTTTTACTTTCATTTTTAATTCTTATGAAACTTTATTATAACTTATTGTTTTCTTTCATTTTTAATTCTTATACTTTATTATAACTTTTTGTCTTCTATCATTTTTAATTCTTATTATACTTTATTATAACTTTTTTTACTTTCATTTTTAATTCTTATAATTTATTATAACTTTTTGTTTTCTTCAATTTTTAATTCTTAAATATTATTATAACTTTTTGTTTTCTTTCATTTTTTCTCATACTTTATTATCACTTTTTTTTCATTTTTAATTCTTATTATACTTTATTATAACTTTTTGTTTTTATTCATTTTTAATTCTTATTATACTTTATTATAACTGTTTGTTTTCTTTCATTTTTACGTCTTATTATACTTTATTATAACTTTTTGTTTTCTTTCATTTTTAATTCTTATTATACTTTATTATAACTTTCCTGTTTGCTTTCATTTTTAATTCTTATTTATCTTTATTATAACTTTTTGTTTTCTTTCATTTTTAATTCGTATAATACTTTATTATAACTTTTTGTTTTCTTTCATTTTTAATTCTTATTATACTTTATTATAACACTTTGTTTTCTTTCATTTTTAATTCTTATTATACTTTATTATAACTGATTGTTTTCTTTCATTTTTAATTCTTATTATACTTTATTATAACTTTTTGATTTCTTTCATTTTTAATTCTTATTATACTTTATTATAACTTTTTGTTTTCTTTCATTTTTAATTCGTATACTTTTTTATAACTTTTTTTTTCTTTTATTTTTAATTCTTATTATACTGTATTATAACTTTTTGTTTTCTTACATTTTTAATTCTTATTATACTTTGTTATAACTGTTTGTTTTCTTTCATTTTTAATTCTTTTTATACTTTATTATTACTTTTTGTTTTCTTTCATTTTTAATTCTTATTATACTTTATTATAACTTTTTGGTTTCTTTCATTTTTAATTCTTATACTTTATTATAACTTTTTGTTTTCTTTCATTTTTAATTCTTATACTTTATTATCACTTTTTGTTTTCTTTCATTTTAAATTCTTATTATACTTTATTATAACTCTTTGTTTTCTTTACCTTTTAATTCTTATACTTTTTTTATCACTTTTTGTTTTCTTTCATTTTTAATTCTCATACTTTATTATAACTTTTTGTTTTCTTTCATTTTTAATTCTTATACTTTATTATCACTTTTTGTTTTCTTTCATTTTAAATTCTTATTATACTTCATTATAACTCTTTGTTTTCTTTGATTTTAAATTCTTATGAAACTTTATTATAACTTATTGTTTTCTTTCATTTTTAATTCTTATACTTTATTATAACTTTTTGTTTTCTATCATTTGTAATTCTTATTATACTTTATTATAACTTTTTTTACTTTCATTTTTAATTCTTATTATACTTCATTATAACTTTTGTTTTCTTTCATTTTAAATTCTTACAATTTATTATAACTTTTTGTTTTCTTCAATTTTTAATTCTTAAATATTATTATAACTTTTTGTTTTCTTTCATTTTTTCTCATACTTTATTATCACTTTTTTTTCATTTTTAATTCTTATTATACTTTATTATAACTTTTTGTTTTTATTCATTTTTAATTCTTATTATACTTTATTATAACTGTTTGTTTTCTTTCATTTTTACGTCTTATTATACTTTATTATAACTTTTTGTTTTCTTTCATTTTTAATTCTTATTATACTTTATTAAAACTTTTTGTTTTCTTTCATTTTTAATTCTTATTATACTTTATTATAACTTTTTGTTTTCTTTCATTTTTAATTCTTATTATACTTTATTATAACTTTTAGTTTTCTTTCATTTTTAATTCTTATTATACTTTATTGTAACTTTTTGTTGTCTGTCATTGTAAATTTTTATTATACTTAATTATAACTGTTTGTTTTCTTTCATTTTTAATTCTTATACTTTATTATAACTTTTTGTTTTCTTTCATTTTTAATTCTTATTATACTTTATTATAACTTTTGTTTTTCTTTCATTTTTAATTCTTATTATACTTTATTATAACTTTTTGTTTTCTTTCATTTTAAATTCTTACAATTTATTATCACTTTTTGTTTTCTTTAATTTTTAATTCTTATACTTTATTATCACTTTTTGTTTTCTTTCATTTTTAATTCTTATTATACTTTATTATAACTTTTTGATTTCTTTCATTTTTAATTCTTATAATTTATTATAACTTTTTGTTTTCTTTCATTTTTAAGTCTTATTATACTTTATTATCACTTTTTGTTTTCTTTCATTTTAAATTCTAATAATTTATTATAACTTTTCGTTTTCTTTCATTTTTAATGCTTATTATACTTTATTATAACTTTTTGTTTTCTTTCATTTTTAATTCTTATTATACATTATTATAACTTTTTGTTTTCTTTCATTTTCAATTTTTATTATATTTATTATAACTCTTTGTTTTCTTTCATTTTTAATTCTCATTATACTTTATAATTACTTTTTGTTTTTTTTATTTTTAATTCTTATTATACTTTATTATGACTTTTTTTTTCTTTGATTTTTAATTCTTATACTTTATTATCAGTTTTTGTTTTCTTTCATTTTTAATTCTTATTATACTTTATTATAACTTTTTGTTTTTATTCATTTTTAATTCTTATTATACTTTATTATAACTGTTTGTTTTCTTTCATTTTTACGTCTTATTATACTTTATTATAACTTTTTGTTTTCTTTCATTTTTAATTCTTATTATACTTTATTATAACTTTTTGTTTTCTTTCATTTTTACTTTTTATTATACTTTATTATATCTCTTTGTTTTCTTTCATTTTTAATATTATACTTTATTATAACTTTTTGTTTTCTTTCATTTTTAATTCTTATACTTTATTATGACTTTTTGGTTTCTTTCATTTTTAATTCTTATTATACTTTATTATAACTTTTTGTTTTCTTTCATTTTTGATTTTTATTGTACTTTATTATAACTCTTTGTTTTCTTTAATTTTTAATTTTGATTGTACTTTATTATAACTATTTGTTTTCTTTCATTTTTAATTCTTATACTTTATTATAACTTTTTGTTTTCTTTCAAATTTGATTCTTATACTTTATTATAACTTTTTGTTTTCTTTCATTTTTAATTCTTATTATACTTTATTATAACTTTTTGTTTTCTTTCATTGTTAATTCTTATTATACTTTATTATAACTTTTTTTTTCATTTTTAATTCTTATTATACTTTATTATAACTTTTTATTTTCTTTCATTTTGAATTTTTATACTTTATTATAACTTTTTTTTTCATTTTTAATTCTTATTATACTTGATTATAACTGTTTGTTTGCTTTCATTTTTAATTCTTATTATACTTTATTATAACTGTTTGTTTTTTTTCATTTTTAATTCTTATTATACTTTATTATAACTTTTTGTTTTCTTTCATTTTTAATTCTTGTTATACTTTATTATCACTTTTAGTTTTCTTTCATTTTTAATTCTTATTATATTTTATTATAACTTTTTGTTTTCTTTCATTTTTAATTTTTATTATACTTTATTATAACTTTTTGTTTTCTTTCATTTTTAATTCTTATTATACTTTATTATAACTTTTTGTTTTCTTTCATTTTTAATTTTTATTATACTTTATTATAACTTTTTGTTTTCTTTCATTTTTAATTTTTATTATACTTTACTATAACTCTTTGTTTTCTTTCATTTTTAATTCTCATTATACTTTATAATTACTTTTTGTTTTTTTATTTTTAATTCTTATTATACTTTATTATGACTTTTTTTCTTTGATTTTTAATTCTTATACTTTATTATCACTTTTTGTTTTCTTTCATTTTTAATTCTTATTATACTTTATTATAACTTTTTGTTTTTATTCATTTTTAATTCTTATTATACTTTATTATAACTGTTTGTTTTCTTTCATTTTTACGTCTTATTATACTTTATTATAACTTTTTGTTTTCTTTCATTATTAATTCTTATTATACTTTATTATAACTTTTTGTTTTCTTTCATTTTTAATTCTTATACTTTATTATCACTTTTTGTTTTTTTTCATTTTTAATTCTTATTATCATTTATTATAACTTTTTGTTTTCTTTCTATTTTCATTTTTATTATAACTTTTTGTTTTCTTTCATTTTTAATTCTTTTTATACTTTATTATAACTATTTGTTTTCTTTCATTTTTAATTCTTATTATACTTTATTATTACTCTTTGTTTTCTTTCATTTTTAATAATTATACTTTATTATAATTTTTTGGTTTTCTTTCATTTTTAATTCTTATAATTTATTATAACTTTCTGTTTTCTTTAATTTTTATTCTTATACTTTATTATAACTTTTTGTTTTCTTTAATTTAAAATTCTTATTATACTTTATTATCACTTTTTGTTTTCTTTGATTTTTAATTCTTATTATACTTTATTATAACTTTTTGTTTTCTTTCATTTTTAATTCTTATACTTTATTATAACTTTTTGTTTTCTTTCATTTTTTAATTCTTATTATACTTTATTGTAACTTTTTGTTGTCTTTCATTGTAAATTCTTATTATACTTAATTATAACTGTTTGTTTTCTTTCAATTTTTATTCTGATACTTTATTATAACTTTTTGTTTTCTTTCATTTTTAATTCTTATTATACTTGATTATAACTTTTGTTTTTCTTTCATTTTTAATTCTTATTATACTTTATTATAACTTTTTGTTTTCTTTCATTTTAAATTCTTATAATTTATTATAACTTTTTGTTTTCTGTAATTTTTGATTCTTATACTTTATTATCACTTTTTGTTTTCTTTCATTTTTAATTCTTATTATTCTTTATTATAACTTTTTGATTTCTTTCATTTTAAATTCTTATAATTTATTATAACTTTTTGTTTTCTTTCATTTTTAAGTCTTATTATACTTTATTATCACTTTTTGTTTTCTTTCATTTTAAATTCTTATAATTTATTATAACTTTTTGTTTTCTTTCATTTTTTCTTATACTTTATTATCACTTTTTGTTTTCTTTTATTTTTAATTCTTATTATACTTTATTATAACTTTTTGTTTTTATTCATTTTTAATTCTTATTATACTTTATTATAACTTTTTGTTTTCTTTCATTTTTACTTTTTATTATACTTTATTATATCTCTTTGTTTTCTTTCATTTTTAATATTATACTTTATTATAACTTTTTCTTTTCTTTCATTTTTAATTCTTATACTTTATTATGACTTTTTGGTTTCTTTCATTTTTAATTCTTATTATACTTTATTATAACTTTTTGTTTTCTTTCATTTTTTATTTTTATTGTACTTTATTATAACTCTTTGTTTTCTTTAATTTTTAATTTTTATTGTACTTTATTATAACTATTTGTTTTCTTTCATTTTTAATTCTTATACTTTATTATAACTTTTTGTTTTCTTTCAAATTTGATTCTTATACTTTATTATAACTTTTTGTTTTCTTTCATTTTTAATTCTTATTATACTTTATTATAACTTTTTGTTTTCTTTCATTGTTAATTCTTATTATACTTTATTATAACTTTTTTTTTTCATTTTTAATTCTTATTATACTTTATTATAACTTTTTGTTTTCTTTCATTTTTAATTCTTATTATACTTTATTATAACTTTTAGTTTTCTTTGATTTTTAATTCTTATTATACTTTATTATAACTCTTTGATTTCTTTCATTTTTAATTCTTATTATACTTTATTAAAACTTTTTAGTTTCTTTCTTTTGAATTCTTATACTTTATTATAACTTTTTTTTTCATTTTTAATTCTTATTATACTTTATTATAACTGTTTGTTTGCTTTCATTTTTAATTCTTATTATACTTTATTATAACTGTTTGTTTTTTTTCATTTTTAATTCTTATTATACTTTATTATAACTTTTTGTTTTCTTTCATTTTTAATTCTTGTTATACTTTATTATCACTTTTTGTTTTCTTTCATTTTTAATTCTTATTATACTTTATTATAACTTTTTGTTTTCTTTCATTTTTAAGTCTTATTATACTTTATTATAACTTTTTGTTTTCTTTCATTTTTAAGTCTCATTATACTTTATTATAACTTTTTGTTTTCTTTCATTTTTAATTTTTATTATACTTTATTATAACTTTTTGTTTTCTTTCATTTTTAATTCTTATACTTTATTATAACTGTTTGTTTTCTTTCATTTTTAATTCTTAGACTTTATTATCACTTTTTGTTTTCTTTCATTTTTAATTCTTAGACTTTATTATCACTTTTTGTTTTCTTTCATTTTTAATTCTAATTATACTTTATTATAACTCTTTTTTTCTTTGATTTTTAATTCTTATTATACTTTATTATAACTTTTTGTTTTTATTCATTTTTAATTCTTATACTTTATTATAACTTTTTGTTTTCTTTCATTTTTAATTCTCATTATACTTTATTATAACTTTTTGTTTTCTTTCATTTTTAATTCTTATTATACTTTATTATCACTTTTTGTTTTCTTTAATTTTTAAGTCTTATTATACTTCATTATAACTTTTTGTTTTCTTTAATTTTTAATTTTTATTATACTTTATTATAACTTTTTGTTTTCTTTCATTTTTAATTCTTATACTTTATTATAACTGTTTGTTTTCTTTCATTTTTAATTCTTATACTTTATTATAACTTTTTGTTTTCTTTCATTTTTAATTCTTTGACTTTATTATCACTTTTTGTTTTCTTTCATTTTTAATTTTTATTATACTTTATTATAACTCTTTTTTTCTTTGATTTTTAATTCTTATTATACTTTATTATAACTTTTTGTTTTTATTCATTTTTAATTCTTATACTTTATTATAACTTTTTGTTTTCTTTCATTTTTAATTCTCATTATACTTTATTATAACTTTTTGTTTTCTTTCATTTTTAATTCTTATTATACTTTATTATCACTTTTTGTTTTCTTTAATTTTTAAGTCTTATTATACTTCATTATAACTTTTTGTTTTCTTTCATTTTTAATTTTTATTATACTTTATTATAACTTTTTGTTTTCTTTCATTTTTAATTCTTATACTTTATTATAACTGTTTGTTTTCTTTCATTTTTAATTCTTATACTTTATTATTACTTTTTGTTTTCTTTCATTTTTAATTCTTTGACTTTATTATCACTTTTTGTTTTCTTTCATTTTTAATTCTTATTATACTTTATTATAACTCTTTTTTTCTTTGATTTTTAATTCTTATTATACTTTATTATAACTTTTTGTTTTTATTAATTTTTAATTCTTATACTTTATTATAACTTTTTGTTTTCTTTCATTTTTAATTCTCATTATACTTTATTATAACTTTTTGTTTTCTTTCATTTTTAATTCTTATTATACTTTATTATAACTTTTTGTTTTCTTTCATTTTTAATTCTTATACTTTATTATCACTTTTTGTTTTCTTTCATTTTAAATTCTTATAATTTATTATAACTTTTTGTTTTCTTTAATTTTTAATTCTTATACTTTATAATAACTTTTTGTTTTCTTTCATTTTTAATTTTTATTATACTTTATTATAACTTTTTGTTTTCTTTCATGTGTAATCTTTATTATACTTTATGATAACTTTTAGTTTTCTTTCATTTGTAAGTCCTGTTATACTTTATTATAACTCTTTGTTTTCTTTAATTTTTAATTTTTATTATACTTTATTATAACTTTTTTTTTTCTTTCATTTTTAATTCTTATTATATATTATTATAACTGTTTTTTTTCTTTCATTTTTATTTTTTTATACTTTATTATAGCTTTTTGTTTTCTTTCATCTTTAATTCGTATACTTTTTTATAACTTTTTGTTTTCTTTCATTTTTAATTCTTATTATATTGTATTATAACTTTTTGTTTTCTTACATTTTTAATTCTTATTATACTTTATTATAACTGTTTGTTTTCTTTCATTTTTAATTCTTATTATACTTTATTATCACTTTTTGTTTTCTTTCATTTTTAATTTTTATTATACTTTATTATCACTTTTTGTTTTCTTTCATTTTTAATTCTTATTATACTTTATTATAACTGTTTTTTTTTCTTTCATTTTTATTTTTTTTATACTTTATTATAACTTTTTGTTTTCTTTCATTTTTAATTCGTATACTTTTTTATAACTTTTTGTTTTCTTTCATTTTTAATTCTTATTATACTGTATTATAACTTTTTATTTTCTTACTTTTTTAATTCTTATTATACTTTATTATAACTTTTTATTTTCTTACTTTTTTAATTCTTATTATACTTTATTATAACTGTTTGTTTTCTTTCATTTTTAATTCTTATTATACTTTATTATAACTTTTTGTTTTCTTTCATTTTTAATTCTTATTATACTTCATTATAACTTTTTGTTTTCTTTCATTTTTAATTCTTATTATACTTTATTATAACTCTTTTTTTCTTTGATTTTTAATTCTTATTATACTTTATTATAACTTTTTGTTTTTATTCATTTTTAATTCTTATACTTTATTATAACTTTTTGTTTTCTTTCATTTTTAATTCTCATTATACTTTATTATAACTTTTTGTTTTCTTTCATTTTTAATTCTTATTATACTTTATTATCACTTTTTGTTTTCTTTCATTTTTAAGTCTTATTATACTTTATTATAACTTTTTGTTTTCTTTAATTTTTAATTTTTATTATACTTTATTATAACTTTTTGTTTTCTTTCATTTTTAATTCTTATACTTTATTATAACTTTTTGTTTTCTTTCATTTTTAATTCTTATACTTTATTATAACTTTTTGTTTTCTTTCATTTTAAATTCTTAGATTTTTTTATCACTTTTTACTTTCTTTCATTTTAAATTCTTAGACTTTATTATCACTTTTTGTTTTTTTTCATTTTTAATTCTTATTATACTTTATTATAACTCTTTTTTTCTTTGATTTTTAATTCTTATTATACTTTATTATAACTTTTTGTTTTTATTCATTTTTAATTCTTATACTTTATTATAACTTTTTGTTTTCTTTCATCTTTAATTCTCATTATACTTTATTATAACTTTTTGTTTTCTTTCATTTTTAAGTCTTATACTTTATTATCACTTTTTGTTTTCTTTCATTTTAAATTCTTATAATTTATTATAACTTTTTGTTTTCTTTAATTTTTAATTCTTATACTTTATAATAACTTTTTGTTTTCTTTCATTTTTAATTTTTATTATACTTTATTATAACTTTTTGTTTTCTTTCATGTTTAATCTTTATTATACTTTGTGATAACTTTTAGTTTTCTTTCATTTGTAAGTCTTATTATACTTTATTATAACTCTTTGTTTTCTTTCATTTTTAATTTTTATTATACTTTATTATAACTTTTTGTTTTCTTTCATTTTTAATTCTTATTATATATTATTATAACTGTTTTTTTTCTTTCATTTTTATTTTTTTATACTTTATTATAGCTTTTTGTTTTCTTTCATCTTTAATTCGTATACTTTTTTATAACTTTTTGTTTTCTTTCATTTTTAATTCTTATTATATTGTATTATAACTTTTTGTTTTCTTACATTTTTAATTCTTATTATACTTTATTATAACTGTTTGTTTTCTTTCATTTTTAATTCTTATTATACTTTATTATCACTTTTTGTTTTCTTTCATGTTTAATTCTTATTATACTTTATTATAACTTTTTGTTTTCTTTCATTTTTAATTCTTATTATACTTTATTATAACTGTTTTTTTTTTCTTTCATTTTTATTTTTTTATACTTTATTATAACTTTTTGTTTTCTTTCATTTTTAATTCGTATACTTTTTTATAACTTTTTGTTTTCTTTCATTTTTAATTCTTATTATACTGTATTATAACTTTTTATTTTCTTACTTTTTTAATTCTTATAATACTTTATTATCACTTTTTGTTTTCTTTCATTTTTAGGTCTTATTATACTTCATTATAACTTTTTGTTTTCTTTCATTTTTAATTCTTATAATTTATTATAACTTTCTGTTTTCTTTAATTTGTATTCTTATACTTTATTATAACTTTTTGTTTTCTTTAATTTTTACTTTTTATTATTCTTTATTATAACTCTTTGTTTTCTTTCATTTTTAATTCTTATACTTTTTTATCACTTTTTGTTTTCTTTCATTTTTAATTCTCATACTTTATTATAACATTTTGTTTTCTTTCATTTTTAATTCTTATACTTTATTATCACTTTTTGTTTTCTTTCATTTTTAATTCTTATTATACTTAATTATAACACTTTGTTTTCTTTGATTTTTTATTCTTATTATACTTTATTATAACTCTTTGTTTTCTTTCATTTTAAATTCTTATAATTTATTATAACTTTTTGTTTTCTTTAATTTTTAATTCTTATACTTCATTATCACTTTTTGTTTTCTTTCATTTTCATTCTTATTATACTTTATTATAACTTTTTGATTTCTTTCATTTTAAATTCTTATAATTTATTATAACTTTTTGTTTTCTTTCATTTTCAAGTCTTATTATACTTTATTATCACTTTTTGTTTTCTTTCATTTTAAGTTCTTATAATTTATTATAACTTTTTGTTTTCTTTCATTTTTAATGCTTATTATACTTTATTATAACTTTTTGTTTCCTTTCATTTTTAATTCTTATTATACTTTATTATAACTTTTTGTTTTCTTTCATTTTTAATTTTTATTATACTTTATTATCACTTTTTGTTTTCTTTCATTTTAAATTCTCATTATACTTTATAATTACTTTTTGTTTTTTTTATTTTTAATTCTTATTATACTTTATTATGACTTTTTGTTTTCTTTAATTTTTAATTCTTATACTTTATTATCACTTTTTGTTTTCTTTTATTTTTAATTCTTATTATACTTTATTATAACTTTTTGTTTTCTTTAATTTTTATTCTCATTATACTTTATTATAACTCTTTGTTTTACTTTCATTTTTAATTTTTATTATATTGTATTATAACTTTTTGTTTTCTTACATTTTTAATTCTTATTATACTTTATTATAACTGTTTGTTTTCTTTCATTTTTAATTCTTATTATACTTTATTATCACTTTTTGTTTTCTTTCATTTTTAATTTTTATTATACTTTATTATAACTTTTTGTTTTCTTTCATTTTTAATTCTTATTATACTTTATTATAACTGTTTTTTTTTTCTTTCATTTTTATTTTTTTATACTTTATTATAACTTTTTGTTTTCTTTCATTTTTAATTCGTATACTTTTTTATAACTTTTTGTTTTCTTTCATTTTTAATTCTTATTATACTGTATTATAACTTTTTATTTTCTTACTTTTTTAATTCTTATTATACTTTATTATCACTTTTTGTTTTCTTTCATTTTAAATTCTTAGATTTTTTTATCACTTTTTACTTTCTTTCATTTTAAATTCTTAGACTTTATTATCACTTTTTGTTTTTTTTCATTTTTAATTCTTATTATACTTTATTATAACTCTTTTTTTCTTTGATTTTTAATTCTTATTATACTTTATTATAACTTTTTGTTTTTATTCATTTTTAATTCTTATACTTTATTATAACTTTTTGTTTTCTTTCATCTTTAATTCTCATTATACTTTATTATAACTTTTTGTTTTCTTTCATTTTTAAGTCTTATACTTTATTATCACTTTTTGTTTTCTTTCATTTTAAATTCTTATAATTTATTATAACTTTTTGTTTTCTTTAATTTTTAATTCTTATACTTTATAATAACTTTTTGTTTTCTTTCATTTTTAATTTTTATTATACTTTATTATAACTTTTTGTTTTCTTTCATGTTTAATCTTTATTATACTTTGTGATAACTTTTAGTTTTCTTTCATTTGTAAGTCTTATTATACTTTATTATAACTCTTTGTTTTCTTTCATTTTTAATTTTTATTATACTTTATTATAACTTTTTGTTTTCTTTCATTTTTAATTCTTATTATATATTATTATAACTGTTTTTTTTCTTTCATTTTTATTTTTTTATACTTTATTATAGCTTTTTGTTTTCTTTCATCTTTAATTCGTATACTTTTTTATAACTTTTTGTTTTCTTTCATTTTTAATTCTTATTATATTGTATTATAACTTTTTGTTTTCTTACATTTTTAATTCTTATTATACTTTATTATAACTGTTTGTTTTCTTTCATTTTTAATTCTTATTATACTTTATTATCACTTTTTGTTTTCTTTCATGTTTAATTCTTATTATACTTTATTATAACTTTTTGTTTTCTTTCATTTTTAATTCTTATTATACTTTATTATAACTGTTTTTTTTTTCTTTCATTTTTATTTTTTTATACTTTATTATAACTTTTTGTTTTCTTTCATTTTTAATTCGTATACTTTTTTATAACTTTTTGTTTTCTTTCATTTTTAATTCTTATTATACTGTATTATAACTTTTTATTTTCTTACTTTTTTAATTCTTATAATACTTTATTATCACTTTTTGTTTTCTTTCATTTTTAGGTCTTATTATACTTCATTATAACTTTTTGTTTTCTTTCATTTTTAATTCTTATAATTTATTATAACTTTCTGTTTTCTTTAATTTGTATTCTTATACTTTATTATAACTTTTTGTTTTCTTTAATTTTTACTTTTTATTATTCTTTATTATAACTCTTTGTTTTCTTTCATTTTTAATTCTTATACTTTTTTATCACTTTTTGTTTTCTTTCATTTTTAATTCTCATACTTTATTATAACATTTTGTTTTCTTTCATTTTTAATTCTTATACTTTATTATCACTTTTTGTTTTCTTTCATTTTTAATTCTTATTATACTTAATTATAACACTTTGTTTTCTTTGATTTTTTATTCTTATTATACTTTATTATAACTCTTTGTTTTCTTTCATTTTAAATTCTTATAATTTATTATAACTTTTTGTTTTCTTTAATTTTTAATTCTTATACTTCATTATCACTTTTTGTTTTCTTTCATTTTCATTCTTATTATACTTTATTATAACTTTTTGATTTCTTTCATTTTAAATTCTTATAATTTATTATAACTTTTTGTTTTCTTTCATTTTCAAGTCTTATTATACTTTATTATCACTTTTTGTTTTCTTTCATTTTAAGTTCTTATAATTTATTATAACTTTTTGTTTTCTTTCATTTTTAATGCTTATTATACTTTATTATAACTTTTTGTTTCCTTTCATTTTTAATTCTTATTATACTTTATTATAACTTTTTGTTTTCTTTCATTTTTAATTTTTATTATACTTTATTATCACTTTTTGTTTTCTTTCATTTTAAATTCTCATTATACTTTATAATTACTTTTTGTTTTTTTTATTTTTAATTCTTATTATACTTTATTATGACTTTTTGTTTTCTTTAATTTTTAATTCTTATACTTTATTATCACTTTTTGTTTTCTTTTATTTTTAATTCTTATTATACTTTATTATAACTTTTTGTTTTCTTTAATTTTTATTCTCATTATACTTTATTATAACTCTTTGTTTTACTTTCATTTTTAATTTTTATTATATTGTATTATAACTTTTTGTTTTCTTACATTTTTAATTCTTATTATACTTTATTATAACTGTTTGTTTTCTTTCATTTTTAATTCTTATTATACTTTATTATCACTTTTTGTTTTCTTTCATTTTTAATTTTTATTATACTTTATTATAACTTTTTGTTTTCTTTCATTTTTAATTCTTATTATACTTTATTATAACTGTTTTTTTTTTCTTTCATTTTTATTTTTTTATACTTTATTATAACTTTTTGTTTTCTTTCATTTTTAATTCGTATACTTTTTTACAACTTTTTGTTTTCTTTCATTTTTAATTCTTATTATACTGTATTATAACTTTTTATTTTCTTACTTTTTTAATTCTTATTATACTTTATTATCACTTTTTGTTTTCTTTCATTTTTAATTCTTATTATACTTCATTATAACTTTTTGTTTTCTTTCATTTTTAATTCTTATAATTTATTATAACTTTCTGTTTTCTTTAATTTGTATTCTTATACTTTATTATAACTTTTTGTTTTCTTTAATTTTTACTTTTTATTATTCTTTATTATAACTCTTTGTTTTATTTCATTTTTAATTCTTATACTTTTTTATCACTTTTTGTTTTCTTTCATTTTTAATTCTTATTATACTTAATTATAACACTTTGTTTTCTTTGATTTTTTATTCTTATTATACTTTATTATAACTCTTTGTTTTCTTTCATTTTAAATTCTTATAATTTATTATAACTTTTTGTTTTCTTTAATTTTTAATTCTTATACTTCATTATCACTTTTTGTTTTCTTTCATTTTCATTCTTATTATACTTTCTTATAACTTTTTGTTTTCTTTCATTTTAAATTCTTATAATTTATTATAACTTTTTGTTTTCTTTAATTTTTAATTCTTATACTTTATAATAACTTTTTGTTTTCTTTCATTTTTAATTTTTATTATACTTTATTATAACTTTTTGTTTTCTTTCATGTGTAATCTTTATTATACTTTATGATAACTTTTAGTTTTCTTTCATTTGTAAGTCCTGTTATACTTTATTATAACTCTTTGTTTTCTTTCATTTTTAATTTTTATAAAACTTTATTATAACTTTTTTTTTCTTTCATTTTTAATTCTTATTATATATTATTATAACTGTTTTTTTTCTTTCATTTTTATTTTTTTATACTTTATTATAGCTTTTTGTTTTCTTTCATCTTTAATTCGTATACTTTTTTATAACTTTTTGTTTTCTTTCATTTTTAATTCTTATTATATTGTATTATAACTTTTTGTTTTCTTACATTTTTAATTCTTAGTATACTTTATTATAACTGTTTGTTTTCTTTCATTTTTAATTCTTATTATACTTTATTATCACTTTTTGTTTTCTTTCATTTTTAATTTTTATTATACTTTATTATCACTTTTTGTTTTCTTTCATTTTTAATTCTTATTATACTTTATTATAACTGT
The DNA here is from genome assembly GCA_963556195.1 of Sepiola atlantica. Classification (NCBI taxonomy): domain Eukaryota; kingdom Metazoa; phylum Mollusca; class Cephalopoda; order Sepiida; family Sepiolidae; genus Sepiola; species Sepiola atlantica. Next base: position 232,337,137 of record OY744515.1, on the reverse strand, counting down.
TTTTTTTTTCTTTCATTTTTATTTTTTTTATACTTTATTATAACTTTTTGTTTTCTTTCATTTTTAATTCGTATACTTTTTTATAACTTTTTGTTTTCTTTCATTTTTAATTCTTATTATACTGTATTATAACTTTTTATTTTCTTACTTTTTTAATTCTTATTATACTTTATTATAACTTTTTATTTTCTTACTTTTTTAATTCTTATTATACTTTATTATAACTGTTTGTTTTCTTTCATTTTTAATTCTTATTATACTTTATTATCACTTTTTGTTTTCTTTCATTTTTAATTCTTATTATACTTCATTATAACTTTTTGTTTTCTTTCATTTTTAATTCTTATTATACTTTATTATAACTCTTTTTTTCTTTGATTTTTAATTCTTATTATACTTTATTATAACTTTTTGTTTTTATTCATTTTTAATTCTTATACTTTATTATAACTTTTTGTTTTCTTTCATTTTTAATTCTCATTATACTTTATTATAACTTTTTGTTTTCTTTCATTTTTAATTCTTATACTTTATTATCACTTTTTGTTTTCTTTAATTTTTAAGTCTTATTATACTTTATTATAACTTTTTGTTTTCTTTAATTTTTAATTTTTATTATACTTTATTATAACTTTTTGTTTTCTTTCATTTTTAATTCTTATACTTTATTATAACTTTTTGTTTTCTTTCATTTTTAATTCTTATACTTTATTATAACTTTTTGTTTTCTTTCATTTTAAATTCTTAGATTTTTTTATCACTTTTTACTTTCTTTCATTTTAAATTCTTAGACTTTATTATCACTTTTTGTTTTTTTTCATTTTTAATTCTTATTATACTTTATTATAACTCTTTTTTTCTTTGATTTTTAATTCTTATTATACTTTATTATAACTTTTTGTTTTTATTCATTTTTAATTCTTATACTTTATTATAACTTTTTGTTTTCTTTCATCTTTAATTCTCATTATACTTTATTATAACTTTTTGTTTTCTTTCATTTTTAATTCTTATACTTTATTATCACTTTTTGTTTTCTTTCATTTTAAATTCTTATAATTTATTATAACTTTTTGTTTTCTTTAATTTTTAATTCTTATACTTTATAATAACTTTTTGTTTTCTTTCATTTTTAATTTTTATTATACTTTATTATAACTTTTTGTTTTCTTTCATGTTTAATCTTTATTATACTTTGTGATAACTTTTAGTTTTCTTTCATTTGTAAGTCTTATTATACTTTATTATAACTCTTTGTTTTCTTTCATTTTTAATTTTTATTATACTTTATTATAACTTTTTGTTTTCTTTCATTTTTAATTCTTATTATATATTATTATAACTGTTTTTTTTCTTTCATTTTTATTTTTTTATACTTTATTATAGCTTTTTGTTTTCTTTCATCTTTAATTCGTATACTTTTTTATAACTTTTTGTTTTCTTTCATTTTTAATTCTTATTATATTGTATTATAACTTTTTGTTTTCTTACATTTTTAATTCTTATTATACTTTATTATAACTGTTTGTTTTCTTTCATTTTTAATTCTTATTATACTTTATTATCACTTTTTGTTTTCTTTCATGTTTAATCTTTATTATACTTTATGATAACTTTTAGTTTTCTTTCATTTGTAAGTCCTGTTATACTTTATTATAACTCTTTGTTTTCTTTCATTTTTAATTTTTATTATACTTTATTATAACTTTTTTTTTTCTTTCATTTTTAATTCTTATTATATATTATTATAACTGTTTTTTTTCTTTCATTTTTATTTTTTTATACTTTATTATAGCTTTTTGTTTTCTTTCATCTTTAATTCGTATACTTTTTTATAACTTTTTGTTTTCTTTCATTTTTAATTCTTATTATATTGTATTATAACTTTTTGTTTTCTTACATTTTTAATTCTTAGTATACTTTATTATAACTGTTTGTTTTCTTTCATTTTTAATTCTTATTATACTTTATTATCACTTTTTGTTTTCTTTCATTTTAAATTTTTATTATACTTTATTATCACTTTTTGTTTTCTTTCATTTTTAATTCTTATTATACTTTATTATAACTGTTTTTTTTTTCTTTCATTTTTATTTTTTTTATACTTTATTATAACTTTTTGTTTTCTTTCATTTTTAATTCGTATACTTTTTTATAACTTTTTGTTTTCTTTCATTTTTAATTCTTATTATACTGTATTATAACTTTTTATTTTCTTACTTTTTTAATTCTTATTATACTTTATTATAACTTTTTATTTTCTTACTTTTTTAATTCTTATTATACTTTATTATAACTGTTTGTTTTCTTTCATTTTTAATTCTTATTATACTTTATTATCACTTTTTGTTTTCTTTCATTTTTAATTCTTATTATACTTCATTATAACTTTTTGTTTTCTTTCATTTTTAATTCTTATTATACTTTATTATAACTCTTTTTTTCTTTGATTTTTAATTCTTATTATACTTTATTATAACTTTTTGTTTTTATTCATTTTTAATTCTAATACTTTATTATAACTTTTTGTTTTCTTTCATTTTTAATTCTCATTATACTTTATTATAACTTTTTGTTTTCTTTCATTTTTAATTCTTATTATACTTTATTATCACTTTTTGTTTTCTTTAATTTTTAAGTCTTATTATACTTTATTATAACTTTTTGTTTTCTTTAATTTTTAATTTTTATTATACTTTATTATAACTTTTTGTTTTCTTTCATTTTTAATTCTTATACTTTATTATAACTTTTTGTTTTCTTTCATTTTTAATTCTTATACTTTATTATAACTTTTTGTTTTCTTTCATTTTAAATTCTTAGATTTTTTTATCACTTTTTACTTTCTTTCATTTTAAATTCTTAGACTTTATTATCACTTTTTGTTTTTTTTCATTTTTAATTCTTATTATACTTTATTATAACTCTTTTTTTCTTTGATTTTTAATTCTTATTATACTTTATTATAACTTTTTGTTTTTATTCATTTTTAATTCTTATACTTTATTATAACTTTTTGTTTTCTTTCATCTTTAATTCTCATTATACTTTATTATAACTTTTTGTTTTCTTTCATTTTTAATTCTTATACTTTATTATCACTTTTTGTTTTCTTTCATTTTAAATTCTTATAATTTATTATAACTTTTTGTTTTCTTTAATTTTTAATTCTTATACTTTATAATAACTTTTTGTTTTCTTTCATTTTTAATTTTTATTATACTTTATTATAACTTTTTGTTTTCTTTCATGTTTAATCTTTATTATACTTTGTGATAACTTTTAGTTTTCTTTCATTTGTAAGTCTTATTATACTTTATTATAACTCTTTGTTTTCTTTCATTTTTAATTTTTATTATACTTTATTATAACTTTTTGTTTTCTTTCATTTTTAATTCTTATTATATATTATTATAACTGTTTTTTTTCTTTCATTTTTATTTTTTTATACTTTATTATAGCTTTTTGTTTTCTTTCATCTTTAATTCGTATACTTTTTTATAACTTTTTGTTTTCTTTCATTTTTAATTCTTATTATATTGTATTATAACTTTTTGTTTTCTTACATTTTTAATTCTTATTATACTTTATTATAACTGTTTGTTTTCTTTCATTTTTAATTCTTATTATACTTTATTATCACTTTTTGTTTTCTTTCATTTTTAATTTTTATTATACTTTATTATAACTTTTTGTTTTCTTTCATTTTTAATTCTTATTATACTTTATTATAACTGTTTTTTTTTTCTTTCATTTTTATTTTTTTATACTTTATTATAACTTTTTGTTTTCTTTCATTTTTAATTCGTATACTTTTTTATAACTTTTTGTTTTCTTTCATTTTTAATTCTTATTATACTGTATTATAACTTTTTATTTTCTTACTTTTTTAATTCTTATAATACTTTATTATCACTTTTTGTTTTCTTTCATTTTTAGGTTTTATTATACTTCATTATAACTTTTTGTTTTCTTTCATTTTTAATTCTTATAATTTATTATAACTTTCTGTTTTCTTTAATTTGTATTCTTATACTTTATTATAACTTTTTGTTTTCTTTAATTTTTACTTTTTATTATTCTTTATTATAACTCTTTGTTTTCTTTCATTTTTAATTCTTATACTTTTTTATCACTTTTTGTTTTCTTTCATTTTTAATTCTCATACTTTATTATAACATTTTGTTTTCTTTCATTTTTAATTCTTATACTTTATTATCACTTTTTGTTTTCTTTCATTTTTAATTCTTATTATACTTAATTATAACACTTTGTTTTCTTTGATTTTTTATTCTTATTATACTTTATTATAACTCTTTGTTTTCTTTCATTTTAAATTCTTATAATTTATTATAACTTTTTGTTTTCTTTAATTTTTAATTCTTATACTTCATTATCACTTTTTGTTTTCTTTCATTTTCATTCTTATTATACTTTATTATAACTTTTTGATTTCTTTCATTTTAAATTCTTATAATTTATTATAACTTTTTGTTTTCTTTCATTTTCAAGTCTTATTATACTTTATTATCACTTTTTGTTTTCTTTCATTTTAAGTTCTTATAATTTATTATAACTTTTTGTTTTCTTTCATTTTTAATGCTTATTATACTTTATTATAACTTTTTGTTTCCTTTCATTTTTAATTCTTATTATACTTTATTATAACTTTTTGTTTTCTTTCATTTTTAATTTTTATTATACTTTATTATAACTCTTTGTTTTCTTTCATTTTAAATTCTCATTATACTTTATAATTACTTTTTGTTTTTTTTATTTTTAATTCTTATTATACTTTATTATGACTTTTTGTTTTCTTTAATTTTTAATTCTTATACTTTATTATCACTTTTTGTTTTCTTTCATTTTTAATTCTTATTATACTTTATTATAACTTTTTGTTTTCTTTAATTTTTATTCTTATTATACTTTATTATAACTCTTTGTTTTACTTTCATTTTTAATTTTTATTATACTTTATTATAACTTTTTGTTTTCTTTCATTTTTAATTCTTATTATACTTCATTATAACTTTTTGTTTTCTTTAATTTTTATTCTTATTATACTTTATTATAACTTTTTTTTTTCTTTCATTTTTAATTCTTATTATACTTTATTATATCTTTTTTTTTCTTTCATTTTTAATTTGTATTATATTTATTATAACTCTTTGTTTTCTTTCATTTTTAATTCTCATTATACTTTATAATTACTTTTTGTTTTTTTTATTTTTAATTCTTATTATACTTTATTATGACTTTTTTTTTCTTTGATTTTTAATTCTTATACTTTATTATCACTTTTTGTTTTCTTTCATTTTTAATTCTTATTATACTTTATTATAACTTTTTGTTTTTATTCATTTTTAATTCTTATTATACTTTATTATAACTCTTTGTTTTCTTTCATTTTTACGTCTTATTATACTTTATTATAACTTTTTGTTTTCTTTCATTTTTAATTCTTATTATACTTTATTATAACTTTTTGTTTTCTTTCATTTTTAATTATTATTATACTTTATTATAACTCTTAGTTTTCTTTCATTTTTTAATTTTTATTATACTTTATTGTAACTTTTTGTTGTCTTTCATTGTAAATTCTTATTATACTTAATTATAACTGTTTGTTTTCTTTCATTTTTAATTCTGATACTTTATTATAACTTTTTGTTTTCTTTCATTTTTAATTCTTATTATACTTTATTATAACTTTTGTTTTTCTTTCATTTTTAATTCTTATTATACTTTATTATAACTTTTTGTTTTCTTTCATTTTAAATTCTTATAATTTATTATAACTTTTTGTTTTCTTTAATTTTTAATTCTTATACTTTATTATCACTTTTTGTTTTCTTTCATTTTTAATTCTTATTATTCTTTATTATAACTTTTTGATTTCTTTCATTTTAAATTCTTATAATTTATTATAACTTTTTGTTTTCTTTCATTTTTAAGTCTTATTATACTTTATTATCACTTTTTGTTTTCTTTCATTTTAAATTCTTATAATTTATTATAACTTTTTGTTTTCTTTCATTTTTTCTTATACTTTATTATCACTTTTTGTTTTCTTTTATTTTTAATTTTTATTATACTTTATTATAACTTTTTGTTTTTATTCATTTTTAATTCTTATTATACTTTATTATAACTTTTTGTTTTCTTTCATTTTTACTTTTTATTATACTTTATTATATCTCTTTGTTTTCTTTCATTTTTAATATTATACTTTATTATAACTTTTTGTTTTCTTTCATTTTTAATTCTTATACTTTATTATGACTTTTTGGTTTCTTTCATTTTTAATTCTTATTATACTTTATTATAACTTTTTGTTTTCTTTCATTTTTTATTTTTATTGTACTTTATTATAACTCTTTGTTTTCTTTAATTTTTAATTTTTATTGTACTTTATTATAACTATTTGTTTTCTTTCATTTTTAATTCTTATACTTTATTATAACTTTTTGTTTTCTTTCAAATTTGATTCTTATACTTTATTATAACTTTTTGTTTTCTTTCATTTTTAATTCTTATTATACTTTATTATAACTTTTTGTTTTCTTTCATTGTTAATTCTTATTATACTTTATTATAACTTTTTTTTTTCATTTTTAATTCTTATTATACTTTATTATAACTTTTTGTTTTCTTTTATTTTTAATTCTTATTATACTTTATTATAACTTTTAGTTTTCTTTCATTTTTAATTCTTATTATACTTTATTATCACTTTTTGTTTTCTTTCATTTTTAATTCTTATTATACTTTATTATAACTTTTTGTTTTCTTTCATTTTTAATTCTTGTTATACTTTATTATCACTTTTTGTTTTCTTTCATTTTTAATTCTTATTATACTTTATTATAACTTTTTGTTTTCTTTCATTTTTAATTTTAATTATACTTTACTATAACTCTTTGTTTTCTTTCATTTTAAATGATCATTATACTTTATAATTACTTTTTGTTTTTTTTATTTTTAATTCTTATTATACTTTATTATGACTTTTTGTTTTCTTTAATTTTTAATTCTTATACTTTATTATAACTTTTTGTTTTCTTTCATTTTTAATTCTTATTATACTTTATTATAACTTTTAGTTTTCTTTGATTTTTAATTCTTATTATACTTTATTATAACTCTTTGATTTCTTTCATTTTTAATTCTTATTATACTTTATTATAACTTTTTATTTTCTTTCATTTTGAATTCTTATACTTTATTATAACTGTTTGTTTTCTTTCTTTTTGAATTCTTATTATACTTTATTATAACTTTTTGTTTTCTTTCATTTTTAATTCTTATTATACTTTATTATAACTGTTTGTTTTCTTTCATTTTTAATTCTTATTATACTTTATTATAACTGTTTGTTTTCTTTCTTTTTTAATTCTTATTATACTTTATTATAACTTTTTGTTTTCTTTCATTTTTAATTCTTGTTATACTTTATTATCACTTTTTGTTTTCTTTCATTTTTAATTCTTATTATACTTTATTATAACTTTTTGTTTTCTTTCATTTTTAATTTTTATTATACTTTATTATAACTTTTTGTTTTCTTTCATTTTTAATTCTTATTATACTTTATTATAACTTTTTGTTTTCTTTCATTTTTAATTCTTATTATACTTTATTATAACTTTTTGTTTTCTTTCATTTTTAATTTTTATTATACTTTACTATAACTCTTTGTTTTCTTTCATTTTAAATGATCATTATACTTTATAATTACTTTTTATTTTTTTCATTTCTAATTCTTATTATACTTTATTATGACTTTTTGTTTTCTTTAATTTTTAATTCTTATACTTTATTATCACTTTTTGTTTTCTTTCATTTTTAATTCTTATTATACTTTATTATAACTTTTTGTTTTCTTTCATTTTTAATTTTTATTATACTTTATTATAACTTTTTGTTTTCTTTCATTTTTAATTCTTATTATACTTTTATATAACTTTTTGTTTTCTTTAATTTTTATTCTAATTATACTTTATTATAACTTTTTGTTTTCTTTCATTTTTAATTCTTATTATACTTTATAATTACTTTTTGTTTTTTTTATTTTTAATTCTTATTATACTTTATTATGACTTTTTTTTTCTTTGATTTTTAATTCTTATACTTTATTATCACTTTTTGTTTTCTTTCATTTTTAATTCTTATTATACTTTATTATAACTTTTTGTTTTCTTTAATTGTTAAGTCTTATTATACTTTATTATAACTTTTTGTTTTCTTTCATTTTTAAGTCTTATTATACTTTATTATAACTTTTTGTTTTTTTTCATTTTTAAGTCTTATTATACTTTATTATAACTTTTTGTTTTCTTTCATTTTTAAGTCTCATTATACTTTATTATAACTTTTTGTTTTCTTTCATTTTTAATTTTTATTATACTTTATTATAACTTTTTGTTTTCTTTCATTTTTAATTCTTATACTTTATTATAACTGTTTGTTTTCTTTCATTTTTAATTCTTAGACTTTATTATCACTTTTTGTTTTCTTTCATTTTTAATTCTTAGACTTTATTATCACTTTTTGTTTTCTTTCATTTTTAATTCTAATTATACTTTATTATAACTCTTTTTTTCTTTGATTTTTACTTCTTATTATACTTTATTATAACTTTTTGTTTTCTTTCATTTTTAATTCTTATTATACTTTATTATCACTTTTTGTTTTCTTTAATTTTCAAGTCTTATTATACTTTATTATAACTTTTTGTTTTCTTTAATTTTTAATTTTTATTATACTTTATTATAACTTTTTGTTTTCTTTCATTTTTAATTCTTATACTTTATTATAACTGTTTGTTTTCTTTCATTTTTAATTCTTATACTTTATTATAACTTTTTGTTTTCTTTCATTTTTAATTCTTAGACTTTATTATCACTTTTTGTTTTCTTTCATTTTTAATTCTTATTATACTTTATTATAACTCTTTTTTTCTTTGATTTTTAATTCTTATTATACTTTATTATAACTTTTTGTTTTTATTAATTTTTAATTCTTATACTTTATTATAACTTTTTGTTTTCTTTCATTTTTAATTCTCATTATACTTTATTATAACGTTTTGTTTTCTTTCATTTTTAATTCTTATTATACTTTATTATAACTTTTTGTTTTCTTTCATTTTTAATTCTTATACTTTATTATCACTTTTTGTTTTCTTTCATTTTAAATTCTTATAATTTATTATAACTTTTTGTTTTCTTTAATTTTTAATTCTTATACTTTATAATAACTTTTTGTTTTCTTTCATTTTTAATTTTTTTTATACTTTATTATAACTTTTTGTTTTCTTTCATGTGTAATCTTTATTATACTTTATGATAACTTTTAGTTTTCTTTCATTTGTAAGTCTTATTATACTTTATTATAACTCTTTGTTTTCTTTCATTTTTAATTTTTATTATACTTTATTATAACTTTTTTTTTTCTTTCATTTTTAATTCTTATTATATATTATTATAACTGTTTTTTTTCTTTCATTTTTATTTTTTTATACTTTATTATAGCTTTTTGTTTTCTTTCATCTTTAATTCGTATACTTTTTTATAACTTTTTGTTTTCTTTCATTTTTAATTCTTATTATATTGTATTATAACTTTTTGTTTTCTTACATTTTTAATTCTTAGTATACTTTATTATAACTGTTTGTTTTCTTTCATTTTTAATTCTTATTATACTTTATTATCACTTTTTGTTTTCTTTCATTTTTAATTTTTATTATACTTTATTATCACTTTTTGTTTTCTTTCATTTTTAATTCTTATTATACTTTATTATAACTGTTTTTTTTTTCTTTCATTTTTATTTTTTTTATACTTTATTATAACTTTTTGTTTTCTTTCATTTTTAATACGTATACTTTTTTATAACTTTTTGTTTTCTTTCATTTTTAATTCTTATTATACTGTATTATAACTTTTTATTTTCTTACTTTTTTAATTCTTATTATACTTTATTATAACTTTTTATTTTCTTACTTTTTTAATTCTTATTATACTTTATTATAACTGTTTGTTTTCTTTCATTTTTAATTCTTATTATACTTTATTATCACTTTTTGTTTTCTTTCATTTTTAATTCTTATTATACTTCATTATAACTTTTTGTTTTCTTTCATTTTTAATTCTTATTATACTTTATTATAACTCTTTTTTTCTTTGATTTTTAATTCTTATTATACTTTATTATAACTTTTTGTTTTTATTCATTTTTAATTCTTATACTTCATTATAACTTTTTGTTTTCTTTCATTTTTAATTCTAATTATACTTTATTATAACTTTTTGTTTTCTTTCATTTTTAATTCTTATTATACTTTATTATCACTTTTTGTTTTCTTTAATTTTTAAGTCTTATTATACTTTATTATAACTTTTTGTTTCCTTTCATTTTTAATTTTTATTATACTTTATTATAACTTTTTGTTTTCTTTCATTTTTAATTCTTATACTTTATTATAACTTTTTGTTTTCTTTCATTTTTAATTCTTATACTTTATTATAACTTTTTGTTTTCTTTCATTTTAAATTCTTAGATTTTATTATCACTTTTTACTTTCTTTCATTTTAAATTCTTAGACTTTATTATCACTTTTTGTTTGTTTTAATTTTTAATTCTTATTATACTTTATTATAACTCTTTTTTTCTTTGATTTTTAATTCTTATTATACTTTATTATAACTTTTTGTTTTTATTCATTTTTAATTCTTATACTTTATTATAACTTTTTGTTTTCTTTCATCTTTAATTCTCATTATACTTTATTATAACTTTTTGTTTTCTTTCATTTTTAATTCTTATACTTTATTATCACTTTTTGTTTTCTTTCATTTTAAATTCTTATAATTTATTATAACTTTTTGTTTTCTTTAATTTTTAATTCTTATACTTTATAATAACTTTTTGTTTTCTTTCATTTTTAATTTTTATTATACTTTATTATAACTTTTTGTTTTCTTTCATGTTTAATCTTTATTATACTTTGTGATAACTTTTAGTTTTCTTTCATTTGTAAGTCTTATTATACTTTATTATAACTCTTTGTTTTCTTTCATTTTTAATTTTTATTATACTTTATTATAACTTTTTGTTTTCTTTCATTTTTAATTCTTATTATATATTATTATAACTGTTTTTTTTTTCTTTCATTTTTATTTTTTTATACTTTATTATAACTTTTTGTTTTCTTTCATTTTTAATTCGTATACTTTTTTATAACTTTTTGTTTTCTTTCATTTTTAATTCTTATTATACTGTATTATAACTTTTTATTTTCTTACTTTTTTAATTCTTATTATACTTTATTATCACTTTTTGTTTTCTTTCATTTTTAATTCTTATTATACTTCATTATAACTTTTTGTTTTCTTTCATTTTTAATTCTTATAATTTATTATAACTTTCTGTTTTCTTTAATTTGTATTCTTATACTTTATTATAACTTTTTGTTTTCTTTAATTTTTACTTTTTATTATTCTTTATTATAACTCTTTGTTTTCTTTCATTTTTAATTCTTATACTTTTTTATCACTTTTTGTTTTCTTTCATTTTTAATTCTCATACTTTATTATAACATTTTGTTTTCTTTCATTTTTAATTCTTATACTTTATTATCACTTTTTGTTTTCTTTCATTTTTAATTCTTATTATACTTAATTATAACACTTTGTTTTCTTTGATTTTTTATTCTTATTATACTTTATTATAACTTTTTGTTTTCTTTCATTTTTAATTCTTATTATACTTTATTATAACTTTTTGTTTTTGTTATTTTTAATTCTTATACTTTATTATCACGTTTTGTTTTCTTTCATTTTTAATTCTTATAATTTATTATAACTATTTGTTTTCTTTCATTTTTAATTCTTATACTTTATTATAACTTTTTGTTTTCTTTCATTTTTAATTTTTTTTATACTTTATTATCACTTTTTGTTTTCTTTCATTTTTAATTCGTATACTTTTTTATAACTTTTAGTTTTCTTTGATTTTTAATTCTTATTATACTGTATTATAACTTTTTTTTTCTTACATTTTTAATTCTTATTATACTTTATTATAACTTTTTGTTTTCTTTCATTTTTAATTCTTATTATACTTTATTATAACTCTTTGTTTTCTTTCATTTTTAATTCTTATACTTTATTATCACTTTTTGTTTTCTTTCATTTTTAATTCTTATAATTTATTATAACTTTCTGTTTTCTTTAATTTTTATTCTTATACTTTATTATAACTGTTTGTGTTCTTTCATTTTTAATTCTTATTATACTTTATTATAACTTTTTTTTTCTCTCATTTTTAAGTCTCATTATACTTTATGATAACTTTTTGTTTTCTTTCATTTTTAATTCTTATTGTACTTTATTATAACTGTTTGTTTTCTTTCATTTTTAAATCTTATTATACTTCATTATAACTTTTTGTTTTCTTTCATTTTTTATTTTTATTATACTTTATTATAACTCTTTGCTTTCTTTCATTTTTAATTCTTATTATACTTTATTATAACTTTTTGTTTTCTTTCATTTTTAATTCTTATTATACTTTATTATAACTTTTTGTTTTCTTTCATTTTTAATTCTTATACTTTATTATAACTTATTGTTTTCTTTTCATTTTTAATTCTTATTATACTTTATTATAACTGTTTGTTTTCTTTAATTTTTAATTTTTTTATACTTTTTTATAACTTTTAGTTTTCTTTCATTTTTAATTCTTATTATACTGTATTTTAACTTTTTGTTTTCTTTCATTTTTAATTCTTATTATACTTTATTATAACTTTTTGTTTTTCTTTTATTTTTAATTCTTATACTTTATTATAACTTTTGGTTTTCTTTCATGTTTAATTCTTATTATACTTTATTATAACTTTTTTTTAAAATTCTTATTATACTTTATTATCACTTTTTGTTTTCTTTCATTTTTAATTTTTATTATACTTTATTATAACTGTTTGTTTTCTTACATTTTTAATTTTATTATACTTTATTAACTTTTTTGTTTTCTTTTATTTTGAATTCTTATACTTTATTATAACTTTTTATTTTCCTTCATTTTTAATTCTTGTTATACTTTATTATAACTTTTAGTTTTCTTTCATTTTTAATTCTTATTATACTTTATTATAACTTTTTGTTTTCTTTCATTTTTAATTTTTATTATACTTTATTATAACTGTTTGTTTTCTTTCATTTTTAATTCTTATACTTTATTATAACTGTTTGTTTTCTTTCATTTTTAATTCTTATTATACTTTATTATAACTTTTTATTTTCTTATCATAGTATTCTTTTTCTGTTATTCTGGACGGTGGGGCTGGAAGAGTGTCCATTACGAGTAAATGACAAAAATCATAGAAGTGCACGTGACAATATTGTCGATCAGTCGTCGGTTTAATTCAAACTATATAACCTTGTTTTTGCTATTGGGGAATTTCGAAGTATTTTTTATTAACTAGAGTAATAATTGATCTCGGATTAGAGAGAAATAATCATTTTATTTCTTGGGAGTTGGTAAGTGAGAAATAACTTATGGTAAAATACAGAGGATATCATCCATTACTGTCAGATGGGTTTTCTCTTGTTGATATTTTAAGGAAACTAAAAGTACCTAATAAGGCAATGACAACAGCCACTTATCTACCTGGACTGCATATATCGGACAATTTGTGTGGTCGAGTTTCAAATCGGGAAGGTATAATCTCACTATTGCTGGGGTAACGGTTGGAGATGGAAACAGATGACGAAGTGTTTTTCTGTGAATGAGTTTCGAAAAAAGGGGGAATCTCCTTCTTCCCACTGAGGTAACAGTGAGAGATGGAAACAGATTAAAAAGACGAGGGGGCGGATTAAACATACACATGACCATTCTTCCATTATAAGAGTGAATTGGAAATGTCTAATATGGAAAGTAATTATAGTGAGAATATATTTTTCTGTTGTTGAATTGAAATCTGTTGAGGGAGGTGGTGAAGTCACTTCAAGTCTCAACACATCTAATTCTCAATATAAGGAAAGTGTAACATGTCGATAGACTATATTTTGCTCACCCATCAAAATAACGCCATTTAAGGACGCATTCCAGACTTGGGTGGAAATTGCAAAAACCAAAATCGTCCACAACTTAGTAATATTACCAGTCCAAAACACAGATATTAGAAGTTAAAAGTGAGACGCTTTTGAGCAAACATAGTCTTGTATCTTTTACCATAATAATTATTTTTTTTATATAAAAACACACAACCGAATGTGTCCATTATTATTTTTGCTTGAAATTGCCTTCACCCCTCAGAGGTACATACTTTGAAGACCAGGGCCGGACGATTACCCTCTTGATCTTATCACAACTTGAGGAAAGTGGTAATTAAAGAACCTTTCAACACTGATGATCTTCATTAGAACAGCAACCTTTATTCAAACAGGTACCGAGTGACAAACCGTAAAGCAGGAACGGCAGACTTCGGGGACGTCTTGAGAGGGTGGTAGACAGGGTTTCAACTCTTAATGTGTAGTGGCATTAGTAAAGTATGAAGAGTGTGTTGTGGGGGAGACCATTGTATCTCGTTGTGGGAGAAATAAGATCATTCTTTCAAACAACTACAAGGTTCGCCTGATCTAATGCAATTGGCTTACAATACCTCTTCACATCCCTGATATTGTTAAGTCACTTCCAGTGGCGAGTTCTTTATATACAGTGGCAGTGTTCTGCTGAAGTATGGGAATTAATTTTGCATATCTATCTATGCAGGACAGCTGGTGTAAGCATGTTTTGAGGATTGCCCGATGGTATCTTCAAGCAAAGTCCTAAATATGATGGCTTCCATATTAAGCAGAAAATTTGGCATGCCAAGTGACTCCATTCAGAAGCATTACGGTTGGCAAAATCAGCCGGTATTTTCGCTCTGTTGGTGAGATGTTGGATGGAAGCCTGGAGTACATACAATGTGAGATGTCAGACTTGTTTCAGATTTAACTCTGATGCAATTGACCTATACAGGTGTCGCTAATCCATATTTTGGACTTAACACATCTGATTAAGAGGTCATTCCTTAACATGGATGGAAATCACCAAGTATCTCGGTATCGAGATCTTCAATCACCAAGCACTCAAAATGGCATGTCGTCTTCTGCTTCTCCAGAGTGAACCTGGTTTCTCCAATCACATTGAGTAGTGAAGAGCTGTCTGTTTGCCATGTGCTTGACTGTGGGATGTCAAATCATGTGGTCCAAGACGATCCTCACTGTGTGGTGATATGAGAACATGCCAATTATTATATTGTTATGACGTGGTCATTCACTGAAATAAGAAGTAATACGAGCAAGGAGGACAGAGGTCAAAAAGGACATAACTCGATGTTACTGGATCGGTCGCCCGGTGCAAGAACGATTACGCGTAAAGCTTCTGTTTATATACAAAGAAAGAACAAGGGAGATAATTACAGATTACAAATGATTACAGTGCAAGGGAAATAACCGTTGTCATTTCCAAAATGTACGATTGAATATTACACCTCTCTCTACCTCAATTAAATGTACGCGTGCATACGTATGGTAATGGGAGGGAGTGCAGTCCATTATTGTCCATCATTTATGTATGCAATATTGTCCATGGAAATTCTCTGATTTCATAAGGAAACCCTCAAAGTATATTTCACCGATTAGACAATTGTCTCAGTCGAAAGGAATCGTTTTTTTCCTTTCTTTTTTTGTAAAATACATAATTGAAAACTACTTACGTCGTCTGCAAAATGGGAGGGAATCGACTTTCGATTCTTCAGAATCAGAATCTGTTTTTTCTTCAGGGGAGCTGATGGAATTTCTAAGACAGAATAGAAACTTTACTCACTTATCTAACTATCTGATATAGTCCTCGAGGCGTATTGGTGAAGTCGTTTCCGCGTTGACTTGCGTCTTACCATTGGTGGGTTATGTGTTGGTGTTGCCAGTGTGGGCGGCACTCGCGTCTGGCCTTCGTGTCTGGAGTCTGAGTTTTCCTGTTGTGGATGTGAGTATAACTCATCTTCAGAGTCTGATTCTACACTTTCTCTGGGAGAGCTATCTGAACTTATTCGCTAAAAGAGAGAGGAATTTCGGGTTATTTGGTAATCTTCTCTTTGTGCTGTCACCATCCTACATTTATACCGATAATCGTCAGTTGTTTCGGGTCGAACGGGGGGGATAGCTTGTTGAGACGTTTCTGCCTGACAAGTACTTTGTCAACTAGGCAGAGAGGAGAGGCCTTTGTCTTTCTTTTTGTGTCGACGTAGGTCTTCATTTTCCTCTTCCCTCGTGCATCACATAGCGATGTGAGTGTGAATCGACTTTGGCATGGGTTCTTTCAGAACAGCAGGTATGCCGATTTTCATCTTCCTTCCGGTGAGGGCTTCGAATGGAGAAGTTTTGGTTGTACTGTGGGGGTGGCCCTGTATTGCCTTAGAAAATGGATTAGTTGGGTTTTTCAGTTCAGGCCCTCCACAGTGGTGGCGCGAACATACTTGTTTAGTGTTCTCATAAACCGTTGGACCTCTCCATTCGCCTCTGGCTACGCAGGGGTAACTCTTATGTGGCGGTATCCTGCTTGGGTGGCAAAATCATTGAATTCCTGCCCTTGGAAGGGGGGACCATTGTCAGACTTGACAATATCGGGGTATCCTTGTCTGGCAAAGATTTCGTCGAGGTGGGGAATGACCACTTTTGCTGATGTCGAGGGGAGTATCTCTACTTCTGGGAATCTGCTGTAGTCGTCGATGACGACTAGCACATAATCTCCAGATGGGAAAGGACCTGCAAAGTCCAAGGAGATTTCAGTCCATGGGGCAGCAGGGAGTGGAGGGGTGCGTATGGGCTCACGGTGTGATGATGTTGAGTTGGAAGCTTGACAAGGGATGCAGTTGCGC
Source organism: Sepiola atlantica (assembly GCA_963556195.1). NCBI lineage: Eukaryota > Metazoa > Mollusca > Cephalopoda > Sepiida > Sepiolidae > Sepiola > Sepiola atlantica. The sequence continues at coordinate 232,320,207 of OY744515.1, read as the reverse complement.
ACTGTCTCCTCCACCAGCTTGTCAATTCCATGGAACCAGACCTTTTCCCTCATTAGCTGCTTCGTCTTAACAATACCCTGGTGTGTGCGGTGGGCTATATCTACGGTTCTTTTCTGCAGGGTGGACGGGACCACCAGGCGGTGACCTCGAAGGATGAGACCATCATATGCAGATAGTTAATCTTTGACATGTGTGAGACTGGATAACTGCGGGTCGTTCTATTTTCCAACTGAAAGTGCAATCATCACTTTCTGTAGCAAGGGTTTTTTTTCCCGTGGCTAGCTTCATCTCTTCGAGGGTGATCGACTTAGGTTTGGAATGGTGAGCCACGTATCTTATATACGCCTCAGCCGAATTGTCTCTTTCGGGTTTGTGGTGAGGATGTCGGCTGAGGTAGTCGGCGGGGTTCTGGTCATCTTTTCCCGGCCGGTATACCAAGCTATACTCATATTGCATGAAGTGTAGGATCCAGCGTTCGAATCTGGACGTAGCTGGTTTGAGACTTTTCACAATAGCGAGAAGTGGTTTGTGGTCGGTGGTGATGGTGAACCTTGACCCATACAAATAAAAATGAAAATGCTCAGTAGCGTATACAACGGCTAGCATTTCTCTTTCCGTCTGCGAGTATCGCTGTTCCACATCTGTGAGAGCACGGCTGGCGTAACACAAGACTTTCCCGTCTTGTGTAAGCATTGCCCCTAGTCCAATCGAGCTCGCGTCTACCAGGATATTTGTCTCCTTGTTCTGATCGAAGAAGCCCATAACTCCAGCTCCAGCTAGGGCCTTTTTAAAAATGTTATCACTGCCTTCTCTTCTGTCTCGGACCACCTCCATTCTCTGTCTTTTCTTGTGAGTTGTCGGAGTGGCTCGGTGACAGTGGCATAGTGCGGCATAAACCTGGCTACAGATTGGACCATGCCCAGGAATGAGCGCACTTCTCCAACGTTGGTGGGCGATTTGCAGTTTGCAATTGCTGCAATTTTGTCTGGGTCTGGTGATACCTCTTTTTACTGAAGGTATGTCCAAAAAAAGTGATCTGTTTCACCGAGAAAAGGCACTTTTTCCCTGTTTAGCCTGGCCCCGGCATTCTGTAGTCGTTCCAGTGTGGACCTCAAACTGGCATCATGTGAGGCTTGGCCACGTCTGTAGACAATAATGTCGTCTGAGAGGTTTTTGACCCCTGGAATGCCCCTCAAAATATCCGCGATGGCCTTTTGAAATATTTCAGAGGCTGCATTTACTCCGAACAAAAGTCTCTTGTATCGGAATAGTCCAGCATGTGTGGTGAACGTGGTGATGTATCTGCTGGACTCCCCTAGCTCTAACTGGTGGTATGCGCGCGACATGTCTAGCTTGCTGAACACCTTTGAGGTGTTTAAATCTGCAAACAATTCATCCACGGTCGGCATGGGATGTTTGACTCTTTGAATAGCTTCGTTTGCTTTTCTCATATCTATGCAGATTCGCATGCCACTCGGTTTTTTGGGGACTATCACCACGGGACTTACCCAGGGGGTAGGCCCAGTAACATCCTCAATCACGTCCATCTCCTTGAGGCGTTTGAGTTCCAACTCAACGTCCTTCCTCACGTGAAATGATATTCTCCGTTGTCTCTGTGTCACCGGTGGGACCGAAGTATCAATGTGCAGTTTAACAGTGGGTCCAGAAATCTTTCCCATCTTTCCGTTGAATAATGAGGGGAATTCATCTGGGATAGATGTTGTCACATTAAACGTAAAATTAAAGGATATCATATCCAGTGCCTCAGCAGAGTGGGCACCGAGTAAATTTTGTAAATCGTGTCCGAAGAAGGGGTTTTCATTGTCGATGACGAACATTTTTGCTTTGCAGCGTTTTCCTTTAAATTCAATGGGGGTATTGATGAATCCACGGACTGGCATGGCTTTCCTGGACCGATAGGCAAATATCTGTGTAGCAGTGCTGTGTATTTTCGGCCTGTACTGGAGACCGTCGTACGTGCGTCCAGACTTTATATTTACACTGGCACCGGTATCCAAAACGAAGGTCACTGGGGAGTCATTAACGAGGATGGTGGCAGTGGGTGTTTTTGTCGACGTAGGAGTTTTTACTATGTAGACACATTCATCACTCGACGTAGAAAGGGATTCAATATCATTCCGATATGAGTAAGAAATTTGTCTTACCGGTTTGAATTGCATACTTTTGCGAAGTGGTTCTTTTTCCGGCATTTTCTACATTCTTGTCCCTTAGCAGGACACATCACATGTGTTGCTGAGTATCCACAGTAGTGACAGACATGTTCGGCGTCTTTGCCACGTGGCTGGGTCCTCGGAGTAAACTTGCGATTACTGCCTTGTCCGTATTCGTAGTTGCGTTTATCGTCGGTATTTTTTTCTTTTTCTCTGCGTGTGTACTGCCTGCGGTCTCGTTTATTATGACGACAGGGCACTAACCACCTCTTGTCTTTCGATGTCTGCGGCACGTGTGCGAGCTAATTCAATTGCTCTCACCTCGTCTAACACTTGTTTGAGTGTGGAGTCATCTCGTAGTGCCCTTCGTCTAACCTTAGTGGATGAACAGCCTTAGACGATCTGTACGAGTATCTCCCGATCTGTATCCATGAAGTCACACGTGGACGCTAATGTCCTCAATCTCGCATGAAATGAGTCTAGATTTTCGTCAACATTCTGCGATGCGCGTCGAAATTTGAAGATCTCATAAGACATATTTCTTTGCGGTATGAAATAGTCGGTCAATGACTTCTTTGCTACTTCGTATGAGTTTGGTATTTTTGATCCATCCGATTCGACGGTTGCACCAACGCCTTTTTGTATCTCCGTAAAATTGTGGAAAATATCAAAAACTTCGTCACCGGCGAAGTGAAGTAAGCACGCTTTCTTCTTACCGTCCCCTCGAATATCGAAAGCCACGAACAGATTCTCAAGTTTGTCCAACCACTTTTGCCAACGATTACCGTTGGTACTCGGATTTTCGTGGACGCTAAAACTTTGAAAATGCATTGGACCGTTGTGAGACATTCTGGGGTTTTTTCTTGAATAAAAAAAAATGTGGATATTTCTTCGTATTTTTTTTTTTTTTTGAATAAAAAAAACGCTAGCTCGTATGTTCGAACACTTTGTACGTTTTTTTTTCGTTTAAATTCTCGTCACCAGTTATTATGTTGTTATGACGTGGTCATTCACTGAAATAAGAAGCAAGGAGGACATAGGTCAAAAAGGACACAACTCGATGTTACTGGATCGGTCGCCCGGTGCATAAGAACGATTACGCGTAAGGCTTCTGTTTATATACAAAGAAAGAACAAGAGAGATAATTACAGATTACAAATGATTACAGTGCAAGGGAAATAACCGTTGTCATTTCCAAAATGTACGATTGAATATTACACTGTTAGGATCGCAGGTCGTGTTCCCCCGATTATTAACGTGTTCGTTTTATCAAGCATGCAAAGACAGAGTAATAATTAATAAACAAAATGAGTTAGTTCAAATAAGGTTTATTGAACGCGTGTGTACGTGGAATGATGAAGTGTGTGATGTATACATGTGTGTCGATGGAAAAACAGTTCTTGAAAAGGTATAAGAAGAAATGAATCCGGCGTGGGGAAAGTCTTTGAAAGCCGTACACAAGGAAAATGAGTTGAGAACTCTTACCGTTGTTTGACCACGTGTTGATGGAAGAAACGTGTGTTGGTAATTGTTATGTCGAGACCAGTTCAAGATAAAAGCGTGAGACGAAGCGCTAGTGTATTAGCGTCGTTCTGTCGAGGCCAATTGAGTAGGAAAGGAAAAGAGATACGGAGCGCTAGTGTCAGCGTCTTCTGCCGAGGCTGGTTGAGTAAAGAAGAGAAGAGAAGAGAAGAGAGAGAGACGGAGCGCCAGTGTCGTTCTGTCGAGGCTTGTTGACAAGAGAAGAGGTGGAATTTCCGTTTGCACCTGGTTGTATAGTCCGAAGGGCAGATAACTATGGTGTCGCTTTCCAGCGCCACCTGTTGGTGAAAAAGCGACACCTAACGGCCAACCGGTGTAGTTATGTTTTGAAAGGAGGAGGTAACTTCTACAACACTAATGTAGTGGTGACTTCCTCGTCTTCTGTGGGAAGACTATCATTGTGTCTGATATGAGTGTATGTGCCTGTAGTGTCGAAGATCACGTACCAACGTGATCGGTACGAGAGCAGGAAGCAGCAGCAGCAGCGAGATAGCTAGGGACATAGATAGAGAGATTACGACCGTTGATACACACATGTTGTTATAACCCTTGTTAAATAAAGATATGTTTACAACCACCACAATCGACTGTTGTTTATTACCAAACACCACAAACTGGCGACGACGATGAGATGAAATTCTACACAAAAAAAAAAGCAAAGAAAGACATCTACAAAAAAAAAAGTGCAAACAACGAACTTTTCTACGGAAAAAAAAACACGAAAAAAGAGGTCACACGTGCTACAAGAGAGAAAGAAAAATATACTTTTTTTCTTCCAAAGGAAAAGTACAGAAAAAAACGAGAGATAAGTAATTCGTTTGTTATCACATTTATTGTCTTTAAATAACAATCCTTTTGTCATTCACATCTTATTGTCCTTTTAAACAACAATATGGCAAAATTCGTCACATTGGGGGGGCTAAGCCCTCCACGTGCGTTAGATACGATCGGAGATCCAGAGTCTTTACATAAAAGATGGGTAAATTGGAAAACCGATCTGGAAATTTTCATACTAGCTTCAGGTGTCATAAATTCTGAGCAAAAAAGAGCTATCCTTTTGTTAACAGGAGGCGAGGGTCTGCGTGAAATTTGGACGAATTTCACGGACGAACAAAAAGCCGGACACGAGGCTAATAAAGAAAGAGTCGATGTATTCCGAACAGCTATAGAACTGTTTGACAAAACTTTCGCTCTAAAGGAAAATATCCCTAAAGCGCGTTCAAGATTTTGGGAGTCTGAACCAAACACGGGAGAAACAGTGAATAATTATATCACTCGCTTAAAGAGTTTGGCGAAGGTGTGCGGTTTCACTCCAGAACCGAACGAATTCGTCAGAGACAAGATCCTTCTTCACATAAAGGACACGGAACTAAAAGCCAAATTATATGGTGAAAGCAACTTGACGTTGGATCGTCTCATCCAAATTATTGGGACGTACCACCACAAAGAAGCCCTAATTTTAGGATCTACTTGTACGTCTGATATAAATAGATTAAGCGACAGACAAAAACCTAAACCAAGCCACAATGTGTCATCTGCATGTTATAAGTGTGGGGGGAATGGACATTTTGCAAGAGATTGTGTTAGAAGCAAGCATCACAAGTGTGGAATCTGTGGGAAAAAGGGACATTTTGAAGTCTGTTGTTTCTACAAAAACAAACAAACAAAAACGCAGAATAGAAACGAACATGACAGAGCCCCAAAATACAGTCGTGGTGGACGAAAGCAATATCATAACAAAGGAATTCAACAGAGTGTAGGGGAAAGGGAAGATAACAAAACTGGTGGCGCTAATGGGTTTAATTTATTCAAAATATCAATGAGTGAAAATGTAATAAACCTCAAAGTCAGAAACACCACCATCCCTTTAGTGATAGACTCAGGAGCACAGCATAATACATTATCTGTAGAGGACTTCAAGAAAATAGAAAAAGAAGGACCCAAAATTAAGCTCCAGCCAGATTCTACTAAACTATACCCCTATGCTAGTGAAAAACCACTTCCCCTTCTAGGAAAGTGCATATTGAAGGTTGAAGTTCCTAGCACAAATCGCTACATAACAGTTCCATTTTTTGTCATACCACAGGCCCAAGCGTCACTTTTAAGTGGTAGAACTAGTAAAAGACTAGGACTTTTAAGTGTGGGCGTTAACGCCAACATCTTGAACTGCTCGGAACTGGATATATGGACAAGAATACTAAAAGAATTTCCAAAGGTTTTCAGTGGATTGGGAAAACTGAAAAACTACCAATTAAAATTCAAAATAAATCCAGAAATTATACCTGTCACTCAGCCAGTACGTCGGATACCATTCAAGCGGCGGCAATGTGTCCTAAACAAATTGCAAGAACTGGTTGATCTGGATGTAATTGAGAGGGTCAGGGAACCTTCTCAATGGGTGAATCCTTTAGTGACAGTGGAAAAAAGGCCCGAGGACAATGGAAAAAGCGATGTGAGGATATGTATCGACATGCGTAGAGCAAACGAAGCTATCGTTCGAGAACGTCATCCAGTGCCCACGATTGAGGAAACTATACAAGAAATGGCTGGAGGCAAATATTTCTCAAAAGTAGATTTGAATATGGCCTACCATCAAATAGAGTTGCATCCAGACTCCAGAGAAATCACAACATTTGCTGCACCTGATGGGCTATACCGGTATAAAAGACTTATGTTTGGGGTAAACATGGCCTCAGAAAAATTTCAGCAAATCATAAGTCAGGTTATAGCTGGCTGCCCAGGAGCATACAACATGTCAGATGACATCATAGTAGTCGGGAAAACAGAAAGTGAGCACGACACTAGACTCGCCAAAGTTTTCCAACACCTAGCCGAACAAGGACTGACCGTCAATGGAAAGAAGTGCCAGATTAAAATGACATCTATAAGATACATGGGCCACATTCTGACACAAGACGGCTTGAAGGTCTCGGACGAAAAGGTGAAGGCTGTAGTTGATGCTCCTCCGCCAAAAGATGCATCACAGATGAGGAGTTTCTTGGGACTGGCCCAATTCTGTGCTAAGTTTGTGCCCCATTATGCTAGTGTAACTGCACCACTTTGGGATCTTACAAGACTAGATTCTGATTGGAAATGGGAAGAAGAGGAACAATATTCCTTTAACAAACTAAAGAAAGGGTTAATTGAAGCGCCAGTCATGGCATACTAGTGTTGAGTTGCCAACTAGAATCACAACTGATGCTTCTCCTGTTGGCGTGGGTGCAATCATTGAACAACAGCAGCTAAACGGATACTGGAAACCAGTATACTATGCCAGTAGGAAGCTCACACCAACAGAGTCCCGATATTCTCAATTTGAAAGAGAAGCACTGGGAGTATTCTGGGCATGCAAAAAGTTCAGTCTGTACCTCATTGGATGTGACTTTCAGATCCTGACTGATCACAAAGCGCTGGTAAAGGTACTATCACCTTCCTCGAATCCCCCTTCAGCAAGAGTGGAGAGATGGCTGTTGTTTCTACAACAGTTCACCTACAAAGTCATCCACATTCCTGGCCGAACCAATAAGGCGGACCTGCTGAGTCGACAGCCCGTTGAAACCCCAGACAAAACTGAGGAAAAGGAAACAATGGACTACATCTACAGTATCATTAAAGATACTGTACCTCAGGCACTGACTCCCTGTGAAGTGGAAAAAGCTTCAAAGGATGATGCTACGATCTCCAAACTTCGGCAAGCTATATCCGAAAATGACTGGACCCATTTCAAAGGTACTGCATTTCATGCAATCAAAGATGAACTCTGGATAGCAGGACAGATGGTCATCCGAGGACGCAGGATCATAATCCCTGAGGCACTTCAGGGGCGGGTAGTTGTACTGGCTCATGAAGGACACCAAGGGATTGTGCGAACCAAAAATCGCCTACGGTCCAAAGTTTGGTGGCCAGAGATGGATAGAATGGCAGAAAAGCGAGTAAAAGCGTGTTACCCATGTCAAGTGGTTGGCAAAAATGCCCCTCCAGAAGAACTAGAGAGTACACCGCTGCCTGACCAACCTTGGACCTATGTAGCTGTTGACCTACTGAGTGTCTCCGAAGGGAACTACCTGCTGGCTGTTGTCGACTACTACTCAAGATGGCCAGAAGTTGCGCATATGAAAATAGCAAATGCCAAAAATGTAACGGGTGCACTAGAAATGATGTTCAATCATCATGGATATCCCAACTATCTGAGGAGTGACAACGGACAGCCATTCTCATCAAGAGAATTCAATGAGTATATGAATACTCACGGCATCACTCAGGTGAGAGGGATCCCGTATTGGCCACAGTCCAACGGCGAAGTGGAACAGTTCAACAGAACAATCCTAAAAGCAATTAAGATCGCCAAAGTCGAAGGGAAAGACTGGAGGACTGAACTAAGGAATTTTCTGTTCCAATACCGAACCACCCCTCACACAGTAACCGGAGTATCCCCAGCGAAGTTACTAATGAACTGTGAACTCCGAGGTAAGCTGCCAAGTATTGTAGGAGCGTCCACTGATTTTAGTGACGTACATGATAAGGATGCTCTACACAAACTAAAACGCAACATAGCTGCTGACCAGAGAAGAGGAGCCAGAGACCAACAGATCCAGAGAGGGGACACAGTATTGTGTAAAAATTTACACAGAACAAACAAGCTGGACGCTCGGTTCGAGTCTCAGCCCTATCAAGTTGTGGAAAAGAAGGGAAATGCTGTTCTAATACAACAACCCCAAGGCCAAGTGAGAATGAGAAACGCTGCCCATGTAAAAAAGGTACCCGGCGACATGCAGTATAGTCCTGATTACACCGACGTCCCTAAAGCAGTTTACTCTCCCCCTGATACAACCCACTGGCCCCCTACTTCTACAACAGATATCGAAGACACACACCTCACCCCAATCGATGCACTTCCCATCTCCAGTCCAGACCCTAAGGAAACTGCTCAAGAGCCCCTAACACCGGCCCTAACTGCCCCTAGTGGTTCAATCAGAACACCTAGAGTAAGATCCACCCCAGTGTGGCAAGAAGACTTTATAGTGACATAAATTTATAAAAAAAGAGGGAAGATGTAGTGTCGAAGATCACGTACCAACGTGATCGGTACGAGAGCAGGAAGCAGCAGCAGCGAGATAGCTAGGGACATAGATAGAGAGATTACGACCGTTGATACACACATGTTGTTATAACCCTTGTTAAATAAAGATATGTTTACAACCACCACAATCGACTGTTGTTTATTACGAAACACCACAGTGCCCAGAAGGAAGTCATCCATAAAGGCTGGTGATTTCTGGAATAAACCTTCTGGGTGCTTGTTCGGTTCCAATCTTTAGTTAGCTGGAGACAGTTTGTGTTAACAGTTTTTGACGGCATGAATAAGGTTTAAATCAGGAAGAAAGTCAAAATTATGAACTTACATGGACGAGTTAGTACTACTAGCCGATTCTGACTGAAATATAAATGTTTCACAAGAAAAAGGTCACCATTCTTCCTTAAAAAATAACGTCTTCACAACTAAATTGATACAATATTTATTTACATGAACACATAAACAAAAGAGAAATGGTGCAATGGGGTGGCTCATGTCGGTTAGATTATGTAATATCCTAATAATAACATCTTGTCTGCCTTTGGCAAAAGCAGAGCGAGATCAGGATAATATGCGTCTGTACGTCGAGAAGAACTACAATCTCAGTTAAAGCTAACATACATTGATGTGAAATAGTCCGGTCATGCCACTGCTACAAATCATAGTTGTCAAAGTCCAGGAAATGAGAGCTACTTGTCTGCAGGTCATAATGTCTTATCGTTTGCAAAACACTTGCTAATGACGTTGATGCTTTGACAAAAACACTCTGTGATATGTAGGGGCAGTAATCCTAACATTATCTTGACAATATTTGTTCCGTGACTTATTGTAGTTAGCCTCGTAGAATGGGACCTATATTTATCTGGACGACATTTTTTTGAAAAAGTGTGTGCCTATTGAAATCAAATACCTCCATACTATCATTTGTGAATTTTCGAGACAGGCAATATGTAAGATTATTTCTACACACTTCAAAGGAAGTGTCTTGTTCTTTTCTCAACATCACTGTTACGGGGTGCATGCAAACATAGTGAAAAGTATTAAAGCACATTAAATGTATTACGTTAAATATGTTGTTAGTTTAACAATTTGAATGAAGTTTTACCAGAAGTCACCAGTTTTGGTGTAAAGTTCAGAGATATGTCGGTAGCCTAATCCCTTCACGATAATACCTCCAGGCAGTCAGCCTATTATTTGGTTGGTAATATTGTCCTTGTTTAATTTGTTTTATTAATTTACGGATATGTTTAAAATCTTGCAATTACGCAAGTGAATTTTTACTTTTGTGAATAAAGTGTTCATTATAAACATTAAATTTTTAGACACGTACATAATTTGTAGATAATTCCGAGTCAATTTTCGGATATCTTAGTCTTGTTATTATTTTTATCAGTGAATCGTTAGTTATATCAATTAAATTTCAATGATTGAATTTTTAGCCATATTAAAATTAACAGTAAGCAAAATTAATTGAGTTGTCGTTACCCTGCCGGAGGAGTCAACTGAAACATCCTCCTCGATGGAAGACTGTCTGGTTGGTTGCCAGCTTAGTGGTAATCTATTGTCGTTGATTACACTAATGGTTTCGAGGATGGCAGGCTTAGTATACAAGGCACAGTCGCAATTCTCCTCATTGCTGTTGTCTCCATGCTGGGAATTAATTCTTTGGCTATGACCTTGGTGAGTCGAGATCCTAAAGAAATCTTCCTTTTGGATTTTGTAGATGTTAGCTCTTTACTGAAAACTTCTGAACGTTCCTCCAACGGTCCTGCTTGTATAACACTAAGTACTATTACAGTCCATCATTCTTTGTAAGGTGTCTATGGAAGTACACAATGTCTCCAACACCAACTTGCATAACTTGCCTATGTTATTTTGAAATTTTTGTTGGGGGTTACTTGCTGTGTAAGCTATCCTCATTCGATGTTGTCCTGACGAATTCATATACAGAGAGACCTTAGAAATTCGACGATACTGCCTAAAAGGCATTCAAATTCTCTGTAGTATGTTTTTGCATGTGCAGTGTCAATGTTTGGCTTTGTGAAAATGATGATCCACACACTTCACAAGAATAAGGTTTCTCCCTTAATGTTTAATTTTACTTCAGTCAAAGATCTCAGAAATCAAGGGGGCCCCATCCTGGGGCTAACACTTGATCTCTATATGAGATACATAGATACCCGAGTATTCTATTAAAATTCTCCTTTATTTCTCAAGCATTGAGTTAGTAAAAAGTATAGAATAATAAATTTCTTCTCTCTCCAACTGACCAGTCAAGTATGTAGTAGTATATCTTTTTTGTAGTCTGTTGGTCTTACCGAATTCAAGGACAAGAATTCATCTAGTCTGGTGGAGTATCCAGCTACGTGGTATTACTTGAGGTAACATCACTAGGAGAAGATGCACTATTCCTCGTATGAGGAGATCTTATTTGTGCTGCGGATACTATGTAATTTTGAATATTTGGTCAGGGTTTACTTGTAGGGGTAAGTATCCTCATGTCAGGTTGTCCTGACAAACCCTTGTACAGAGAGACCGAAGACACTCGAGGATAGTGTCTAGTAGGTAATTCAAACTCCCCAGTAGGTAATTCAAACTCCCCAGTGTGTGTTCGAATGTGAAGTTTCACATTTTCCTTTCGTGAAAATGATGATCCACACACTTCACAAGAATAAGGTTTCTCCCTTAATGTTTAATTTTATTTCAGTCAAAGATCTCAGAAATCAAGGGGGCCCCATCCTGGGGCTAACACTTGATCTCTATATGAGATACATAGATACCCGAGTATTCTATTAAAATTCTCCTTTATTTCTCAAGCATTGAGTTAGTAAAAAAGTTAAGAATAATTTCTTCTCTCCCCAACTGACCAGTCAATATGTCATAGTATATCTTTCTTGTGGTCTGTTGGTCTTACCGGATTCCAGGACAAGAATTCATCTAGTCTGGTGGAGTATCCAGCACGTGGTGTTACTTGAGGTAACATCACTAGGAGAAGATGCACTATTCCTCGTATGAGGGGATCTTATTTGTGCTGCGGATACTATGTAATTTTGAATATTTGGTCAGGGTTTACTTGTAGGGGTAAGTATCCTCATGTCAGGTTGTCCTGACAAACCCTTGTACAGAGAGACCGAAGACACTCGAGGATAGTGTCTAGTAGGTAATTCTAACTCCCCCAGTGTGTGTTCGTATGTGCAGTTTCACACTTTCCTCTTGGGAAAAAGATGATCCACACACTTCACAAGTATAAGGTTTCTCCCCAGTGTGTGTTCGTATGTGCAGTTTCACACTTTCCTTTTGGGAAAAAGATGATCCACACACTTCACAAGAATAAGGTTTCTCCCTGAATGTTTAATTTTACTTCAGTCGAAGTTCTCAGAAATCAATGGGCCCCTTTCTGGGGCTAACACTTGATCTCTATATGAGATACATAGATACCCGAGTATTCTATTAAAATTCTCCTTTATTTCTCAAGCATTGTTAGTAAAAAAGTATAGAATAATTTCTTCTCTCTCCAACTGACCAGTCTAGTATGTCATAGTATATTTTTGGTTGTGGTCTGTTGGTCTTACCGGATTCCAGGACAAGAATTCATCTAGTCTGGTGGAGTATCCAGCTATGTTGTGTTACTTGAGGTAACATCACTAGAAGATGCACTATTGCTCATATGAGGGGATCTTATTTGTGCTGCGGATACTATGTAATTTTGAATATTTGGTCAGGGTTTATATGTAGGGGTAAGTATCCTCATGTCAGGTTGTCCTGACAAATCCTTGTACAGAGAGACCGAAGACATTCGAGGATAGTGTCTAGTAGGTAATTCAAACTCCCCAGTAGGTAATTCAAAGTCCCAATGTTTTAATTTTACTTCAGTCGAAGTTCTCAGAAATCAAGGGGCCTCTTCTTGGGGCTAACACTTGATCTCTATATGAGATACATAGATACCCGAGTATTCTATTAAAATTCTCATTTATTTCTCAAACATTGAGTTAGCAAAAAAGTTAAGAATAATAAATTTCTTCTCTCCCCAACTGACCAGTCAAGTATGTAATAGTATATCTTTGGTTGTGGTCTGTTGGTCTTACTGGATTCCAGGACAAGGATTCATCTAGTCTGGTGGAGTATCCAGCTACCTGGAGTTACTTGAGGTAACATCACTAGGAGAAGATGCACTATTCCTCGTATGAGGAGATCTTATTTGTGCTGCGGATACTATGTAATTTTGAATATTTGGTCAGGGTTTACTTGTAGGGGTAAGTATCCTCATGTCAGGTTGTCCTGACAAACCCTTGTACAGAGAGACCGAAGACATTCGAGGATAGTGTACTAGACACTATCCTCGTAGGTAATTCAAACTCTCCCAGTGTGTGTTCGCATGTGAACTTTCACACTTTCCTTTCGTGAAAATAATGATACACACACTTCACAAGAATACGGTTTCTCCCTGTTTAATTTTACTTCAGTCGAAGATCTCAGAAATCAAGGGGCCCATTCCTGGGGCTAAAATTGATCTCTATATGAGATACATAGATACCCGAGTATTCTATTAAAATTCTCCTTTATTTCTCAAGCATTGAGTTAGTAAAAAAGTATAGAATAATAAATTTCTTCTCTCTCCAACTGACCAGTCAAGTATGTAGTAGTATATTTTTTTTGTAGTCTGTTGGTCTTACCGGATTCCAGGACAAGAATTCATCTAGTCTGGTGGAGTATCCAGCTACGTGGTGTTACTTGAGGTAACATCACGAGGAGAAGATGCACTATTCCTCGTATGAGGAGATCTTATTTGTGCTGCGGATACTATGTAATTTTGAATATTTGGTCAGGGTTTACTTGTAGGGGTAAGTATCCTCATGTCAGGTTGTCCTGACAAACCCTTGTACAGAGAGACCGAAGACACTCGAAGGTTAGTGTCTAGTAGGTAATTCAAACTCTCCCTTTTTCTTTCATTTTAATTTAGTTTATCTAAAGAGATCAAGGGGCCTATTCTTGAGGCTAACACTTGATTTCCCTATGAGTAAAATTTATATCCGAAGGCTCTCTTAAGGATAGATGTGGTTCCTTTTAGGGCTGCTATCTGTACTTCCCTACAATTTGGTTTTCCGGGGATTGTTTTCACTTCTGTTTGTCTTTGTGAAGTCAATGATCGCTTCACCAACAGCTTCTGCTTCGATTATATCTCCCTTAATGTTTAATTTTACTTCAGTCGAAGTTCTCAGAAATCAAGAGGCCCCTTCCTGGGGCTAACACTTGATCTCTATATGAGATACATAGATACCCGAGTATTCTATTAAAATTCTCCTTTATTTCTCAAACATTGAGTAAGAAAAAAGGTAAGACTAATAAATTTCTTCTCTCCCCAACTGACCAGTCAAGTATGTCATAGTATATCTTTGGTTGTGGTCTGTTGGTCTTACCGGATTCCAGGACAAGAATTCATCTAGTCTGGTGGAGTATCAAGCTACGTGGAGTTACTTGAGGTAACATTACTAGGAGAAGATGCACTATTCCTCGTATGAGGGGATCTTATTTGTGCTGCGGATACTATGTAATTTTGAATATTTGGTCAGGGTTTACTTGTAGGGGTAAGTATCCTCATGTCAGGTTGTCCTGACAAACCCTTGTACAGAGAGACCGAAGACACTCGAGGATAGTGTCTAGTAGGTAATTCAAACTCCCCAGGTAATTCAAACTCCCCAGGTAATTCAAACTTCCCAGTGTGTATTCGCATGTGAAGTTTCAATTCTTCCTTTTGTGAAAATGATGATTCGCACACTTCACATGAATAAGGCTTCTCCACTGTGCGTGTTCGCATGTGAAGTTTCAATAATTTCTTGCGTGAAAATGATGATCTGCACACTTCACATGAATAAGGCATCTCTCTACTCTGTGTTCGCAAATGACGTTTCAATTCTTCCTTTCATGAAAATAATGATCCGCACACTTCACATGAATAAGACTTCTCCCTTTATTTTCATTTTAATTTAGTTTATCTAAAGAGATCAAGGGGCCTACTCTTGAGGCTAACACTTGATTTCTGTATGAGTAAAATTTATATCCGAGGACTCTTAAGGATAGATGTTGTTCCTTTTAGGGCTGCTATCTGTACTTCCTTAATGTTTAATTTTACTTCAGTCGAAGTTCACAGAAATCAAGGGGCCCCTTCCTGGGGCTAACACTTGATCTCTATATGAGATACATAGATACCCGAGTATTCTAATAAAATTCTCCTTTATTTCTCAAGCATTGAGTTAGTAAAAAAGTTAAGAATAATTTCTTCTCTCCCCAACTGACCAGTCAATATGTCATAGTATATCTTTCTTGTTGTCTGTTGGGCTTACCGGATTGTGTGTGTTTGTATGTGCAGTTTCAATTTTTCGTTTTGTCAAAATGATGATCGACACATTTCACAAGAATAAGGTTTCTCACCAGTGTGTTCGCATGTGAACTGTTAAATAATCTTTCCATGTAAATATATGACGCGCCCACTTCACAAGAATAACATTTCTCTCCTGTGAACTTTCAAAGATGTTTTGAGTGAAAATGATAATCTACATTCTTCACAAGAATAAGGTTGCTCTCCAGTGTGTTTGTGTGTAAAATTTAAAAGTTGCCATCAGTGAAAATAATGATCAACACACTTAACAGCAAAAAGGTATCTCACCAGTGTGTCTGCATATTTTTTTAAATTGAATTTACTGTAAACGATCGATACACTTAACAGCAATAAGGTTTTACCTAATATTGTCTCTTAATTGTTATACTAAATCAGTTTTTAGATAAAATATGTACAGATCAAATTTATGGAAATTACTCAAAATATTTCTACAAAATTAGTCATGTCTATTTTTTGCAACTTATTATAATTACAACATTCAATTACTTGAAAATATTTCCTTCAACTTCACTAATAGAAATTATCAGAAACAGTTCATGTCATTAATATATATATATATATATATATATATCGTTAAAACTTCTTAGGTTTTTAGATGTATATTCCAAAAGAATTGTAATTCCTAGTGTGTATATTTTAGTGATTAATTTAATCCTGGATGTACATTTATATAGTTGTATTTCTTTTGAGTACAAAGTTGAACTTACATTTCATCCAACAGGCGAGTAAATCTTTCTTCTCTCCATTTTGTACGTGTTTAGATAATTTAAGTAATGTTTCTGACAAAGGTGGGAGAATTGCTGTCATCATTCAAATATCAATATATCAATCTCACTAATCATTAGCCTTGAGTACCTTTCACCTTGATAAGTTATGACACACAAAAATAAAATTGCTATATTAACGTCAGTAGAGTTCTCCTCAAAACGAAGAATTATGTATAGTCATTAATTGAATTCATGTCTTCTTTTCCACTGCGACTAATATCTGTGAATAAAAAGACATGTTGTTAATAATATTGGATAAAATTTATCTTAAACACGTTTTCACAATTAATTACAATAATTGACTTGTTAGATATTTCTTGAGTTGGGGTATAAAATATTTTTACCACCATATTTTACATATCTCAATAGATTTGATTTTTCAAAAACTTTCTATTTAAAAATGTACACATATTTATCTCTTCTTTCACTGCAATTATATAACAAAGTGCACTTGTAAATGAAGAACACAAAGTCACACAAATATACAATACATTCATTTAATACAATCCATGATTATATATAAACATTATTCTCTCAATGTTACAAGTCACAACAAAATTCTTTTTGTTATTAGATCTATATATATGAATATATATACATACATATATGTATACATTCATATACACATAATATATGGTTACATATATATATATAATTACATATATGTATACATGCTATTAGCAGGTTGTATGTGCCAATCTGAGATCCTGGAAGTTATTCAAGTGTGGCATTGTTGACGGTTTCATTTTTTCGGAGAGTGGGGCTACTTTTGTTTAGGTTGACCTAAGGATATGTCTTCCACTAAATGTGGAGGATTCCCCCTTCGTCTTTTTTACCCTACTTTCTTGGATGGCATCGGACTAAATTCTTGTAGGTGCGCATCACAGCTATAACATATTTGAACTAATTTTCTTTTTTCTTCTCAATCGATTTGATTTTTCAAAATTGTCTATTCCAAAACGTACAAATATTTATCTCATGTTTAAGTGAAATTATATAACAAAGGGCACTTGTTAATAATGATCGCAAACCCTACACAAAGATACAACAATACATTAATTTAATACGATCCATGATTATATATAAACATAATTCTCTCAATATTTCATCACAAGTCAAACTAAATTTCTTTTTTGTTATTGGATTAATATAATATTGAGTTAATAAAAATACATGCATATATGTATACATTCATGCTTATATATATATATATATATATATATATATATGTATATATATATATATGTATATATATATGTATATATATGTATATATATATAGATATATATGTATATATATATGTATATATATGTATATATATGTATATTTATATATATGTATATATATATGTATATATATGTATATTTATATGTATATATATATATGTATATATATATATTTATATATATGTATATATATATGTATATATATATGTATATTTACAGGGTGTTTTAAAAGTCTTGGGAACATAACGATTTTTAATAACTCAAAAACTATTAGGAGTTGAAAAATGAAATTGGTACCGTTGGAAAGGTTAAAGTTTCAAGTTTTGTGGGGAATCTTCAAAGTTGCTCAATATGAGCACCATTCGTCACACGGCAGACATCTAGTCGATAGTCCATTTCCTGCCAAATGCGTTCCAGCATCTTGACGTCAATGGTTCCCACAACTGCCGTTACTCGAGCCTTTAGTTCGTCAATATCTCTTGGAAGGGGCAGCACATAGACTTGTTGCTTGACAAAGCCCCAAAGGAAAAAGTCACACGGGGTAAGATCTGGAGACCTAGGAGGCCAGGGCATGAGAACGTCATCACCTCGCCCAGATCTCCCAATCCATCTACCAGGCAGCCTTGTGTTAAGAAACTGCCTTACTCTAAGACTCCAGTGTGGTGGTGCACCATCTTGTTGAAAAATTATTTACGGGGGCTCCGCTGAAAGGCTGTCCGAACTTGCTCAACTGCATCTTCTGAAGTTGAAAGGCGACCTGTTCGCTTACTTGGGCACAAACACCCATCTTTCACAAATTCAGCATGCCATCTGACAATGGATTTCCTTTCAGGGGCTTCTTTTTTAAATTTCCTGCGAAATGCACGCTGAACACATGTCCACGATTCAGTCTTTGCAAATTGGAGGACGCAAAATGCCTTGTCTTGTTTAGAGAACGCCATTACTGCACCTGGAATGATAACACGAAAATCATTAGTATGACCAAAAACTTGATTAAGCAAGCTTTAAAATGGCACCAGTTTCATTTTTCTACCTGGAATAGTTCATGAGATATACGCATTTGTAATGTTCCCAAGACTTTTGAAACACCCTGTATATGTATAAATATGTATATATATATATGTATATATATATATAAATATGTATATATATATATATATGTATATATATATATAAATATGTATATATATATAAATATGTATATATATATATATGTATATATATATATACATATATATATAAATATGTATATATATATATATGTATATATATATATATGTATATATATATATATAAATATGTATATATATATAAATATGTATATATGTATATATATATAAATATGTATATATATATATAATATGTATATATATATATAAATATGTATATATGTATATATATATATATATATATAAATATGTATATATAAATATGTATATATATAAATATGTATATATAAATATGTATATATATAAATATGTATATATATATATAAATATGTATATATATAAAAATAAATATGTATATATATATAAATAAATATGTATATATATATATATAAATATAAATAAATGTTTTGAGGTACAAAATTTATAGATAAATTTAAAAAAAATACGCGGAAATCTCTCTAAGGCCCTTTCGACTATCATCTCATCAGGAGAAAATCGATAGTTTTAATTAATAATAACTTCGAAAGAAAGAGCAAATGGGGAAATTGAGTGTGCCAAAATTAACGCTTCAACGTTAATTTTGGCACACTCAATTTCCCCATTTGCTCTTTCTTTCGAAGTTATTATTAATTAAAACTATCGATTTTCTCCTGATGAGATGATAGTCGAAAGGGCCTTAGAGAGATTTCCGCATATTTTTTTTTTAAGTTATATATATAAATATGTATATATATATATATATATAACTATGTATATATATATAAATAAATATGTATATATATATAAATATGTATATATATATTAGGGTAGGTCGATTTTACACTTTTTTTTAAATATTAAAAAAAGGCACGTTCCGAAAGTTGTATATAGACCTATTAAATACTCATGCAAAAAATTAGATCAAAAACTTCAGCGGTTTTTTGAGCGTTTGGTATCAAAGATCGTAGACAAGAATATACTGAAAATTCCTCGTTTTTGCAAGATTTGCTTGAATATTGGTGTGAAAACCAAATAATTTTAGCATTTAAAAGCAGGGAATGTCCTTTTATTTTATAAAAATGATATGAATTAAAGAAATCTTCAAATTGAAAATTTGCCCCCCCCCCCCTCATTTTCAGTATCTGCTTTTGTAAACTACCTTTTAACGTTATGAATTAAACAGTAATATTTGAATACCTAAAAAAATGATTTTTTCTGTTATTAGTGAAAATATAACAAGCAAAGAAATAAGGAAAAACCTAACACTATTTTAATGAAGCTTAATATAGAGAGTCAAATTGCTCCATATAAGACCCCTTAGACAAAAATGCTGGTCTCAATTTCTGACTCAAAACTTTGGCTGTAATGTGTTGATGCCTTGCTTCAAAACCATATACAGTTTGTGAAGCTTCTGTTATTAACTTAACTGCCCGTTCCACGCTCTGAGAATGCCAAAAATGCAGCATAATTTTAAATCTATTAATTGTGTCCAATGTGTGGCATTAAAATTAATAGGTGGTATTCTTTTTAATCTTTTTCTGGTTGACTCCTCACTCCTGAAAGAACACATTAATTAATTGAATTATTAAAAAATTCCAATCTGTACTGCTTTAATAATTATGGTGAAATTAGATAAAATCTTTAAAAATCATTCTATAAATTGGAATAAATAATTGAGTCAGAAATATATGAATAAATATTACTTACCTAATGGCCAAAATTCTTTTTAAAGCTTCTTCTCTTACTTCAATCTCTTCAGATTTAACCATGGAATATAGAAAGTTTTCAGGCAGTAAACAAAATGTATTACCTTGTATATTTCTAAATGTGATATCTTGGATTTCCTGAGGCTGCTCCTTAATCCTGTGGGTCATATTAAAAATGTGCACTTGCTGATTGTGGAATTTACTATTTCTTTTAATTTCAAACCAAGAAGTGGCATACACATTTACAATAAAATTTACTACATAGTGTAGTTTTGTCGTGTGCCTTTGTTGGTATGCACCACGAGTCCATAAACACATGAGCCTGATGGCCAAAGTTAACCATCTTGCTTGGTTTAAAGGACCAATTTTCCAGGAGGTATATCTAGAGTCAACCTTACCTCTAGAAATACCTACTGTGTATTCATAAAGGAGTCTTTGGTCAGAACTAAAATCATGTATTTCATCAATTTTAAAAATTGACTCTAGAGGATTGCTAATAGTGGAAAATGATATTTGGGGTAAATCATGGCAATCATTTGAGCATAATTTCCCCAGAGGGCCACTGAATGTTGTAGGGCCCTTTGCGCAACCATCTATGTTTTTAAAAAGGGCTCTGAAAGGTAGTTTATTATGATGCAAAGAGCAACCAATTGTGTGATGATTTTAAAAGTTTTTTTTCTAAAATTGCAACCATTCCACCGTCGCAACCTGTGTTGGTATTAGTGTTGTCAACAAGTATAGCCTTGATACTGTTCTCACTGTGGAATTCATGCAAAACATCCACCACTTGATCTGCATGAACAGCACCTGTTGCACCACTATTAGGAAGAACTCTGTGTCAGATATTTACTTTCACATGGTGTTTCTTTTGTAAAAGTTAAATGGTGTTCTGGTCCCTTAGTTTTTTTCATAATTCTCTGTCTATTTTCATCCACAATTTCCTTATACATCAATGTGTCCTTATCCATTCTCCCATCAACTCCAATACATATAATATTTTAGGTGGGATAAAAACCCCTGGCTGAAATAGTTTTATTTGTCTACCTCCAACAAGGTAAGATGTGACACAAGGTCATGAAAGTGGGATTAGATAAGCCTGCGCTATAGAGGTGAGCACTCTGGCCATTAAAAAATTGACTGGGCAGCCCCGTCGGCATTCCCCTGTAGGGGCGTCTCAGACAGTTAGCAATAAACTTACTCCTCCCCAAAGAGGGAAGGCAAAACCTGGGAGGGTGCGACTCCTAGAATTGCACAGGACGGACAAGCCCCAATAGACCGGCGTAAATCCAGACCCAAAGGCCCGGACAATACCGATTTATTTGGTGGGGTAAAATCCCCTGGCTGAACTAGATTTTATTTATCTATCTCCAACAAGGTAAGATTGACACAGGAAAGTGGGATGAGAAAGCCAGTGCTCGAGAGGTGAGCACTCTGGCCATTTAAAAATTGCCTGGGCAGCTCCGTCGGCATTCCCCGGTAGGGCCGCCTCAGACAGTAAGCAATAAACTTACTCCTCCCCAAAGAGGGAAGGCAAAACCTGGGAGGTGCACCTCCTAGAACTGCACATGACGGACAGACGGGCGTGAATCCAGACCCAAAGACCCGGACGATACCGGTTTATTTGGTGGGTTAAAAAACCCTGGCTGAACTAGTTTTTATTTATCTAACTCCCACAAGGTAAGGTGTGACAAAAGGTCGGGGAAGTGGGATTAGATAAGCCAGCGCTCGACAATTCAATATATATTTGTGATAATTACATTTGTAAACACAAAATCAACACGTGAATTCAAATTCGCTCGTTCAATTTTCAACCGGTGAATACCATAAAAAATATCCAATAAATAAAACGCCTATGTAAATAAATAATTATTTATATATAACATTAAATATTATAGTGTTTTATTCCTTTTTAATTTGAATATGTACATTTAATTTCTTAAGAAAAGGAATAATAAACTTTAAAATATTTATTATTAAGTAATGTATTACTTTTTTTTGTTAAAACCCGGGTTTAATTTAAGGCGACACATCTGCCGGTGACATCTAGGCTGTGAGAAAAAATCTCGATTTATTTGATCTTAAAGTTGCAATGCTCAAATAAATACAAAGTTTTGAAGAAAAATATTTCTTGTGGTAACTTTTGACATTATTTGGCAACTTTCTTCGAGTGCGATAATTTACAGTTTCAAAATCGACCTCCCCTAATATATATATATATATAAATATGTATATATATATATATATAAATATGTATATATATATATATATAAATAAATATGTATATATATATATAAATATGTATATATATAAATAAATATGTATATATATAAATAAATATGTATATATATATATATATATAAGTATGTATATATATAAATTAATATGTATATATATATATAAATATATATATATATATAAATATGTATATATATATACAAATATGTATATATATATATAAATATGTATATATATATATATATAAATATGTATATATATATAAATATGTATATATATATAAATATGTATATATATATAAATATGTATATATATATAAATATGTATATATATATATATGTACATATATATAAATATGTATATATATATATATATAAATATGTATATATATATATAAATATGTATATATATATATAAATATGTATATATATAAACAAATATGTATATATAAACAAATATGTATGTATATATATATACAAATATGTATATATATATATAAATAACAATATGCATGTATATATATAAATATGTATATAGATATAAATATGTATATATATATAAATATGTATATATATATAAATATGTATATATATATAAATATGTATATATATATAAATATGTATATATATATAAATATGTATATATATATAAATATGTATATATATATGTATATATATATATAAATATGTATATATATATGTATATATATAATATGTATATATATGTATATAAATATGTATATATATAAATATGTATATATATATAAATATCTATATATATATATATAAATATGTATATATATAAATATGTATATATATATAAATAGGTATATATATATAAATATGTATATATATAAATATGCATATATATAAATATGTATATATATATAAATATGTATATATATATATAAATATATATATAAATATGTATATATATATAAATATGTATATATATATATAAATATATATATAAATATGTATATATATATAAATATGTATATATATATACATATGAATATATGTATATATATATAAATATGTATATATATATATATAAATATGTATATATGTATATATATATATAAATATGTATATATATATATATATAAATATGTATATTTAAAGAATTGTGGTTACCAACGCTAGTAAAAAAACTTTTTCAATAATTATTGATTATCTTATCATTTTAACATTTTAAGTTTTTTAAATATAATTACATAACGCGTTTCGAGCATTTATCGTTTATCCATTATGCTCTCTTCAGATGTAAATTCCATTTGATAAAAGTGTTTCATTTGAGAAAACGTTTCATTTTTCTTTCATTTGAAAGTGTCTGTTCCATTTGATAGAAAAAAATGTTTGTTCTGTTTGACAGAAAAAAATGCTATCTTGTTGAAATACATACCCCATGTGAGTGTATTCATACACACATACAGAAAATAATATGAATGTGTGTATCTATCTATCTATCTATGTATATATATATATATATAAATATATATATATACCTTTCTATAATTCTATTTATATTTCTATCTACCCTCAATCTTCCTTCCCCCTCTCTTACTTTTTCTCCCCCCCCCCTACTTATGTATCTACTCACCCATCCTCTTTCCTACTAATCTCTCTCTCCAAACCCAAGCAAACATCCTCACCCCCAACCACCCACACATCCACATTCATGTGTGAACCGAGCAGGGACACCGTCATGAATGACCGGGAATGACCACACCCACACATACCATACAGATTTGACCGACAGCAATTAAAGCAATAAAACCTAATACACAAATGAACTTAAATGACCAAACACTGGCCAAACTAAATATATTTTTATCTCATATCTTATATATATAAATATGTATATATATATGTATATATATATATAAATATGTATATATATGTATATATATAATATGTATATATATGTATATAAATATGTATATATATAAATATGTATATATATATAAATATGTATATATATATAAATATATATATAAATATGTATATATATATAAATATGTATATATATATATAAAAATATGTATATATATATATATATATAAATATGTATATATATATATAAAAATATGTATATATATATATATATATAAATATGTATATATATATAAATATGTATATATATATAAATATGTATATATATATAAATATGTATATATATATGTATATATATATATATAAATATGTATATATATATATATACGTATATATATTGTTGTGGTTGCAAGGTTGAACAATAATTAGTGAGGAATACAATGAAGACGCAAACAACAAGGAGAATGCAATAATAAGTGTATTAAAGAAAAGGTATAGTTACAGTATGTACAAATGAAGGTGTCGAGTCAGAGAGTCTTGGTGGGAGGACATGTACGCCTTTCGGCGTCACTTCCGGTAGCATTTAGGTAACACACACTAAGGCCAACCTAGGCTTGCCATTAATTGTGTAACGTTATTCGTATATGCAAATGAGTGGTTGCCACCACAACACCCCCCTCCCAAGATTTGAAGTCACACAGATTTCAATATCTTTTTCTTTTTGGGTTTACCATCAATGGTTCATTAAATTTTCTTTTCCTACCTGATCTTCGGGGTTCAGGTGTATATTGAGGCGGTTTCAAATTAAAGGATTCGTATATGACATCTATGGTTTCCTCCTCTTCGACTGTTGTCGTATAATCATCATCTTGGATATGACGTTTTTTTATCTGATTTAGGTGCCTTTTATGTATACTCTGTGGACCTTTAATCATATATGTACAATCACCAATGCGTTTATCCACTACTCCACATTCCCAGTAAGATGTGTTATTCTTGTAGCACCTAAAATATACTCGATCTCCCGAGTTATATTTCTTTCTTCTCGTGTGTGTAGTGTTTCGGATAATTGCCTGTCTTGGCAACAGTTTATCAAACGCTGATTTTACCTTTCTGGCAAACATTAGATCAGCTGGTGATATGTTTGATGGTGTACTAGGATGTGGTGTGATCCTATAAACTTGCAAGAATTGTTGCAAAGCTTTTTCTGTTGGTGTTCCAATGGATTTCTTTAACGCTCCTTTTAGCGTGTCCACGAACCTTTCCGCAAGGCCGTTCGACCTTGGATGATACGGCGGAGTCGTGATGTGCTTCACTCGGAACGTGTCGCAAAATTCCTTAAACTCTGCGGATGTGAACTGCGTTCCGTTGTCAGTGACCAGTGTGTCTGGTACACCGAATCTTGCAAACAACTCGTGTAGGAACCCTATTGAGTTGTTCGTTGTTGGATTCCTGCAACGCATTACCTCCAGCCATTTTGTGTAACTATCCACTACAATTAAATAATAGTTTTCTCCTACTGGACCAGCGAAGTCCATGTGGATTCTCGACCATGGTTGGTCGGTTTTCGGCCAAGGTTTGTGTACTATAGGTGGGGATTTTGCTGCTAACTGGCATCCTTTACATTTATTTATTGTTGCTGCTATGTCAGTGTCCATGTTACGCCAGTACACGTAGCTTCTCATTAACGACTTCATTCGATTTATCCCCGGATGTCCCGTATGGAAATCTCTTAACATCCTATTCTGCAATGTTTTGGGTATTACCACTCTCTCACTGTACAGTAACACATCGTTACATATGGAGAAAACTTCCTGCACCTTTGTGTCCGTTATAATTTTCTCTTTTATGTCCTTTATGTATTCGTCTTTCTCGGCTTCCCTTTTAATGTCCGACGAAGTTACGGGTAGTTCCTTAATGATGTTTGCTACCATATTTTTTACTTCAACATTTGTCCGAATTGCTGCAATGACTGATTCTTCCAGATTGTTTTTCTGTGGTATCAGTCTTGACAGTCCATCCGCATGGCAAATCTTTTTTGATGCTAGATGTTGTAGCTGGAAATCGTAATTAAGTAAGATTGTACCCCAGCGCAGCAATCTATTTGCGGTGTATACCGGCAATCCTTTTTTTTATCCATAGATCGTGACTAACGGTTTATGGTCGGTTTCAAGTAAGAATTGTCTACCATATAAATATCGGTGAAATTTAGTCACGGAAAAGATTATGCTCAATGCTTCTTTTTCGATTTGTGAATATGCCCTCTCGGCTGGTATCAGCGTTCTCGAAGCGTGCGCTATTGGTTTTCTAGACCCATCCGGCATAATATGTTGAATGCATGCTCCTAAGCCGTAGGAACTAGCGTCACTAGCGACGACTATTTTTAATTTTGTGTCAAAATGCGTTAAGAATAATTCGGATGTTAGTGCGCTCTTTATTTTGTCAAAAGCGGTTTGACATTCTTGCATCCAGTTCCAAGGTGTATCCTTTTTAAGCAGATTATTTAAGGGGGCTCGCAAGTTATGCATTCCTTCAATAAAAGATTGATAATAATTTGCGAGTCCTAAGAAACTCTGCAAGGTTGTTACGTTATCAGGTGCTGGCATATTTTTTATTGCCGCAGATCTGTCTGGGTCTGGACGTCGTCCATGTTTGTTTATTATGTGTCCAAGATACTTAATCTCGCTCATACAAAAGTCACATTTACTTAATTTTACTTTAAAGCCGAATTCTTGTATTCGAGTAAATACTTGTTTCAAATGTTCCTTATGTTCTTGTAGGGATTTGCTCCTGACAACAATGTCGTCCAGGTATGCACATGCGCACTCAATACCACTTAGCATGGTGTCCATCGCTTGCTGAAAAATGGCAGGCGCTACTTTGATGCCAAAGGGCAATCGGTTGTATTTGAATAATCCCTTATGCGTATTTATGCATAGTATTTTTGAGCAATTTTCCTCGACCGGTATTTGCAAATATGCATCGCTCAAGTCTATCTTGGAGAAGATATTACCACCATTTAACTTCGTGAATATTTCCTCTGGGCTTGGTAGAGGGTAATGGTGATCTTTTAATAGGGAGTTGACCCCGGTCGAAAAATCTGCGCACACTCTAACTTCGTCATTCTTTTTCTTTATGTATACGGTGGAGGCTGCCCACTCGCTGTGTTCTATTTTTGATAGAATTCCTGTCTGTTCCAATCTATCTAATTCTTTATTAATCTTTTCCAACCCAGCGAACGGAACGTTTCGCTTTTTTCTAAAAATTGGGCTGGCGTTTTCTTTAAGTTCAAATGAGGCCTTGAATTTATTACAGCGACCTAAGTTAGTCGTGAATGCTTCAGGAAATAATTCTTTTAAATCGTCTTTTATATTTACTGTTGTTGGAGAAGAACATTCTATTTTTTTACAGAATGTATTGATTGGCTTATCCCATAGTCCAAATTTCTCAATTAAATCTATTCCAAACAGATTTTCACTATTTTTCAGTACGAATATTTTTAATTTCTTCGTAATCCCTTTTAATTTTATCGGAAGGACAACTTCTCCTTCAAATTTTATACCACCACCAGTTACCGTCCGGGCTGATTTACTCGTTTTCATCATGGTTGGTTTTTTTACCCAACTTTTTCCATGTATTCAGGTTTATAATAGAAATATCGGAGCCGGAGTCGAGTTGTAACTTTATTGGTGTTTTAAATATTTCCACTTTTACGTATTTTCGCCGATCTTTGTCTAATTTTGTATTTGATTTTGTTTGCTGTACTCTCTTTCTGGTGTAATCTTTATATCTGCAGCAATCGCTTTTGTGTCCCACCTTCTTACAAATGTAGCATTTTTTCTTTTTATAAGGACAATCTGATTCCCAATGCTTTTCTGCACATCTCTTACAGTTATATCTAGGAAGAGGCTTGTTATATTCTGTCCTATATTTATGGTTATTAGGTTTTTAATATCCCGTTCCATTTTGATTGCTTTTCTTTGTAAAGTTCTTGGTTGGTGTGTATGGTTTTCTAACTTTTCTTACATATGCCACTCCGGATTCTTCTATATTTTTTTAATCCTTTTTTAGTGTAATGGCCCTTTCACAGTTTTCTGCTAGTTTCTGGAGGGTTAAATCTTGCTCAGATTCCAGCTTAGAGAACACTCGTCTGCGTATTTCTGCATTTTTCGTGGAAACTAACCCTTGTGCGAAGATTAGACATTTAAAATCTTCTACCGTTAGTTCCGCAAGCTTAAAATTATCGCAGTTTTTATTGACAACTGATGCGTTTGTCAAATAATCTTGGTTGTCCATCTTTCTTAGATTCATGCACAGCCATCTTTTATGAAAAAGAGATACCTTTGGATTAAATAATTCTTTTAGTAATTTCACAGCTTCCATGAACTCTAATTCCGCAGTTTTTTTAGGTAATATGTAATCTATGAATTTGCTGTGTTCTGATGTACCCAATTTCCTGAGTAAGAGGCTCACTTTCTGGCTATTTGGCCAATTTTTGCAGTCCAGTTGAAAGACATCCTCGTATCTTGTATAGTATGCTTTAAAAGTCTTTCCTTCCTCCGGCACATAATTAAATGTGTCCATACTATTAAAGATAGTTGTATGGGAGAAATTAACACAGTCGACATTTTCTCGATTACTCTTTAGTAGTTCCAGTGTTTTAGCAAAACGTTCATTTTGTCTTTCCTCGCGGTCAGCTTGTGCCTGTAAAAATTGGATGAACATTTTTGATAAGTCTTCCATTTGTTTTTTTGTTTTTTTCGTGACGTTTTACTGTATTATCCGTTATCCAGTGACAACTTTTAAAAAAAAATCCTTTCCTTGAGCTTTAATTTCTAGCTATGGTATTTCCTTTTAGTACCGCCGCCAAATAAATTATTAATTAAAAGATTCCTTTAGTTGTTGTTTTGCTAAACTGGGAGCAGTAATTAGAATCCACTGGTGAACTTTTTTTTTTCGTAGGTTACTTCCTTGCTTTTCGTAATACGAGTCTGACCTGTCGTTTTTGCGACAGAACAAAATCAGCTTTTCGTTTGTAAGTTGGTCCTTTAGTAATACAAAACAGATTTGTCGTTTAGCGACAAAACAAAAATTCACTTTTACATTCGTTTGCAAGTCGGATTCCCAGAAAACGGCGTAAATTGTCGCTTTTGCCACGTTCGAGTTTTTTTTTTTTTCACTTAAGTTGAAACTTTTCTTTAGTGTAAAATCCGTTTGCTCGTCAACACTTTGCATTGTACTTTTTTTTTTAATAGTTCTTCGTCAAACTGTTATATTTGACGCTTCATATCTCGGTTGAACAATAATTAGTGAAGAATACAATGAAGACGCAAACAACAAGGAGAATGCAATAATAAGTGTATTAAAGAAAAGGTATAGTTACAGTATGTACAAATGAAGGTGTCGAGTCAGAGAGTCTTGGTGGGAGGACATGTACGCTCTTCGGCGTCACTTCCGGTGGCATTTAGGTAACACACACTAAGGCCAACCTAGGCTTGCCATTTATAGTGTAACGTTATTCGTATATGCAAATGAGTGGTTGCCACCACAACATATATATATGTATATATATATATGTATATATATATATATATAAATATGTATATATATAAATATGTATATATATATACATATAAATATGTATACATATAAATATGTATATATATATATATATAAATATGTATATATATATATATATAAATATGTATATATATATATATAAATATGTATATATATATATATGTATATATATATATATATAAATATGTATATATATAAATATGTATATTAGGGGAGGTCGATTTTGAAACTGTAAATTATCGCACTCGAAGAAAGTTGCCAAATAATGTCAAAAGTTACCACAAGAAATATTTTTCTTCAAAATTTTGTATTTATTTGAGCATTGCAACTTTAAGATCAAATAAATCGAGATTTTTTCTCACTGCCGAGATTTCACCGGCAGATGTGTCGCCTTAAATTAAACCCGGGTTTTAACAAAAAAAAGTAATACATTACTTAATAATAAATATTTTAAAGTTTATTATTATTTTTCTTAAGAAATTAAATGTACATATTCAAATTAAAAAGGAATAAAACACTATGATATTTAATGTTATATATAAATAATTATTTGTTTACATAGGCGTTTTATTTATTGGATATTTTTTATGGTATTCACCGGTTAAAAATTCATCGGGCGAATTTGACTTCCCGTGTTGATTGTCTGTTTAATTATCACACATATATATTGAATTGTCGAGCGCTGGCTTATCTAATCCCACTTTCCCGACCTTTTGTCACACCTTACCTTGTGGGAGTTAGATAAATAAAAACTAGTTCAGCCAGGGGGTTTTACCCCACCAAATAAACCGGTATCGTTTGGGTCTGGATTCACGCCCGTCTATTGGGGCTTGTCCGTCCTGTGCAGTTCTAGGAGGTGCATCTCCCAGGTTTTGCCTTCCCTCTTTGGGGAGGAGTAAGTTTATT
Organism: Sepiola atlantica; assembly: GCA_963556195.1. Classification (NCBI taxonomy): domain Eukaryota; kingdom Metazoa; phylum Mollusca; class Cephalopoda; order Sepiida; family Sepiolidae; genus Sepiola; species Sepiola atlantica. Next base: position 232,289,620 of record OY744515.1, on the reverse strand, counting down.
GCTTACTGTCTGAGGCGGCCCTACCGGGGAATGCCGACGAAGCTGCCCAGGCAATTTTTAAATGGCCAGAGTGCTCACCTCTCGAGCACTGGCTTTCTCATCCCACTTTCCTGACCTTTTGTCAATCTTACCTTGTTGGGGGTAGATAAATAAAATCTAGTTCAGCCAGGGGTTTTTACCCCACCAAATAAACCGGTATCGTCCGGGCCTTTGGGTCTGGATTTATGCCCGTCTATTGGGGCTTGTCCGTCCTGTGCAATTCTAGGAGGTGCATCCTCCCAGGCTTTGCCTTTCCTCTTTGGGGAGGAGTAAGTTTATTGCTAACTGTCTGAGGCGCCCCTACAGGGGAATGCCGACGGGGCTGCCCAGTCAATTTTTTAATGGTCAGAGTGCTCACCTCTATAGCGCAGGGTTATCTAATCCCACTTTCCTGACCTTGTGTCACATCTTACCTTGTTGGAGGTAGATAAATAAAACTATTTCAGCCAGGAGTTTTTACCCCACCTAAAATATATGTATTGGAGTTGATGGGAGAATGGATAAGGACACATTGATGTATAAGGAAATTGTGGATGAAAATAGACAGAGAATTATGAAAAAAACTAAGGGACCAGAACACCATTTAACTTTTACAAAAGAAACACCATGTGAAAGTAAATATCTGACACATAGAGTTCTTCCGAATAGTGGTGCAACAGGTGCTGTTCATGCAGATCAAGTGGTGGATGTTTTGCATGAATTCCACAGTGAGAACAGTATCAAGGCTATACTTGTTGACAACACTAATACCAACACAAGTTGCGATGGTGGAATGGTTGCAATTTTAGAAAAAAAACTTTTTAAAACTCTTCACACAATTGGTTGCTCTTTGCATCATAATGAACTACCTTTCAGAGCCCTTTTTAAAAACATAGATGGTTGCGCAAAGGGCCCTACAACATTCAGTAGCCCTCTGGGGAAATTATGCTCAAATGATTGATATGATTTACCCCAAATATCATTTTCCACTATTAGCAATCCTCTAGAGTCAATTTTTAAAATTGATGAAATACATGATCTTAGTTCTGACCAAAGACTCCTTTATGAATACACAGTAGGTATTTCTAGAGGTAAGGTTGACTCTAGATATGCCTCCTGGAAAATTGGTCCTTTAAACCAAGCAAGATGGTTAACTTTGGCCATCAGGCTTATGTGTTTATGGACTCGTGGTGCATACCCACAAAGGCACACAACAAAACTACACTATGTAGTAAATTTTATTGTAAATGTGTATGCCACTTTTTGGTTTGAAATTAAAAGAAATAGTAAATTCCACAATCAGTAAGTGCACATTTTTAATATGACCCAGAGGATTAAGGAGAAGCCTCAGGAAATCCAAGATAT
>OY744515.1:232020737-232283237 GCA_963556195.1 Sepiola atlantica | reverse complement strand
TATATATATATATATATACTCATGAATATATATATATATATACATATATATATACTCATGAATATATATACATATGTATATATATATATACTCATGAATATATATACATATGTATATATATATATATACTCATGAATATCTATACATATGTATATATATATATATACTCATGAATATATATACATATGTATATATATATATATACTCATGAATATATATACATATGTATATATATATATTCATGAATATATATACATATGTATATATATATACTCATGAATATATATACATATGTATATATATATATATATACTCATGAATATATATACATATGTATATATATATACTCATGAATATATATACATATGTATATATATATACTCATGAATATATATACATATGTATATATATATATACTCATGAATATATATACATATGTATATATATATACTCATGAATATATATACATATGTATATATATATATACTCATGAATATATATACATATGTATATATATATACTCATGAATATATATACATATGTATATATATATATACTCAGGAATATATATACATATGAATATATATATATATACTCATGAATATATATACCTATGTATATATATATATATACTCATGAATATATATACATATGTATATATATATATATACTCATGAATATATATACATATGTATATATATATACTCATGAATATATATACATATGTATATATATATATATACTCATGAATATATATACATATGTATATATATATATATACTCATGAATATATATACATATGTATATATATATATATATACTCATGAATATATATACATATGTATATATATATATATATACTCATGAATATATATACATATGTATATATATATATATATACTCATGAATATATATACATATGTATATATATATATACTCATGAATATATATATATATATATATATATATATATATATATATATATATATATATATATATACATATATCTATACATTCGTAGCAGTGATATGTTCATGAAGTATTTTCTTTTGAGCAGATTTATTCTTCCCTGCATCGTAAATGATACGTCATTGTAGTGTCGAAGATCACGTACCAACGTGATCGGTACGAGAGCAGGTAGCAGCAGCAGCAGCGACATAGCTAGATACATAGATAGAGAGATTACGACCATTGATACACACATGTTGTTATAACCCTTGTTAAATAAAGATATGTTTACAACCACCACAATTGACTGTTGTTTATTACCAAACACCACAAACTGGCGACGACGATGAGATGAAATTCTACACAAAAAAAAAAAAGCAAAGAAAGACATCTAAAAAAAAAAGTGAAAAAAACGAACCTTTCTACGGGAAAAAAACACGAAAAAAGAGGTCACACGTGCTACAAGAGAGAAAGAAAAATATACTTTTTTTTCTTCCAAAGGAAAAGTACAGGAAAAAAACGAGAGATAAGTAATTCGTTTGTTATCACATTTATTGTCTTTAAATAACAATCCTTTTGTCATTCACATCTTATTGTCCTTTTAAACAACAATATGGCAAAATTCGTCACATTGGGGGGACTAAGCCCTCCACGTGCGTTAGATACGATCGGAGATCCAGAGTCTTTACATAAAAGATGGGTAAATTGGAAAACCGATCTGGAAATTTTCATACTAGCTTCAGGTGTCATAAATTCTGAGCAAAAAAGAGCTATCCTTTTGTTAACAGGAGGCGAGGGTCTGCGTGAAATTTGGACGAATTTCACGGACGAACAAAAAGCCGGACACGAGGCTAATAAAGAAAGAGTCGATGTATTCCGAACAGCTATAGAACTGTTTGACAAAACTTTCGCTCTAAAGGAAAATATCCCTAAAGCGCGTTCAAGATTTTGGGAGTCTGAACCAAACACGGGAGAAACAGTGAATAATTATATCACTCGCTTAAAGAGTTTGGCGAAGGTGTGCGGTTTCACTCCAGAACCGAACGAATTCGTCAGAGACAAGATCCTTCTTCACATAAAGGACGCGGAACTAAAAGCCAAATTATATGGTGAAAGCAACTTGACGTTGGATCGTCTCATCCAAATTATTGGGACGTACCACCACAAAGAAGCCCTAATTTTAGGATCTACTTGTACGTCTGATATAAATAGATTAAGCGACAGACAAAAACCTAAACCAAGCCACAATGTGTCATCTGCATGTTATAAGTGTGGGGGGAATGGACATTTTGCAAGAGATTGTGTTAGAAGCAAGCATCACAAGTGTGGAATCTGTGGGAAAAAGGGACATTTTGAAGTCTGTTGTTTCTACAAAAACAAACAAACAAAAACGCAGAATAGAAACGAACATGACAGCCCCAAAATACAGTCGTGGTGGACGAAAGCATTATCATAACAAAGGAATTCAACAGAGTGTAGGGGAAAGGGAAGATAACAAAACTGGTGGTGCTAATGGGTTTAATTTATTCAAAATATCAATGAGTGAAAATGTAATAAACCTCAAAGTCAGAAACACCACCATCCCTTTAGTGATAGACTCAGGAGCACAGCATAATACATTATCTGTAGAGGACTTCAAGAAAATAGAAAAAGAAGGACCCAAAATTAAGCTCCAGCCAGATTCTACTAAACTATACCCCTATGCTAGTGAAAAACCACTTCCCCTTCTAGGAAAGTGCATATTGAAGGTTGAAGTTCCTAGCACAAATCGCTACATAACAGTTCCATTTTTTGTCATACCACAGGCCCAAGCGTCACTTTTAAGTGGTAGAACTAGTAAAAGACTAGGACTTTTAAGTGTGGGCGTTAACGCCAACATCTTGAACTGCTCGGAACTGGATATATGGACAAGAATACTAAAAGAATTTCCAAAGGTTTTCAGTGGATTGGGAAAACTGAAAAACTACCAATTAAAATTCAAAATAAATCCAGAAATTATACCTGTCACTCAGCCAGTACGTCGGATACCATTCAAGCGGCGGCAATGTGTCCTAAACAAATTGCAAGAACTGGTTGATCTGGATGTAATTGAGAGGGTCAGGGAACCTTCTCAATGGGTGAATCCTTTAGTGACAGTGGAAAAAAGGCCCGAGGACAATGGAAAAAGCGATGTGAGGATATGTATCGACATGCGTAGAGCAAACGAAGCTATTGTTCGAGAACGTCATCCAGTGCCCACGATTGAGGAAACTATACAAGAAATGGCTGGAGGCAAATATTTCTCAAAAGTAGATTTGAATATGGCCTACCATCAAATAGAGTTGCATCCAGACTCCAGAGAAATCACAACATTTGCTGCACCTGATGGGCTATACCGGTATAAAAGACTTATGTTTGGGGTAAACATGGCCTCAGAAAAATTTCAGCAAATCATAAGTCAGGTTATAGCTGGCTGCCCAGGAGCATACAACATGTCAGATGACATCATAGTAGTCGGGAAAACAGAAAGTGAGCACGACACTAGACTCGCCAAAGTTTTCCAACACCTAGCCGAACAAGGACTGACCGTCAATGGAAAGAAGTGCCAGATTAAAATGACATCTATAAGATACATGGGCCACATTCTGACACAAGACGGCTTGAAGGTCTCGGACGAAAAGGTGAAGGCTGTAGTTGATGCTCCTCCACCAAAAGATGCATCACAGATGAGGAGTTTCTTGGGACTGGCCCAATTCTGTGCTAAGTTTGTGCCCCATTTTGCTAGTGTAACTGCACCACTTTGGGATCTTACAAGACTAGATTCTGATTGGAAATGGGAAGAAGAGGAACAATATTCCTTTAACAAACTAAAGAAAGGGTTAATTGAAGCGCCAGTCATGGCATACTACAGTGTTGAGTTGCCAACTAGAATCACAACTGATGCTTCTCCCGTTGGCGTGGGTGCAATCATTGAACAACAGCAGCTAAACGGATACTGGAAACCAGTATACTATGCCAGTAGGAAGCTCACACCAACAGAGTCCCGATATTCTCAATTTGAAAGAGAAGCACTGGGAGTATTCTGGGCATGCAAAAAGTTCAGTCTGTACCTCATTGGATGTGACTTTCAGATCCTGACTGATCACAAAGCGCTGGTAAAGGTACTATCACCTTCCTCGAAGCCCCCTTCAGCAAGAGTGGAGAGATGGCTGTTGTTTCTACAACAGTTCACCTACAAAGTCATCCACATTCCTGGCCGAACCAATAAGGCGGACCTGCTGAGTCGACAGCCCGTTGAAAACCCAGACAAAACTGAGGAAAAGGAAACAATGGACTACATCTACAGTATCATTAAAGATACCGTACCTCAGGCACTGACTCCCTGTGAAGTGGAAAAAGCTTCAAAGGATGATGCTACGATCTCCAAACTTCGGCAAGCTATATCCGAAAATGACTGGACCCATTTCAAAGGTACTGCATTTCATGCAATCAAAGATGAACTCTGGATAGCAGGACAGATGGTCATCCGAGGACGCAGGATCATAATCCCTGAGGCACTTCAGGGGCGGGTAGTTGTACTGGCTCATGAAGGACACCAAGGGATTGTGCGAACCAAAAATCGCCTACGGTCCAAAGTTTGGTGGCCAGAGATGGATAGAATGGCAGAAAAGCGAGTAAAAGCGTGTTACCCATGTCAAGTGGTTGGCAAAAATGCCCCTCCAGAAGAACTAGAGAGTACACCGCTGCCTGACCAACCCTGGACCTATGTAGCTGTTGACCTACTGAGTGTCTCCGAAGGGAACTACCTGCTGGCTGTTGTCGACTACTACTCAAGATGGCCAGAAGTTGCGCATATGAAAATAGCAAATGCCAAAAATGTAACGGGTGCACTAGAAATGATGTTCAATCATCATGGATATCCCAACTATCTGAGGAGTGACAACGGACAGCCATTCTCATCAAGAGAATTCAATGAGTATATGAATACTCGCGGCATCACCCAAGTGAGAGGGATCCCGTATTGGCCACAGTCCAACGGCGAAGTGGAACGGTTCAACAGAACAATCCTAAAGGCAATTAAGATCGCCAAAGTCGAAGGGAAAGACTGGAGGACTGAACTAAGGAATTTTCTGTTCCAATACCGAACCACCCCTCACACAGTAACCGGAGTATCCCCAGCAAAGTTACTAATGAACCGCGAACTCCGAGGTAAGCTGCCAAGTATTGTAGGAGCGTCCACTGATTTTAGTGACGTACATGATAAGGATGCTCTACACAAACTAAAACGCAACATAGCTGCTGACCAGAGAAGAGGAGCCAGAGACCAACAGATCCAGAGAGGGGACACAGTATTGTGTAAAAATTTACACAGAACAAACAAGCTGGACGCTCGGTTCGAGTCTCAGCCCTATCAAGTTGTGGAAAAGAAGGGAAATGCTGTTCTAATACAACAACCCCAAGGCCAAGTGAGAATGAGAAACGCTGCCCATGTAAAAAAGGTACCCGGCGACATGCAGTATAGTCCTGACTACACCGACGTCCCTAAAGCAGTTTACTCTCCCCCTGATACAACCCACTGGCCCCCTACTTCTACAACAGATATCGAAGACACACACCTCAACCCAATCGATGCACTTCCCATCTCCAGTCCAGACCCTAAGGAAACTGCTCAAGAACCCCTAACACCGGCCCTAACTGCCCCTAGTGGTTCAATCAGAACACCTAGAGTAAGATCCACCCCAGTGTGGCAAGAAGACTTTATAGTGACATAAATTTATAAAAAAAAGAGGGAAGATGTAGTGTCGAAGATCACGTACCAACGTGATCGGTACGAGAGCAGGTAGCAGCAGCAGCAGCGACATAGCTAGATACATAGATAGAGAGATTACAACCATTGATACACACATGTTGTTATAACCCTTGTTAAATAAAGATATGTTTACAACCACCACAATTGACTGTTGTTTATTACTAAACACCACAGTCATCTAAACAGAAGACTCTATGGAATGCACTTCCCTTGAATAGTATTTACTTTAAAATATAGTAGAAGAGTTTGTACTTATATTCGGGTCAACGGTTTTATCATTTTCCTACAAGCCGCCATATTGTTTAAATATCAATAAGAGTTTGTCACCACCATCTAACATTTTATAACAACTTTATTGATTCTTTCTAATTAGTACGTCAACAAGAGGGAAAGAGGTTCGTATGTCCATAAGTATGGACGAAAGTAAAATCTAGGAATTTCCCGTGATCATAATTACCCTGTGGGGAAAACAGAATCGTTCATATTGTTGAATGTTTGTACAGTGGCTGGTGTTAGGATGCGTCCATATGTGTATATGTAAGTATGTGTGTCTGTAAACAGATGAGAAAGTTAGTTCACATGTAAAATTTTAACAACGAATTTATATCTTGTAATCGTCTAACAAAAGTTTATTAATTCACACTAAATAATTTATGTGACTAAAAAAAAAATCATGAAAAATTTAAAACACATTTTTATTTTGTATTTTTTAGTTTCATAACAAGTTGTGTGAATTGATAATTTAATGACTAAACAGTAGTACAATAATTAAATTTAACTTTTAAATTCCTATTTTTAAAAAGAATAATCTTACATGTTCAAGTGTAATAACTGTGCTGGAGAAGGGAGAAAACTTTCGCTTATAAACTAAACCGAAACTTCTTTAATTTTAATAGAGATAAAATTGTGTTATTTAGCAGAACACTAAACATAAATATAGGTTGGTGTGACCGTGTTGTGGTTATTAAATGATGCTTAAGTGGGTGTAACTTTGAATATGTGAATGTGTCGTGGTTATTAAATGATGCTTAAGTGGGTGTAACTTTAAATATGTGAATGTGACTTTAACAAAACTATAAGTAGTGGTGGGACGTAATGGGTGAAAATTTCAGATTCATGCGAGTAGTATTTTTTTGTGTTCATTTATACATACATAACACTAGACAATCAAACAGTTTTAAACATTTGCAAAATTCAGGTGCAGGCCAAAAATAGCCGTTAGGGCTACACGGGAATCAAAATCCATCATTTTTCGGTGAAAATGTGGTTTCATGCGACATTGCAGATCCTAAAACATCCTCAAAAGCTATGACTGGATATAGATGGTTAAATCTGATATAGTACTTTGATGTAGGACTATTTTTAGGCTCTGAAAGGGTTTTTATGAATGTTAAATAGCCAAAAAATAGTGAAAAATAGCCCAAATTAGCCAAAATCTCCCGTTAAGCAACCTAATTGTTTCCCAGGCCTCTATAATGGTTATGAATGGGTGTAGATAGTTTAAACCATTGTAGTGTCGAAACCATTGCATTGCATTATATTCAAGCAGTTTAATAACAATTATTTTCTTTTGTTTTCAGTTCAGTTTTGTTGAGAAGATAGGATGAGTGGAACAAAGTACCAGTACGATGATTGGGATTTCACTTTGCTTGAAAACCTCCCAACTGTACATGAGTGCATTTTGGCCATAGTTCATCATGCTCCAACTTATGGATCTACAAAACAGGAAGAGCATCTCCATCAATTTTCTCTGTGTCTGCTGGCTCACTGGCAAAGAGCATTTGGAAGAGACATTAAACTAACAACAATAAAAGGAGTGAAAGATAATCTTGATCGATACTTTAGAGAATACAATAGCAAAGTTCGGAAGAGCCATGGATCGAAGAGGTCAAACTTGATTCAATGGAAGACAAAACATCACATTCTTTTCAATATTCTGGGAAAGGTTATTGACGTGGAGACGTTTGATGCAAATGAGAAACAGTTTTTCTTTGATCAAATTGAACTTAACCGGAAGGTCATAATTGACAACATGCATATCGATGAAGAACATGAATCAATGGTTGTTGAGACGGAGGAAAGGGAGGAGCAAGAGATGGCTATTTCAGTTACAGAGGAAGAAGAAAGGGTTACAATAATGAACAGTACTCTCGACGATAGTGATACTAATATCAATTTTACTGTGCAGCGGTTAGGGAGGGTACGTACCACAGTCAGCTGTAATCAAGTTGGAGTTCAGACAGATATGACTTTCAATCTCCGTGAAGGAAGCAAAACATTTACTGACTCCATCAAGACTGCACTGGCTGCTTCCTCATCAGTCGCAAACATTTCTCCAGAAGCAGCACGGATGGTGTATAAGGTTGCGACTGAGAAAAATCTGGGGTTGAACTATGCTCTGAAAGCTGATGTTGAAAAAGGTAAAGCTGAACCGCCGAAGAATAAACGACCTCACACTGAGGAAGAATATATACAATATAAGTATGTTCTCCCATCAGCAAAGACGATTCGGAAGATGAAGCACTTGATGGCAATCCAGGAAGAAAGGAATGCTGCCTTAGCACTTCTTGATACTACTCGATCTGATGTGGTAACTATGACACCACAACCCACAAAAGACTAAATGGTGAGTAGCCATCATTGGTGATTCAAACTTCCAGTTGGAAGAAATTTCGTCTGCGTTCACTAAACATGGCAGTTGAAGATCGAAGGAACATTGTAAATCTTTTTTTGGCATCACTTAATCATTTGTCTCTGACAGTAGGGTGCAATAAAGCTTTGATTTGGGAAAAACTGACAGCTGTCATGACAGACTCCGTTCAGAAGAATCTCCAAATTGAACAGCTGATCGCTGCGTCTCTCTCTTCCAATCACGTACCTCTACATCTCCTATGTGTGTCCCACACATGTGAAGCTTTTGATGTTGGAAATCTTTTGGTTTTTAAAGATATTGAAGAAAAGTCAGATCTGAAAGTAAAGCTGTGCAAACGTAAGCCAACCCTTCGTTCATTCTTGTCAAAAGGTGTCGTTGTAGCAGCAATCAATGTGTAAAGTTTAACCATCTATATCCATTCATAGCTTTTGAGGATGTTTTAGGATCTGCAATGTCGCATGAAACCACATTTTCACCGAAAAATGATGGGTTTTGAGTCCCGTGGAGCCCTAACGGCTATTTTTGGCCTACATCTTCTGAATTTTGCAAAATTATCAAAATGTTTGATTGTTTAGTGTTATAATGTATAAATGAACACAAAAAATACTACTCGCATGAATCTAAAATTTTCACCCATTACGTCCCACCCCTACTATAAGAAAGAATTTGACAGAACACTTAGTATGGTCATGAATGAATTATTTATTTACTTATTACAATTAGAAGAAAAAAAATTACTTATTAATTGACATTTATAGTGCGAGCTGAAATGATAAACTCTGACAAAATGTTTGTCTCTTGTTGGAAGCCAAAGGGACGTAATTTTCGCAATTTCGCAAGCAACATTACGAATTAATTTCCCTTTAATATGTTCATTCTGAATGTCTCATTATTTTCTTAGGTAAAAATGCTTTCTACATAACAATAGTAATGGAAAGATGTTTTCAAGACATTCTGATTCAATGAAATCAAAATCTCTTCAAACGTTGAGAAGATATTGAATGCATGCACATGACTAAGTTTTAATAAAAAACATAGGTTAGAATCTCATGTTTTCTTTTTAGGTGTAATTTTAGAATAATACAAACAGTTTGTTTTAATATAATTTATACTCCTAGATATTAATAAAGGAAATTATGTACATGTATGTCTGTGTGTCTGTATGTTTGAAGCCGAAACTATATTATTAGTTTTCATTGCTCTCTTTTTATATCTACTTATCAGCTCCTATATATACCTATTCCAAAACTTACCCAAACATGACTCGTCTTTCAAATGTACATAATTAATTTGTTCTAAAACTTGTAATAAATAAATATTCACAAATACACACTCATGATTGTTTTTAAGATCTCCAGATGTATGTAAAATATTTTCCTCAATAACAATTATCTTTATAAAAAATTATGAATAGAATTAATTAAAGATATCGTTTTTTATCTTTATAATTGTGTTAGGTAATTAAATTAGATTGTAATGGAATATAATTAAACAGCCAGTGTCGATTCCAACATTGGATTATCCGTCCTCTGATTATTAAGTATAACGTTCTATTTCGAATGAACAAAAAGTTCTATTTCAAGAAAGAGAGAGAAAGAAAGAGAGAGAGAAAAATATATATAGAGAAAAAATATATACATAGAGAGAGAGAAAGAGAGAGAAAAGAGAGCGAGAGAGAAAGAGAAAAGAGAGACGGGAACAAGACTTCAACTCACTTCAATTTTGAAACAGTCCATTAAGATGTTATAAATAAGATTGTACATTGTGTGTTGTCATACATGTGTTTGATGTAGATAATACTTTTCATGCTTACAAAAATGACTTTGAATCTATTTTATAATGCCTGGCTCCACAGTGTCAAAAGCAGAGTTGAAGTCAATAAATAGAAAATTCAAAGGTATGATCTTCCCTGTAGCCTTTTCAATAATCTCAATTATAATAAAGATTGCATCCACAGTACCAGGTCCCGGTTAGAATTCATAATGAGTTTCAGTCAGCTTTTCAATTTTTAATTGTAGCTTTTAAAATTACAGACAGTCTCTCTCACATGATGTATGGCATATCTCTGCAGATGAAACTGGTTCATAGTGGCAGTGTCATCCATTACAAATTCCATGAAGTTGGTGAAGATCGTCAGGGACAAGATGAAACCCTGTCTCAAACTGACTCTAACCTTGAACCAGTCTATTAAGTTGCTATCAATTAAATTGTACATTGTGCATTGTCATGCATGTGTTTAAGGATATCTTTTTTGCCAACCTTCAAGAAATGTGATGTCTTTTCTAATCTGAAAATTTCTAGAGATTTTGTGAAGCATATCTACCATCCTTTCACAATATTCTTTAAGTTCAACACAGAGTATTTATTTCTGCCTTACCTTCAGACTCAAGAATACGAAGTATATTTTCATCGTGAAAGAATACAATACTGAGATGAGCTTAGAAATGTTCTCCATAAAGTGATTACTTGATCTATTTGTACCACATTCTCACTAATATAATTTTTAATTAACGAATTTAACAAACAAAACCAAAGAGATTTCTAGTTTATGTTGTTTTTGTAATATCCACACATTCCATGTATATAGGAAAACCTTCAGACAGATTACTGAGACACTTCTGCTTTATCTGAACTGGAAATCAAATATTTTGGATTTGCACATTCATTTGAAATGTTGTTCAGAAACTGCTATGACCAGGAACTTTCTCAGGAGTCAGAGTCCACTTTTACCAGGTACCAGATGTTTTCTACGCAAACGATTCTCCTTTTTAAGTGTTTAAGTTGAGACAACTTTTATTTAATCAATTGCGGTAGCTTGCTCTTGTTCTGTCAACCATTACCAGGTAGAAGTATTGCTCAGGTGCAAACACAACAAAGCAAGAGGAGAAAAAGTGTGTAACGTTTTTCTTTTAAATACTGAAAAAGAATATATCTGCTTTGTAGGTGTGTCTTGTGGTTTTTCTTTTTTTGTTGTTAACTTAGTTCACCCCAAACAAGGCAAGTTGCCACTGTAGACATTAGAGTGAAAGTTTATGGGGTTATCCTAAATTGAGAGCTGTGCTGCGAGATGCTTGTTCACACTATTTGTAACTTTCTGTATATCAGTACAGTAAGGAAAACAGAGACCAGCGAGAAAGTTCCAAAGGCCGGCAGCTTAAGGAAATTAGCTACTGGAGTAGAAGGATTTCCACCACATGAGGACCTCCACAGCGACCGGATGGGATTAAGCCGATTGCCTTGTTGGGCGAGTATTTATATTGAAGGGCCACCAGAACAGCAAGTCTAGTGAAGTACATTCCATTTAAGTACTTGTAAAACAAGCATAAAGATGCATCATTGAGGCGATGGGGCATTGATTATGGTGGATAGTGATGGACCCATTAGAATAGAGACTATTTTTTGGACCTTGTTTATGAGGGAACGACTAGGGGATGGTGCACCATCACAGATGTGTGAAAAATACTCCATTTATGGGCAGATGGCAGCTTTGTAAGGATATAGGATACTGTTAGGTGTGAGAAGTTTTCTAGATCAGTAAAGTAAGCCGACTTTCTTTACAACAGCCTTGGCAATGGCTTCTACGATTTTGTTTCAATTCATGTTACCTGTAGATGTTAGGACGAGGTATTTGAAAGTTGGACTGTCAGGTAGGGTGTTATTTGTTACAGCAATCGGTGGTTGAAGAGGTTTCTTGTAGTTGTTGATGGATAGGAGCTTTGTCTTAGCAGCATTTAATGTTACCATCCGTTTATTATCCCATTCCACTACAGACTTGAGGTAACTTCCTAAGGATTCAGACATTGCCTCAGATATATGCACATCTATTTTGGACACATGATAAGATAACCTGGTGTCGTCAGAAAATATACACATCTCAGACACAATGTCATCAGAGAGGTTGTTTATGAAAATCAGACCTAATAAAAGTACAAGGATCGAACTTTGGGGTACACCTGCATTTATGTTATGTTGTTTAGATGAAGTCATTGAGGACAACCTCGATTTAATTATATTAAATATTTGTCAAACACCTTTATGCCAGACCTTGTCAAAGGCTTTGGATATATTAAGCGTGGTAGACCCTAGCTTCATCTGCCTTGTCCAGTGTATTGTATGTGTTGAGAGATAAACGTTAGGATGTCCACAGTAGATCGTGCTTGTCTAAATCCATAGTGATTGTCAGAAATAAGTTTAGAATTATTGAGATGATAGTTTTCTGAGTTCAAAGTGGAGTTTAAGGTGAAATGCTGGGAAAGTAGTTCAGCTTCATCAGTTGTCGTGCAACCAACATCATTGTTGTTGGATAATGGGGGAATTGGTGATTGCTGATTGTTCACCACACTAAGATTTTCCATAAATACCTAAATTCTGCGACTGAATGTGTTTTCTAGTTATTACTGTCTACCTTCTCTTCTCTTCATCTATTTGAGTCTTACAATGATTTGGTGACACTATAATTTTCTGTCTATTTGTCGTTGACTTATGGCGGTTGAATAGTCAAGTTGCTTGCTGCTTCTGAGCAATAGCAGCTGCACAGTTTGAGGTAAACCATTGCGAAGAGTGGGGTTGCTGTACAATTTTCACATGGGGACATGTATTTCAATGCCTGCTCTGACTCATTTTGTGAACTCATTTGCATTGATAAGCAGGGAGAAAAAGTTTCACTCCTGGGAGCGTCTCTGATGTGATCTCTGATGGATTTCCAATCAGTTCCCTTGTAGTATCTCATTGTTTTGACCAAATGGCGGCCGAATTTACGGAATTCTTGTTGCCTCTCAGCAATGGCAGCTGCAGATTTCGAGGTGAACCAGTGTGGAGAGTGGGGCTTGCTAAATAATTTTCGCATGAGGACATAGGCTTCAATGCCTGCTTTGACCCATTCAGTTAATTCATTTGCACTGGTCGGCAGGGAGTGAGAATGTTTCCCTCCATGGGGTGTCACTGATGTGATCTCTGATTGACTCCAAATCAACCTGCTTGTAGTATGTCGTTGTTTTGAGCAACGGTTTATCAGCATTTGGACGACTTTTTAGGGTGATATGTATCATTAGCACAATGTGATCAGCATTCCCGAGTGGGCTATGAGATTTCGTCACACATGCCTCGGGCATTGAGGTCATGAAAAGGTCTAGAAGTGAGGCTTGTTGGTCTACTCGTTCGGGGATGCGGGTCGGAAAATCTATCTATGCTTTCAGAGACAGAGTTTAGCAGAGTATAGTCCTGGGTCGACGGGGACCGGTATAAGAAATATAGGTAACTAACGCTGTGATGTAAAATCAATCTAAAGCACATGTAGTCTTGGTCATCTGATTCTAACCTATGTTCTCTAGTCAGGGGGAGAGTGTTCCGAACATAATCCCCTAGCCCGTGCATGTGTTTGTAAGTCTTTACAATAGAGTGGGAGGTAGTCAGTCATGTCAAAGTGATAAGAGGAGATTGAGAATTGAAGGCTAGTTTCACTTAGAGCTAGGATATTCGGGGAGTTTATCAGGAGAAAGGTTTCTACATTGTTGATGTTGGCTCTAACTCCCCGGATATTTGTGAATGCAAGCCTTAACGGCAGAGACGAAATGTTTTTTGTTGGGTGTCTGGTTTAGGTTTGCTTTTATTTTTTGTAATGACATGTTTGTTTCGATCATAGAGTGGGTTGGCCAAGGTGAGTACTTGTTTGGTGCCAATAAGCTCACACAACCAGCCCATTAGTCACGATCTGGTCCATGGGGGCTGTGGCCTCGTGAAAGCCCACCGGACATAATTGCAGGATCTCTTTCCATGTGCGATATGACACATACAACTACCCACAATATTATGCAACTGATAATGGAGCAGCCATTCTTGGCGCTACCCAAAAGTTTGGGCTCCTTGATGTCAGTCGGAAACAGCAGCCAGACAAGCTGTCTAACCTGTACCCTCAACCTGTCGAAACAAGAGAGACTCAGACTGGTCATGTGAGACTTAATGACGAAAAAACTTTCCCCAAGTTGGCCAAGTAGAGAGAAAGAGAACGGCGTTCATTGTCCTAGTAAAGAAAACAAGGTTAGGCACTGGGTGTTTTGAAGCGTTCCAGCACTGGTACCTCGTCGCCTGGCTAATAGACAAAGAAGGAGTGCAAGGGCCGGTGATAGACAGAACCTATCTACTCCTTAAGCAATTGTAGGTTTGCAAACCGGATATTTTGTTCGAGATTTCAACTCTAGGAAGGTTGTCGATCAGGACTAAGGAGGCCGCCTCCCCAACGGTTTACAGCCACTGCGTAAGTAGTTGGTAGCAAGGTTTTATTGTACAAGATTTCCTTCTCTTAGATGGATAGCCTTACAAGGTCTTACGGTCCAACACTCCAACAGAAGTAAAAATAGACTGCGCCTGTGTACTAGTCGGGTATTTCCTTGCCCCGTAGGTTTATATAAGAAAATTTCAATATATATATATATATATATATATATATATATATATATATATATATATATATTGTACATGTATTGTATTAGTTTCTGTAAATGTAAATCCGTAGAAACTCAAGTGTTTATAAAAAGTGATTCTTGATGTATAGATGGGATATTTACACTTGAGTGAATCTGTTAAGCTGGCAAGCGAGAGCAATAAAATGAGGACAAGAAAAATCAATGGAGCCGCAATAAAGAGTAATAAAAAAGGAAGGGCAACCACTGGCCAAAAAAAAAAAAAAAAGGTCAAGCTAGTGAAATAGGTAATCCGATACTAATTCATAAGAAATAGAAGATGCTAGAAATAGAAGATTCTAGATCCCCAAAAAGAGTTATTTAAGCTAGAAAATTCTTCAAATCCATCCATTCCTGAAAAAATTCTTGGTCTGATGAGGTTGACTTTCTTGGAAAAGTGCAACCGAAACATGTATGCACATATGTAACCAATAATGTCTGTATAAATAAAAATTTATACTTATATATATATATATATATATATATATATATCTCAGGAATTAAAAGAATAATTAAGTACTTAGCTTTTGTTTTTGCTTTTTTTTTAAATGACACCCAATAAGCTTCAGTTGAAATTTTGGTCTGGATTCCCGGTCGGTGGTAGATACAAAATATGTTTTGACTACAGACCAATGTGGTAGTTAAGACTACATTCTTTTATCTACATTCGCTCGTCCACTCTTAACCCCCCCCATACTTGTTGATATTAGTTTTAAATTTCTGCATGTCAGTACAGTCGGGGAAACATGGAGCAGGGAAGGAGTTTCAAAGGCCGACAGCCCGAGGAAAGAAGCTACTGGAGTAGACGGCTCTCCGGCATCTGGTGACCTCATCAGTGAATGGGTGAAATATTACTGATATTAATATCCCTATGTTAATATTAGCGTAGTACAATGTCGAGGGAGTATGTCATACTAAATCTAAAGATATACTTACGACATGTGCTTATCATTCAGTTACGGTAATATTTCACAAGCTAATCATTACTATTACCGACACAAATGATTTTAAAGGAAAAACAATTTATTTTATTACAAAAATTGGTTAACGTTACTATTGGCAACACAACTTATTTTAAAGGAAGTTTGTCAAAAACAATTTTTGAGTTATTAACAAATTATTATTTGTCATTTATTTTTATACTTTACGATTTGTACGAGTTGGTACCAAACGATACCAACAGGGTTTGATTACTACTTAATTTGTCTTTCAACCCAGTTTCATTTTCGACGCAAATTATTTGTAAAAGAAAATGCAGTTAGGAAATTAGTTAAAACAATTTATTTTGGGTTACTTACTCATTTGTGAGTTAGTAACATAAATAAAGATAACTAATTCGCGCAGAGTCGATATTTACGCCAACATTAAATGAGTATTGATTTACTTCTCTCCAGGAGTTAGGCACAAGGCCAGTTTTTATCTTACTCACACAAGTAAGATGTGACCCTAGGTCGGGTCGGGAAAGTTGGGTTTAAAAATTGCCTAGGCAGCCCCGTCGGCATTTCCCGGTAAGGGCGCCTCAGGCAGTAAGCAATAAACTTACTCCTCCCCAAAGAGGGGAGACGAAGCCTGGGAGGGTCTACCTCCTAGAACTGCACAGGACAGACCCATAGACCGGCATAACTCAAGCCCGGAAGGCCAAGACAATACCATTCTATGATGTGCAGTATCCATCGGAACAGATACTACACTTTGATCTTGGCCAAAATGCCAAGAAAATCAGTAGGTAAACCCCAAAAAATTGTGTTTGATAATAATACTACTATTTATAAGTTATTATATGGTAAAAGAATCCATTCAATTTCTACAAAGATACACTATAATATAAGTTTAAATATGAAACAAACATCAATAGAAATAGTAATTTCTTTCATAAAAAACATTTTGAATGCCTGTAAGATAATTTTAAAAATTACACTTACATTTTAATGTTGATAAATATTCACTGTCTTTCACGTGTCTTGTCAGTAGAAGAGAAATGGAATAATTAATCTGCTAAATAGTTTTAAATTAATGAGAAAGAATAATTTTTATTACTAGTCTTAGATTTTATTGCCTTCTATCTCCATCCCATCTTTTATATATTTAGAAATGTTGTTTTACAACCACACATGGAAAATCAAATTCAAAGAAGAACTGACGCCAAGTGTGTTCTCGCACAAAGTCATAAAAATCTTTGAATTCATTTATACCTAATACAACTTTAGACTTAGCCTTTAAAAATATCTGAAGTGTTTGGTCACCCTGTGTAAGACTTGCTAATGTTAGCTGGGGGACCGGATAAAAGTCCCTCGGACAAAATCCCACCATATAATAAAAAAGAGACAAAATCCCAATAGCATGAAATAAATGAATTAAAAAATTAAACAAAACTTTTGGTATTTTTCTTTTAATTTAATTATGAATGATGTTTGACTATTTTTGTTGATAAAAATGTTTTATTTAATTTAAAACCATTTTTCGGAAACTTGTAAATCAACTGAATTCATTTTTAAATGAATTCAGTTGATTTACAAGTTTGCATTAATTCGCTTAGTAACTTTTAAGTTACTAAGCGAATTGATGCAAAGTTTCATTCTTTTTTATTTTTCTAAATACAAGTTTAAATAAATTTACTTCGTATTTGGATGTTATTATGATCTATATTTTTCCGTTTTACTGATAGTTTAAAAACCATAAATACTTATCATTAGTACCAACAATGGAAATGTAAGTTTAAATTATTAAAATAATCGTTTTGGAATCGGAAATAAGGCTCAAATCTTTCCGATTCCGATGGCCCGAAAAGTTCTGATTTTTTTTATTCTCGATTCCGATTAGTCGTCCATACATTAGTAGAAACCTGTCCACCAGCTTATTCTACTTTAAGGAGGTATCGCTTGACGTCATGGTCGGCTTTCTAGCAGCAGAGTTACTGTTAGTGTTGTTTTTTTTTGGGGGGGGGGGCGTTGCTTGCCTCTCGATTGAAACATGGTGAGCTGGGGCGAAGTCAGTCCTCATAACGGTAGGAGGATAATTTGCAGGTCTGATAGGTAAGCAGGCCTTTACAATCGCATCTGGTAATGTCTCCGTTTGCTTATTTGGTGTAAGGACTGTGATATTGTATGAACTGACATGCTCCCTGAGGACAAAACTCAGTTGACGGTTCCTTTTGATAACATCTGCAGGGAACCTAAACCTCAGTGCATTCGGTGTGTATCCACTAGACTGAGGTATAGCTATGAGTGGAGAACTTCTCAAAGATATGCATTGGAGAATGCGGATACAATCTCAGTCACGGTGTCAGCCAAGTCCAAGCCATAGAGGTATCGGCACACTACTAGTTTAAAAAATGCTTTGCTGAGCTAGGTCATGTTCTAACCCATCAATTATCACCTAACCAACCTCCTCCCTCAAATCTCTGTAATCTTTGAGACGATAACAATCAAATGTTAGTCTACCGTGTCGTAAATGCTAAACTTCTTCCGGACCGCAAGTAAGGACTTAGGCAAGGCCGTTCTGTTTCAGATTAGAATGTGGATATTTGCCAGATAAGTGCTTTTGACTGCGGGGGAACCTGCAACTCACTCTGCTGGGCCCAGTTACAAATCATGTTATACATTCGTGGTGCAACATTCAACCTATGAAAGGGGTTCTGAAACGAAACTGCCTGCAATGGTTCGGACACGTGTGCAGACGTCCTGACACAACTATGCTCAGGAATGCTCTCAATTTCCAACACCTTCAGCATTGGCGCCGCATCCATGGTTGGTAACTGAAAACTTGGTAAGACATACTCAAGACTGATCTCACTTCAATTGTTGGCCTTCAAGTCTACAGTGTACGTCGATAGAGGAAGGAGTGGCTCAGCTTATCTGTAAACCTGACGCTCAACAGGACACAATGCAGAGGATTCATCCGTGATGGTGCCGATTAAAACCTGAAAGATGCAAGCCGAAACAAATAAAAGTAAGGTAGTTCTACTGCAGATATCCTAACGATCACTTCTGAACACATATATCATGCACTAAACAAGGCGGAAGCTAGGGCGGTGTATCTGAAGCTTTTGACAAGGTCTATAATGAAGGTCTTCTCAGGAAAATTAAATCGTACAGTATTACTGGACGAATACTTAATATAATCACATCCTTCCAAGATAAGAGAAAAGTTGTCTTCGATAACAGTACATCCAAACGACATGATATTAATGTGGCTGTGTTTCAGGGGCGATCCTTGGACCTTTATTATTCCTAATATTCGTAAACGACCTCTGATGAAATTATGTCCGATATGGGTATATTTTTGATGACACCATGCTCTATTCAAGACATGTGGGAAAAACGAGTGCACACAAACCCAATGTCCGAAACCGTAGAAAATAACATTAAGTCTGTGGTAAATGGGGGATATGAATGCATGGTTACATTTAATGCTACTAGTACAAACCTCCTTTCCTTCAATAACCTTTTTAACCATCGACTGTCATTGCGAAAAACACTATCTGAGAGTTCATCATTCAATCTCGTCGGCCTAACATTCACAGGAAAAATAACGTGGAACAAATACATAGAAGACATTGTTAACGCTGCAAAGAAGGTGAGGTCCCAATACGGTGCTAAAAAATATACCACCTGTCCGTATCCTATACCTCTACAAAACCACCATTCGCCCATGCATGGGTTTTTGCTACCATATATATGCTGGTGCATTAGCCACTAGTTTCTCTCAATTAGACAGAGTCCAACAAAGAGTCTCCAATCTGACAGGTCCCGCACTGTCAACAAAGCTCCAGCTCTTGTCCAATCGCTGCAACGTTGTATCCATGTTATTGTTTTGCAAGTACTTTAATGGAATGTACTCCGACGAACTCGTAGGACTTGTGCCCGAGTTTTGGGACAAGCAGAAAAATACGACCGCTTCAATTTAGAGGTCCCTACATGCTATATAGCTAATAGTTTCTTCTCTAAAACTTTTAGAATTTGGAGTTTTCTCCGTTTCCTGCTCCCTGAATGTACTAACAAGCAGAACTATATGTGAACAGACATCTCGCTGATAAACTTCCTACTTAGTGTCCCTGTAGGTATTGTTCCCAATTCAAAGTAGACCCATACGTGTCAGTGGTACATGCGCCTTGTTTGATGTGAATATCAGTACAAATAAAAATTTAGTTTTTGATGGGGTTGTGACAATATTGTCGATCAGTCATCAGTTTAATTCGAGCAAGGAACCTTGTTTTTGCTTTTGGGGCATTAAACATCATTTTTTATTGAAGAGTAAACACTAATCTCAGATGAAAGAGAAAAAAATCATTTTCTGTCTTGGAAGATACAGCGTATATCATCCATTACTGTTGATAGGTGATAAATATCTTATGGTAGAGATACAGCATATATCATCCATTCCTGTTGATAGGTGATAAATATCTTATGGTAGAGATACAGCGTATATCATCCATTACGTTGATAGGTGATAAATATCTCATGGTAGAGATACAGCATATATCATCCATTCCTGTAGATAGGTGATAAATATCTTATGGTAAAGAAACAACATATATCATCCATTCCTCTTGATAGATGATAAATATCTTATAGTAGAGATACAGCATATATCATCCATTCCTGTTGATAGGTGATAAATATCCTATGGTAGAGATGCAGCATATATCATCCATTCCTGTTGATAGGTGATAAATATCCTATGGTAGAGATGCAGCATATATCATCCATTCCTGTTGATAGGTGATAAATATCCTATGGTAGAGATGCAGCATATATCATCCATTCCTGTTGATAGGTGATAAATATCTTATGGTATAGATACGGCATATATCATCCATTCCGGTTGATAAGTGATAAATATCTTATGGTAGAGATGCAGCATATATCATCCATTCCTGTGGATAAGTGATAAATATTTAATGGTAGAGATGCAGCATATATCATTTATTCCTGTTGATAAGTGATAAATATCTCATGATAAAGATACAACATATATAATCTATTCCTGTTGATAAGTGATAAATATCTTATGGTAGAGATGCAGCATATATCACCCATTCCTGTTGATAGGTGATAAATATCTTATGGTATAGATACGGCATATATCATCCATTCCTGTTGATAGGTTATAAATATCTTACGGTAGAGATACAACATATATCATCCATTCCTGTGGATAAGTGATAAATATCTTATGGTAGAGAGACAGCATATATCATCCATTCCTGTTAATAGGTGATAAATATCTTATGGTAGAGATGCAGCATATATCATCCATTCTTGATGATAGGTGATAAATATCTTAAGGTCGAGATACAGCATATATCACCCATTCCTGTTAATAGGTAATAAATATCTCAGGGTAAAGATACAGCATATATCATCTATTCCTGTTGATAGGTAATAAATATCTCATGGTAGAGATACAGCATATATCATCCATTCCTGTTGATAAGTGATAAATATCTTATGGTAGAGATACAGAATATATAATCCATTCCTGTTGATAGGTGATGAATTTCTCATGTTAGAGATGCAGCATATATCATCCATTCCTGTTGATAGGTGATAAATATCTTATGGTAGAGATATAGCGTATATCATCCATTCCTGTTTATAGGTGATAAATATCTTATGGTAGAGATACAGATAAATCATCTATTCCTGTTGATAGGTGATAAATATCTTATAGTAGAGATGCAGCATATATCATCTATTCCTGTTGATAGGTGATAAATATCTTATGGTAGAGATATAGCGTATATCATTTATTCCTGTTGATAAGTGATAAATATCTTATGGTACAGTTAAAGCATATATAATCCATTCCTGTTGATAGGTGATGAATATCTCATGTTAGAGATGCAGCATATATCATCCATTCCTGTTGATAGGTGATAAATATCTTATGGAAGAATTGCAGCATATATAATCCATTCCTGTTGATAGGTGATAAATATCTCCTGGTAGAGATACAGCATATATCATCATTTCCTGTTGATAGGTGATAAATATCTTATGGTAGAGATACAGCATATATCATCCATTCCTGTTGATAAGTGATAAATATCTAATGGTAGAATTGCAGCATATATAATCCATTCCTGTTGATAGGTGATAAATATCTCATGGTAGAGATACAGTGTATATCATCCATTCCTGTTGATAGGTGATAAACATCTTATAGTAGAGATACAGCATATATAATCAATTCCTGTTGATAGGTGATAAATATCTTATGGTAGAGATACAGAATATATCATCCATTCCTGTTGATAGGTGATAAACATCTTATGGTAGAGATACAGCATATATCCTCCATTCCTGTTGATAGGTGATAAATATCTCATGATAGAGACACAGCATATATCATCCATTCCTGTTGATAGGTGATAAATATCTCATGGTAGAGATACAGCATATATTATCCATTCCTGTTGACAGGAAAAAAATATCTTATGGTAGAGATACACCATATATCATCCATTTCTGTTTATAGGTGATAAATATCTTATAGTAGAGATGCAGCATATATCATCCCTCCTGTTGATAGGTGATAAATATCTTATGGTAGAGATATAGCATATATCATCCATTCCTGTTGATAAGTGATAAATATCTCATGGTAGAGATACAGCATATATTATCCATTCCTGTTGACAGGTAAAAAATATCTTATGGTAGAGATACACCATATATCATCTATTTCTGTTTATAGGTGATAAATATCTTATAGTAGAGATGCAGCATATATCATCCATCCTGTTGATAGGTGATAAATATCTTATGGTAGAGATATAGCGTATATCATTTATTCCTGTTGATAAGTGATAAATATCTTATGGTAGAGATAAAGCATATATAATCCATTCCTGTTGATAGGTGATGAATATCTCATGTTAGAGATGCAGCATATATCATCCATTCTTGTTTATAGGTGATAAATATCTTATGGAAGAATTGCAGCATATATAATCCATTCCTGTTGAAAGGTGATAAATATCTCATGGTAGAGATACAGCATATATCATCCATTCCTGTTGATAGGTGATAAACATCTTATAGTAGAGATACAGCATATATTATCCATTCCTGTTGACAGGTAAATAATATCTTATGGTAGAGATACACCATATATAATCCATTCCTGTTTATAGGTGATAAATATTTAATGGTAGAGATGCAGCATATATCATTTATTCCTGTTGATAAGTGATAAATATCTCATGATAAAGATACAACATATATAATCTATTCCTGTTGATAAGTGATAAATATCTTATGGTAGAGATGCAGCATATATCACCCATTCCTGTTGATAGGTGATAAATATCTTATGGTATAGATACGGCATATATCATCCATTCCTGTTGATAGGTTATAAATATCTTACGGTAGAGATACAACATATATCATCCATTCCTGTGGATAAGTGATAAATATCTTATGGTAGAGAGACAGCATATATCATCCATTCCTGTTAATAGGTGATAAATATCTCATGGTAGAGATGCAGCATATATCATCCATTCTTGTTGATAGGTGATAAATATCTTATGGTAGAGATATAGCGTATATCATCCATTCCTGTTTATAGGTGATAAATATCTTATGGTAGAGATACAGATAAATCATCTATTCCTGTTGATAGGTGATAAATATCTTATAGTAGAGATGCAGCATATATCATCTATTCCTGTTGATAGGTGATAAATATCTTATGGTAGAGATATAGCGTATATCATTTATTCCTGTTGATAAGTGATAAATATCTTATGGTACAGTTAAAGCATATATAATCCATTCCTGTTGATAGGTGATGAATATCTCATGTTAGAGATGCAGCATATATCATCCATTCCTGTTGATAGGTGATAAATATCTTATGGAAGAATTGCAGCATATATAATCCATTCCTGTTGATAGGTGATAAATATCTCCTGGTAGAGATACAGCATATATCATCATTTCCTGTTGATAGGTGATAAATATCTTATGGTAGAGATACAGCATATATCATCCATTCCTGTTGATAAGTGATAAATATCTAATGGTAGAATTGCAGCATATATAATCCATTCCTGTTGATAGGTGATAAATATCTCATGGTAGAGATACAGTGTATATCATCCATTCCTGTTGATAGGTGATAAACATCTTATAGTAGAGATACAGCATATATAATCAATTCCTGTTGATAGGTGATAAATATCTTATGGTAGAGATACAGAATATATCATCCATTCCTGTTGATAGGTGATAAACATCTTATGGTAGAGATACAGCATATATCCTCCATTCCTGTTGATAGGTGATAAATATCTCATGATAGAGACACAGCATATATCATCCATTCCTGTTGATAGGTGATAAATATCTCATGGTAGAGATACAGCATATATTATCCATTCCTGTTGACAGGAAAAAAATATCTTATGGTAGAGATACACCATATATCATCCATTTCTGTTTATAGGTGATAAATATCTTATAGTAGAGATGCAGCATATATCATCCCTCCTGTTGATAGGTGATAAATATCTTATGGTAGAGATATAGCATATATCATCCATTCCTGTTGATAAGTGATAAATATCTCATGGTAGAGATACAGCATATATTATCCATTCCTGTTGACAGGTAAAAAATATCTTATGGTAGAGATACACCATATATCATCTATTTCTGTTTATAGGTGATAAATATCTTATAGTAGAGATGCAGCATATATCATCCATCCTGTTGATAGGTGATAAATATCTTATGGTAGAGATATAGCGTATATCATTTATTCCTGTTGATAAGTGATAAATATCTTATGGTAGAGATAAAGCATATATAATCCATTCCTGTTGATAGGTGATGAATATCTCATGTTAGAGATGCAGCATATATCATCCATTCTTGTTTATAGGTGATAAATATCTTATGGAAGAATTGCAGCATATATAATCCATTCCTGTTGAAAGGTGATAAATATCTCATGGTAGAGATACAGCATATATCATCCATTCCTGTTGATAGGTGATAAACATCTTATAGTAGAGATACAGCATATATTATCCATTCCTGTTGACAGGTAAATAATATCTTATGGTAGAGATACACCATATATAATCCATTCCTGTTTATAGGTGATAAATATTTAATGGTAGAGATGCAGCATATATCATTTATTCCTGTTGATAAGTGATAAATATCTCATGATAAAGATACAACATATATAATCTATTCCTGTTGATAAGTGATAAATATCTTATGGTAGAGATGCAGCATATATCACCCATTCCTGTTGATAGGTGATAAATATCTTATGGTATAGATACGGCATATATCATCCATTCCTGTTGATAGGTTATAAATATCTTACGGTAGAGATACAACATATATCATCCATTCCTGTGGATAAGTGATAAATATCTTATGGTAGAGAGACAGCATATATCATCCATTCCTGTTAATAGGTGATAAATATCTCATGGTAGAGATGCAGCATATATCATCCATTCTTGTTGATAGGTGATAAATATCTTATGGTAGAGATACAGCATATATCACCCATTCCTGTTGATAGGTAATAAATATCTCAGGGTAGAGATACAGCATATATCATCTATTCCTGTTGATAGGTAATAAATATCTCATGGTAGAGATACAGCATATATCATCCATTCCTGTTGATAAGTGATAAATATCTTATGGTAGAGATACAGAATATATAATCCATTCCTGTTGATAGGTGATGAATTTCTCATGTTAGAGATGCAGCATATATCATCCATTCCTGTTGATAGGTGATAAATATCTTATGGTAGAGATATAGCGTATATCATCCATTCCTGTTTATAGGTGATAAATATCTTATGGTAGAGATACAGATAAATCATCTATTCCTGTTGATAGGTGATAAATATCTTATTGTAGAGATGCAGCATATATCATCTATTCCTGTTGATAGGTGATAAATATCTTATGGTAGAGATATAGCGTATATCATTTATTCCTGTTGATAAGTGATAAATATCTTATGGTAGAGATAAAGCATATATAATCCATTCCTGTTGATAGGTGATGAATATCTCATGTTAGAGATGCAGCATATATCATCCATTCCTGTTGATAGGTGATAAATATCTTATGGAAGAATTGCAGCATATATAATCCATTCCTGTTGATAGGTGATAAATATCTCATGGTAGAGATACAGCATATATCATCATTTCCTGTTGATAGGTGATAAATATCTTATGGTAGAGATACAGCATATATCATCCATTTCTGTTGATAAGTGATAAATATCTAATGGTAGAATTGCAGCATATATAATCCATTCCTGTTGATAGGTGATAAATATCTCATGTTAGAGATACAGCATATATCATCCATTCCTGTTGATAGGTGATAAACATCTTATAGTAGAGATACAGCATATATAATCCATTCCTGTTGATAGGTGATAAATATCTTATGGTAGAGATACAGAATATATCATCCATTCCTGTTGATAGGTGATAAACATCTTATGGTAGAGATACAGCATATATCCTCCATTCCTGTTGATAGGTGATAAATATCTCATGGTAGAGACACAGCATATATCATCCATTCCTGTTGATAGGTGATAAATATCTCATGGTAGAGATACAGCATATATTATCCATTCCTGTTGACAGGAAAAAAATATCTTATGGTAGAGATACACCATATATCATCCATTTCTGTTTATAGGTGATAAATATCTTATAGTAGAGATGCAGCATATATCATCCCTCCTGTTGATAGGTGATAAATATCTTATGGTAGAGATATAGCGTATATCATTTATTCCTGTTGATAAGTGATGAATATCTTATGGTAGAGATAAAGCATATATAATCCATTCCTGTTGATAGGTGATGAATATCTCATGTTAGAGATGCAGCATATATCATCCATTCCTGTTTATAGGTGATAAATATCTTATGGAAGAATTGCAGCATATATAATCCATTCCTGTTGAAAGGTGATAAATATCTCATGTTAGAGATACAGCATATATCATCCATTCCTGTTGATAGGTAATAAACATCTTATAGTAGAGATACAGCATATATTATCCATTCCTGTTGACAGGTAAAAAATATCTTATGGTAGAGATACACCATATATCATCAATTCCTGTTTATAGGTGATAAATATTTAATGGTAGAGATGCAGCATATATCATTTATTCCTGTTGATAAGTGATAAATATCTCATGATAAAGATACAACATATATAATCTATTCCTGTTGATAAGTGATAAATATCTTATGGTAGAGATGCAGAATATATCACCCATTCCTGTTGATAGGTGATAAATATCTTATGGTATAGAGACGGCATATATCATCCATTCCTGTTGATAGGTTATAAATATCTTACAGTAGAGATACAACATATATCATCAATTCCTGTTGATAGGTGATAAATATCTTATGGTAGAGATACAGTGTATATCATCCATTCCTGTTGATAGATGATAAATATCTTATAGTAGAGATACAGCATATATCATCTATTCCTGTTGATAGGTGATAAATATTGTATGGTAGACATACAGCATATATTAACCATTCCTGTTTATATGTGATAAATATCTTATGGTAGATATACAGCATATATAATCCATTCCTGTTGATAGGTGATAAATATCTTATAGTAGAGATACAGCATATATCATCCATTCCTGTTGATAGGTGATAAATATCTTATGGTAGAGATACAGCATATATCATCCATTCCTGTTAGTAGGTAATAAATATCTGATTGTAGAGATACAGCATATATTATCCATTGCTGTTGACAGGTGAAAAATATCTTAGTGTAGAGATGCAGCATATATCATCCATTCCTGTTGATAAGTGATAAATATCTTATGGTAGAGATGCAGCATATATTATTTATTCCTTTGATAGGTGATAAATATCTTACGGTAGAGATACAACATATATCATCCATTCCTGTTGATAGGTAATAAATATCTTATGGTAGAGATACAGCGTATATCATCGATTCCTGTTGATAGATGATAAAAATCTTATAGTAGAGATACAGCGTATATCATCCATTCCTGTTGTAGGTTATAAATATCTAATGGTAGAGATACAGCATATATCATCCATTCCTGTTGATAGGTGATAAATATCTAATGGTAGAGATGCAGCATACATCATCCATTCCTGTTGATAGGTGATAAATATCTCATGGTAGAGATACAGCATATATAATCTATTATGTTGATAGAGGATAAATATCTTATGGTAGAGATACAGCATATATCATCCATTCCTGTTGATAGGTGATAAATATCTTATGGTAGAGATACAGCATATATCATTTATCCCTGTTGATAGGTGATAAATATCTTATGGTAGAAATACAGCATATATCATCCATTCATGTGGATAGGTGATAAATATCTTATGGTAGAAATACAGCATATATCATCCATTCCTGTTGATAGATGATTAATATCTTATAGTAGTAATACAGCATATATCATCCATTCCTGTTGATAGGTGATAAATATCTTATGGTAGAGATGCAGCATATATCATCCATTCCTGTTGATAGGTGATAAATATCTCATGGTAGAGATACAGCATATATCATCCATTCCCGTTGATAGGTGATAAATATCTCATGGTAGAGATACGGCATATATCATCCATTCCTGTTGATAGGTGATAAATATCTCATGGTAGAGATACAGCATATATCATCCATACCTGTTGATAGGTGATAAATATAGTATGGTAGGGATACAGCATATATCATCCATTCCTGTTGATAGGTGATAAACATCTTATGGTAGAGATACAGCATATATCATCCATTCCTGTTGATAGATTACAAATATCTTATAGTAGAGATACAGCATATATCATCTATTCCTGTTGATAGGTAATAAAAATCTTATGGTAGAGATACAGCATATATCATACATTCCTGTTGATAGGTCATAAATATTTGATGGTAGAGATGCAGCATATATCATTTATTCCTGTTGATAGGTGATAACTATCTTATGGTAGAGATGCAGCGTATATCATCCATTCCTGTTGATAGGTGATAAATATCCTATGGTAGAAATACAGCATATATCATCCATTCCTGTGAATAGGTGATAAATATCTTATGGTAGGGATGCAACATATATCATTTATTCCTGTTGATAGGTGATAAATATCTCATGGTAGAGATACAGCATATATCATCCATTCCTATTGAATGGTGATAAATATCTCATGGTAGAGATACAGCATATATCACCCATTCCTGTTGATAGGTGATAACTATCTCATGGTAGAGATACAGCATATATCATCCATTCCTGTTGATATGTGATAAATATTTCATGGTAGAGATACAGCATATATAATCCATTCCTGTTGATATGTGATAAATATTTAATGGTAGAGATACAGCATGTATCATCCATTCCTGTTGATAGGTGATAATTATCTCATGGGAGAGATACAGAATATATTATCCATTCATGTTGAATGGTAAAACATAGACATACTGTATATATCATCCCTTCCTGTTTATAAGTGATAAATATCTAATGGTAGAGATGCAGCCTATATCATTTATTCCTGTTGATAGGTAATAAATATCTTATGGTAGAGATACAGCGTATATCATCCATTCCTGTTGATAGATGATAAAAATCTTATAGTAGAGATACAGCATATATCACCCATTCCTGTTGATAGGTAATAAATATCTTATGGTAGAGATACAGCATATATCATCCATTCCTGTTGATAGATGATAAAAATCTTATAGTAAAGATACAGCATATATCACCCATTCCTGTTGATAGGTGATAAATATCTTATGGTAGAGATTCAGTACATATCATCCATTTCTGTTGATAGGTGATAAATATCTGATGGTTGAGATACAGCATATATCATCCATACTTGTTGATAGGTGATAAATATCTTATGGTAGAGATACAGCATATATAATCTATTCCTGTTGATAGGTGATAAATATATTATGGTAGAGATACAGCATATATAATCTATTCCTGTAGATAGGTGATAAGTATCTGATGGTAGAGATACAGCATATATCATCCATTCCTGTTGATAGGTGATAAATATATTATGGTAGATACAGCATATATCATGAATTTCTGTTGATAGGTGATAAATATCCTATGGTAGAAATACAGCATATATCATCCATTCCTGTGGATAGGTGATAAATATCTTATGGTAGAGATGCAGCGTATATCATCCATTCCTGTTGATAGGTGATAAATATCTGATGGTAAAGATGCAGCATATATCATCAATTCCTGTTGATAGGTGATAAATATCTGATGGTAAAGATGCAGCATATATCATTTATGCCTGTTGATAGGTGATAACTATCTCATGGTAGAGATGCAGCATATATCATTTATTCTCTGTTGATAGGTGATAAATATCTTAT
The DNA here is from genome assembly GCA_963556195.1 of Sepiola atlantica. NCBI lineage: Eukaryota > Metazoa > Mollusca > Cephalopoda > Sepiida > Sepiolidae > Sepiola > Sepiola atlantica. Next base: position 232,252,940 of record OY744515.1, on the reverse strand, counting down.
GGTAGAGATACAGCATATATCATCCATTCCTTTTGATAGGTGATAAATATCTTATGGTAGAGATGCAGCATATATCATTTATTCCTGTTGATAGGTGATAAATATCTTATAGTAGAGATACAGCGAATATCATCCATTCCTGTTGATAGGTGATAAATATCTTATGGTAGAGAGACTACATATATCATCCATTCCTGTTGATAGGTGATAAATATCTTATGGTAGAGATATAGCATATATCATCTATTTCTGTTGATAGGTGATAAATATCTCATTGTAGAGATACAGCATATATCATCCATTCTTGTTGATAGGTGATAAATATCTCATGGTAGAGATACAGCATATATAATCCATTCCTGTTGATAGGTGATAAATATCTTATGGTAGAGATATAGCATATATCATCTATTCCTGTTGATAGGTGATAAATATCTTATGGTAGAGATGCAGCATATATCGTCCATCCCTGTTGATAGGTGATAAATATCTCATGGTAGAGATACAGCATATATCATCTATTCCTGTTGATAGGTTATAAATATCTCATGGTAGAGATACAGCATATATTATCCATTCACGTTGATAGGTGATAAATATCTTATGGTAGAGATATAGCGTATATCATCAATTCCTTTTGATAGGTGATAAATATCTTATGGTAGAGATACAGCATATATCATCTATTCCTGTTGATAAGTGATAAATATCTCATAGTAGAGATACAGCATATATTAGCTATTCCTGTTGATAGGTGATAAATATCTTATGGTAGAGATGCAGCATATATGATCCATTCCTGTTGATAGGTGATAAATATCTTATGGTAGAGATACAGCATATATAATCCATTCCAGTTGGTAAGTGATATCTTATGGAAGAGATACAGCATATATCATCCATTCCTGTTGATAGGTGATAAATATCTCATGGTAGAGATATAGCATATATTATCCATTCCTGTTGATAGGTGATAAATATCTCATGGTAGAGATACAGCATATATCATCCATTCCTGTTGATAGGTGATAAATATCTCATGGTAGAGATACAGCATATATCATCCATTCCTTTTGATAGGTGATAAATATCTTATGGTAGAGATGCAGCATATATCATTTATTCCTGTTGATAGGTGATAAATATCTTCTGATAGAGATACAGCATATATCATCCATTCCTGTTGATAGGTGATAAATATCTTATGGTAGAGATACAGCATATATCATCCATTCCTGTTTATAGGTGATAAATATTGTATGGTAGAGATGCAGCATATATCATTTATTCATGTTGATAAGTGATAAATATCTCATGGTAGAGATAAAACATATATCATCTATTCCTGTTGATAAGTTATAAATATCTTATGGTAGAGATACAGCGTATATCATCCATTCCTGTTGATAGGTGATAAATATCTTATAGTAGAGATACAGCGAATATCATCCATTCCTGTTGATAGGTGATAAATATCTCATGGTAGAGATACAGCATATATAATTCATTCCCGTTGATAGGAGATAAATATCCCATGGTAGAGATGCAGCATATATGATCCATTCCTGTTGATCGGTGATAAATACTTTATGGTAGAGATACAGCATATATAATCCATTCCAGTCAGTAAGTGATATCTTATGGAAGAGATACAGCATATATCATCCATTCCTGTTGATAGGTGATAAATATCTTATGGTAGCGATATAGTATATATCATCCATTCCTATTGATAGGTGATAAATATCTCATGGTAGAGATACAGCATATATCATCCATTCTTGTTGATAGGTGATAAATATCTCATGGTAGAGATACAACATATATCATCCATTCTTGTTAATAGGTGATAAATATCCCATGGTAGAGATACAGCATATATCATCTATTCCTGTCAATACGTGATAAATATCTTATGGTAGAGATGCAGCATATATCGTTCATTCTTGTGGATAGGTGATAAATATCTCATGGTAGAGATACAGCAAATATCATCCATTCCTGTTGATAGGTGATAAATATCTTATGGTAGAGATATAGCGTATATCAACCATTCCTGTTGATAGGTGATAAATATCTTATGGTAAAGAAACAACATATATAATCCATTCCATGCTGATAGGTGATAAATATCTTATGGTAGAGATGCAGCATATATCATCAATTCCTGTTGATAGGTGATAAATATCTCATGGCAGAGATACAGCATATATCATCCATTCCTGTTGATAGGTTATAAATATCTCATGGTAGAGATGCAGCATATATCATCCATTCTTTTTAATAAGTGATAAATATCTTATAATAGAGATATAGCGTATATCATCCATTCCTGTTGATAGGTGATAAATATCTTATGGTAGAGATACAGTATATATAATCTATTCCAGTTGGTAAGTGATATCTTATGGAAGAGATACAGCATATATCATCCATTCCTGTTGATAGGTGATAAATATCTCATGGTAGAGATATAGCATATATCATCTATTTCTGTTGATAGGTGATAAATATCTCTATGTAGAGATACAGCATATATCATCCATTTTTGTTGATAAGTGATAAATATCTCATGGTAGAGATACAGCATATATAATCCATTCCTGTTGATAGGTGATAAATATCTTATGGTAGAGATACAGCATATATCATCTATTCCTGTTGATAGGTGATAAATATCTTATGGTAGAGATGCAGCATATATCGTCCATTCCTGTTGATAGGTGATAAATATCTCATGGTAGAGATACAGCATATATCATGCATTCCTGTTGATAGGTTATAAATATCTCATGGTAGAGATACAGCATATATTATCCATTCACGTTGATAGGTGATAAATATCTTATGGTAGAGATATAGCGTATATCATCAATTCCTTTTGATAGGTGATAAATATCTTATGGTAGAGATACAGCATATATCATCTATTCCTGTTGATAAGTGATAAATATCTTATGGTAGAGATACAGCATATATAATCCATTCCAGTTGGTAAGTGATATCTTATGGAAGAGATACAGCATATATCATCCATTCCTGTTGATAGGTGATAAATATCTCCTGGTAGAGATACAGCATATATCATCCATTCCTGTTGATAGGTGATAAATATCTCATGGTAGAGATACAGCAGATATCATCCATTCCTGTTGATAGGTGATAAATATCTGATGGTAGAGAGTCAGCATATATCATCCATTCCTGTTGATAGGTGATAAATATCTCATGGTAGAGATACAGCATATATCATCCATTCCTGTTGATAGGTTATAAATATCTCATGGTAGAGATACAGCATATATTATCCATTCACGTTGATAGGTGATAAATATCTTATGGTAGAGATACAGCATATATCATCCATTCCTTTTGATAGGTGATAAATATCTCATGGTAGAGATACAGCATATATCATCTATTCCTGTTGATAAGTGATAAATATGTTATAGTAGATATACAGCATATATCATCCATTCCTGTTGATAGGTGATAAATATCTCATGGTAGAGATACAGCATATATCATCCATTCCTGTTGATAGGTTATAAATATCTCATGGTAGAGATGCAGCATATATCATCGATTCTTGTTAAAAGGTGATAAATATCCAATGGTAGAGATACAGCATATATCGTCCATTCCTGTTGATAGATTATAAATATCTGATGGTAGAGATGCAGCATATATCAACCATTCCTTTTAATAGGTGATAAATATCTTATGGTAGAGATACAGCGTATATCATCTATTCCTGTTGATAGGTGATAAATATCTTATGGTAGAGATACAGCATATATCATCCATTCCTGTTGATAGGTGATAAATATCATATGGTAGAGATACAGCGTATATCATCCATTCCTGCTGATAGGTGATAAATATCTTATGGTAGAGATGCAGCATATATCATCCATTCCTGTTGATAGGTGATAAATATCTCATGGTAGAGATACAGCATATATCATCCATTCCTGTTGATAGGTTATAAATATCGCATGGTAGAGATGCAGCATATATCATCAATTCTTGTCAATAGGTAATAAATATCTAATAATAGAGATACAGCGTATATCATCCATTCCTGTTGATAGGTTATAAATATCGCATGGTAGAGATGCAGCATATATGATCCATTCCTGTTTATAGGTGATAAATACTTTATGGTAGAGATACAGCATATATAATCCATTCCAGTTGGTAAGTGATATCTTATGGAAGAGATACAGCATATATCATCCATTCCTGTTGATATGTGATAAATATCTTATGGTAGAGATATAGTATATATCATCCATTCCTGTTGATAGGTGATAAATATCTCATGGTAGAGATACAGCATATATCATCCATTCCTGTTGATAGGTGATAAATATCTCATGGTAGAGATACAGCATATATCATCCATTCCTGTTGATAGGTGATAAATATCCCATGGTAGAGATACAGCATATATCATCTATTCCTGTCGATAGGTGATAAATATCTAATGGTAGAGATGCAGCATATATCGTTCATTCTTGTGGATAGGTGATACATATCTCATGGTAGAGATACAGCATATATCATCCATTCCTGTTGATAAGTGATAAATATCTCATGGTAGAGATACAGCAAATATCATCCATTCCTGTTGATAGGTGATAAATATCTCATGGTAGAGATATAGCGTATATCATCCATTCCTGTTGATAGGTGATAAATATCTTATGGTAAAGAAACCACATATATAATCCATTCCATGCTGATAGGTGATAAATATCTCATGGTAGAGATGCAGCATATATTATCCATTCCTGTTGATAGGTTATAAATATCTCATGGTAGAGATGCAGCATATATCATCCATTCTTTTTAATAGGTGATAAATATCTTATAATAGAGATATAGCGTATATCATCCATTCCTGTTGATAGGTGATAAATATCTTATGGTAGAGATACAGTATATATAATCTATTCCAGTTGGTAAGTGATATCTTATGGAAGAGATACAGCATATATCATCCATTCCTGTTGATAGGTGATAAATATCTTATGGTAGAGATATAGCATATATCATCTATTTTTGTTGATAGGGTATAAATATCTCATGGTAGAGATACAACATATATCATCTATTCCTGTTGATAGGTGATAAATATCTCATGGTAGAGATACAGCATATATAATCCATTCCTGTTGATAGGTGATAAATATCTTATGGTAGAGATACAGCATATATCATCTATTCCTGTTGATAAGTGATAAATATCTTATGGTAGAGATGCAGCATATATCATCCATTCCTGTTGATAGGTGATAAATATCTCATGGTAGAGATACAGCATATATCATCCATTCCTGTTGATAGGTGATAAATATCTCATGGTAGAGATACAGCATATATTATCCATTCACGTTGATAGGTGATAAATATCTTATAGTAGAGATATAGCGTATATGATCCATTCCTTTTGATAGGTGATAAATATCTTATGGTAGAGATACAGCATATATAATCAATTCCTGTTGATAAGTGATAAATATCTTATAGTAGAGATACAGCATATATCATCTATTCCTGTTGATAGGTGATAAATATCTTATGGTAGAGATGCAGCATATATGATCTATTCCTGTTGATAGGTGATAAATATCTTTTGGTAGAGATACAGCATATATAATCCATTCCAGTTGGTAAGTGATATCTTATGGAAGAGATACAGCATATATCATCCATTCCTGTTGATAGGTTATAAATATCTCATTGTAGAGATATAGCATATATCATCCATTCTTGTTGATAGGTGATAAATATCTCATGGTAGAGATACAGCATATATCATCCATACCTGTTGATAGGTGATAAATATCTCCTGGTAGAGATACAGCATATATCATCCATTCCTGTTGATAGGTGATAAATATCTCATGGTAGAGATACAGCATATATCATCCATTCCTGTTGATAGGTGATAAATATCTTATGGTAGAGAGTCAGCATATATCATCCATTCCTGTTGATAGGTGATAAATATCTCATGGTAGAGATACAGCATATACCATCCATTCCTGTTGATATGTTATAAATATCTTATGGCAGAGATAGAGCGTATATCATCCATTCCTGTTGATAGGTTATAAATATCTCATGGTAGAGATGCAGCATATATCATCCATTCTTTTTAATAGGTGATAAATATCTTATAATAGAGATATAGCGTAAATCATCCATTCCTGTTGATAGGTGATAAATATCTTATGGTAGAGATACAGTATATATAATCTATTCCAGTTGGTAAGTGATATCTTATGGAAGAGATACAGCATATATCATCCATTCCTGTTGATAGGTGATAAATATCTTATGGTAGAGATATAGCATATATCATCTATTTTTGTTGATAGGTGATAAATATCTCATGGTAGAGATACAACATATATCATCTATTCCTGTTGATAGGTGATAAATATCTCATGGTAGAGATACAGCATATATAATCCATTCCTGTTGATAGGTGATAAATATCTTATGGTAGAGATACAGCATATATCATCTATTCCTGTTGATAGGTGATAAATATCTTATGGTAGAGATGCAGCATATATCATCCATTCCTGTTGATAGGTGATAAATATCTCATGGTAGAGATACAGCATATATCATCCATTCCTGTTGATAGGTGATAAATATCTCATGGTAGAGATACAGCATATATTATCCATTCACGTTGATAGGTGATAAATATCTTATGGTTGAGATATAGCGTATATGATCCATTCCTTTTGATAGGTGATAAATATCTTATGGTAGAGATACAGCATATATCATCTATTCCTGTTGATAGGTGATAAATATCTTATAGTAGAGATACAGCATATATCATCTATTCCTGTTGATAGGTGATAAATATCTTATGGTAGAGATGCAGCATATATGATCTATTCCTGTTGATAGGTGATAAATATCTTATGGTAGAGATACAGCATATATCATCTATTCCTGTCGATAGGTGATAAATATCTAATGGTAGAGATGCAGCATATATCATCCATTCCTGTTGATACGTGATAACTATCTTATGGTAGAGATACAGCATATATCATCCATTCCTGTTGATAGGTGATAAATATCTTATGGTAGAGAGTCAGCATATATCATCCATTCCTGTTGATAGGTGATAAATATCTCATGGTAGAGATACAGCATATACCATCCATTCCTGTTGATATGTTATAAATATCTTATGGCAGAGATAGAGCGTATATCATCTATTCCAGTTGGTAAGTGATATCTTATGGAAGAGATACAGCATATATCATCCATTCCTGTTGATAGGTGATAAATATCTCATTGTAGAGATATAGCATATATCATCCATTCTTGTTGATAGGTGATAAATATCTCATGGTAGAGATACAGCATATATCATCCATTCCTGTTGATAGGTGATAAATATCTCCTGGTAGAGATACAGCATATATCATCCATTCCTGTTGATAGGTGATAAATATCTCATGGTAGAGATACAGCATATATCATCCATTCCTGTTGATAGGTGATAAATATCTTATGGTAGAGAGTCAGCATATATCATCCATTCCTGTTGATAGGTGATAAATATCTCATGGTAGAGATACAGCATATACCATCCATTTCTGTTGATATGTTATAAATATCTTATGGCAGAGATAGAGCGTATATCATCCATTCCTGTTGATAGGTGATGAATATCTTATGGTAGAGATGCAGCATATATCATCTATTCCTTTTAATAGGTGATAAATATCTCATGGTAGAGATACAGCATATATCATCTATTCCTATTGATAGGTGATAAATATCTTATGGTAGAGATACAGCATATATCATCCATTCCTGTTGATACGTGATAAATATCTCATGGTAGAGATACAGCATATATCATTCATTCCTGTTGATAGGTGGTAAATATCTTATGGTAGTGATACAGCATATATCAGCCATTCCTGTTGATAGGTGATAAATATCTTATGGTAGAGATACAGCGTATATTATCTATTCCTGTTGATAGGTGATAAATATCTTATGGTAGAGATGCAGCATATATCATCCATTCTTGTTAATAGGTGATAAATATCTCATGGTAGAGATACAGCATATTTCATCCATTTCTGTTGATAGGTGATAAATATCTCCTGGTAGAGATACAGCATATATCATCCATTAGTGTCAGATCGTTTTCTTTTGTTGATATTTAGAGGCGATTAAAAGTAACTAATAAGTCAATGACAACACCCACTTGGCTACCTGGACTTCATATATCACACAAGTTTTTTGGTCGAGTGGTGAATTGGGAAGATATAATCCCACCATTGCTGGGATTATATTGGGAGATGGAAACAGATGAATAAGTGTTTTTTTGTGAATTAGTTTCGAAAAAAGGGGAAATCTCCTCCCTCCCATTGAGGTAACAGTGAGAGATGGAAACAGATGAAGAAGATGAGGGTGAGGATTAAACATACACTTGACCATTCTTCTATTTAAAGAGTGAATTGGAAATTTCTAATATAAAAATTAATGATAATGAGAATATATTTTTCTGTTGTTGAATTGAATTCTGTTGAGGGAGGGGTGAAGTCACTTCCAGTCTCAACAAATCTAATTCTCACTATAAGGAAAGTGTAACATACGTTCATAGACTCTATTTTGCGAGTCCATTAAAATAACGTCATTCAGAGACACATCCAAGACTTAGGGTGGAAATTGCAAAAACCAAAATCGTCCACAACTTAGTAATATTACCAGTCCAAACCACAGACATTAGAAGTTAAAAGTTATAAGTTTTTGAGCAAACATAGTCTTGTATCTTTTACCATAATAATTATTTATTATATAAAAACACACAACCGGATGTGTCCCTTATTATTTCTGCTTGGAAATTGCCTTCACCTCTCAGAGGTACATACTTTGAAGACCAGGGCCGGACGATTACCCTCTTGATCTTATCACAACTTGAAGAGAGTGGGAATTGAAGGACCTTTCAACATCGATGATCTTAATCAGTACATCAACTTTTATGCTAACAGGTACCGAGTGACCAACCTTAAACCAGGAACCGCACACTTTGGGGATGTTATGAGAGGGTAGAGGACAGGGTTCTTGATCTTAATGTGTAGTGTCATTAGTAAAGCAACAAGAGTATGTTGTGTATCTTTTAGTGGGAGAAAGAAGATCATTCTGTCAAACAACTACAAGATCCTCCTGATCTAATGTAATTGGCTTAGGATACCTCTTCATATCCCTGATGTTGTTAAGTCACTTCCAGGGGCGAGTTCTCTATATACAGTGCCAGTGTTCTTCTGAAGTCTGGGCATTCATTTTGGATATCTTTCTATGCAGAACAGCTGGTGTAAGTGAGTTTTGAGGATTGCCTGATGATATCTGCAAGCAAAGTCTTAAATATGATGGCTTCCATATTAAGGAGAAAACTTGGCATGCTAAGTGACTTCATTCAGGAGCATTACAGCTGACAAAATAAGTAGGCATTTTTGCTCTGTTGGTGAGACGTTGGACGGAAGCTTGCAGTATATACCACATGAGCATGTCAGACCTGTTTCACATTTAATTCTGATGCAATTGACCTATACAGGGTGTCGCTAATCCATATTTTGGACTTAACACATCTGATTAAGAGGTCATTCCTTAACATGGATGGAAATCACCAAGTATCTCGGTATCGAGATCTTCAATCACCAAGCACTCAAAATGGCATGTCGTCTTCTGCTTCTCCAGAGTGAACCTGGTTTCTCTAATCACATTGAGTAGTGAAGAGCTGCCTGTTTGTTAGGTGCTTGACTGTGGGATGTGAAACCATGTGCCACCACTGTCCAAGACGATCCTCACTGTGTGGTGATATGAAAACATGCCAATGTAGGAATGACAGCGTCGTCTTCTGTGTCTGATATGAGTGTATGTGCCTAGAAAGAAGTCATCAATAAAGGCTGGTACTTTCTGGAATAAACTTTCTAGGTGCTTGTTCGGTTCCAATCTTTAGTTGGCGGGAGACAGTTGGTGTTAACAGTTTTTGACGGCAGTAATGAGATTTAAATCAGGAAGAAAGTCAAAAGTATGAACTTACATAAAAGTGTTAGTACTACTGGCCGAATCTGACTGAAATATAAATGTTTCACAAGAAAAAAGGTCACCATTCTTCTTTGAAAAATAACGTCTTCACAACTAAATAGATGCCAATATTTATTTACATGAATACATAAACAAAAGATAAATGGTGCAATGGAGTGGCTCATGTCGGTTAGATTATGTAATATCCTAATAATAGCACCCTGTCTGCCTTTGGCAAAAGCAGAGCGAGATCAGGATAATATGCATCTTGACGTCAAGAAGAACTACCATCTCAGTGAAAGCTTACATACATTGATGTGAAATAGTTCACTCATGCCACTGCTACAAATCTTAGATGTCAAAGTCCAGGAACTGAGAGCTACTAGTCTGGAGGTCATGATGTCTTATCCTCTGCCAAACACTTGCTAATGACGTTGGTGTTTTGACAAAAACAATCTGTGATATGTAGAGGCAGTAATCCTAACATTATCTGGACGACAATTTTTTGAAAAAGAGTGTGCCTATTGAACTCAGATACCTCCATACTATCATTTGTGAATTGCCAAGGTTTGTGTGTGCGTGACTTATTGCGGTTAGCCTCGGAGAATGGGACCTAGTTTTCATCAACAGGCAATATGTAAGATTATTTCTACACACTTCAAAGGAAGTGTCTTGTTCTTTCCTCAACATCACTGCTACAAGGTACATGCAAACATAGTGAAAGGTATTTGAGCACGTTAAATGTATTACGTTTAATATGTTGTTAGTTTATGTACTATCTAACGACTTGAATGAAGTTTTACAAGTACTCACCAGTTTGACTGGGTATAAAGTTAAGAGATGTGTCGGTATCCGAATCTCTTCACGATAATACCTCCAGGCAGTCACCCAATTATTTGGTAGGTAATATTCTCTTTGTTTAATTTTTTTTTATTAATTTATGGATATGTTCAAAATTTTGCAATTATGCAAGTGAATTCTTACTTTTGTGAATAAAGTGTTCATTATACACATTGAATTTTTAGACACGTACATAATTTGTAGATAATTCTGAGTCAATTTTCGGATATCTTAGTCGTCTTATTATTTTTATTAATGCATTTTTAGTTATATCAATTAAATTTTAATGATTGAATTTTTAGCCATATTTAAATTAACAGTAAGCAAAATGAATTGAGTTGCTGTTACCCTGTGGAGGATTCAACTGAAACATCCTCCTCGATGGAAGACTGGCTTGTTGTTTGCCGCTTAGTGGTAGTCTATTGTCGTTAGCTACACTAATGGTTTCTAGGACGACAGGCTTAGTATACAAGGAACAGTCGCTATTGTCCTCGTTGCTGTTGTCTCCATGCTGGGGATTAATTCCTTGGCCGTGACCTTAGTGATCCAAGATCCTCAAGCAATCTTCCTTGTGGATTTTATAGATGTTAGCTATTAACTAAAAACTTCATAATAGGCATCACCCGTTCTGTTTGTATAACACAAAGTACTATTCAAGGCCATTATTCTTTGTGAAGAGTCCGTGAAAGTACACAATGTCCCGACATCCACCTGTGTACCTTGCCTATGTTATTTTGAAATTTTTGTTGGAGGTTACTTGTCGTGTAAGCTATCCTAATTCGAGGTTGTTCTGACGAATTCATGTATAGAGAGACCTTAGAAATACGACAATACTGCCTAATCGGGATTCTAATACTCTGTAGTATGTTTTAGCATGTGCAGTTTCAATTTTCTGTTTTGTGAAAATGATGATCCACACCCTTCACAAGAATAAGGTTTCTCCCGAGTGTGTTTTTGCATGTGAAGTTTCAATTCTTCCTTTTGTGAAAATGATGATCCGCACACTTCACATGAATAAGGCTTCTCTCTTTTTTTCATTTTCATATGTGCAGTTTCAATTTTCCGTTTTGTGAAAATTATGATCCACACACTTCACAAGAATAAGGTTTCTCTCCAGTGTCCATTCGCATGTGACGTTTCAATTCTTCCTTTTGTGAAAATGATGATCCACACACTTAACAAGAATAAGGCTCCTCCCTTAATGTTTAATTTTACTTCAGTCGAAAATCTCAGAAATCAAGGGGCTCCTTCCTGGGGCTAACACTTGATCTCTATATGAGATACATAGATACCCGAATATTCTATTAAAATTCTCCTTTATTTCTTAAGCATTGAGTTAGTAAAAAAGTTAAGAATAATTTCTTCTCTCCCAACTGACCAGTCAAGTATGTGTATCTTTTTTGTGGTCTGTTGGTCTTACCGGATTCCAGGACAAGAATTCATCTAGTCTGGTGGAGTATCCAGCTATGTGGTGTTACTTGAGGTAATAGCACTAAGAGAAGATGCACTATTCCTCGTATGAGGGGATCTTATTTGTGCTGCGGATACTATGCCATTTTGAATATTTGGTCAGGGTTTACGTGTATGGGTAAGTATCCTCATGTCAGGTTGTCCTGACAAACCCTTGTACAGAGAGACCAAAGACACTCGAGGATAGTGTCTAGTAGGTAATTCAATGTGTTCTCATGTGCTTTTTTAGAGACGCATTCTCTGAAAATGCAGAGCTACAATCTTGATATTGATATGGTTTCTCCCCAGTGTGTGTCGCATGTGCTCTTTCAAGTTTCCATTTGTTTAAAATAATGATCCGCACACTTCACATGAATAAAGCTTCTCCCCAGTGTGTATTCGAATGTGAAGTTTCAATTAATCCTTTCGTGAAAATGATGATCCACACACTTCACAAGAATAAGGTTTCTCCCCAGTGTATGTTCGCATGTGAAGTATCAGATTTTCCTTTCGTAAAAATGATGATCCACACACTCCACAAGAATAAGGCTTCTCACTGTTTAATTTTACTTGCGTCGAAGTTCTCAGAAATCAAGGGGCCCCTTGCTGGGGCTAACACTTGATCTCTATATGAGATACATAGATACCCAAATATTCTATTAAAGTTCTCCTTTATTTCTCCAACATTGAGTTAGTAAAAAAGTTAAGAATAATAAATTTCTTCTCTCCCCAACTGACCAGTCAAGTATGTCATAGTATATCTTTCTTATGGTCTGTTGGTCTTACCGGATTCCAGGACAAGAATTCAACTAGTCTGGTGGAGTATCCAGCTACATCGTGTTACTTGAGGTAACATCACTAGGAGAAGATGCACTATTCCTCGCATGAAAAGATCTTATCTGTGCTGCGGATACTATGTAATTTTGAATATTTGGTCAGGGTTTACTTGTAGGGGTAAGTATCCTCATGTAAGGTTGTCCTGACAAACCCTTGTACAGAGAGACCAAAGACACTCGACGATAGTGTCTAGTAGGTAATTCAAACTCCCTAGTAAGTAATTCAAACTCCCTTATCACGTTTAATTTTTCTTCAGTCGAAGTTCTCAGAAATCAGGGGGCCCCTTCTTGGGGCTAACACTTGATCTCTATATGAGATACATAGATACCTGAGTATTCTATTAAAATTCTCCTTAATTTCTCCAACATTGAGTTAATAAAAAAGTTAAAAATAATAAATTTCTTCTCTCCCAAACTGACCAGTCAAGCATGTTATAGAATATCTTTCTGTTGGTCTTACCGGATTACAGGACAAGAATTCATCTAGTCTGGTGGAGTATCCAGCTATGTGGTGTTACTTGAGGTAACAACACTAGGAGAAGATGCACTATTCCTCATATGAGGAGATCTTATTTGTGCTGTGGATTCTATGTAATTTTGAATATTTGGTCAGGGTTTACTTGTAGGGGTAAGTATACTCATGTCAGGTTGTCCTGACAAACCCTTGTACAGAGAGACCGAAGACACCCGAGGATAGTGTCTAGTAGCTAATTCAAACTCTCCAGTAGGTAATTCAAACTCTCCAGTAAGTAATTCAAACTCTCCAGTGTGTATTCGCATATATGAGATACATAGATACCTGAGTATTCTATTAAAATTCTCCTTTATTTCTCAAGCATTGAGTTAGTAAAAAAGTTAAGAATAATTTCTTCTCTCCCCAACTGACCAGTCAATATGTCATAGTACATCTTTCTTGTGGTCTGTTGGTCCTACCGGATTCCAGGACAAGAATTCATCTAGTCTGGTGGAGTATCCAGCACGTGGTGTTACTTGAGGTAACATCAGTAGGAGAAGATGCACTATTCCTCGTACGAGGGGATCTTATTTGTGCTGCGGATACTATGTGATTTGAATATTTGGTCAGGGTTTACTTGTATGGGTAAGTATCCTCATGTCAGGTTGTCCTGACAAACCCTTGTACAGAGAGACCAAAGACACTCGAGGATAGTGTCTAGTAGGTAATTCTAACTCCCTTTTTTTTTTTCATTTTAATTTAGTTTATCTTAAGAGATCAAGGGGCCTACTCTTGAGGCTAACACTTGATTTCCCTATGAGTAAAATTTATATCCGAGGGCTCTCTTAAGGATAGATGTGGTTCCTTTTAGGGCTGCTATCTGTACTTCCCTACAATTTGGTTTTCCGGGGATTGTTTCTAAGTATTTACTTAGATTTTTTTTCACCAGACCAGTTGCCCCCACTACAACCGGTATGATGTTTATTTCATCGAGGGACCATGTTATTTTTAGATCATTTTTGAGATCTTGGTATTTTGTTATTTTTTCCCGTTCGGCTCTATTGAGACCGTAGTCATTTGGGACGGTTACATCAATGATGAGAGCAGTTTTATCTGGTTTGTTCCAGATGACAATGTCTGGTTTGATGGCCTTGTCTTTTATGTATCTGCCCGCCTGTATGTCTTTATCATAGAACACTGTCACCAGTGTGTGTTCGCATGTGAAGTTTCAATTCTTCCTTTCGTGAAAATGATCATCCGCACAGTTCACATGAGTAAGGCTTCTCCCTTTTTTTTCATTTTAATTTAGTTTATTTAAAGAGATCAAGGGGCCTACTCTTGAGGCTAACACTTGATTTCACTATGAGTAAAATCTATATCCGAGGGCTCTCTTAAGGATAGATGTTGTTCCTATTAGGGCTGCTATCTGTACTTCCCTACAATTTGGTTTTCCGGGGATTGTTTCTAAGTATTTACATAGATTTTTTTTCACAAGACCAGCTGCCCCTACTACAACCGGTATGATGTTTATTTCATCGAGGGACCATGTTATTTTTAGATCATTTTTGAGATCTTGATATTTTGTTATTTTTTCCCGTTCGGCTCTATTGAGGCCGTAGTCATTTGGGACGGTTACATCAATGATGAGAGCAGTTTTTTCTGGTTTGTTCCAGATGACAATGTCTGGTTTGATGGCCTTGTCTTTTATGTATCTGCCCGCCTGTATGTCTTTATCATAGAACACTGTCACTTTTCCATTCGATGTTATGGGTGGGGGTTCATGTTCCCAGATGTTCAGTGATCTTATTAGCTGCATCTCTCCGCAGATCTTCCAATGTAGGTATTTACATACTTTGTTGTGGCGGGCAGTGTAATGATCATCAGCCAAAAGGATCTTGCATCCAGACATTAGGTGGCTTGTACTTTCGATGGCAGAGTGGCAGAACCAGTGTGTGTCTGCATGTGCAGTTTCAATTTTTTGTTTTCTAAAAATGATGACCCACACTCTTCACATGAATAAAGTTTCTCCCTAGTGTGTGTTAACATGTGAAGTTTCAATTCTTCCGTTTGTGAAAATGATGACTCGCACACTTCACAAGAATAAGGTTTCTCTATTAATGTTTAATTTTACTTCAGTCGAAGTTCTCAGAAATCAAGGGGCCCCTTCCTGGGGTAAACACTTGATCTCTATATGAGATACATAGATACCCGAATATTCTATTAAAATTCTCCTATATTTCTCAAACATTGAGTTAGTAAAAAAGTTAAGAATAATAAATTTCTTCTCTCCCCAACTGACCAGTAAGGTATATCATAGTATATCTTTGGTTGTGGTCTGTTGGTCTTACCGGATTCCAGGACAAGAATTCATCTAGTCTGGTGGAGTATCCAGCTACGTGGGGTTACTTAAGGTAACATCACTAGGAGAAGATGCACTATTCCCTGTATGAGGGGATCTTATCTGTGCTGCAGATACTATGTAATTTTGAATATTTGGTCAGGGTTTACTTGTAGGGGTAAGTATGCTCATGTCAGGTTGTCCTGACAAACCCTTGTACAGTGAGACCGAAGACACTCGAGGATAGTGTCTAGTAGGTAATTCAAACTCCCCAGTGTGGGTTCGTGTGTGCCTTTTTACTTCAGTTTTTGTAGCAAATGATTTACTACAAACTTCACAAGAATAAGGTTTCTCACTTTTTTTCATTTTACTTTAGTTGATCTAAAAAGATCAAGGGGCCTATTCTTAAGGCTAACACTTGATTTCCCTATGAGTGAAATTTATATCCGAGGTCTCTCTTAAAGATAGATGTTGTTCCTTTTAGGGCTGCTATCTGTACTATCCTACTGTTTGGTCTTCCCGGGATTATTTCTAAGTATTTTCTTAGATTCACTTTTTTTTCATTTTAATTTAGTTTATCTCAAGAGATCAAGGGGCCTACTCTTGAGGCTAACACTTGATTTCCCTATGAGTAAAATTTATATCCGAGGGCTCTCTTAAGGATAGATGTGGTTCCTTTTAGGGCTGCTATCTGTACTTCCCTACAATTTGGTTTTCCAGGGATTGTTTCTAAGCATTTACTTAGATTTTTTTTCACCAGACCAGTTGCCCCCACTACAACCGGTATGATGTTTATTTCATCGAGGGACCATGTTATTTTTAGATCATTTTTGAGATCTTGGTATTTTGTTATTCACAAGTGTGGATTCGCATGTGTCTTTTTACATTATAACTTGTAGTAAACGATTTACCACAAATTTCACAAGAATAAGGTTTCTCCCTGTTTAATTTTACTTTAGTCGAAGTTCTCAGAAATCAAGGGGCCCCTTCCTGGGGCTAACACTTGATCTCTATATGAGATACATAGATACCCGAATATTCTATTAAAATTCTCCTTTATTTCTCAAACATTGAGTTAGTAAAAAAGTTAAGAATAATAAATTCCTTCTCTCCCAAACTGACCAGTTAAGTATGTCATAGTATATCTTTCTTTTGGTCTGTTGGTCTTACCGGATTCCAGGACAAGAATTCATCTAGTCTGGTGGAGTATCAAGCTACGTGGTGTTACTTGAGGTAACCTCACAAGGAGAAGATGCACTATTCCTTGTATGAGGGGATCTTATTTTTGCTGCAGATACTATGTAATTAGGAATATTTGGTCAGGGTTTACTTGTAGGGGTAAGTATCCTCATGTCAGGTTGTCCTGACAAACCCTTGTACAGAGAGACCGACCTGACATGAGGATACTTACCCTGTGTGGGTTCGAGTGTGTATTTTTACATCCTGGCTTTGTGCAAATGATTTACCACAAATTTCACAAGAATAAGGTTTCTCCCTTTTTTTTCATTTTAAATGTAGGTATTTACATACTTTGTTGTGGCGGGCAGTGTAATGGCCATCAGCCAAAAGAATCTTGCATCCAGACATTAGGTGGCTTGGACTTTCGATGGCAGAGTGGCAGAACCTGCACTGGTCGGTTTTTTGTAGACCCGCCATTTTCTTAAATCCATTAGTAAGTAGGCCCTGGTCTTGTGCTGCTATTAGTATCCGTTCCTCATCAAACGGGAAGTTTCCACTCTTGCGCCATTGTAGTGAAGCCTCCTTGTTGATATAGCTCTGGTTAAGTTCTTCAATGAACTTTCCTGCTCTTTTATTATTTCGCCATCCTTCTAGTCTGGTCTTCAGCTCATTTTTCGTGTACTCCTCCCTCTTCTTGCGCGCGATCAGGGTTGCTGGGTTGTTATCATCTTCGCTAGTGTTTTCCAGTGTGTTTCCACTGAAATTATCGGCTAGTTTTGTTGTTGAGGTCTGCTGAGGAAGGTATTTGGTGTGATGTTCATTCACCATTCTCATTTTTTGATCACAGGAGCTCTTTATATATTGTCCCACACTGACCATTGAGGCTCGGTAGGCATGATTGATCTCAATGAGGCCCAGACCACCTTCTCTTCGCGGTAAGTAAAGTCTGTCCATACACTGATGTCGGTAAATGACTTTATTTAAGGCAAGCATTTTCCGAGTTTTTGTGTCTAGTTTCTCTCTTTTTTTTTTTCATTTTAATTTAGTTTATCTAAAGAGATCAAGGGGCCTACTCTTGAGGCTAACACTTGATTTCCTTATGAGTAAAATTTATATCCGAGGGCTCTCTTAAGGATAGATGTGGTTCCTTTTAGGGCTGCTATCTGTACTTCCCTACAATTTGGTTTTCCGGGGATTGTTTCTAAGTATTTACTTAGATTTTTTTTCACCAGACCAGTTGCCTCCACTACAACCGGTATGATGTTTATTTCATCGAGGGACCATGTTATTTTTAGATCATTTTTGAGATCTTGGTATTTTGTTATTTTTTCCCGTTCGGCTCTATTGAGACCGTAGTCATTTGGGACGGTTACATCAATGATGAGAGCAGTTTTATCTGGTTTGTTCCCGATGACAATGTCTGGTTTGATGGCCTTGTCTTTTATGTATCTGCCCGCCTGTATGTCTTTATCATAGAACACTGTCACTTTTCCATTCGATGTTATGGGTGGGGGTTCATGTTCCCAGATGTTCAGTGATCTTTCTAGCTGCATCTCTCCTGTGTGTGTTCGCATGTGAACTTTCAAAGATGCCTTGAGTGAAAATGATGATCTACATTCTTGACAAGAATAAGGTTGCTCTCCAGTGTGTGTTTGCGTGTAAAATTTTAAAGTTGCCATCAGTGAAAATAATGAGCAACACACTTTACAGCAATAAGGTATCTCACCAGTGTGTCTGCCTATTTTTCAAATCGAATTTACTGTAGCTGATCGATACACTTGACAGCAATAAGGTTTCTCAGAATATTGTCTCTTAATTTTATATTAAATCAGTTTTTATATAAAATATGTACTAATCATATTTAAGGAAAGTACTCAAAATATTTCTCCAAAATTATCTATGTCTATTTTTTGCAATTTATAATAATTACAAAATTCAATTACTTGAAAATATTTCCTTCAACTTCACTAAAAGAAATTATCAGAAAAAGTTCCTGTCCTTAAGGTATATATATATATATATTGTTAAAATTTCTTAGGTTTTTAGATGTATATTTCCAAAGAATTATAATTCCTAATGTGTATATTTTAGTGATTAATTTAATCCTGGATGTACATTTATATAGTTGTATTGCTTTTGAGTACAAAGTTGAACTTAAATTTTCATCCAACAGGCGAGTAACTCTTGCTTCTCTTCATTTTGTCAGTGTTTAGATACCTTAAGTAATGTTTCTGACAAAGGTGGAAGAATTGCTGTCATCATTCAAATATCAATATATCCATCTCACTAACAATTATCCTTGAGTAGCCTTTCACCTGTATAAGTTGATACACAAAAATAAAATTGCTATATTTACATGAGTAGAGTTCTGCTCAAAACGAAAAATTATGTATAGTCATTAATTGAATTCATGTCTTCTTTTCCACTGCAACTAATATCTGTGATTAAAAAAATCATGTTGTTAATAATATTGGATAAAATTTATCTTAAACACGTTTTCACAATTAATTACAATAATTGACTTGTTTGATATTTTTGGATTTTGGTCATAAAATATTTTTAACACCATATTTGACTTATCTCAATGGATTTGATTTTTCAAAATGTTCTATTCCAAAATGTACAAATATTTATCTTATGTTAAACTGCAATTATGTTAGAAGGTGCACTTGAAAATGAAGAATACACACCCTACACAAAGATACAATAATACATTCATTTAATACAATCCATGATTATATATAAAGATAATTCTCTCGATATTTCATTACAAGTAAAACTAAATTTCTTTTTTGTTATTGGATTAATATAATATTGTGTTAATAAAAATACATACATATATGTATACATGCATGATTATATATATATATATATATATATATATATACATATATATATATACTCATGAATATATATATATATATGTATATATACATATATATATACATATATATATACTCATGAATATATATACATATGTATATATATATATATATATACTCATGAATATATATACATATGTATATATATATATATATATATATATACTCATGAATATATATACATATGTATATATATATATATATACTCATGAATATATATATATATATATATATATATATACCTATGAATATATATACATATATATATATATATATATACCTATGAATATATATACATATGTATATATATATATATATACCTATGAATATATATACATATGTATATATATATATATATACCTATGAATATATATACATATGTATATATATATATATACCTATGAATATATATACATATGTATATATATATATATACCTATGAATATATATACATATGTATATATATATATATACCTATGAATATATATACATATGTATATATATATATATATACCTATGAATATATATACATATGTATATATATATATATATATATACCTATGAATATATATACATATGTATATATATATATACCTATGAATATATATACATATGTATATATATATATATATATACATATATCTATACATTCATAGCAGTGATATGTTCATGAAGTATTTTCTTTTGAGTAGATTTATTCTTCCCTGCATCGTAAATGATACGTCATCTAAACAGAAGACTCTATGGAATGCACTCCCCTTGAATAGTATTTACTTTAAAATATAGTAGAAGAGTTTGTACTTATATTCGGGTCAACGGTTTTATCATTTTCCTACAGGCCGCCATATTGTTTAAATATCAATAAGAGTTTGTCACCACCATCTAACATTTTATAACAACTTTATTGAGTCTTTCTAGTTAGTACGTCAACAAGAGGGAAAGAGGTTAGTATGTCCATACAATAATTGACTTATTCAATATATTTCGATTTGAGTTACAAAATATTTTTGCCATTATATTTGGCTTATTTCAATATTTTTCAATTTGTATTCCAAAATATAAAAAACAGATTTATGACATAAAAACAGTAAATATTAATGAATTAGAAGAAATTGCCAATTAACTCATGATTAACTGCATTGTTATGTAACAAAATATGCCATTATGTTGTTTAATATTTTGGCAAATTTATAATTAGTTTTTAAAACACTTTAAAAAAAATTTAACATAGAATTTCTAATTCGTAATTGCCCAACAAATGTTTATTTCTCCATTTACTTACACTAAATAATTTATGTGACTAAAATAAGAAAAATTTAAAACACATTTCGTATTTTTATTTTTTATTTCATAACAAGTTGTGTGAATTGATAATTTTATAACTAAACGGTAGAACAATAATTAAATTTAACTTTTTAAATCCTATTTTCAAAAAGAATAATCTTACATTTTCAAGTGTAATAAGGGAGTAAAAATTTCGCTTATAAACCAAACTGAAACTTCTTCAATTTTAATGGAGATAAAATTGTGTTATTTAGCAGGAGAACACTAAACATAAATATAGGTTTATGTTACCGTGTCGTGGTTATAAAATGAAGCTTAAGTGGGTGTAACTTTGAATATGTGAATGTGAAAAACAAAAATATAAGAAAGAATTTGACTGAGACCACTTAGTATGGTCATGAATGAATTATTTACTTATTACAATTAGAAAAAGATTTACTTATTAATTGACATTTATAGTGGGAGCAGAAATAATAACGTCATCACAAACTGTTTGTCTCTTGTTGGAAGCCAAAGGGGACGTAACTCTCGCAATTTCACGAGCAACTCTGAGAATTCAACTCCTTTTAATATGTCCATTCTGAATGTCTCATTATTTTTTTAGGTAAAAACGCGTTCTACATAACAATATTAATTGAAAGATGTTTTCAAGACATCCTGATTCAATGAAATTAAAATCACTTAAAATGTTGAAAGGATATTGAATGCATGCACATGACTAATTTTTAATAAAAAAGCATAGGTTAGAATCTCATGTTTTCTTTTTAGGTGTAATTTTAGAATAATACAAAAAGTTTGTTTAAATATGATTTATACGCCTAGATACATACATCTATTAATAATATAGATTAGGTACCTGTCTGTATGTCTGAAGCCGAAACTATATTATTAGTTTTCATCGCTCTCTTTTTATATCTACTTATCAGCTCTTATATATACTACTTCCAAAACTTCCCCAAACATCACTCGTCTTTCAAATGAACATAATTAATTTCTTTTAAAACTTGTAATAAATTAATATTCACAAATATACACTCATGATTGTTTTTTAAGATTTCCAGATGTATTTAAAATATTTTCCTCAATAATAATAATCTCAATAAAAAATTATAGATAGAATTAATTAAAGATATCGTTTTTTAATCTATATAATTGAGTTAGGTAATTAAATTAGATTGTAATGGAATATAATGGAACAGCCAGTGTCTACTCCAACATTTGATTACCGGCCCTCGGATTATTAAGTATAACGTTCTATTTCAAACGCACAGAAAGTTCTATTTCAAGAAAGAGATAGAAAAACAAAGAGAGAGTAAAAATAGACAGAGTGAAAAAGAGAGAGAAAAGAGAGCGAGAGAGAAAGAGAAAAAAAAGAGAGACGGGAACAAGACAGGGGCACATTATTAGATTAATAACATGTAAACAACGCATTCTCTTAGATTTATCGTAGGAGTCGCTCAAAAATTATATATTTTCTTTGATTTTTGGGTTTATTTTTGTTTTTAAATCTTATAAGAAATTATGTGTACATAACAAATTTATTGAATGAAATTGTTGAATAAAAACAATAATTGATTTAAAAATTACTGTTGTGTTGTAAAAAAACCCACATTTTACTGAGCAATTAAATAACTGAATTTAGAATCGTGTTCACTGTATTTTATTTTCATAATTGTTGATTTTATTTTAGGTACACCTTTTTATCGATTCGAAAAACTTCAAATATCATCTTTTCACGACCTTAAGTGAGTTAAGGATTAACATATTGTTATCACCCGAGGCCCATTTTGGTAGACGTATACGACACGTTGCCAAAGCAGGATCAATTTACATAAGAGTTGCATAGCGAACTGAACCAGTAAGTTTTCTTTTGATGATCTGAATTTTTGTTGCTTAATTGACAGTAATGTAAAAAAATTGTATAGAGATTTTAGACCAGAGGGTGGATCATCTATAGGTTCGTCAAATATAAACTTTGTTACGCAGTCTTCGGAAACAATAAAATAACTTCCAGTTAATAACTGTCTTCTATTTATCGAACACAATTTAAAGATTTTGTTTTCTAAACACTTTCCCAGCAGTTACATTTTACTTAGTTTAAAATGTAACGTATGTAATATGTAACTTAAAACAACTAGCAAAAATATAAGACCGGAGAAAGCATATATTTCCTAGTATACATAACTACATATATGGAACAGTTAGTCTATGGAATTAGTGGATAAGCATGAACAGAATAGTTGAAATAACACAAATACATCTCTAAAGCCAACTGATAAGGATATGAAGAGTTCCATGCTTTAAGGATCTCTTCTGACGATATTGACTAGTTAGTTATCTTTCTGAGAGTCATTTTACACAGAAAGCTTATGTTCATCCTCTGCTTTTCATGTAAAAAAGTGTCAGTAGGAGCTATTTCAACCACAAGTGCATTGTAGGGTCTAATACAATCCTTCCTGCTACATATTTTGAAACATTCATTGTTGTTTTTATTTATTTTGGTATCATGTTTGACTTCATCAATCATTACTTTGCATGTGGCTGTATTTCTCTTTAGTCCCCATTTGGAGCACACATTTTCTTGTTCTTTAGTCGATAATTGTACCTTTCAAAACACAACAGGCAGTCTCTATCACATGATGTATGGTATATCTCTGTGGATGAAATTGGCTCAAACCGGCAGCACTCTCTTTTACAAATTCCAGAAATTTGTTGAAGATTGTCAGGGACAATATGAAACCCTGTCTCAAACTCACTTCAACCTGCAAACAGTCTATTAAGATGTTATAAATAAAACTGTACATTGTGTGTTGTCATACATGTGTTTGATGTAGATAATAGTTTTCATGCTTACAAAAATGACTTTAAATATATTTAATAATGCCTGGCTCCACAGTGTCAAAGGCAGATTTGAAGTCAATAAATATAAAATTCAAAGGTGTGATCTTCCCTGTAGCCTTTTCAATAATCTCAATTATAATAAAGATTGCATCCACAGTAGAAGGTCCCGGTTAGAATTCATGATGACTTTCATTCAACTTCTTTTTAACTTTTAATTGTAGCTTTTAAAACAACAGACAATCTCTCTCACATGATGTATGGCATATATCTGCAGATGAAACTGGTTCATAGTAGCAGCGTCATCCATTACAAATTCCATGAAGTTGGTGAAGATCGTCAGGGACAAGATGAAACCCTGTCTCAAACTGACTTCAACCTTGAACCAGTCTATTAAGTTGCTATCAATTAAATTGTACATTGTGCATTGTCATGCATGTGTTTAAGGATATCTTTTTTGCCAACCTTCAAGAAATGTGATGTCTTTTCCAATCTCTAAATTTCTAGAAATGGTATGGATCATATCTACCATCCTTTCACAATATTCTTTAAGTTCAACACAGAGAGTTTATTTCTGCTTTAATCAATTGCGGTAGCTTGTTCTTGTTCTGTCAGCCATTACCGATTAGAAGTATTGCAAGAGTGAAAAAGTGTGTAACGTTTTTCTTTTAAATACTGAAAAAGAATATATTTGCTTTATAGGTGTGTCTTGTGGTGTTTTTTATTTTTTTAACTTAGTTCACCCCAAACAAGGCAAGTTGCCACTGTAGACATGAGCGACTACTAAAAAGAAGAGTGAAAGTTTATGGGGTTATCCTAAATGGAGAGCTGTGATGCGAGATGCTTGTTCACACTATTTGTAAATTTCTGTATATCAATACAGTA
Source organism: Sepiola atlantica (assembly GCA_963556195.1). Classification (NCBI taxonomy): domain Eukaryota; kingdom Metazoa; phylum Mollusca; class Cephalopoda; order Sepiida; family Sepiolidae; genus Sepiola; species Sepiola atlantica. The sequence continues at coordinate 232,227,869 of OY744515.1, read as the reverse complement.
AGAAAAACAGAGACCAGGAAGAGAGTTCCAAAGGCCGGTAGCTCAACGAAATGAGCTATTGGAGTAGAAGGGTTTCCACGACCTGGGGACCTCCACAGTGACTGGATGGGGTTAAGCTGATTGTCTGGTTGGTTGAGTATTTATGTTGAATGGGGCATCAGAGCAGCAAGTCTAATGGAGTAGATTCCATTTAAGTACTTGTAAAACAAGCACAAAGATGCATCATTTATGTGATGGGGCATTGATAGCGGTGGATAGTGAGGAACCTATTAGATTAGAGACTATGTTTTGGACCTTGTTTATGAGGGAGCGACTATGTGATGGTGCACCATCACAGATGTGGGAACAATACTCCATGTATGGCTTTGTAAGGATATAGGATACTGTTAGGTGTGAGAAGTTTTCTAGCTCGGTAAAGCTGGCCCACTTTCTTTACAACAGCCTTGGCAATGTCTTCTATGTTTTTGTTTTAATTCATGTTACCTGTGGATGTTAGGACGAGGAGTTTGAACGTTGGACTCTCAGGTAGGGTGTTATTTGTGACAGCAAGAGGTTTCTTGTAGTTGTTGATGGAAAGGAGCTTTGTCTTAGCAGCATTTAATGTTACCATCCATTTATCACCCCATTCCACTACAGACTGGCGGTAATTTTCTAAGGATTCGGCCATTGCTTCAGATATATGCACATCTATTTTAGACACATGAGGAGAAGAGGGCGTGGTGTCGTCAGAAAATATACACATCTCAGACACAATGTCATCAGAGATGTTGTTTATGAAAATCAGAACTAATAAAGGTACAAGGATCGAACTCTGGGGTACACTTGCATTTATGTTATGTTGTTTGGATGAACAGTCAATGAGGACAACCTGGATCTAATTATATTAAATATTCGTCAATTTGTATGAGACCACCTTTATGCCAGACCTTGTCAAAGGCTTTGGATATACTAAGCACTACCACCCTAGCTTCATCTGCCTTGTTCAGTGTAGTGTATGTGTTGAGAGATGACCGTTATGTCTACAGTAGATTATGCGTGTCTACATCCAAATAATGCTAGAAAACAATAATTACACAAACAAAACAAAAAATAACTAAAAAGTCTACTGAAAATAAATCAGTAAGAGTTTTTAAAAATATTTTCCGTTTCAGATATTCTGGTTTTATTTCGGCTGTTACCGACTTTTACTGAGTCAATATAAATATCGTCTATATAAATAACCTTTTTAATAGTCTTAAAAATATCTATAATTTTTCTAAAAAAAAATGTTCCTAAAAACTTTTTATCCGTTGTAAAATATTTATTAAATAAATTATTAACTATTTCACCGCCATTTTTAAAAAAATTGTTTACGATGGGAACATCTGAGAATTTCATTGTTTCGATTAAATATCAGATTAACGAAAAAAAGAGAAAAATTAATTTTATTCCTTTTTTATTATAGAGATTGGGGGACGCACTTAAGTATTATTATTATTATTATTATTATTATTATTATTATCATCATCATTATTATTCAAGCTTTTACTTTTTATGACGACTTTTAATATTATTAGAATTTCGTTGGTCTATTATTTTTAATTAAGGGACCAACAAAATTCTAATAGTATTAAAAGTCGTCATAAAATGTCATTTAATTAATTCAATTTGTAAAATAAAGTTTTAAATACTTACACGAAAATACAATGGTTAATCTTTTCTTATTTCTAGAGTTGAGAAAATATGAGATTAAAGAGGATAAATTGAGATTATGTCTTCGTTGTTTGAACCTTGTGAAAATACGTCGATTAAAAAGAAAAGAAAATGTCATCTTCTATCCTCACTTACAGAAGAGCGACAATTTCTTTTCGGTTTTCGATTTGTCTTTAGTCGTCTCCTTCCTATAATATTTAATATTATAAAATATAGGAGTAGGTATTCGCTTATATTGAAGCGATTGAGTTTACGTAAAAATAGCACAGTAAAAATTATAAAAAAAATGGATGAATAGGAAAAATATAACGAGGGAAAGATATGGATAAAAATCTCAAAATCTTCGATACAATACGTAAAGGGTAAATATTAAGAAGTTTGTCAAATTAAAAAGAAATTATATCTATATTTAAAAGTAGATGAGGACCATCAGCACAAAAAATGAGGGCACTTCTGCATTCTTTATGAACCCGCAGCCGATTAAGAAATCGAAATTGAAGAGTTCCGTTTTTTTTCTCCAAGTACCATTCATTCAGAATTCACCGGAAGTTGAATTTACCGGGAGTTGAAGTAGAATTTAGTTTTTAGAAAATGGAGTTAAATGAGTTGAATCTTCGCGACATTGGTAATTTAATGAACCAGACGCAAAAAGTTTTCTGCTAACCCCATGGAAGCCATTATAAATCAAATTGCAGAACTTTATCCTGTGTGCCAGTTGACACGGTTAAGATTCGAATAAAAAAATGTTGTTTAAAATAAATACAATTTAGGCGCGCAGAGTGAAAATTGTTGTATTGGCGCGTGACAAATATAAAATAACGCCCACGCACATTCCGATGTGCCTTTTTATACCAAATCAACTTAAAACGAGCGGACGTATTAGCAAGCACACCACGTGATATTTTTGTCCAATGAGATTTCTCCAAAAACATATTTTTCTAAACTTTTCTCAATAAGCTCGCTGGAGCCGACCCAATAGTATATAAGCACACACAAACATAAAACTTTCTCTTTTTTCAACTGACTTTCATCAGGAGCTTACACGCATCTCTATCACTCTTCCAGTTCACCATTTCGCGCGCTTTCATACAATTTCACAGGCGAACATTCACTATTGCCTCTTTTAATATTTTATGACAAATGAACACTTCAACAAAGAGAAAAGACATTCTTCTTTTTACTTACATGAAACTAAAGAAAGGACTCATGAACTCATTACACAAAGTAATATATTCTACTTGTTAATATGTTTATTTCAGTAAATAAATTTCCGTTAATTGTGCATGTAAATATTCTTCTTATTATTTTTATTTGTGGAGGAAGTTGGTAACCCCGACCAAAAGGGTATGACGACCCCCACAAATTGGTGACCACGACTTAGAATTGCATATACAACGGAATCTCTTTAAGCTACACGCGGTTCCTAACATACTGGCGATATCATGCGTGCGGTAACACTCAAAGGAAGAAAAAGACGATGCGAATCTCAAGGGATGATACAAGCCGTCAAACGAAGCGTGGATCTCAGTACAATGTAGCAACAAATTAGCGAGTTACGCCGGTAGTCGCTATTAAGTCGAAAGATAAAAAAAATCAACCGACAGTTTAAAGGCTCCAAAATCACTTTCAAACAAAAAAACACAAAATGGACGCTCCCCGCGTTGAAACACCTCTAGCTACGTTAACGCTAAATATTCCACCTTTTAATCCCACCAATATAAAGACGTGGTTTATTCAGATCCAGGCCCTTTTCGACGCAAAACGGATTACGTCTCAGCGAACCAAGTATTGTTATTTGGTTGAAAAACTCCCGGCAGACGTCGTCGAGGAAGTAACTGATTTGTTGGAGAACGTTCCAGAAAATAAGCCATACGATGAACTTAAGGAGGCTATTTTGAGACGGACTGGCTTATCAAACGAGACAATGTTACGCAATCTCTTCACCCAAGTAGAATTGGGAGATCGTACACCGTCACAACTCTTACGATACATGCGATCATTGCTAGGAGACAACAAAATGTCCGAAACTATTTTGAGAAGTTTGTGGCTGGATAAACTCCCAGACACAACAGTACAAATTCTGGCACCCACAACGGAAGAGACAAGCACGGTAAAACTAGCCGACATGGCGGACCGGATACATGAAAATCTGAGGGGCCGCAGATTAAACTCAACACAAGCACAGCCAAAACAGACGAGAGACGTCGAAGTGGCCGAACTAAAAACCACGGTCGAAAATCTCACTCGTAAATTGCAGGAATTAATGCAAATAGACCGTCGTTATTCATTTAATAATCGACCGAACTACCGAAAACGAAGTTTTAGCAGAGGTCGAAGCAACACACGAGAACGAGCGAACGAAATCTGTTTTTACCACAAAAAATTCGGCACACAAGCAAGGCGATGCACGTATCCGTGCACCTTTAACAAGAATGAGGGAAACGGTCATTCCAGCCAGTAGAGACGACAACTGTTGCTGGATTTTCTACTAAAGGTCGTCTATTTTTTATTCGTGACAGGAATCACGGATATAACTTTTTAATAGATACCGGAGCCGAAATAAGCGTGATACCAGCGCTAAGTAAACAGAAAGCTACTCCACAGCCTTACCACCTCCAGGCAGCTAATGGCACCCAAATACCGACATACGGTGAGAAGTACTTAAGCATCAATCTCGGCTTGCGTCGCACATTTTCATGGATATTTACCATAGCCAACGTGACGACACCAATATTAGGAGCAGATTTCCTAGCACGATATAATCTATCGGTAGACATGACTAATCGCACACTGACTGATAACCAAACAAAAATCGTAATAAAAGGTATCACCACAAGATACCAGTCTACTGGGATTAGTTCTGCCTTTCCTGAAGAGACGTACATTCGTCGGCTGTTTCAAAAATACCCACAACTTACTCAGCCATTCACAGTCGCGGATAATATAAAACATAATGCAAGGCATTATATTAAAACGAGTGGACAACCCGTCTACGCTACCCCCAGACGTTTGAAGCCGGATAAGTACAGGATCGCAAAGGACGAATTCCAACGCATGTTACAACAAGGAATTATTCGACCTTCCAAAAGTGCCTGGTCATCTCCTCTACATATGGTACAGAAATCAGACGCGACAACATGGCGTCCTTGCGGCGATTTCAGGAGATTAAATGCACAAACTGTACCGGATAGATACCCTATCCCACACATTCACGATTTCGCAATCGGACTGCAAAACGCCACGATATTTTCTAAACTGGATTTAGTGAAAGCATATCACCAAATACCGGTGGCGGAAGAAGATATCCATAAAACAGCACTGACCACACCATTTGGACTTTACGAATTTGTCAGAATGCCATTCGGACTTAGGAACGCCTGTCAAACCTTCCAAAGGTTGATAGACGAGGTTTTTAGGGACCTTCCATTCGTATTCGCATACGTGGACGATGTCCTAATTTCTAGTAGAAACCTCGACGAACATAAACAACACTTGGAACAAGTTTTCCAAAGACTGTCCCATTACGGTTTAAAAATAAACTTGGACAAATGTATTTTCGGTCAGCAAGAAGTAAATTTCCTCGGACATTCAATTGATAAGGATGGAATATCACCATTACCCGAAAAAGTAAGTGCTATTACGAATTTTCCACAACCTACGTCTGTTAGACAAATTCGTCGCTTCATAGGTATAATTAATTATTACAGACGATTTTTACCCAACTGTTCCACAATCCTTGCACCGTTAACGTCATTATTGAAGAACAAAACAAAAAACCAACAATTAAAACTGGAAGGATCAGCTTTGAAAGCTTTCCATCAAGCTAAAACTGCCTTAGTCAATTTCACAAAATTGAATAATATTAAGGACAGTGAGGAATCGAAACTTACACTTACAACAGATGCATCAGACATAGCTGTAGGAGCAGTTATACACCAACTGACAGGGAGTACAATGACCCCTATTTCGTTTTTTTCAGCCAAACTGAGCAAGACACAGACAAAGTACAGTACCTTTTCAAGGGAACTATTAGCAATTTATTTGGCAATTAAACATTTTAGACATCTGTTGGAAGGAAGAGACTTTTGTATTTACACTGACCATAAACCGTTAACGTATGCACTGCATACACACATAGATAAGTATGGCCCAAGAGAAATCAGACATCTTGATTATATTGCTCAATATTCTACAGACATCAGATACGTCAAAGGACAAGAAAACATTGTGGCTGACACATTATCACGAGCTGCAATAACTTCAATAAATTCCAGTTCGCTGAGTATGGAATTGATTGCACAAGAACAAAAAACGGACGAGACACTCACTGTCCAAAGGAAAAACAAGAAAGACAACATCGCGATCGACCGAATTAAACCAGCATACATTGAGGAACACCCTCAGCCAATTTCCCCACCAGAACAAATTCCCTTAGAACATGGGAGTCCAGCAGAAAGTGACCGAAACGTCAAACCTACGACAAAAACCGGTAGAAAAGTCCACTGGCCGAAACATTTCAAGGAATACATTACATATTAAAAAAAAAAAATATATATATATTTTTCCTTTTTTTCAATCTGGGGGGAGTATTGTGCCAGTTGACACGGTTAAGATTCGAATAAAAAAATGTTGTTTAAAATAAATACAATTTAGGCGCGCAGAGTGAAAATTGTTGTATTGGCGCGTGACAAATATAAAATAACGCCCACGCACATTCCGATGTGCCTTTTTATACCAAATCAACTTAAAACGAGCGGACGTATTAGCAAGCACACCACGTGATATTTTTGTCCAATGAGATTTCTCCAAAAACATATTTTTCTAAACTTTTCTCAATAAGCTCGCTGGAGCCGACCCAATAGTATATAAGCACACACAAACATAAAACTTTCTCTTTTTTCAACTGACTTTCATCAGGAGCTTACACGCATCTCTATCACTCTTCCAGTTCACCATTTCGCGCGCTTTCATACAATTTCACAGGCGAACATTCACTATTGCCTCTTTTAATATTTTATGACAAATGAACACTTCAACAAAGAGAAAAGACATTCTTCTTTTTACTTACATGAAACTAAAGAAAGGACTCATGAACTCATTACACAAAGTAATATATTCTACTTGTTAATATGTTTATTTCAGTAAATAAATTTCCGTTAATTGTGCATGTAAATATTCTTCTTATTATTTTTATTTGTGGAGGAAGTTGGTAACCCCGACCAAAAGGGTATGACGACCCCCACACCTGTTCAATAAAAGAAAAAGGACAAAAAAATACAGTCCCCCCCCCCAATGAAAACTTTTCATTTAGATAAAAAAAATCTCACCAAACAAAACTTTTCAACTACAATATATTTAAAAAAAAATAAAAGCAAAATCAATTTTGACCAAAAAATTCATTCCCCCCCACCCCAATCAAAACTTTACATTTTTATTTATAAAATTTTTAATTCATATAATAAAAAAAAACAATTGTTAATTGTTTCTTGTTACCCAAAAACAAATCAGTCTTGCATTTTTTTTTAGGTTGTAAATAAGTCACTTCCGGTTGAATTACTTCCCTTTATTTTCAGTAGAAGGACAGAAAATCTGCGGGTTCATAAAGAATGCAGAAGTGCCAAAATGAGATTCTATTTTTTTTAGGTGTTTACGTGTGAACACCTGGAAAAATAAACAAAAGAACAATTATTTTAGAATTTAAAGTTGAGTGTTAGTTTCGCATACAAATTTACCCTTAAATGATCCCCCATTTCCTGTCAGGAAAAGTTGTCCTTACCTTCCGGTAGCTATTTTAACTTTTTAAGTCAGTTAACAATTTTGTTATCATAAAATTAAATAGTAATTTTTTTCCATATTTTTGCAGTTCACTTTCACCGAAACAATTATTAAAACAAATTGTTTCTGTTAAGAAGACAGAAAAAAAAGTATTATTCGCCGGACTTTTTTTTTCTTTCGCCAAATATTATTTTTTGAGGATGAGGGTCAGTAGAGGGCGTTAATCTACAAATTTACTCCCTCCCCACCATCTAAAAAATAACCTAAATAAATCAGTGTTGTTATTATTATATCATTTTTCGGTACAAAAATAAAAAAATAAACTCTAATTTGCCGGCTATGGGACATATTTTTATAGATTGTCATGTCGGATTTTTCGTGGGTGTTAACGAAAAACCGCTCTAAACAAAGGTCACGTTATCTAGGACAATTATCATAAAAAATTATAAAAAGAGAGAAGGAATGGAAGAATACAAGATGTTCGTAAAAGTTAAAATAAAGTTTTATTTACAAAAAAAAAGGTAGCTTGGACTGCTTTTTTTTCCAAAGCTGGAATAAATAAATTATTCCTGGATAACATACAAAAAAAAATAAAAATCAAAAAAATACAACATCAGGATTTCTGAACATTAAAGTTAGATACGACAAAAATTGACACAACCTAAGCAAAGGAATAAATCCTTTTAAAACATGAACTTACTATAAAGTCAGTATTCTTACAAATCAATCAAAAAGTCTCTTTTTTTCTTTACACCAAAGTTACAACCAAAAGTAATAAAATTAACAAACCGTGCTGAAGGCCGAACATAATTTCCACGATAAAAATAACTCTTTCTTTTATTTTATCAAACGTCTGTCAGAAAGTTCCTTTTTTTCTTCTTTTTCTTCAATAATTTTCTCATAGCAAATCCAACGTAAGATATACGTCACAAGAACAGTACAAATTTCAAATAAACATAATACTTGCTATTTTCATCGTTTGTCCTGAATAGCATCACGCGCGAATGTAAGGAACCAACTTTCAAAGCTATATCCTTCAAATCGATCTGTGTTGCAAAGACGATCGCTCTTTACGATTCTTAATCTCTGATTAGAATCTTCTCGACAGCAAAGTATTTCAGTTCTCGGGAGCTAAGCTCTTCAACATAGGCAATTTCGTGCCCGGAGTTATCTCGTTCAAATTCTCCATTTCTTCATTTCAAGCCTCTGACTTGAAACATCTTCTAAGGTAAACATTCGTTGACTGAAGGAAAAATATTTCATACAAAAAAGGCAATTCTAGCCACGAGATACTCTATCTCTTAAATTTCTTCAAGTAAAAATTCTTTACAAAAATTTAACGTCCCCCATGTGGACGGAGAAACAGCTTTTACAGGTGTTGACTTCCTGAGGTCCAAATCTGTTCTGATTAAATTTCGCGCCGATATCAAGTCCAGACATAACCAATGCATCATTGCCAAAAATAGAAACCACGTGACACAAAATGGCGTGAAGTCAACCCAACTCCCACGCAAAATAATCCATATGACCTTCAACCTGCACGTAGGCCAGAACTGACAGCTTTCAAACAAAGGGAAGTAACCGATGACTTACTTAGAAAATATATCGAAATTTCCACACTCTCCCGATGAAGAAAACAAATGTACAATGTTATATACACATCTCATGTACACATCAATACCACAAATAATCATCATCCCATTCACTCACCTTCTTGCGAGTTCGAATGGGTCTAGAAGGTGAAGTCGAGGCATGATCTCCACCAGCAACATCCGGCTGGACCACATCAGGATCCTCGGAACCACAAGGCTCTTCGGGAACCTCCGAGGTCTGATGGGAATGAGTAACCGACAACTCCATCGGAAAAAGGTGTCTCAAAGAATGTTCCTGATAGGAACCATCTGCCTTCTTAATCAGGGCAGATCTAACATGAGAATCATCACCTGGAGTCAACCCTATCACTCTACCCAAGGACCAATAAGGGCGAGCTTTGGCTGGGTTCTTAACAAGAACCACATCGCCTATCGCGATGACATCACTAAATTCAGATTGGTACAGATCACCACTCAGCTCTCTCAAGCCGAGCAGGTATTCTTCATACCATAAAACCTTAAATCTCTGTAAGAGAAGATCCCTTTGTTTCAACTTCTCCAAAAGGTCACTCCTAGAAGGAGGAGAATTCTCAAGAAAACATTCTTCAGAATTTATAAAAACAGAACTATTACAATATGACCTTCAACCTGCATAAATCAAATACGGGCGAATAAACGCGTTTGGAGATATAATATCCAAACCATCATCTCCAGAACATCTATAAGTTAGAGGACGTGAGTTAACAGCATTCTGTATATCAGACAACACAGAAAGAAGTTCGAAATAACCCAACTTCTGCCGACTCACTAACTTATAAAGACAAACCTTCACCGTCTTAACAAGATGCTCCCAAACACTGCCGAACCAAGCAGAATATAAAGGTATCGTCAGATGCTTGATGTCAAACGTACTAAATTTGTCCTCGAACTCGTCAGACACAAGCACTTGCTCAATCAAACCGCATCCAGCAACGAATGATTTAGCATTATCTGAGTATATATGGGAAGGCACCCCATAAATGTTAAAAAATCTAACCAATGATAGTATCACTGAGTGAGTAGACATGTCATTCACTAACTCCAAATGGACCGCCCTCACATTGAAGCACGTAAAAAGCAAGATGTACATTTTTTGCGGTCCCCCTTCATCTTCAACCCACAAGTGACCAGTAAAGTCTATACCCGTATGGTTGAAGGGCTTCACAAAATTAACTCTGTGTTTAGGTAAATTGGTTACCTTGGGGTATTTGAAAGATACGGCATTGTATCTTTTACACAGAGCACAGGCAGAGATAACCGACTTCACTGCCTGCCTGGATTTATGTATCCAGAAACCTGACAAACGGAGTTTGCTGAGGGTAGCTGCAATACCCAAATGTTTACATTTGAGATGACAGTCCATAACAATCAAATCAGTTATATGACTGCCTCGAGGTAACAAAATCGGATGTAAAATTTCCGGAGGGTAAAGGCTGGATTTACCCATCCTTCCCCCAGACCTTATCAAACTTTTATTATCCAGGTAAAGATCCAACTTCGCCACCAACGGAGGAATCTCACGGTTGGAGGGGTTCAACAAAAAGGACTTTTCCCTGGGAAGAAGCAAGGACTGCTCCAACTTAATCAAATAAATTTTGGCCACTTGGCCTAGTTCTTTCATGGATTTCCGCAACTTCAATACAAACTTAAACACGTAGGACAAAACTCTCATGAGTTTTCCCAAAGAAGAAAATCTCTTAAAATCCACTACCGGCCAAAATTTCTGAATCACAGGAGACACAGAGATGACATTAGCCAGCACTAACCTCTGACTGTCAGAACTCAAACAGGTCAAATCATACATTGGCCAGGTAAAATTCTCACCGACCAGCCACTGCGGCCCCGATAACCAAAAGGGCAATAGAGATTTGAATTTCGCCAAGGAAATACCCCTGGTGATCAGGTCGGCAGGGTTGTCAGAAGTGTTCACATACTTGAACATCACTTCCAAACCTTGTTCACACAATTTATCCACTCCCACTCGAATATCTTTTAACCTATTTCGGACAAATACACTCTTTGTCACAACTGTCTCGGACAGAATCCAGGACAACACGACTTGTGCGTCCACCGCAACCACTATTTTCTTGACCACATACTTTTGAAACACCTTCAAAAGATTAGGGATACATTTCATCGCCAAAAAGACGGACAACAACTCAAGTGACAGCAAAGTTCTCCTTGTCAAAGGAGCCATTTTAGCCTTGGGAAATATTAATTTAGCAGCCCCATACTGGAAAATGTAAGCCACAAAGCCAAAGGCTTGTTGTGAAGCATCACAAAAGATCATTAACGTGGCAGGCGCAGAGGAATCAACAGCACATCTGGGGACCCTTACACCATGCAGATTCATCAACTCAGGAAACAACTTGTTCCAAGTGAGCTGCAAACTCTCCGGTATCTTCTGATCCCATGACACCTGAGTTTTCCATATCTCACTGAGTATTACCCTTCCCTTGATAGTTACAGGTAAAACAAGCCCCAAAGGGTCGAATATGGAAGAATTCTGCGATAGGATGCCCCTTTTTGTATCAGCCGGCACATCTAAGGAACCGGTCGCCACATGCAGATTATCCTGCACAGGATCATACGCATAACCCAACACCCTCTCCAGAGGAGTATCATGGGTGACGAAACTCTTGTCAGCTTTCATTCGAGTGGTCAAAACATCACTATTGGAATTACAGGACCTTAATGAAAAATTACCATCCTGCATGATACTCCTTGCATTCCGGTATAGGTCCAACAAAGTTTTCTGTGAATTGTGAGTTTTTATAAGATTATCAACATAAAAATTTTCCATAAGCATATCCCTACATAAACTATGAGGATATTTTTCAGCATGATGTCTAATGAAGTTGAGAATTAATGGGCTGGCCACAAACCCCAAAAATCAATGTTTTGTAACGATAACATACCAGTTTATCATTCAATTTTACAAAAAAGCCAAACCGATTCTTATCTCTTTCGGTTTCTAACCGAATCATGAGAAAAGCTTTACGGACGTCTGCCAACAGGACATAACGATCCATTCGAAATTTCAACAGTAATTCTAGCATATCCGTGAAAAGGTTAATTCCCGGATAGACACAATCATTTAGAGAGGGATGTCCACCTGTTCGCAACGAACAGTTGAACACCGGCCTTATCTTTGTGGTACTCTGACCATTAGCCTTAATAACCGGACGGTGAGGAATCCAAGTATAATGAGTGAAATCCTCTGGATTCACTTCCACTCTCTCAATAATATCCCCCCTCTCCTGCTCTAAGAAAACCTGGCAGTAGTCCTCATACAGACACTGCCTCGTCAAACGAGTGACAACCCTATCAAGTACGTTCAACGACACTTGATGGTTGGAAGGAACAGAAGGCAACTTTCCCATGTCCCATGGCAAACTAACATAGTAGCAACTGTCTCGGTACGAGATCGAATTGCGAAAGGAATCAATTTTATTCTTGTCATAATCACTTACAGAGTTCTCAGTAACTCCTATCGTTTCCAAACTAAAGAGCTTGTCCACGGCTCTTTCCACAGAAGAATCAACAAAACTATCGAAAGGGTCGAAGTATCGAGACTTCGGCTCAAGCACAAAATAAACATGTGTCATAAGACACCGTGAGTGTTCGGACACAACTTAGCTGTAATTCGCGCCAACAACGGAGGTATCCGTTTTCTTCATAACAGGACTCACAAAATTGGACATATCTCCAAAAGGCACAATTCCTTGAGGAACTCAAAAACAGACCCATTCATGAAGGGAGACAACTTCATGGGTCCCAAATACATCAGTAGGTCAACACCTACCAAACCATGTACAGTAATACAATCATTTTTAACATTTGAAAAGTCAGCAGCCAATTTCCCCCCACCCGCAATAATACCTTCAATAGCAGTAGACAGACCCCTGACGTGAAACTGAAGGTCCAAGCCTTCGTCCACCAAAAAGGGTATAACACACTCAGAGTTCGGCACTTTGACCCGCAACTCGAGTTCATTTAGGCTCCTTCTGGCCGTTCCGAGAAAAGTCTTAATAAAGAAGTCCCTTCTCTTTACAGGCATAGAACGGCAATTCAATAGGTCCAGAACTACATCAGACAAATAGGAGCGTTGGCTTCCTGAATCCAACAGACAATTAAAAGATTTTACAACTCCATTATTGACCACGTCAATTTTAATTTTAGGCAGGGGAAGATTCACTTCTCCCACCTGAAGACAGGGGTTAGTATCCAGCCGAGACTTGTCAAAGTCAGGGCATAACGCACCTGCATGCTCGCAACTTTTACATTTCCAACAGGGGCGGAGACGACCACTTTTACCGGGGCAAGCCTCGGCGTTATGGAACGGGCTAGTACAACGAGTGCACAACTTAGCCAATTGGCATCGTTGTAACCGATCCCCCAGAGAGGGATACTTCCTGCAATAGTACGCAATATGGCAGTCACTACTGCAAAGGGAGCACTTATGTCGACTGGGTTTAGTTTTTACAAAAAAGTTCTCCAAAGTGGAGGGCTTCTTAACAGCACTAGCGGGCCTGAATCTAAAGGAACCAGACGAACGCGGTTTGGCGACGGGCTTTACAGTTTTAATCATCCTGGGTTTGACGATGTCTAACGTGCACAACACCTCAGAATAATTATCTAAGATATCTCCCAGAGATGGGTAATTACAATTGACGGTATGAATCAGTTCCCGTCTCACAGAAAGAGGAAGTTTTTCAAAAATAATGCTACTTAGCAACAGATTGCCGGGGGCCTCCTCCTCTAGAAAATCCATACCAAAGGAGTTTTTCAGCTCGTATATTTGAGCTTTCACCTTAGTTAGAAAGCTCTTCACCGAGTTAGTATCAGAATCCCCAAGAGGTTTAGCACTATGGAGATCTTTAAAAATAGAGTTTACAATAAACCTTTTATCTAAAAATTCTCTATCTAGGATCTCTATCGCTGCCTCAAAGTTGGCATCCGAAATGGAAAGAGGTCCCACTATTCGGTGGGCATAGCCCCATAGGTGATTTTTCAGAATGATCAACCTCGTGGACTCACTGGGTATATTTGACACGCAATTTTCGAACTCCTTCGAGAAGTTGAGATACGCTAATTTGTCGCATTCCAAACTCATGGAGTCGAAAATAGGACAGATAAGTTTTGGTGTCACACTACAAAGTGACGCTTTAGACTTCTCCCCTTCCCTATTGGGTGGGGAGCCCTCATCCCTCCACATGCTCTCCAATTCACTGAAACGTCGATCCACATGGATACGATATAACGTTTCGCTCCGACAGTTCTCAGACATCTCTTCACGAGACTCACTCTCAATATAGGCACTTGTGATCTGCTCATTGAGTGAATCAATGGACGCAAAGAGTTCCTTAACCCTAACCTTCTGGGAAGAAACAAATTCCCGATTCTCCTCCTCGCCATCCCCAAGAACATCAATAATAGTATCGACTTTGATTTTTACACTATCTCGCCTTTCTACAAGGAGATTAACAGTGGGGGTAGACGCCATTATGGACAAAATACAATATGGCGATTAGGTGTGGGCTAAACTCAAATAGGCGCCAAACGTCTTCTTAATGGCGGGAAAATGACAACGTAAAATTATCTAAGTAAGATTCCTACAAAAAAAATGGGAAAAGACTGTTCCATAGTTAACCAAATTCGTGCAAATGTAATTCTAACAATTCCACTTGTCAGTCAAAGCAAAATTTCAAGGGAAAAATAATTACACAAAAATCATTCAATATCTAACATTCAACAGTTTACAAAAATGGCGACTTAGAATACGCGGGAAATTTACAAAAATGACTCCACGTGGCGAACAAAAATGGCGATCAGACTTTCAAACATGCAATTTTCACATAAAATACATAAAAAGGAAAAGAAAAAAAAGCAGTCAGCTTAAAACAGTATTAAAACCTGAACATCTCGTATTTGACTATGTTTTAATTGTAGTCATAAGCCGCCGAATTCCGGGCATCACGTCTGATACACGCAACTAGGCGCCAAAGGCAGAAAGGAGATTATCACTTGAAGTAAGTTCCCTCATTGACTCGGGTACCAAAAAACAGCAATAGAAGAAAATTAATTCAAATCTAAACTAGTAGCACACTTTCGAGTATTTTTTCCAATACTCGAAATATGAAACAAGAAGTAGAATGCTTTTAATAGGTGAAAAATAGATATTATCCCCGCATATCGCCTGAAGTTTTTCCACCCAAACGAATATGGAACAAAAAAGGCAGAATGCTTTTAATAGAAAGAAATTAGATATTCCAGTATATCGTTCTCAATACGTTCATTGTAAAACGAAAATGGGATAAAAAAAAGCAGAATGTCGGATTTTTCGTGGGTGTTAACGAAAAACCGCTCTAAACAAAGGTCACGTTATCTAGGACAATTATCATAAAAAATTATAACAAGAGAGAAGGAATGGAAGAATACAAGATGTTCGTAAAAGTTAAAATAAAGTTTTATTTACAAAAAAAAGGTAGCTTGGACTGCTTTTTTTTCCAAAGCTGGAATAAATAAATTATTCCTGGATAACATACAAAAAAAAATAAAAATCAAAAAATACAACATCAGGATTTCTGAACATTAAAGTTAGATACGACAAAAATTGACACAACCTAAGCAAAGGAATAAATCCCTTTTAAACATGAACTTACTATAAAGTCAGTATTCTTACAAATCAATCAAAAAGTCTCTTTTTTTCTTTACACCAAAGTTACAACCAAAAGTAATAAAATTAACAAACCGTGCTGAAGGCCGAACATAATTTCCACGATAAAAATAACTCTTTTTTTATTTTATAAAACGTCTGTCAGAAAGTTCCTTTTTTTCTTCAATAATTTTCTCATAGCAAATCCAACGTAAGATATACGTCACAAGAACAGTACAAATTTCAAATAAACATAATACTTGCTATTTTCATCGTTTGTCCTGAATAGCATCACGCGCGAATGTAAGGAACCAACTTTCAAAGCTATATCCTTCAAATCGATCTGTGTTGCAAAGACGATCGCTCTTTACGATTCTTAATCTCTAATTAGAATCTTCTCGACAGCAAAGTATTTCAGTTCTCGGGAGCTAAGCTCTTCAACATAGGCAATTTCGTGCCCGGAGTTATCTCGTTCAAATTCTCCATTTCTTCATTTCAAGCCTCTGACTTGAAACATCTTCTAAGGTAAACATTCGTTGACTGAAGGAAAAATATTTCATACAAAAAAGGCAATTCTAGCCACGAGATACTCTATCTCTTAAATTTCTTCAAGTAAAAATTCTTCACAAAAATTTAACGTCCCCCATGTGGACGGAGAAACAGCTTTTACAGGTGTTGACTTCCTGAGGTCCAAATCTGTTCTGATTAAATTTCGCGCCGATATCAAGTCCAGACATAACCAATGCATCATTGCCAAAAATAGAAACCACGTGACACAAAATGGCGTGAAGTCAACCCAACTCCCACGCAAAATAATCCATATGACCTTCAACCTGCACGTAGGCCAGAACTGACAGCTTTCAAACAAAGGGAAGTAACCGATGACTTACTTAGAAAATATATCGAAATTTCCACAGTCACAGCTCACAAAGTGCTGACGACACATGTCACAATCGGCAGCCATCTTGAGTGAAAAAGTTCAATTTTACCACTTTATCTTGCTGTCCTCCGTCAGTAAAGAAGAAATCGTTCTAGACTGAGGCAATTTTTATTTGGTTCTTATCCAGAGTGTTCTTTTGTAAGGGGTGGTCGACCCCCCCCCCTCATTAGAACCTACCTTGCGTGTAATTCTGCCATCGCAAAGCGCATGTAAATAGGAACAACAAATTAAATGGTGAAAATGCAGACAATTAACAGTCGAGAAATTGTAAACAAAAAAAAAATACAAAAACAAATGCCGTATACCAAACGAAAATATAATTTAATTATCTACCGACCTGTGTACTTTTAAAGTGCTGAAACTGTTTTTGAGTGTCTTCATTTCGTTTTTTAAAAGTTTTTTGGTAAATAAATAGTCGCTTGTCGCTTAACTGTGTATAGCTTCGTTCCTGAATAATTATTATTAAAAAAAACTATGACTACCACTAATTGTAAGTTCGGGGAAAGTGGGGGGGGGCTTTCAACTAGAACTTAGGGGTAGTAGTAGTATTATTATTATTATTAGTAGCAGTAGTAGTAGTAGTAGTAGTAGTAGTAGTAAGATGATATTTTATCAGGAATGTAGCTTCCCCTCTGCAACAAGCGGACATTTGTTTTGTGAGTAAAGATCGCTTTAAACCAAATAATATTTTGAAAAATTAAAATTGAAGTTAAATTCGTAGATAATTAAATTTTTGTGCGTTTGATATAAATAATTTGTTTTTTGCTTGTTTCGTTTTTTTTTCTTTCAGTTTCTTGACCGTTAACTATTCTGCATTTTTACTAAAGGAGTAAATAATTGGAAAATATTAAGGGGATGCTTACCACTATTTGAAACTATAGAGGAGAGATCCCCCTCCCCCAAGTACTTAGAAAAAATCAATTTTATTTCCTTCAAAAAAGAATACAAAACAAAAATTCTACTATGGGCGGGCTTAAACCTATTTAAAACTAGAGCTGCGATAACCTACCCCCTCCCTAATGAATTAGAAAAGTAGATTTTATTTGCTTAAAACTGAGTAAATACTTTTTTTTTAATATACGGGGAAGGGGGCTTCGCCGTATTTGAAACTAAAAGGGGAGAAGACTAATCCTCCCTCCTAACACGATCCTAATTTTTCTCTTACCGAATTGATCTTACTTTGTGCCATTTTTTTCCTATTCATTCACTTGTGCCATTTTTACTGAGCAACGAAACGGTTATTTCACATATTTTATTGACTTTTTGGGGATTTGCAAGCGGTGACAAAAATGAAAGAAATCCGACAAATAGCAGACAAATTAAGACGGTGAATTAATTTACCCTGTGACCACTTAGCAAATCAGACAAAACTATTCGATAAAATTTGGCAGTCATTTTGAGAGTTAACCGCTTCGATATAACGAGCAATTCTAAAGCAGTGCAAAGTTAGACACAAAATCAGTCTTGAATGTTGATAAATTCAACTCCCCAAAAAGGATCACGTTGGATTGGGAGAAAAATAAAACATGTGCCAGTTGACACGGTTAAGATTCGAATAAAAATTGTTGTTTGGAATAAATACAATTTAGGCGCGCAGAGTGAAAATTGTTGTATTGGCGCGTGACAAATATAAAATAACGCCCACGCAAATTCCGATGTGGCTTTTTATATTAAATCAACTCAAAACGAGCGGACGTAATTGCAAGCACACCACGTGATATTTCTGTCCAATGAGATTTCTCCAAAGACATATTTTTCTAAACTTTTCTCAATAAGCTCGCTGGAGCCGATCCAAATAGTATTTAAGCACACACAAACATCAAACTTTCTCTCTTTTCAACTGACTTTCATCCGGAGCTTACACGCATCTTATTATCACTCTTCCATTTCACCCTTTCGCGCGCTTCATACAATTTCACAGGCGAACATTCACTATTGCCTCTGTTAATATTTTATAACAAATGAACACTTCAACAAAAGAAAAGACATTCTTCTTTTTACTTAACATGAAACTAAAGAAAGGACTCATGAACTCATTACACAAAGAAATATATTCTATTTGTTAATATGTTTATTTCAGTAAATAAACTTCCATTAATTTTGCATGTAAATATTCTTATTATTATTTTTATTTGTGGAGGAAGTTGGTAACCCCGACCAAAAGGGTATGACGACCCCCACAAACATATACTCAGTAATCTAGACTGAGGCATTTTTTACACCAAAAACAAAGAAGTATATAAAAATATTTACGAAAATTTCCTGACGGTAAATTATTTTCTCTTGTTATGCGAGATAGAAAATTAGTCAATGGCAGACAAGAATTTGGTGATTTTAGGAAACACCATTTAACAAAAGGAAAAATAAAATAACTTTCCATGTGTACCGCGGGCGTGTGAATATCATCTCCCAGGCTATTGAACCCTTTTTTACTTTAGGGTGGCTGCAATCAACCTGATAGTGTAAGGCAGCACCACAGCAAACCAAGGAGATGACACACACATGGCGCGTTTTTTTTAAGTGACGTCTCAGTTCAATTTTCTTGACATGCGCTGCTGCTTCATGTTCGGCTGCAACAAACCTTAGATGAGTGAGACCTACATCTCTGCACACGACAACAACCTTTAGCATGTAGCAGATCAGATGATAACGACGACGATTACCTTTGCTCAATTGCACGAGTTTAAGCAAACGAGTCTTATTTGAGCAGTGCAGCTGCAACTGCGTAAAATATAAACGGAGGTTCCCATGAAAAATCTCGGACAGATGGAACTCATTGTATCTTTACCGGCCAAGATAGGAAAAATGTTCTTTGATGTCACTGAGACACGAGAGAAACCTAATCAATTCGACCAGAGAAATGCATACATGTATATGGATGAAAGGGGGGAGAGAGAATATGTATATTGTACTCATAAAAAGGTTACGTTTTTAAAAAATTTATTTATTATATTTCCGACGAAGCAATTAAAAATTGTGCAGACTCTTCTTTTCTTCTCTGTTGTACTTTAAAAAGTCAGAACAGATCTACACTAACTTTTTAAAAGAAAGCACAACTAAAAACACAAAAAATAAATAACAGCAATTGTTTGCTAGTCTGCAAACAAGGGGTCACCACTGTAAGAATGAGACTAGTTTATGTTCACATTCTACCCAATATAGATAAAGTGTTACTAGAAAATTAAAGAGAATCTCATAGGCTGGTTTGTTCTAGAAGGCATAAAAAGACAACACAAAAAGTGATTAAATGCATGTGCGTTTATTTATAGTTTGCTTAAAGAAACGACAGAACGATATAACATAAATAAATAAAATAAAACATGTTGACATCTCCAAAGCTTGCAGACCTGATATAATATTGTAATAAAGAAATGATCTGCTGAACTGGCCTTGTCCTCTTCAAACTCTACAACAAACGTATTGCTGAATCTATCTTCCCTGATAGCTGGAACATTGTACCAGTCTTCATGAATTCTGGAGATAGAACAGATCTTCAGAATTACCGCCCAATCAGTCTACTCTCGATCTTTGCTAAACTCTTTGAATCCTTAATCAATCTAGCGATACGGACGGTACCTAGTTAATGCTAAACTTCTTTCTGGCCGTAAGTATAGATTTCGACAAGCACGATCTACTGCTGATATCCTAACGGTCATCCCTTAACGCATATATCCTACACAGGTGAAGTTAGAGTGGTAGCGCTTGATATATCTAAAGCCATTGACAAGGTCTTGCATGAAGGGCTTCTCCTCAAAAATCACTTATATTGTATTACTGGACAAATTTTTAATATAAGATCCTTCCCAACAAAAAGAAAGATCCAGGTTGTCCTCGATGGCCGTTAATCTAAGTAACATGACATACATGCTGGTGTATCTCAGGGATCCATCATTGGACCTTTACTGTTCCTGATTTTAATAAACGTTCTCTCTGATGTCATTGAGTTTGAGGCGCTCTACTGTCGTCATGTGGGAAAACGGATGTACACATATCCGGGGCAATGTCTGATTCCTTAGAAAATAATTTCCAGCCTGTAGTGGATTGGGATCATAGATGGATGCTAACTGTTCATGCTGCAAAGACTAAGCACTTTTCCTTCAATAACTACAAACACTCTCTTCAACCACCAATTGCAATGGCAAATAACACTTTTACCAGAGAGTTCAACATTCAAACACCTCGGCTTAACATTCACAGATAATGTGATAATATCCAACAGCCCCACGAACGTTGGAGCCTAAGATACAGCGCTAGTATAAATGGAGAGAGGGGAAACTTTAAAATCACTTGACGATATGAGGACTGACGCTGGGCCGTTTTTAACAAGAGCTGTGGACAGCTGGTTAATACAATCTCAGGTCGCCTTTACCAAGGCCAAGAGAAAAAATAGAATTACTTCTCAAGTGTGGGGTAATTGAGCTATATTTTTTTATTGACACTTCTCAATGTAGATAAAGCCTTATAGCTGCCGAATTTGTTTTTCAGAGACAAAGGAGGAATTGGTCAGCTGATGGGATGGGGTGCTTTTATGAACTCCCATAGGGAGAAATAAATTATTCTGAGTAGCTAAGGCTGGTGTCGGGCCGTAATTGTTTTTCAGAGGCAAAGGAAAATTGAACCAGCTGTTAGATATGGTTGATTTTATAGACCCCCATGAAGGTAAATAAATTACTTCTTTGTGTAAGATAAGACCGTAATTGGTTTTCATAGACAAAGGAAAATTCGGTTAGCGGGTCCCAATAAAAAGAGAAGAAAGAACAGCTTTAGTCAGTCAGTAAGTGAGTCAGTGAGCGAGAGAACCGGACGAAAGGTTTCACTTCTGCGACGTCCCCCACCGATAACATCACATCAGTCGATTTGTATTATTTTCCCGCCCAGAACTTACAACAGATTTCGCTGACCATCAATCAAGTCGCCCAGAATTACTGAGTCCGTCGGTCCAATTAAGAAAACACAGAGTTGAACTTTAATATTACCGAGCTGTCTTGCTTTGTAGACAAACAAGTGTAAATTATTTTTCTTTATTTTTGAAATCATTCTTCTTTTAAGAAGACAACAACAGACCACATCGTTACAGCCTAAATTTCTTTTTTCAACTGTTCTGCATGAAATGACCCTTCACTTCACAGCGATACCAAGTTGTGGATCCAACCCGGCTGATCACTCACTGATCTAAATAAACTCAACGTGGGAGTGAGTGATCGCTGAACCAGGCGTTTCGACATCTGCGACCTTCATCAGGGCACCGACTTTTCCCGAGCAGTATCGGGTGACCCACCGAACCCAGGAACGGCTGAACTGGTGACGTCACGAAAGCTGGAAGAGTGGGACACAGTAACATCAATTGGAATAAATACATTGAAGACATTGCCTAAGCTACTACAAACAAGATGGGCTCGCTCTACCGTGCTAGTAAACTTCTCACACCTGACATTATCCTATATCTCTACAAAGCCATAATTCGCTAATGCATGCAGTATTGTTACCACAACTAGGCGGTGCATCATCCACTAGTATCTCCCTCTTAGAAAAAGTTCTAAAAAATAGTCGCCAACTTAATAGGTCCCTCACTATCCACCAAGCTACAGCCCCGTAACCATAGCTGCACTGTTGCATCCTTGTTTCTGTTTTACAAGTACTTCAATGGATTGTGCTTCGATGAACTTGCTGCACTAGTGACACCTCAACGTAAATGCACTCGACCAACCCGACAATCAGCTTATCCCATCCATTCACTGTGGAGGTCCTTAGATGGCGGAGTAGAAACTCTACCAGCTCCTGTCTTTGGAACGCCATCCCTGCTCCCTGTCCCCCGATTGTACCGACATGCAGAAATTGAAAACTAATGTAAACATACATCTCGCTGCACAGCTCCCTACTTAGGATGACCCTCAAAACTTACAACCTAATTCTCAGAAGTCCCTTACGTCTACCTTGGCGGCCTGCCTTGCTTGGGTGTACTATGTTAAAAAAAAACTAATTAATACATGTCCCAAAACAATTGAACGTACATAACTGTGACACGGCCAAATAAATCATGTAGAACTGTAGCAGTCATAAAGTAGATTTACTTTGCATTGCGTATCAGTGTCCATGTGAGCTAGTTTGGCCAATCAGCTAGCAGGGCGCATTGATATCATTAGTTCCTTAAGGGACTACTTGAGCTCCCTTAGGATATGGCAGACGGTACGCTGGCACCAGCCAGTAATGATCGCACAAGACTCTCTCCTGTTTCCTCGTCCACTGGACGCTCGCGGCGCTTGCTATCTTCGCCTGAAGATATTTGCACTTCTTCTTTCGGACACTGTCCTAAGTTTATTCCACCTACACCCCAAAGATATAGGTAATCCTAAATATACGAATAAACCCCTTTCGTTTGTTGTTGTAAAAAAGGCTTCGTTTGTTTCGTTAATCCATTTCGTGTGCTAAATTAATATAGGGGATTCGTAAATAACTACGAAGTGTTGACTTACGATCGGGCTTTTTGTTAGAAACTGGTTTAAGAAACAAAAAAAGTCGACTTCACGCTGGGAAGAGACAGCAAAAAGAGAGAGAAAGATTAGTGAGATTTTCCGAACCTCACGAGAACTATAGGGACCTCCAAGCGCAGCCATAGAATCGCTGACGTCACCGGTTTTTGCTTTCTGTAAGAAATTCATACATTCGCGTTCCATGTAGTGTTTTTAAAAATCTCCCTAAAATAAAGTTATACTTATAGGAAGTTGTTTTAAAGTAAAATAGTTTATTTAAAGATTAAATTATCTATTTGGGAAAGAAACCCTTCTTTATCTTGCGATACAAGTACGAAATTTTCTTTTTCTACGGCTGGATGTCTTGTTTACACAAAAAAATAGCATTATCATGTGCGACATTGCGAGATGTTATGTATCTATGGATGTTCAAAAGTGATAGAATTAATTACTTTCATTATGTTGTAGACAAAATTAACGGGTTTTTTTTTACATTTTCCTTGAGTTGCACATTTTTTAGACAGATTATTACTTTTTTTTTATTGCAATTGCCTAAATAACTTACCTGCTTAAACTAGTATTTACTTTTGTTTAAGGAAAGAATATTAAAATGGATAATTTTAGGATTTTATTTTTACAAATACTATATTTATTAAGGTACTGATATCGATCCTGAACCAGTTTTCGTGAGGTTTGACTCGGAAGTGTTCGGCTGTCCTACGCAAACACCTGAGTGTTGACGAGCCCGCTCTCGTTCTGTTGACAATAGTATAAGATTCCCCAGTCACGTTTAATTTTAAAATACTATTGTAAGTAACGATTTGATCTATTTTGTTTTGTTAGCATTTGACTTAAATTTGGGTTAAATTTTATATAATAAAAATTAAACTAAAAATAAAAATGGAGAAAGTATTGTGGTTTGTTAATGATTAAAAATATTCGTCCATTGAATAATAAAAATTCAAAGTAAAAATAAGTTTTTATTTCGAAATTTCGAAAGAAAATTCTGAATGGATAAACATTTTAATTTGAAAAAAGAAAAATGAAAAAAAGTATTATAAATATATAATAATAATAAAATAATAATTATAATAACAATAATAATAAATATAATTAATACTTACTTTTGTCAACGTTTTTTTTAGAATGAGCTTAGCTCTACAAATTATTTAGCGTGCGTCAATTTCACTCTAAAAATGTAACCGCGTTAATTACGGCTAGTATTGCGTTCCATAGTTGTGGCAAAACGAGCTACGGCAAAAAAAGCTTTCTTACTTCTAGCAAATGAAGGACTTTTTTCCAAGTACATATTATGAGGTCGTATACAACTTTGGTCTTTTACGATTCCTAATACTTCGGGCTATATTATATTAAAATATTTTGAAAAATTTAGAACACATATTTTCAAAAATGATGTTTAAAAATGAAATTGACTAACCGATAAACTCGATCAAATAACTAAATGTCTCTGAAAATAAAAATTATTTCGTAAAACTTTTTTTTTTGGCATTTCAATAAATCACAGTATATTTTATTGAGAAAAGGTAAAAAAAAAATTCAAAACATAATAATATTGCTTTTATTTCCACTTTTTATTTGTGCATTCACGGACCAGTTTACTAAAATATGTGGACGTAAAATTTAATAAAATTAATCCAATATGTTTTATATAAGAAAAACGATTTGATCTATATATATTTCGTTCAATGTTTCATAAAATGAAATAGGTGGGGGGGGGGTCACGTAGAAAAAAATATTTTCCCTAATATATTTTAGGAAAACAGCATTTTAAAGATAAATTAGTCCTATAGTGAATAAGTATTGAAAATTTCGTGAAGATCTGGCCATAACTTGATTTATGCGAGATTTATTAAAAATATGCCTATCAGAGCGCGCAGAAATGCTTATACATAAGAACGTTATTTTATCACGTAAAAAAGTAAACAACATTTTAACTTCACATTTTCATGAGTTTCGTATGCTGGAAAAAATTCTAAAAAATTATCAGCAGTTTATTTTATGTATCCTCTTTTGAATGGTAAAAAAGTCTTGTTGATAATCTTAATCTAAATTAAAGTTACATCGTGTTACATATAGGGGGGATAAATAGTTCACAACAAATGGGAGGTCCCTAGAGAACTAAGACACGGTAATGCATCTTCGCGAGATCTCAGGACCTTTTTCTAAGTATGGAACATCTTTGAATCTTAAAAATAAATATTTTTCAAGGGAGATAAACAATAAAGGCCACGCCTATATTAATATTGGCTGTGTTATGATTTACTATTAAGAGCTCTCCGTTTGGTGATGTCGAAAAATCTGCTTAGGATTGTCGTCCATTTTTTCATTGAGTTATTCTATTTAGAAGGTTAAAACTAGTTATTTTTGTTAAAACTTAGTAAACCCCAAACTGTGTTAGAAATCACAGTACCGGCAATTCGCACTTGCTGACCCTTCCTTGTTAGAAATCACGGTGCCAGCAATCGCACTTGCCAACCCCTCCTTCAGAAGGAAGGAAAAGTGACCTTGATATTGACCGTAAACTTCGGCGCCTCTATGTCTGGAGTGAACCTTCGAAAAGACTCTTTACGCGCCTTTTTCCCCCATGCGGGTCTTTTTCGAATCTGATAGCTGTTGAGTTTTTTGCGAGGAACAGTGAACCTCGTGTGTATCGACCCCTTGTATTTTACAAGTTTCTAGTGTTGTGTTTTGCAAGGAATTAACCACGCACCAACTTTTAAAAGGACTTAACGACCGAGCAATTAAAGTAACCTCGTGTCAATAATTTATCCCTAATTGATGATCAACTAAAAGGCTGATTACGCAGTTCGTACCGTTTCTGCAACACAAGAAAAGCATTCCCCTTTTGAAGTTCTCCCGGAATCAAGGTAAGTGAGATTGCTGGCGTTACGACTCGTGATTTTTAGCCATCTTCTATTGAGGAGAAATTCTCACAACAAGGCAAGTTGTCACTGTGGATGTAAAAGTCTATTGAGAACTAGAGTGAATGTTTTAGGGGTCATCCTAAATTGAGAGTCGGGGAAACATGGAGCAGGGAAGGAGTTTCAAAGGCCGGCAACCCGAGGAAAGAAACTATTGGAGTAGACGGCTGTCCGGCATCTGGCGACCTCATCAGTGAATGCGTGGGATATTACTGATATTAATATCTCTATGTTAATATTAGCGTAGTACAAGGTCGAGGGAGTATGTCATACTAAATCTAAAGATATACTTACAACATGTGATCATCATTCAGTTACGGTAATATTTCACAAGCTAATCATTACTATTACCGACACAAATGATTTTAAAGGAAAAACAATTTTATTACAAAAATTGGTTAACGTTACTATTGGCAACAAAACTTATTTTAAAGGAAATTAGTTAAAACAATTTTTGAGTTATTAACGAATTATTATTTGTCATTTATTTTTATAATTTACAATTTGTACGAGTTGGTACCAAACGATACCAACAGGGTCTGATTACTACTTAATTTGTCTTTCAACCCAGTTTCATTTTCGACGCAAATTATTTTAACGGAAATTAGTCAAAAACAATTTTTGAGTTTGTTAAACTTTGCGTGATAGATTGATACATAGTGGTAGGCAGTGAACCACAAAGACGAGGAAGAAAAAAGAATAATCAACGAGGAAAAATTAATACACGTGCGACTGGCACGAACATTTATTACGAACTAGTTGAATCTCTTCTTTTTTTAGAGTCACTACTCGATCAGGTGGAACTATGTTCAGTTGTGTTCATAATATACAGGGTTTTTTTCTTTCTTTCTTTTGGTACACTTGTGTTATCGATAACTTTCAAAAAGGTTTTATTTGCAATACTTTTCACATTTATGGGCTTTAAACTTTTTATTTAAAATTTTTTTTTTATATTTATCATTTTAAAGAATTCCTTCAGAATCCTATCAATAAATGACTGAATTTTTCATTTCTAGATCTATTTACTGGTTTAGTAAATATCTCGGCTATGTTTTCTTCACTTGCAAGATGAACTAAGTTTAGAGTATTATTCTGTAACTCATCTCTAACGAAGTGGAATCTGATATCTATGTGTTTTGATCTTTGGTGATTTACGGGATTTTTTGCTAGGGTAATGGCACTCTGATTGTCACAATATAATGAGAATGTATCAATTTTCTCGTTTAATAAATCTTTCATAAGTGTTTTTAAATATTTCCCTCCTGCGTTGCATCGCTCAATGCCATGTATATTGTTTTATTTTCATATTTCAATTATATGACTAAAACTATTTGATTTGGCCTTGGTCAGTCATTTTAAATTTTTCTTTCACGATAGTTTTTGTGTTTATCATATTTTCGTTACACCTTGTTGCAATTAATATATCGTCTACCCATACTATGATAATTGTATGTTTTTCATATTTAGTGTAAACACAAACGTCTGCCAACGATTGGCTAAATCCATTTTCTATTAAATGAGTGTGTAACAGATTATTCCAGTTTCAGCCACTTTGTTTTAAGCCATATAGCGACTTATTTAATTTATATACTAGTCTACGTTTGGGATTTTCATTTTCGATTTCAAATCCCTTCGCTTGTTCCATATATAATTCCTTATTTATAGGTGCATTTAAATATGCTGATTTTACGTCTAATTGGTGTATTTTAAAATCATATTGTGTTGCAATTTGCATTAATATTCTAATTGAATTTAATTTCGCTGTTGGAGAAAAAGTCTCATCATAATCTTCGTATGGTTTTTGAGCGTAACCTTTCGCTACTAAACGAGCTTTAAAGATTTCTCCCTTATTTTCGTCATTTTCTTATGGTATTCACCCATCGCGCTGGAATTAAAGTTTTATTCTGAGGTAATTCCGTTAACTCAAACGTTTTATTTTCTCTTAATATATCCATCTCAATTTTCATGGCCTTTTGCCAGTTTTCGGAATTTTCTGAATCTATGGCCTCTTGGTATGTTTTCGGTATATGTTGTATGTGACAGCAATAATCTATTGTGTAATTTACTGCGTCATTATTTTCATCTTCCACATAATAATCGCTGAGATATTTCGGGCGGGATCTCGTTCTCCCAATATTTTCACCTATTATTTCTGCTTCTGGTTCAGTTAATTGAACATCATTAGCATTTTTCTCTTTTTCTTTTCTTATAGATTCTGTAAATTTATCAGTGAATTTTACAATTCTTACGTTTTTTATTTCTCCTGTGTCGGGAAAATATATTACGTAAGCTGGACTTCCCCTATCATACCCTAAGAATATTTCCTCTCTACTCCTATCATCCAATGATGTGCACCCTAAATCTTGTTTCAACACATTTCTGATGGACAACAAAACCAAAGGGATGTTTTCTAACCATGTTCCGGAATCGTTATTTGCTGTCAGAGCTGCTTTCAGTTGTCTATGGAAACGCTCGACCATTCCGTTCGCACAAGGATGATAAGCCGTAGTGGTTATGTGTTTCACTTTCATGTGTTTCACTCCCAAAAGTTTTGTGAACTCTTCGAAAAGTGTTGATTGAAATTGTGCGCCGCGATCTGTTGTTATTACGGATGGACAACCAAAATTAGCTATCCAATCCTGCAATATTGCTTTCGCGACGGAATGTGCGGATGTATCACGCAAAGGAGTTACGACAGGCCATCTGGTAAATCTGTCGATTATTGTCAGTAGATATTGGTGGCCCTTTGCTTCTGGTAGTGGTCCAACTATGTCGATGTGTAAGTTGGTGAATCTACCATCTGGGTGAATAAATTGTCCAGGAGGAGATTTTGTATGTCTGCCTACCTTGCTAGTTTGGCATTTTAAACATACTTTAGTCCAGTCAGTTATGTCTCTATGCATTTTAGGCCATACAAAACGATCACTAATTAATTTTTTTGTAGCTCGTCTGCCTGGGTGTGACAAGTTGTGAAAATGTTGGAAAACTTTTTGTCTTAGTGAAGGTGGTATGTATGGTCTGGAATAGCCTGTGCTCGTGTCGCATAGAAATGTTTCTGATCCGAAAGGGACTGGTTGTGCCTTTAATTTTAAGGAAGTGTTCTTTTTTACTTCGTCTAATGTCACATCATTTCGCTGTTCTACTGCGATTAGATCGAAGTTGAGTGTTTCCGAATTTATGGCATGAATAGTGGAACGTGACAAAGTATCTGCTACAATGTTATCTGTACCCTTGATGTATTGGATATCCGATGTAAATTGGGCTATATAGTCCAGTTGTCGGGTATCTCGTGGTGTATATCTTTCCATGCTTGTGTGTAAGGCGTATGTGAGGGGTTTGTGATCTGTGAAAACTGTAAAGTCTCGACCCTCGAGAAGATGCCGAAAATGTTTGATCGAGAGATAGATCGCAAGTAATTCCCTGGAGAAAGCGCTGTATTTTTGCTGTGCGTTATTCAATTTCACAGAAAAGAAAGAAATTGGTCTTTCTGTACCGTTTTGAAACTGGTGTAGAACTGATCCAATCGAATCTGAAGAAGCGTCCGTAGTCAGTGTGAGTAGTGAATTATCCTCATCACGGATGTAGGAAAGCTTTGTGAAATCTGCTAGTGCTTTCTTCGAGTTTTTAAATGCGATCAATGCTTCCCCTTCTACTGCAATTGTTGCATTTTTCTTTTTTTGTTTGCGCAGTAAATTTGTGAGTGGGGTTAATATCTTTGCGCAACCTGGAATAAATCTGCGGTAATAATCGATAAGACCGAGGTATCTTCTCAGTTGTCGTAATGTTGTTGGTTGTGGAAACTGCTGTATCGCTCCCACTTTTTCTGGTATGGGCGCAATACCTTGCTCATCGACTACATGACCCAAGAATGTCAGTTGAGGAACTGTAAAAACACATTTGTTCACGTTGATTTTTAAACCAAAATGTGCCAGTCTCTCAAAAACTTGTTCTAGGTGTTCGTGATGTTCCTGCATACTTCGACTACCGATGAGAACATCATCGATGTATGCAAAAGCAAATGGTAATCTTCTCAAAACTTCGTCTATTAGTCTCTGGAAACTTTGAGCTGCGTTACGTAATCCAAAAGGCATTCTTGTGAATTCGTATAGGCCGAAAGGAGTAGTGATTGCTGTTTTTTCTATGTCATCTTCCGCCACTGGAATCTGATAGTATGCTTTGACCAAATCAAGTTTGGTAAAAAGTTTAGTTCCTTGCAGACCCATGGCAAAATCGTGGATGTGTGGAATAGGATATCTGTCAGGAACTGTTTTAGCATTGAGGTGTCGAAAATCTCCACAAGGCCGCCAAGCCCCTGAATCTGGTTTTGGTACCATGTGTAGTGGCGAAGAGTATGGGCTACTTGATGGGCGGATGATTCCTAACTTTAGCATGTGTTGAAACTCGTCTTTTGCTATTTTACACTTATCCGGGCGTAGTCTGCGTGGAGATGCATGAGTTGGTGGTCCGGTAGTCTTAATGTGGTGTTTAGCAGAATGGCGAATTTCATCCGTGTGCTTCAAAGGAGTCATTATGGATGGAAATTTTTTAAACAGTTCTTGTAAATCACTGTTAGTTGGTAAAGTACAGCTGATTCCTGTTGATTTGTACACTGATGTTATTCCTTTCATCGACAACTGTGTTTCATTGTCGATGAGACAGTGTGTATACATGTTTACAGATAGACGAAAATGAGATAAAAAGTCTGCCCCGAGAATGGGTGTTTTTACTTGGGCTCGTGTAAAAATCCATGAAAAAGGTCGTCGCAGTCCCAAATTTAATGTTAGTGATGTCTCACCGAAGGTTTGGATTTTTGATCCGTTTGCTGCTTGCAACGTGTATTCTGATGGTGTAGACTTGCTGTTGGGTTCTGGTGGTATTACACTTATTTGTGCACCTGTGTCGACTAAAAAATGATATCCGGTATTTCTATCCCGGATGTAAAATAGACGACTAATTTGTTTGATTCCAGCAGTTAATGTCGTCTTTAATCGCTGCTGGAGCGTCCGTTTCCCGCCTGAGTCTGGTCAGCATTGAAATTGCATGGCTTTATGCATTTTCTCGCCTTTTTTCCAAAATTGAGATGATACCAGCAGGTATCGTGCGTTTGTCCCCATCTGGAGGAGGAATTTGACCGGCTCCGGCGATTCCTATGTGGAGAATAGGAATTGTCTCTGAAACGTCTCCGAGGTCGGTAAAATTGTTCTTGGTTGTTAAGGAGACTCTGGACCTTGAGTGTTAATTCTGACATGTTTTTTTCAAGCCTGGCTACAATGTCAGGTGTGTCTGTTTTTAGTGTCGGCACTGAAGACGCATACACGTTCTTTTCTGGGTTGTTACTTTCGTGTATTTTGTCAGCTACTTCTGCAAGTTTCTCCAAATTCAAGTCGTCCGGTAGTGATGCCAAAATTTGTGTAGTGTGGGCCTGGAGCTTGTCTGTCCATAACTTTTTTAGAACCGTGTCGGACATTGTATTTGATCCCAACAATGTGCGCATTTTTCTTAAAAGTTGAGATGGTTTAATGTCTCCTAAATTTAGGTTGTTGAAAAGGTCATGGAGTCGCCTTTCGTTCGATTTGCCTGTTCGTCTTATTATGGCTTCCTTCAAAATGTCGTATGGCCTTTCCAGCGGCATGTGGCCTAAAAGGTCTACAACTTCTGTAGCTACGTCTGCTGGTAGTTTTTCTACCACGTACACGTATTTTGAATTTTGTGAAGTAATCTTTTTCGCCGTAAAAATTGCATTCAGCTGAGAAAACCACGTTTGTACGTTTGTAGGGTTGTATGTTGGCAAATTCACAGTCAGTGTACATTCTGTAGGGTCGCTAAAAGCCATTGCTGTTTGAATACTGGAATCTTATTAAATAAATGTTCAACGGGGTCACCAAATTGTGGGGGATGCTAACGCATTCTATTCCTCTTAAATATGGTAGAAAAACGAGCAAGAAAACGTCAACATTCCACACAAATGAAGGAGAAACAAGATATTCAATATTCAAACATTTACATTAACAAAAACAATTTATTTTGCATTTTCACACATAAAATTATATTCCATGTTTTGCGAAGGTCTTTTAGCGTCTTTTGAATAAATGTCTCTTTGACGGCTTGAAAGAAATAAGTGTCTTTTTGTTATTTAAAGCAATGTCTCTTTAAATAAGTTTTGTATGGAGAAAAAAGAACGCACGTGTGTTTGTGTGTGTGCGTGTGTGTGCGTGTGTGCGCGTGTAATTGAAAAAGGAGAAAGAAAATGTCAAGCTTACTGTGAGTGTCCAGCAGTCAGAAAAAAAAGAGGAGAAGGAATGATTTGACGTGACAGGTAGTCGTCGCATCTCTTGCGAGTGGCCGATGGAGCGAAACAATTCTCCCTGTCGTGTCTGAAGAATATCTGGAGCCAAGAGACCGGATCTGTCGCAAAACGACGTTTATATATGTCCTAATCAGCAGGGGCAGTGACCGGAAACATATGATCCCTATTTTGGCGTTTTCTGCGGGGTGTTGAAAAACGCCTGTCGACTGCTGTTGAAAGGTGAATTCCATATATTTTACAATTAAATTGATTTTTATCACTTATTTCCATGCCAGAACCGTTTTTTTCTAATTTTATTATATCTGCGGTGTTACAATGTCCCATTTTATTATGCCACTTTTCTAGTGACTGTTTTATTTTCTTCGGAGAAGTTACATTATTTAAATAATATAGTTTACCTTTCCTTTATATATCGAATTTCGTCCCATTAGTGTTTACTGTTGCCGAGTTAGGTCTAAATTCTACCTGAGCACCCCTTTCTGTTGCCGTTTGTACTAAAAAAAATGTTATTATTGAAAGAAGGTATATACCACACGTCTTTTAAAATGTTATTATGTAGTTTTCCATTCGTATCAGTCATTTTAATATAAGCATCTCCCCTTTTTAGCGCCAAATTATTATAACGGCTACCATCAGCCAATTGTACGATATAAAGAGAAACATAAAAGTACCCCCCCCCAAAAAAAAAAAATGAGAATGTACAGTTTTAGTCGATTTCGTGTGAACACACTGAAAAAAAACAACAATTATTCTTTTAATTTAGAGTAGGGGATTAGTTGAGCATATAAATTTAACGTAAAATGATAGTATCTGTCCGGGCCATTCAAACTTTCTAGGGAAGTCAGACAGGCAAAATCGTAAAACCGCTTTATAAAGTAGAGCAACTGTGGTGAACACCACAATTAGGTACTCTCTCTTTCTCTCTTTCTTTCTTTCTTTCTTTGACCCTTTTTGTCGCTGAAGTGGAGAAACTCGTGAAATCTCGCAGGATCACGTTGGCCAAGGGATTTCGACCAATAGGATACTGACTGACCAACTTGACCACGCGTGAGTTGGGGGTCAATAAAAGAACACGCGTCCCGTTTCTCACCCTCTTTTTCCCTCAGCGTTCTGAGTCGAACGAACGCACACAAAGAACTCTCGTTGACTCCCCCCCACCAGCTCGAACGAGCTGTGTGGGGAGGGAGGAAGAAGAAAGGTAACCCTTTTCAATTCAAGAATCTATCTTTCAATTTAAGTTTTTCCCCAAACATACACGTTAAGATCGTCACACAAAAAGACATTCCTCACGCTCGTTCAAAACACAAAAAGGCATTCATCTCGCATACATATATTTACGCTTACAATTATGTTTAAGTAAATAAATTGTTTTTTCTGTTAGTATAAATGTTTTACGTTTTATTCACTTTATAAAAATGCCATATTCTTATATGTTGTTTAGATTCTCTTTCTTTCGCTTTCGTTTTTAATATAAGTTTTAAATAATAATGTTTTCTTCCTTTCTTCTTTGTTTGTCTTCAATCTTAACTATTTTATTTAATCTACACGTGGTCCGACGTGCGGGCGGCCATACAACCACCCGCTCCCAAAACAACGCTTATAAATTATCTCCCATCGCCCCCCAAAACTGTTTACTGCCCTAAAAAGTTATAATGGCCCGAAAATGGTGGATATTTTATGTTAAAATTATATGCAAAACTTATCCCCCAATCTACATTCAAAAATAATTGTTTTTATTCTACAAAAGATGAGTATTACAATACATAGTATTTTTTCGTTTTTTCGTATTACCACCCGGACTTAGGGTTAGTAGTAGAAAAGGTGTGTGCTTTTTGATGATGCAATTTTTTAAAAAAATGCACTATTTACAAATGAAATAAAAAACTGTGTAAATAAAAAAAATGCAGACATAGAGTGATTGATAATTGTAAAAAAAATTTTTAAAAGATATTTTTTTTATTTAAAAAAAAAAATTATTTTTACGATGGTTGGCTTTTGCTCGTGTTTTAATTATTTTGATGGGCTTTTATCCGGTGTGTTTTTATTAAGCGGGCTTTTGTCCTTTGGGCATTTATCCGTGCACCAAAAAATCAGGTAACATAGGAAAAATGCATTTATACATGGAAAAATAACAGTATAAATAAATTAACCCGGACATTCTTTGATATACTTATGTATTAGACATGTACAAGAATCTACACCAAAAATTCAGGTCACATAGGAAAATGCATTTATACATGGAAAAATAACAGTCTAAATAAATTAACCCGGACATTCTTTGATATACTTATGTATTAGACATGTACAAGAATCTACACCAAAAATTCAGGTCACATAGGAAAAATGCATTTATACATGGAAAAATAACAGTATAAATAAATTAACCCGTACATTCTTTGATATACTTATGTATTAGACATGTACAAGAATCTACACCAAAAATTCAGGTCACATAGGAAAATGCATTTATACATGGAAAAATAACAGTCTAAATAAATTAACCCGGACATTCTTTGATATACTTATGTATTAGACATGTACAAGAATCTACACCAAAAATTCAGGTCACATAGGAAAAATGCATTTATACATGGAAAAATAACAGTATAAATAAATTAACCCGGACATTCTTTGATATACTTATGTATTAGACATGTACAAGAATCTACACCAAAAATGCAGGTCACATAGGAAAAATGCATTTATACATGGAAAAATAACAGTCTAAATAAATTAACCCGGACATTCTTTGATATACTTATGTATTAGACATGTACAAGAATCTACACCAAAAATTCAGGTCACATAGGAAAAATGCATTTATACATGGGAAAATAAAAGTCTAAATAAATTAACCCGGGCATTCTTTGATATACTTATGTACAAGAATCTACACCAAAAAATAGCAAATATTATCGAGTAGAATTTTAATCTCCTCTATAATGGGCAGTTGTCTGTATGTCTGTCTGTCTGTATGTCCAGCAACTCCTAAAAAACTACTCGGCAAACTTTCACAAATTTGATATATTTAGGACCGGACAACACCTGGGATCATAATATCTCAAAATTACAACAAAAAAAAAATTTACTGAGGGTCAACGGTGCCAGTTTTAGGCAGCGGGTCTGTTTTTTTCACGCTTTTTCAATGCTATTTACTACTAATTTGGAAATCAGCCAATCTAATTATGTAATAATAATTTTTTTTTTCAACCAACTTATTCTTGTGCACGTGACGTCACAGTAATAGGTATATGACGTCATCATTATAGGTTTTCCATTTATCTTTTTTCTCTTCAAAATTTATTTTACTTCAATAACGTCTCAATAAGTAAAATTAAAGGAACAAATAATTATGCGCCGCCATTGTTTTCACTAATATTTGTATACATATTACATAACGTCTCAAGAAGTAAAGTAAGAAGAGAAATTATTATGCTCCCCCATTGGTTTCACTTATATTTGTATACATATTAAACAACGTCTCAATAAAAATAGTAAGAAGAGAAATAATTATGCTTCGCCATTGTTTTCACTAATATTTGTATACATATTAAATAACGTCTCAATAAGTAATGTAAGAAGAGAAATAATTATGCTCCGCCATTGTTTTCACTAATACTTATATACATGTTAAATAACGTCTCAATAAGTTAAGTAAGAAGAGAAATGATTATGCTCCGCCATTGTTTTCACAAATATTTGTATACATGTTAAATAACGTCTCAGTAAGTAAAGTAAGCAGAGAAATGATTATGCTCCACCATTGTTTTCACTGATATCTGTATACATATTAAATAACATCTCAATAAGAATAGTAAGAAGAGAAATAATTTTGCTCCGCCATTGTTTTCACTTATATTTGTATACATATTGAATAACGACTCAATAAGTAATGTAAGAAGAGAAATAATTATGCTCCGCCACTGTTTTCACTAATATTTGTATACATGTAAAATAACGTCTCAATAAGAATAGTAAGAAGAGAAATAATTATGCTCCACTATTGTTTTCACTAATATCTGTATACATATTAAATAACGTCTCAGTAAGTAAAGTAAAAAAAGAGATAATTATGCTCCACAACTGTTTTCACTAATATTTGTATACATATTAAATAACGTCTCAATTATTACAGTAAGAAAAGAAATAATTATGCTCCACCATTGTTTTCACTAATATTTGTATACATGTTAAATAACGTCTCAATAAGTAAAGTAAGAAAAGAGATAATTATGCTCCACCACTGTTTTCACTAATATTTGTATAAATGTTAAATAACGTCTCAATAAGTAAAGTAAGAAAAGAGATAATTATGCTCCGCCATTGTTTTCACTAATATTTGTATACATGTTAAATAACGTCTCAATAAGTAAAGTAAGAAGAGAAATGATTATGCTCCACCATTGTTTTCACTAATATCTGTATACATATTAAATAATGTCTCAATAAGTACAGTAAGAAAAGAAATAATTATGCTCCACCATTGTTTTCACTAATATTTGTATACATGTTAAATAACGTCTCAATAAGTAAAGTAAGAAAAGAGATAATTATGCTCCACCACTGTTTTTACTAATATTTGTATAAATGTTAAATAACGTCTCAATAAGTAAAGTAAGAAAAGAGATAATTATGCTCCGCCATTGTTTTCACTAATATTTGTATACATGTTAAATAACGTCTCAATAAGTAAAGTAAGAAGAGCAAAATTATGCTCCGCCATTGTTTTCACTAATATTTGTATACATGTTAAATAACGTGTCAATAAGTAAAGTAAGAGAAAAATTATGCTCCGCCATTGTTTTCACTAATATTTGTATACATGTTAAATAACGTGTCAATAAGTAAGTAAGAACAGAAAAATTATGCTCCGCCATTGTTTTCACTAATATTTGTATACATGTTAAATAACGTGTCAATAAGTAAAGTAAGAAGAGCAAAATTATGCTCCGCCATTGTTTTCACTAATATTTGTATACATGTAAAATAACGTGTCAATAAGTAAAGAAAGAGAAATAATTATGCTCCACCATTGTTTTCACTTATATTTGTATACATGTTAAATAACGTGTCAATAAGTAAAGTAAGAAGAGAAATAATTATGCTCCACCACTGTTTTCACTAATATTTGTATACATGTTAAATAACGTGTCAATAAGTAAAGTAAGCAGAGAAATAATTATGCTCCACCACTGTTTTCACTAATATTTGTATACATGTTAAATAACGTGTCAATAAGTAAAGTAAGCAGAGAAATAATTATGCTCCCTCACTGTTTTCACTAATATTTGTATACATGTTAAATAACGTGTCAATAAGTAAAGTAAGAAGAAAAATAATTATGCTCCGCCATTGTTTTCACTAATATTTGTATACATGTTAAATAACGTCTCAATACGTAAAGTAAGAAGAAAAATAATTATGCTCCATTATGCTTTTGTTTTAGAACTCAAAATATTTCTCAGGGTTGGGGGAGAGTGAAAAATTAGGGGGCTGAGGAGATTTAGGGGTCGGAGAGAATTTTAGGGTCAGGACGAACTTTTTAGGGGTCAGGCCAAATTTTTTTGTTTTTTTTGGTTTTGAAGTCAAAATATTTCTCATGGTTGGGGGAGAGTGAAAAATTAGGGGGCTGGAGAGATTGAGGGGTCAGGGAAAATTTTAGGGGTCAGGACGAACTTTTTAGGGGTCAGGACGAATTTTTTTCTTTTTTTTGGTTTTGAACTGAAAATATTTCTCAGGGTTGGGGGAGAGTGAAAAATTAGGGGGCTGGAGAGATTTAGGGGTCGGGGAAAATTTTAGGGGTCAGAACGAACTTTTTAGGGATCAGGCCAAATTTTTTTCTTTTTTTTGGTTTTGAACTCAAAATATTTCTCAGGGTTGGGGGAGAGCGAAAAATTAGGGGGCTGGAGAGATTGAGGGGTCGGGGAAAATATTAGGGGTCAAGCCAAATTTTTTAGGGGTCTGCCAAAATTTAGGGGCGGCGATATGTACGTATTTAGCTTCCACACCGGGGCGGCGATAGGTACTTATTTAGCATTCAGCGGTGGTGATAGGTACTTATATAGCATGTGCACATGGGCGGTAATAAGTACGTATATAGTATTCACACCGGGGCAGTGATAAGTATGTATTTAGCATGCGCACTGAGGCAGCGATCGGTTCATATATAGCACGCGCACCGGGGCGGCGATAGGTACGTATATAGCACGTGCACAGGGGCGGCGAAAGGTACATATTTAAAATTCACACCGGGCGGCGAAAGGTACATATTTAAAATTCACACCGGGGCGGCGATAGGTACGTATTTAGCATTCACACCGGGGCGGCAGTAGGTATGTATTTAGCATTCACACCGGGGCAGCGATAGGTATGTATTTAGCATTCGCACCGGGGTGGCGATATGTACGTATTTAGCTTCCACACCAGGGCGGCGATAGGTACGTATTCAGAATTCAGGGGTGGCGATAGCTACGTATATAGCATGTACACATGGGCAGCAATAAGTACGTACATAGCATGCGCTCTGCGGCGGCGATCAGTACATATATAGCACGCGCACCGGGGCGGCGAAAGGTATGTATTTCGCATTCGCACCGTGGTGGTGATAGGTACGTATTTAGCATTCGCACCGGGGCGGCTATAGGTACGTATTTAGCATTCGCACCAGGGCGGCTATAGGTACGTATTTAGCATTCGCACTGGGCCAGCGATAGGTACGTATTTAGCATTCACACCAAAGCGGCAATATGTACATATTAATTATTCGCACTAGGGCAGCGATAGGTACTTATGTAGCATGCACACCGGGGCGCAATAGGTATGTATTTAGCATTCACACCGGGGCAACGATAGGTACTATTTAGCATTCGCAACAGGGCGGCGATAGATACTTAAATAGTATCTGCACTGGGGCGGCGATAGGTACGTATATAGTATGCGCACCGGGGTGATGATAGATACGTATATAGTATGAACACCGGGGTGGAGATAAGTACCTATATAGAAGGCCCAGATAGAGGTGTTACTTTTTATAGAAATGTGTCATACTATTACCCTGGGCAATAGGAGAAAGGGTGGGGAAGAAACAGCTTTTGCAAAAGGCAAAATTAAAAAGTAGCGGCGAAATGGGGCGACCAGGGAAGAGAAAGGTAGCAGATAAAGAGACGGCTATAGAGAGAGGGGGCGGACATAGAAGTTTGAATATAAAGATGTTACACACACGATCTTTCTTCAAATATATGTTTTTATGACCCCGAGCAACGCCGGGTAGCCCCGCTAGTCTATTATATAAAGGGCACTTGTCTGTATGTCTGTCTGTCTGTCTGTCTGTCTGTCTGTCTGTCTGTCTGTCCAGATACTCCTCCGAGAGGACCCAACAGACAGTCACACGGTTGACATCATCATGACCGGCCAGCCCCGGGGCGTGTAATATCTCAGAACCTGAAATAGAAATTGACTCTTTGGGGGTCGACTGAGCACTTTTCTCCAATGGGGGTGTGGTTTTTTCCTCGATTTTCAACGTTGTTTAGTATTAATTTGAGAAAAAACAATGCTATCATGTATAATTTTAGAAATATGCAAAGTCACGCTTTTATTTAACAGGAAATGACGTCAGAGGAAAAGAGTGTAGGGAAGAAAATCCCTCACACTAAAACTCTTCTTTCCCTCTCACTCCCACCCTTTCTACCTTCCCTTCCTCCCCTACGCCCGTTCTGTTGTTATGATACCACCCTCCTAGGCATTACCTCCTCCTTTTTGAGAGTTGTGGAGATAGTGCGGCGATGTGAGTGCTTCGGGGCAAATTAGGGGGGGGGGGGTGTCGGCATTCGCTTAATTTGGGGGAGCGGCGCGTCAGGCGAAATTATGGGAGGGGGGAGTGTCGGAAAAAAAATTGACTCTTCGGGGGGGGGGCTTTTTTCATCACTTGTTTAGTACTAATTTGAGAAAAAACAATGCTATCATCGTCACGCTTTTAACAGGAAATGACGTCAGAGGAAATCCCTAACGGCACTTTTTTGAACATTGGTTTATAGTGAAGCAAGGGTTGCTTAACTACTAACGGCATTTTTTGAAACATGCGTTTATAGTGACGCAAGTGTTGTTTAATCAATAACGGCACTTTTTTGAACATGAGTTTATAGTGAAGCAAGAGTTGCTTATACTAACCGCATTTCTTCTGTTGACATGATACCATCCTCCCAAGTATTACCTCCTCCTTTTTAAGAGGTGTGAAGTTAGTGTATTATCAGTGAAATTAAAGTAATAAATAATTATGCACCACCATTGTTTTCACTAATATTTGTATACATATTAAATAACGTCTAAATAAGTAAAATAAGAAGAGAAAAATTATGCTCCGCCATTGTTTTCACTAATATTTGTATACATGTTAAATAACGTGTCAATAAGTAAGTAAGAACAGAAAAATTTTGCTCCGCCATTGTTTTCACTAATATTTGTATACATGTTAAATAACGTGTCAATAAGTAAAGTAAGAAGAGAAAAATTATGCTCCGCCATTGTTTTCACTAATATTTGTATACATGTTAAATAACGTGTCAATAAGTAAAGTAACTAGAGCAAAATTATGCTCCGCCATTGTTTTCACTAATATTTGTATACATGTTAAATAACGTGTCAATAAGTAAAGTAAGAAGAGAAATAATTATGCTCCGCTATTGTTTTCACTTATATTTGTATACATGTTAAATAACGTGTCAATAAGTAAAGTAAGAAGAGAAATAATTATGCTCCACCACTGTTTTCACTAATATTTGTATACATGTTAAATAACGTGTCAATAAGAAAAGAAAGAAGAGAAATAATTATGCTCCACCATTGTTTTCACTTATATTTGTATACATGTAAAATAACGTCTCAATAAGTAAAGTAAGAAGAAAAATAATTATGCTCCACCATTGTTTTCACTAATATTTGTATACATGTTAAATAACGTCTCAATAAGTAAAGTAAGAAGAAAAATAATTATGCTCCATTATGCTTTTGTTTTGAACTCAAAATATTTCTCAGGGTTGGGGGAGAGTGAAAAATTAGGGGCTGGAGAGATTGAGGGGTCAGGTCGAACTTTTTAGGGGTCAGGCCAAATCTTTTTGTTTGTTTTTGTTTTGAAGTCAAAATATATCTCATGGTTGGGGGAAAGTGAAAAATTAGGGGGCTGGAGAGATTGATGGGTCGGGTAAAATTTTAGGGGTCAGGACGAACTTTTTAGGGGTCAGGCCAAATTTTTTTCTTTTTTTTGGTTTTGAACTCAAAATATTTCTCAGGGTTGGGGGAGAGTGAAAAATAAGGGTGCTGGAGAGATTTAGGGGTCGGGGAATATTTTTGGGGTCAGGACGAACTTTTTAGGGGTCAGGCCAAATTTTTTTGTTTTTTTTTGTTTTGAAGTCAAAATATATCTCATTGTTGGGGGAGAGTGAAAAATTAGGGGGCTGGAGAGATTTAGATGCCGGGAAAAATTTAAGGGGTCAGGGCGAACTTTTTAGGGGTCAGGCTGAATTTTTTTCTTTTTTTTGGTTTTGAACTGAAAATATTTCTCAGGGTTGGGGGAGAGTGAAAAATTAGGTAGCTGGAGAGATTTAGGGGTCCGGGAAAATTTTAGGGGTCAGGACGAACTTTTTAGGCGTCAGGCCAAATTTTTTTGTTTTTTTTTGTTTTGAAGTCAAAATATATCTCATGGTTGGGGAGAGTGAAAAATTAGGGGGCTGGAGAGATTGAGGGGTCGGGCAAAATTTTAGGGGTTAGGACGAACTTTTTAGGGGTCAGGCCAAATTTTTTTCTTTTTTTTGGTTTTGAACTCAAAATATTTCTCAGGGTTGGGGGAGGGTGAACAATTAGGTGGCTGGAGAGATTGAGGGGTCGGGAAAAATTTTAGGGGTCAGGACGAACTTTTTAGGGGTCAGGCCAAATTCTTTTCTTTTTTTTGGTTTTGAACTCAAAATATTTCTCATGGTTGGGGAGAGTGAAAAATTAGGGGGCTGGAGAGATTTAGGGGTCGGGGAAAATTTTAGGGGTCAGGACAAACTTTTTAGGGGTCAGGCCAAATTTTTTTGTTTTTGTTTGTTTTGAAGTCAAAATATATCTCATGGTTGGGGGAGAGTGAAAAATTAGGGGGCTGGAGAGATTTAGGGGTCGGGGAAAATTTTAGGGGTCAGGACGAACTTTTTAGGGGTCAGGCCAAATTTTTTTTTTTTTTTTTTTTGAACTCAAAATATATCTCATGGTTGGAGGACAGTGAAAAATAAGGGGGCTGGAGAGATTTAGGGGTCGGGAAAAATTTTAGGGGTCAGGACGAACTTTTTAGGGGTCAGGACGAACTTTTTAGGCGTCAGGCCAAATTTTTTTGTTTTTTTTTGTTTTGAAGTCAAAATATTTCTCATGGTTGGGGGAGAGTGAAAAATTAGGGGGTTGGAGAGATTTAGGGGTCGGCAAAATTTTGAGGGGTCAGGACGAACTTTTTAGGGGTCAGGCCAAATTTTTGTCTTTTTTTTTTGGTTTTGAAGTCAAAATATTGTTCAGGGTTGGGGGAGGGTGAACAATTAGGGGGCTGGAGAGATTGAGGGGTCGGGGAAAATTTTAGGGGTCAGGACGAACTTTTATGGGGTCAGGCCAAATTTTTTTCTTTTTTTTTGGTTTTGAAGTAAAAATATATCTCATGGTTGGGGGAGAGTGAAAAATTAGGAGGCTGGAGAGATTTAGGGGTCGGGGAAAATTTTAGGGGTCAGGACAAACTTTTTAGGGGTCAGGCCAAATTTTTTTGTTTTTGTTTGTTTTGAAGTCAAAATATATCTCATGGTTGGGGGAGAGTGAAAAATTAGGGGGCTGGAGAGATTTAGGGGTCGGGAAAAATTTTAGGGGTCAGGACGAACTTTTTAGGGGTCAGACCAAATTTTTTTGTTTTTTTTTGTTTTGAAGTCAAAATATTTCTCATGGTTGGGGGAGAGTGAAAAATTAGGGGGCTGGAGAGATTTAGGGGTCGGGGAAAATTTTAGGGGTCAGGCGGAACTTTTTAGGGGTCAGGCACAATTTTTTTCTTTTTTTTGGTTTTGAACTCAAAATATTTCTCAGGGTTGGGGGAGGGTG
Organism: Sepiola atlantica; assembly: GCA_963556195.1. Classification (NCBI taxonomy): domain Eukaryota; kingdom Metazoa; phylum Mollusca; class Cephalopoda; order Sepiida; family Sepiolidae; genus Sepiola; species Sepiola atlantica. The sequence continues at coordinate 232,184,354 of OY744515.1, read as the reverse complement.
AACAATTAAGAAGCTGGAGAGATTGAGGGGTCGGGGAAAATTTATGGGGTCAGGACGAACTTTTTAGGGGTCAGACCAAATTTTTTTCTTTTTTTTGGTTTTGAACTCAAAATATTTCTCAGGGTTCGACGAGAGTTAAAAATTAGGGGGTTGGAGAGATTGAGGGGGTCGCGGAAAATTTTAGGGGTCAAGACGAACTTTTTAGGGGTCAGGCCATATTTTTTTGTTTTTTTTTGTTTTGAAGTCAAAATATTTCTCATGGTTGGGGGAGAGTGAAAAATTAGGGGGCTGGAGAGATTTAGGGGTCGGGGAAAATTTTAGGGATCAGGCCGAACTGTTTAGGGGTCAGGCCAAATTTTTTTTCTTTTTTTTGGTTTTGAACTGAAAATATTTCTCAGGGTTAGGGGAGAGTGAAAAATTTGGGGGCTAGAGAGATTTAGGGGTCGGGGAAATTTTTAGGGGTCAGGCGGAACTTTTTAGGGGTCAGGCCAAATTTTTTTCTTTTTTTTGGTTTTGAAGTCAAAATATTTCTCATGGTTGGGGGAGAGTGAAAAATTAGGGGGTTAGAGAGATTTACGGGTCGGGGAAAATTTTAGCGGTCAGGCGGAACTTTTTAGGGATCAGGCTAAATTTTGTTGTTTTTTTTTGTTTTGAACTCAAAATATTTCTCAGGGTTGGGGGAGAGTGAAAAATTAGAGCGCTGGAGAGATTCAGGGGTCGGGGAAAATTTTAGGGGTCAGGACGAACTTTTTGGGGGTCAGGCCAAATTTTTTTCTTTTTTTTGGTTTTGACGTCAAAATATTTCTCATGGTTGGGGGAGAGTGAAAAATTAGGGGGCTGGAGAGATTTAGGGGTCGGGGAAAATTTTAGGGGTCAGGCGGAACTTTTTAGGGGTCAGGCACAATTTTTTTTCTTTTTTTGGTTTTGAACTGAAAATATTTCTCAAGGTTAGGGGAGAGTGAAAAATTAGGGGGCTGGAGAGATTTAGGGGTCGGGGAAAATTTTAGGGGTCAGGCGGAACTTTTTAGGGGTCAGGCACAATTTTTTTCTTTTTTTTGGTTTTGAACTCAAAATATTTCTCAGGGTTGGGGGAGGGTGAACAATTAAGAAGCTGGAGAGATTGAGGGGTCGGGGAAAATTTTAGGGGTCAGGACGAACTTTTTAGGGGTCAGACCAAATTTTTTTCTTTTTTTTGGTTTTGAACTCAAAATATTTCTCAGGGTTCGACGAGAGTTAAAAATTAGGGGGTTGGAGAGATTGAGGGGTCGCGGAAAATTTTAGGGGTCAAGACGAACTTTTTAGGGGTCAGGCCATATTTTTTTGTTTTTTTTTGTTTTGAAGTCAAAATATTTCTCATGGTTGGGGGAGAGTGAAAAATTAGGGGGCTGGAGAGATTTAGGGGTCGGGGAAAATTTTAGGGATCAGGCCGAACTTTTTAGGGGTCAGGCCAAATTTTTTTTCTTTTTTTTGGTTTTGAACTGAAAATATTTCTCAGGGTTAGGGGAGAGTGAAAAATTTGGGGGCTAGAGAGATTTAGGGGTCGGGGAAATTTTTAGGGGTCAGGCGGAACTTTTTAGGGGTCAGGCCAAATTTTTTTCTTTTTTTTGGTTTTGAAGTCAAAATATTTCTCATGGTTGGGGGAGAGTGAAAAATTAGGGGGTTAGAGAGATTTACGGGTCGGGGAAAATTTTAGCGGTCAGGCGGAACTTTTTAGGGATCAGGCTAAATTTTGTTGTTTTTTTTTGTTTTGAACTCAAAATATTTCTCAGGGTTGGGGGAGAGTGAAAAATTAGAGCGCTGGAGAGATTCAGGGGTCGGGGAAAATTTTAGGGGTCAGGACGAACTTTTTGGGGGTCAGGCCAAATTTTTTTCTTTTTTTTGGTTTTGACGTCAAAATATTTCTCATGGTTGGGGGAGAGTGAAAAATTAGGGGGCTGGAGAGATTTAGGGGTCGGGTAAAATTTTAGGGGTCAGGCGGAACTTTTTAGGGGTCAGGCACAATTTTTTTTCTTTTTTTTGGTTTTGAACTGAAAATATTTCTCAGGGTTAGGGGAGAGTGAAAAATTTGGGGGCTAGAGAGATTTAGGGGTCGGGGAAATTTTTAGGGGTCAGGCGGAACTTTTTAGGGGTCAGGCAAAATTTTTTTCTTTTTTTTGGTTTTGAAGTCAAAATATTTCTCATGGTTGGGGGAGAGTTAAAAATTAGGGGGCTGGAGAGGTTTAGGGGTCAGGACGAACTTTTTAGGGGTCAGGCCAAATTTTTTTGTTTTTTTTTGTTTTGAAGTCAAAATATTTCTCATGGTTGGGGGAGAGTGAAAAATTAGGGGGCTGGAGAGATTTAGGGGTCGGGGAAAATTTTAGGGGTCAGGACGAACTTTTAAGGGGTCAGGTCAACATGTTTTGTTTTGAAGTCAAAATATTTCTCATGGTTGGGGGAGAGTGAAAAATTAGGGGGTTAGAGAGATTTACGGGTCGGGGAAAATTTTAGCGGTCAGGCGGAACTTTTTAGAGATCAGGCTAAATTTTGTTGTTTTTTTTGGTTTTGAACTCAAAATATCTCTTATCGTTGGGGGAGATTGAAAAATTAGAGCGCTGGAGAGATTCAGGGGTCGGGGAAAATTTTAGGGGTCAGGACGAACTTTTTGGGGGTAAGGCCAAATTTTTTTCTTTTTTTTGGTTTTGAACTCAAAATATTTCTCATGGTTGGGGTAGACTGAAAAATTAGGGTGCTGGAGAGATTTAGGGGACGTTGAAAATTTTAGGGGTCAGGCCAAATTGTTAAGGGGTCAGGCCAAATTTAGGGGCGGCGATATGTACGTATTTAGCTTCCACACCGGGGCGGCGATAGGTACTTATTTAGCATTCAGCGGTGGTGATAGGTACTTATATAGCATGTGCACATGGGCGGTAATAAGTACGTATATAGTATGCACACCGAGGCAGTGATAAGAATGTATTTAGCATGCGCACTGAGGCAGCGATCGGTTCATATATAGCACGCGCACCGGGGCGGCGATAGGTACGTATATAGCACGCGCACAGAGGCAGCGAAAGGTACATATTTAAAATTCACACCGGGCGGCGAAAGGTACATATTTAAAATTCACACCGGGGCGGCGAAAGGTACGTATTTAAAATTCACACCGGGGCGGCGATAGGTACGTATTTAGCATTCACACCGGGGCGGCGATAGGTATGTATTTAGCATTCGCACCGGGGTGGCGATATGTACGTATATAGCTTCCGCACCGGGGCGGCGATAGGTACCTATTTAGAATTCACACCGGGGCGGCGATAGGTACGTATATAGCATGTACACATGGGCAGCAATAAGTACGTACATAGCATGCGCTCTGCGGCGGCGATCAGTACATATATAGCACGCGCACCAGGGCAGCGAAAGGTATGTATTTCGCATTCGCACCATGGTGGTGATAGGTACGTATTTAGCATTCGCACCGGGGCGGCTATAGGTACGTATTTAGCATTCGCACCAGGGCGGCTATAGGTACGTATTTAGCATCTGCACTGGGCCGGCGATAAGTACGTATTTAGCATTCACACCAAAGCGGCAATATGTACATATTAATTATTCGCACTAGGGCAGTGATAGGTACTTATGTAGCATGCACACCGGGGCGCAATTGGTATGTCTTTAGTATTCGCACTAGGGCAGCGATAGGTACTTATGTAGCATGCACACCGGGGCGCAATAGGTATGTATTTAGCATTCACACCGGGGCGACGATAGGTACTATTTAGCATTCGCAACGGGGCAGCGATAAGTTCTTAAATAGTATCTGCACCGGGGCGGCGATAGGTACGTATATAGTATGTGCACTGGGGCGGCGATAGGTACGTATATAGTATGCGCACCGGGGTGATGATAGATACGTATATAGTATGCGCACCGGGGTGATGATAGATACGTATATAGTATGAACACCGGGGTGGAGATAAGTACCTATATAGAAGGCCCAGATAGAGGTGTTACTTTTTATAGAAATATGTCATACTATTACCCTGGGCAATAGGAGAAATGGTGGGGAAGAAACAGCTTTTGAAAAAGGCAAAATTAGAAAGTAGCGGCGAAATGGGGCGACCAGGGAAGAGAAAGGTAGCAGATAAGGAGACGGCTATAGAGAGAGGGGGCGGACATAGAAGTTTGAATATAAAGATGTTACACACACGATCTTTCTTCAAATATATGTATTTATGTCCCCGAGCAACGCCAGGTAGCCCCGCTAGTCTCCTATATAAAGGCCAGTTGTCTGTATGTCTGTCTGTCTGTCTGTCTGTCTGTCTGTCTGTTTGTTTGTTTGTTTGTATGTCCAGATACTCCTCCGAGAGTACCCAACAAACAGTCACACGGCTGACATCATCATGACCGGCCAGCCCCGGGACGTGTAATATCTCAGAACCGGAAATAGAAATTGACTCTTTGGGGGTCGACTGAGTACTTTTCTCCAATGGGGGTGTTGTTTTTTCCTCGATGTTCAACGTTGTTTAGTACTAATTTGAGAAAAAACAATGCTATCATGTATAATTTTAGAAATATGCAAAGTCACGCTTTTATTTAACAGGAAATGACGTCAGAGGAAAAGAGTGTAGGGAAGAAAATCCCTCACACTAAAACTCTTCTTTCCCTCTCACTCCCACCCTTTCTACCTTCCCTTCCTCCCCTACGCCCGTTCTGTTGTTATCATACCACCCTCCTAGGCATTACCTCCTCCTTTTTGAGAGTTGTGGACATAGTGCAGCGGTGTGACTGCTTCAGGTCAAATTAGGGGGGGAGTGTCGGCATTCGCCAAATTTGGGGGAGCGGCGCGTCAGGCGAAATTTGGGGAGGGGGGAGTGTCGGAATAAAAAATTGACTCTTCGGGGGGAGGGGGATTTTTCCATCACTTTTCAACGTTGTTTAGTACTAATTTGAGAAAAAAACAATGCTATCATCGTCACGCTTTTAACAGGAAATGACGTCAGAGGAGATCCCTAACGGCACTTTTTTGAACATGAGTTTATAGTGATGCAAGGGTAGCTTAACTACTAACGGCATTTTTTGAAACAAGCGTTAATAGTGACGCAAGTGTTGTTTAATCAATAACGGCACTTTTTTGAACATGAGTTTATAGTGAAGCAACAGTTGCTTATTCTAACCGCATTTCTTCTGTTGACATGATACCATCCTCCCAGGTATTACCTCCTCCTTTTTGAGAGGTGTGAAGTTAGTGTATTATCAGTAAAATTAAAGTAATAAATAATTATGCACCACCATTGTTTTCACTAATATTTGTATACATATTAAATAACGTCTAAATAAGTAAAGTAAGAAGAGAAAAATTATGCTCCGCCATTGTTTTCACTAATTTTTGTATACATGTTAAATAACGTGTCAATAAGTAAAGTAAGACGAGAAATTATTATGCTCCGCCATTGTTTTCACTAATATTAGTATACATGTTAAATAACGTGTCAATAAGTAAAGTAGCAAGAGAAATAATTATGCTCCGCCATTGTTTTCACTAATATTTGTATACATGTTAAATAACGTGTCAATAAGTAAAGTAAGAAGAGACAAATTATTCTCCGCCATTGTTTTCACTAATATTTGTATACATATTAAATAACGTCTCAATAAGTAAAGTAAGAAGAGAAATAATTATGCTCCGCCATTGTTTTCACTAATATTTGTATACATGTTAAATAACGTCTCAATAAGTAAAGTAAGAAGAGAAATAATTATGCTCCGCCATTGTTTACACTAATATTTGTACATATGTTAAATAACGTGTCAATAAGTAAAGTAAGACGAGAAATAATTATGCTCCGCCATTGTTTACACTAATATTTGTATACATGTTAAATAACGGCTCAATAAGTAAAGTAAGAAGAGAAATAATTATGCTCCGCCATTGTTTTCACTAATATTTGTACACATGTTAAATAACGTGTCAATAAGTAAAGTAAGACGAGAAATAATTATGCTCCGCCATTGTTTTCACTAATATTTGTATACATGTTAAATAACGTGTCAATAAGTAAAGTAAGACGAGAAATAATTATGCTCCGCCATTGTTTACACTAATATTTGTATACATGTTAAATAACGTCTCAATAAGTAAAGTAAGACGAGAAATAATTATGCTCCGCCATTGTTTTCACTAATATGTGTATACATGTTAAATAACGTCTCAATAAGTAAAGTAAGACGAGAAATAATTATGCTCCGCCATTGTTTACACTAATATTTGTATACATGTTAAATAACGTGTCAATAAGTAAAGTAAGACGAGAAATAATTATGCTCCGCCATTGTTTTCACTAATATTTGTACACATGTTAAATAACGTGTCAATAAGTAAAGTAAGACGAGAAATAATTATGCTCCGCCATTGTTTTCACTTATATTTGTATACATGTTAAATAACGTCTCAATAAGTAAAGTAAGACGAGAAATAATTATGCTCCGCCATTGTTTACACTAATATTTGTATACATGTTAAATAACTTCTCAATAAGTAAAGTAAGAAGAGAAATAATTATGCACCGCCATTGTTTTCACTAATATTTGTATACATATTAAAACACGTCTAAAGAAGTAAAATAAGAAGAGAAAAATTATGCTCCGCCATTGTTTTCACTAATATTTGTACACATGTTAAATAACGTGTCAATAAGTAAAGTAAGACGAGAAATAATTATGCTCCGCCATTGTTTTCACTTAAAATATTTCTCAGGGTTGAAGGAGAGTGAAAAATTTGTTGGTATGGGAGGGGGCGTGAGAGATTGAGTGGTCGAGGAAAATTTTAGGGTTCAGCCCGAACTTTTAAGTGGGCAGGCCGAACTTTTTAGAGGTCAGGCCAATTTCTTTTGTTTTTTTTTGTATTGAAGTCAAAATATTTCTCAGGGTTGGGGAAGAGTTAAAAATCAGTTGGGATGGGGGGCTGGAGAGAATGAGGGGTCGAGGTAAATTTTAGGGGTCAGGCCGAACTTTTTAGGGGTCAGGCAAAAAAAATTTTTTTTTTTTTGTTTTGAACTGAAAATATTTCTCATGGTTGGGGGAGAGTGAAAAATAAGGGGGCTGGAGAGATTGAGGGGTCAAGGAAAATTTATGGGGTCAGGCCGAACTTTTTAGGGGTCAGGCGAAATTTTTTTTTTTTTTTTTTTTTGAACTCTTAATATTTCTCAGGGTTGGAGGAGAGTGACAAATTAGGGGGCTGGAGAGATTTAGGGGTCGGGGAAAATTTTAGGGGTCAGGACAGACTTTTTAGGTGTTAGGCCAAATTTTTTTTTTTTTTTTGGTTTTGAAGTCAAAATATTTCTCAGGGTTGGGGGAGAGTGAAAAATCAGGGGGCTGGAAAGATTGAGGGGTCGGGGAAAATTTTAGGGGTCAGGCGGAACTTTTTAGGGGCAGGCCAAATTTTTTTGTTTTTTTTGGTTTAGAACTCAAAATATTTCTCATGGTTGGGGGAGAGTGAAAAATTAGGGGGCTGGAGAGATTTAGGGATCGGGGAAAATTTTAGGGGTCAGGACGAACCTTTTTAGGGGTCAGGCCAAATTTTTTTGTTTTTTTTTGTTTTGAAGTCAACATATATCACATGGTTGGGGAAGAGTGAAAAATTAGGGGGCTGGAGAGATTTAGGGGTCGGGGAAAATTTTAGGGGTCAGGACGAACTTTTTAGGGGTCAGGCCAAATTTTTTTCTTTTTTTTGGTTTTGAACTCAAAATATTTCTCATGGTTGGGGGAGAGTGAAAAATTAGGGGGCTGGAGACATTTGGGGTCGAGAAAATTTTAGGGGTCAGGCGGAACTTTTTAGGGGTCAGGCCAAATTTTTTTGTTTTTTTTTGTTTTGAAGTCAAAATATATCTCATGGTTGGGGGAGAGTGAAAAATTAGGGGGCTGGAGAGATTTAGGGGTCGGGGAAAATTTTAGGGGTCAGGACGAACTTTTTAGGGGTCAGGCCAAATGTTTTTGTTTTTTTTGTTTTGAACTGAAAATATTTCTCAGGGTTGGGGGAGAGTGAAAAATTAGGGGGATGGAGAGATTTAGGGGTCGGGGAAAATTTTAGGGGTCAGGACGAACTTTTTAGGGGTCAGGCCAAATTTTTTTTCTTTTTTTGTTTTAAAGTCAAAATATTTCTCATGGTTGGGGGAGAGTGAAAAATTAGGGGGCTGGAGAGATTTAGGGGTCGGGGAAAATTTTAGGGGTCAGGCGGAACTTTTTAGGGATCAGGCCAAATTTTGTTTTTTTTTTGTTTTGAAGTCAAAATATTTTTCATCGTTGGGGAGACTGAAAAATTAGGGGGCTGGAGAGATTTAGGGGTCGGGGAAAATTTTAGGGGTCAGGACGAACTTTTTAGGGATCAGGCCAAATTTTGTTTTTTTTTTGTTTTGAAGTCAAAATATTTTTCATCGTTGGGGGAGAGTGAAAAATTAGGAGGCTGAAGAGATTCAGGGGTCGGGGAAAATTTTAGTTGGTCAGGACGAACTTTTTAGGGGTCAGGCCAAATTTTTTTCTTTTTTTTGGTTTTGAACTCAAAATATTTCTAATGGTTGGGGGAGAGTGAAAAATTAGGTGCTGGAGAGATTTAGGAGTCAGGGAAAATTTTAGGGGTCAGGCCAAATTTCTTAGGGGTCCGCCCAAATTTAGGGGCAGCGATATGTACGTATTTAGCTTCCACACCGGGGCGGCGATAGGTACTTATTTAGCATTCAGCGGTGGTGATAGGTACTTATGTGCACATGGGCAGTAATAAGTACGTATATAGTATGCGCACCGGGGCAGTGATAGGTATGTATTTAGCATGCGCACAGGGGCGGCGAAAGGTACATATTTTAAATTCACACCGGGGCGGCGAAAGGTACATATTTAAAATTCACACCGGGGCAGCGATAGGTACGTATTTAGCATTCACACCGGGGCGGCGATAGGTATGTATTTAGCATTCACACCGGGGCAGCGATAGGTATGTATTTAGCATTCGCACCAGGGTGGCGATATGTACGTATTTAGCTTCCGCACCGGGGTGGCGATAGGTACGTATTCAGAATTCAGGGGTGGCGATAGCTACGTATATAGCATGTACACATGGGCAGCAATAAGTACGTACATAGCATGCGCTCTGAGGCGGCGATCAGTACATATATAGCACGCGCACCGGGGCGGCGAAATGTATTTAGCATTCGCACCGTGGTGGTGATAACTACGTATTTAGCATTCGCACCGGGGCGGCTATAGGTACGTATTTAGCATTCGCACCAGGGCGGCTATAGGTATGTATTTAGCATTCGCACTGGGCCGGCGATAGGTACGTATTTAGCATTCACACCAAAGCGGCAATATGTACATATTAAGTATTCGCACTAGGGCAGCGATAGGTACTTATGTAGCATGCACACCGGGGCGCAATTGGTATGTCTTTAGTATTCTCACTAGGGAAGCGATAGGTACTTATGTAGCATGCACACCGGGGCGCAATAGGTATGTATTTATCATTCACACCGGGGCAACGATAGGTACTATTTAGCATTCGCAACGGGGCAGCGATAGGTACTTAAATAGTATCTGCACCGGGGCGGCGATAGGTACGTATATAGTATGTGCACTGGGGCAGCGATAGGTACGTATATAGTATGCGCACCGGGGTGATGATAGATACGTATATAGTATGAACACCGGGGTGGAGATAAGTACCTATATAGAAGGCGCAGATAGAGGTGTTACTTTTTATAGAAATATGTCATACTATTACCCTGGGCAATAGGAGAAATGGTGGGGAAGAAACAGCTTTTGCAAAAGGCAAAATTAGAAAGTAGCGGCGAAATGGGGCGACCAGGGAATAGGAAGGTAGCAGATAAAGAGACGGCTATAGAGACAGGGGGCGGACATAGAAGTTTGAATATAAAGATGTTACACACACGATCTTTCTTCAAATATATGTTTTTATGACCCCGAGCAACGCCGGGTAGCCCCGCTAGTCTCCTATATAAAGGCCAGTTGTCTGTATGTCTGTCTGTCTGTCTGTCTGTCTGTCTGTCTGTCTGTCTGTCTGTTTGTTTGTATGTCCAGATACTCCTCCAAGAGTACCCAACAAACAGTCACACGGTTGACATCATCATGACCGGCCAGCCCCGGGACGTGTAATATCTCAGAACCGGAAATAGAAATTGACTCTTTGGGGGTCGACTGAGCACTTTTCTCCAATGGGGGTGTGGTTTTTTCCTCGATTTTCAACGTTGTTTAGTACTAATTTGAGAAAAAACAATGCTATCATGTATAATTTTAGAAATATGCAAAGTCACGCTTTTATTTAACAGGAAATGACGTCAGAGGAAAAGAGTGTAGGGAAGAAAATCCCTCACACTAAAACTCTTCTTTCCTTCTCACTTCCACCCTTTCTACCTTCCCTTCCTCCCCTACGCCCGTTCTGTTGTTATGATACCACCCTCCTAGGCATTACCTCCTCCTTTTTGAGAGTTGTGGAGATAGTGCGGCAGGGTGACTGCTTCAGGTCAAATTAGGGTAGGGGGAGTGTCGGCATTCGCCGGTGTGAGCGCCTCACGCCAAATTTGGGGGAGAGGCGCGTCAGGCGAAATTTGGGGAGGGGGGAGTGTCGGAAAAAAATTGACTCTTCGGAGGGGGGGGGCTCTTTTTCCATCACTTTTTAACGTTGTTTAGTACTAATTTGAGAAAAAAACAATGCTATCATCGTCACGCTTTTAACAGGAAATGACGTCAGAGGAAATCCTTAACGGCACTTTTTTGAAACATGCGTTTATAGTGACGCAAGTGTTGTTTAATCAATAACGGCACTTTTTTGAACATGAGTTTATAGTGAAGCAAGAGTTGCTTATTCTAACCGCATTTCTTCTGTTGACATACCATCCTCCCAGGTATTACCTTTTTGAGAGGTGTGAAGTTAGTGTATTATCAGTAAAAAGAAAGTAATAAATAATTATGCACCACCATTGTTTTCACTAATATTTGTATACATGTTAAATAACGTGTCAATAAGTAAAGTGAGACGAGAAATAATTATGCTCCGCCATTGTTTTCACTAATATTTGTATACATGTTAAATAACGTGTCAATAAGTAAAGTGAGACGAGAAATAATTATGCTCCGCCATTGTTTTCACTAATATTTGTATACATGTTAAATAACGTGTCAATAAGTAAAGTAAGACGAGAAATAATTATGCTCCGCCATTGTTTTCACTAATATTTGTATACATGTTAAATAACGTGTCAATAAGTAAAGTAAGACGAGAAATAATTATGCTCCGCCATTGTGTTCACTAATATTTGTATACATGTTAAATAACGTCTCAATAAGTAAAGTAAGAAGAGAAATAATTATGCTCCGCCATTGTTTACACTAATATTTGTACACATGTTAAATAACGTGTCAATAAGTAAAGTAAGAAGAGAAATAATTATGCACCGCCATTGTTTTCACTAATATTCGTATACATGTTAAATAACGTCTCAATAAGTAAAGTAAGAAGAGAAATAATTATGCTCCGGCATTGTTTTCACTAATATTTGTATACATGTTACATAACGTCTCAATAAGTAAAGTAAGACGAGAAATAATTATGCTCCGCCATTGTTTTTACTAATATTTGTATACATGTTAAATAACGTCTCAATAAGTAAAGTAAGACAAGAAATAATTATGCTCCGCCATTGTTTTCACTAATATTCGTATACATGTTAAATAACGTCTCAATAAGTAAAGTAAGAAGAGAAATAATTATGCACCGCCATTGTTTTCACTAATATTTGTATACATATTAAATAACGTCTCAAGAAGTAAAATAAAAAGAGAAAAATGATGCTCCGCCATTGTTTTCACTAATATTTGTACACATGTTAAATAACGTGTCAATAAGTAAAGTAGGACGAGAAATAATTATGCTCCGCCATTGTTTTCACTTAAAATATTTCTCAGGGTTGAAGGAGAGTGAAAAATTTGTTGGGATGGGAGGGGGGCGTGAGAGATTGAGTGGTCGGGGAAAATTTTAGGGGTCAGGCGGAACTTTTTAGGGGTCAGGCCAAATTTTTGTGTTATTTTTGTTTTGAAGTCAAAATATTTCTCAGGCTTGGGGAGAATGAAAAAATAAGGGGCTAGAGATATTGAAGAGTCGGGGAAAATTTTAGGGGTCAGGCCGAACTTTTTAGGGGTCAGGCCAAATTTTTGTGTTATTTTTGTTTTGAAGTCAAAATATTTCTCAGGGTTGGGGAGAATGAAAAATTAAGGTGCTAGAGAGATTGAGGGGTCCGGAAAATTTTAGGGGTCAGGACGAACTTTTTAGGGGTCAGGCAAAATTTTTTTGTTTTTTTGGGTTTTGAACTCAAAATATTTCTCAGGGTTGGGGGAGAGTGAACAATTAGGGGGCTGGAGAGATTGAGGGGTCGGGGAAAATTTTAGGGGTCAGGACGAACTTTTTAGGGGTCAGGCCAAATTTTTTTGTTTTTTTTTGTTTTGAAGTACAATATTTCTCATGGTTGGGGGAGAGTGAAAAATTAGGGGGCTGGAGAGATTTAGGGGTCAGGACGAACTTTTTAGGGGTCAGGCCAAATTTTTTTGTTTTTTTTTGTTTTGAAGTCAGAATATTTCTCATGGTTAGGGGGAGTGAAAAATTAGGGGCTGGAGAGATTTAGGGATCAGGGAAAATTTTAGGGGTCAGGCGGAACTTTTTAGGGGTCAGGCCAAATTTTTTTGTTTTTTTTTGTTTTTAAGTCAAAATATTTATCATGGTTGGGGGAGAGTTAAAAATTAGGGGGCTTGAGAGATTGAGGGCTCGGGGAAAATTTTAGGGGTCAGGCCGAACTTTTTAGGGGTCAGGCCGAATTTTTTTGTTTTTTTTTGTTTTGAAGTCACAATATTTCTCAGGGTTGGGGAGAATGAAAAATTAAGGTGCTAGAGAGATTAAGTGGTCGGGGAAAATTTTAGGGGTCAGGCCGAACTTTTTAGGGGTCAGGCCAAATTTTTTTGTTTTTTTTGGTTTTGAACTCAAAATATTTCTCAGGGTTGAGGGGAGAGTGAACAATTAAGGGGTTGGAGAGATTGAGGGATCGGGGAAAATTTTAGGGGTCAGGACGAACTTTTTAGGGGTCAGGCCAAATTTTTTTTCTTTTTTTTAGTTTTGAACTGAAAATATTTCTCATGGTTGGGGGAGAGTGAAAAATTAGGGGGCTGGAGAGATTTAGGGATCAGGGAAAATTTTAGGGGTCAGGCGGAACTTTTTAGGGGTCAGGCCAAATTTTTTTGTTTTTTTTTGTTTTGAAGTCAGAATATTTCTCATGGTTGGGGGAGAGTGAAAAATTTAGGGGCTAGGGGAAAATTTTAGGGGTTGGGCGGAACTTTTTAGGGGTCAGGCCAAATTTTTTTGTTTTTTTTTGTTTTTTTTTGTTTTTGAAGTCAAAATATTTCTCATCGTTGGAGGAGAGTGAAAAATTAAGGGGGTGGAGAGATTTAGGGGTCGGGGAAAATTTTAGGGGTCAGGACGAACTTTTTAGCGGTCAGGCCAAATTTTTTTGTTTTTTTTTGTTTTGAAGTCAGAATATTTCTCATGGTAAGGGGGGGTGAAAAATTAGGGGCTGGAGAGATTTAGGGATCAGGGAAAATTTTAGGGGTCAGGCGGAACTTTTTAGGGGTCACGCCAAATTTTTTTGTTTTTTTTTTGTTTTGAAGTCAAAATATTTCTCATGGTTGGGGGAGAGTTAAAAATTTAGGGGCTAGAGAGATTTAGGGGTCGGGGAAAATTTTAGGGGTCAGGCGGAACTTTTTAGGGGTCAGGCCAAATTTTTTTGTTTTTTTTTGTTTTGAAGTCAAAATATTTTTCATGGTTGAGGGAGAGTGAAAAATTAGGGGCTGGAGAGATTGAGGGCTCGGGGAAAATTTTAGGGGTCAGGCCGAACTTTTTAGGGGTCAGGCCAAATTTTTTTCTTTTTTTTGGTTTTGAACTCAAAATATTTCTAATGGTTGGGGGAGAGTGAAAAATTAGGTGCTGGAGAGATTTAGGAGTCAGGGAAAATTTTAGGGGTCAGGCCAAATTTTTTTCTTTTATTGGTTTTGAACTGAAAATATTTCTCAGGGTTGGGGGAGAGTGAAAAATTAGGGGGCTGGAGAGATTGAGGGGTCGGGGAAAATTTTAGGGGTCAGGCGGAACTTTTAGGGGTCAGGACAAATTTTTTTCTTTTTTTTGGTTTTGAACTAAAAATATTTCTCAGGGTTGGGGGAGAGTGAAAAATTAGGGGGCTGGAGAGATTTAGGGGTCGGGGAAAATTTTAGGGGTCAGGACGAACTTTTTAGGGGTCAGGCCAAATTTTTTTGTTTTTTTTTGTTTTGAAGTCAAAATATTGCTCATGGTTGTGGGAGAGTGAAAAATTAGGGGGCTGGAGAAATTTAGGGGTCGGGGAAAATTTTTGGGGTCAGGACGAACTCTTTAGGAGTCAGGCCAAATTTTTTTCTTTTTTTTTGGTTTTGAACTCAAAATATTTCTCAGGGTTGGGGGAGAGTGAAAAATTAGGGGGCTGGAGAGATTTTGGGATCGGGGAAAATTTTAGGGGTCAGGCTAAATTTTTTAGGAGTCCGCCCAAATTTAGGGGCCGCGATATGTACATATTTAGCTACCACACTGGGGCGGCGATAGGTACTTATTTAGCATTCAGCGGTGGTGATTAGTACTTATATAGCATGTGCACATGGGCGGTAATAAGTACATATATAGTATGCGCACCGGGGCAGTGATAAGTATGTATTTAGCATGCGCACTGAGGCAGCGATCGGTTCATATATAGCACGTGCACCGGGGCGGCGATAGGTACGTATATAGCACGCGCACAAGGGCGGCGAAAGGTACATATTTAAAATTCACACCAAGGCGGCTATAGGTACGTATTTAGCATTCACACCGGGGCGGCGATAGGTATGTATTTAGCATCTGCACCGGGGCGGCGATATGTACGTATTTAGCTTCCACACCAGGGCGGCGATAGGTACGTATTCAGAATTCAGGGGTGCGATAGCTACGTATATTGCATGTACACATGGGCAGCAATAAGTACGTACATAGCATGCGCTCTGCGGCGGCGATCAGTACATATATAGCACGCGCACTGGGGCGGCGAAAGGTATGTATTTCGCATTCGCACCGTGGTGGTGATAGGTACGTATTTAGCATTCGCACCGGGGCGGCTATAGGAACGTATTAAGCATTCGCACCGGGGCGGCTATAGGTACGTATTTAGCATTCGCACCAGGGCAGCTATAGGTACGTATTTAGCATTCGCACTGGGCCGGCGATAGGTACGTATTTAGCATTCACACCAAAGTGGCAATATGTACATATTAATTATTCGCACTAGGGCAGCGATAGGTACTAATGTAGTATGCCCACCGTGGCGCAATTGGTACGTCGTTAGTATTCGCACTAGGGCAGCGATAGGTACTCATGTAGCATGCACACTGGGGCGCAATAGGTATGTATTTAGCATTCACACCGGGGCAACGATAGGTACTATTTAGCATTCTCAACAGGGCGGCGATAGGTACTTAAATAGTATCTGCACCGGGGCGGCGATAGGTACGTATATAGTATGTGCACTGGGGCGGCGATAGGTACGTATATAGTATGCGCACCGGGGTGATGATAGATACGTATATAGTATGAACACCGGGGTGGAGATAAGTACCTATATAGAAGGCGCAGATAGAGGTGTTACTTTTTATAGAAATATGTCATACTATTACCCTGGGCAATAGGAGAAATGGTGGGGAAGAAACAGCTTTTGCAAAAGGCAAAATTAGAAAGTAGCGGCGAAATGGGGCGACCAGGAAAGAGAAAGGTAGCAGATAAAGAGACGGCTATAGAGAGAGGGGGCGGACATAGAAGTTTGAATATAAAAATGTTACACACACGATCTTTCTTCAAATATATGTTTTTATGACCCCGAGCAACGCCGGGTAGCCCCGCTAGTCTCCTATATAAAGGGTACTTGTCTGTATGTCTGTTTGTTTGTCTGTCTGTTTGTATGTCCAGATACTCCTCCGAGAGAACCCAACAAACAGTCACACGGTTGACATCATTATAACCGGCCAGCCCCGGGACGTATAATATCTCAGAACCGGAAAAAAAAATGGACTCTTCGAGGGTCGACTGAGCACTTTTCTCCAATGGGGGGGTGCCTTTTTCCTCGATTTTCAACGTTGTTTAGTACTAATTTGAGAAAAAAACAAAGAATTTGAGAAATAATGCACCGTCATGATTTTAACAGGAAATGACGTCAGAGGAAATCCCTAACGGCTCTTTTTTGAACATGAGTTTATAGTGAAGCAAGTGTTGCTTAATCACAAACGGCACTTCTTTTGAACACGAGTCCATAGTCAAGCATGGGTTGCTTACTTACTAACGGCACTTTTTTGAACATGAGTCCATAGTGATGCAAGGGTTGCTTAACTCCTAACGGCACTTTTTGATACATGCGTTTATAGTGACGCAAGTGTTGTTTAATCAATAACGGCACTTTTTTTAACATGAGTTCATAGTGAAGCAAGGGTTGCTTAATCCTAACCACATTTTTTCTGTTGACATGATAACATCCTCCTAGGTATTACCTCCTCCTTTTTGAGAGGTGTGAAGTTAGTGTAGTATCAGTAAAATTAAAGTAATAAATAATTATGCTCCCCCACTGTTTTCACTAATATTTGTATGCTCCCCCATTGTTTTCACTAATATTTCTATACATATTGTATACATATTGAAAACTTGGGGTGGGTGTGGGGGGTGTCGGCATTCGCCGGTGTGAGTGCCTCAGGAGAAATTTGGGGAAGAGGGGGGGGGTATCGGCATTCGGCGGTGGGGCGCCTCAGGCCAAATCTGGGGAGGGTGAGTGTCGGCATTCGGCAGTGGGGCGCATTCGCCAGTATGAGCGCCTCAGGCCGAATTTGGGGGAGTGTCGGCATTCGCCGGTGTGAGCGACTCAGGCCGAATTTGGTGGAGTGTCGGCATTCGCCGGTGGTGCGCCTCAGGCCAAATTTGGAGATGGGGGATTGTCGGCATAATGCAAAGTCACGATTTTAGCAGGAAATGACGTCAGAGGAAATCCCTAACGGCACTTTTTTGAACATGAGTTTATAGTGAAGCACGGGTTCCCTTATCCCAACGAAACATAAGTTTTTATTGAAGCAACTGTTGCTTAATCCCTAACGGCATTTTTTTGAACATGAGTTTATAGTGAAGCAAGGGTTGCTTAATTCCTAACGGCACTTTTTTGAACATGAATCCACAGTGAAGCCAGGGTTGCTTAATCAATAACGGCACTTTTTTGAACACGAGTTTGTAGTGAAGCCAGGGTTGCTTAATCCTAACTGCATTTCTTCTGTTGACATGATACCATCCTCCCAGGTATAACCTCCTTCTTTTTGAGAGGTGTGAAGTTAGTGTAGTATCAGTAAAATTAAAGTAATAAATAATTATGCTCCACCATTGTTTTCACTAATATTTGTATACAAATTAAATAACGTCTCAATAAGTAAAGTAAGAAGAAAAATAATTATGCTCCACCACTGTTTTCACTAATATTTGTATACATATTAAATAACGTCTCAATAAGTAAAGTAAGAAGAAAAATAATTATGCTCCACCATTGTTTTCACTAATATTTGTATACATATGATATAACGTCTAAATAAGTAAAGTAAGAAGAAAAATAATTATGCTCCACCACTGTTTTCACTAAAATGTGTATACATATTAAATAACGTCTCAATATGTAAAGTAAGAAGAAATATAATTATGCTCCGCCATTGTTTTCACTAATATTTGAATACATGTTAAATAACGTCTCAATAAGTAAAGTAAAAAGAGAAATAATTATGCTCCGCCACTGTTTTCACTAATATTTGTATACATATTAAATAAGGTCTCAATAAGTAAAGAAAGAAGAAAAATAATTATGCTCCACCATTGTTTTCACTTATATTTTTATACATGTTAAATAACGTCTCAATAAGTAAAGTAAAAAGAGAAATAATTATGCTCCACCATTGTTTTCACTAATATTTGTATACATGTTAAATAACATTTTTTTGTTTTGAACTCAAACTATAGGGTTGGGAGAGAGTTAAAAATTAGGGGGCTGGGAAGATTGAGGGCTCGAGGAAAATTTTAGGGGTCAGGCCGAACTTTTTAGGGGTCAGGCCAAATTTTTTTGTTTTTTTTTGTTTTGAAGTCAAAATATTTCTCATGGTTGGTGGAGAGTGAAAAATTAGGGGCTGGAGAGATTTAAGGGTCGGGGAACATTTTAGGGGTCAGGACGAACTTTTTAGGGGTCAGGTCAAATTTTTTTCTTTTTTTTGGTTTTGAACTCAAAATATTTCTCATGGTTGGGGGAGAGTGAAAAATTAGGGGGCTGGAGACATTTGGGGTCGAGAAAATTTTAGGGGTCAGGCGGAACTTTTTAGGGGTCAGGCCAAATTTTTTTGTTTTTTTTTGTTTTGAAGTAAAAATATATCTCATGGTTGGGGGAGAGTGAAAAATTAGGGGGCTGGAGAGATTTAGGGGTCGAGGAAAATTTTAGGGGTCAGGACGAACTTTTTAGGGTTCAGGCCAAATTTTGTTGTTTTTTTTTGTTGTGAACTCAAAATATTTCTCATGGTTGGGGGAGAGTGAAAAATTAGGGGGCTGGAGAGATTTAGGGGTCGGGGTAAATTTTAGGGGTCAGGCGGAACTTTTTAGGGTTCAGGCCAAATTTTGTTGTTTTTTTTTGTTGTGAACTCAAAATATTTCTCATGGTTGGGGGAGAGTGAAAAATTAGGGGCTGGAGAGATTTAGGGGTCGGGGAAAATTTTAGGGGTCAGGCCGAACTTTTTAGGGGTCAGGCCAAATTTTTTTGTTTTTTTTTGTTTTGAAGTCAAAATATTTCTCATGGTTGGGGGAGAGTGAAAAATTAGGTGGCTGGAGAGATTTAGGGGTCGGTGAAAATTTTAGGGGTCAGGACGAACTTTTTAGGGGTCAGGCCAAATTTTTTTCTTTTTTTTGGTTTTGAACTGAAAATAATTCTCAGGGTTGGGGGAGAGTGAAAAATTAGGAGGATGGAGAGATTTAGGGGTCGGGGAAAATTTTAGCGGTTAGGACGAACTTTTTAGGGGTCAGGCCAAATTTTTTTCTTTTTTTTGGTTTTGAAGTCAAAATATTTCTCATGGTTGGGGGAGAGTGAAAAATTAGGGGGCTGGAGAGATTTAGGGGTCGGTGAAAATTTTAGGGGTCAGGACGAACTTTTTAGGGTTCAGGCCAAATTTTTTTCTTTTTTTTTGTTTTGAACTGAAAATATTTCTCAGGGTTGGGGGAGAGTGAAAAATTAGGGTGCTGGAGAGATTTAGGGGTCGTGGAAAATTTTAGGGGTCAGGCGGAACTTTTAAGGGGTCAGGCCAAATTTTTTTGTTTTTTTTTGTTTTGAAGTCAAAATATTTCTCATGGTTGGGGGAGAGTAAAAAATTAGGGGGCTGGAGAGATTTAGGGGACGGGGAAAATTTTAGGGGTCAGGCCAAATTTTTTAGGGGTCTGCAAAAAATTAGAGGCGGCGATATGTACGTATTTAGCTTCCACATTGGGGCGGCGATAGGTACTTATTTAGCATTCAGCGGTGGTGATAGGTACTTATATAGCATGTGCACATGGGCGGTAATAAGTACGTATATAGTATGCACACTGGGGCAGTGATAGGTATGTATTTAGCATGCGCACTGAGGCAGCGATCGGTTCATATATAGCATGCGCACCGGGGCGGCGATAGGTACGTATATAGCACGCGCACAGGGGCGGCGAAAGGTACATATTTAAAATCTACACCGGGGCGGCGATAGGTACGTATTTAGCATTCACACCGGGGCGGCGATAGGTATGTATTTAGCATTCACACCGGGGCAGCACTAGGTATGTATTTAGCATTCGCACCGGGGTGGCGATATGTACGTATTTAGCTTCCGCACCGGGGCGGTGATAGGTACGTATTTTGAATTCACACCGTGGTGGCGATAGATACGTATTTAGAATTCACACCGGGGCGGCGATAGGTATGTATTTAGCATGCGCACTTGGGCGGCGATATGTACGTATTTAGCTTCCACACCAGGGCGGCGATAGGTACTATTCAGAATTCAGGGGTGGCGATAGCTACGTATATAGCATGTACACATGAGCAGCAATAAGTACGTACATAGCATGCGCTCTGCGGCGGCGATCAGTACATATATAGCACGCGCACCGGGGCGGCGAAAGGTATGTATTTCGCATTCACACCGTGGTTGTGATAGGTACGTATTTAGCATTCGCACCGGGCCGGCTATAGCTACGTATTTAGCATTCGCACCAGGGCGGCTATAGGTACGTATTTAGCATTCGCACTGGGCCGGCGATAGGTACGTATTTAGCATTCACACCAAAGTGGCAATATGTACATATTAATTATTCCCACTAGGGCAGCGATAGGTACTTATGTAGCATGCACACCGGGGCGCAATTGGTATGTCTTTAGTATTCGCACTAGGGCAGCGATAGGTACTTATGTAGCATGCACACCGGGGTGCAATAGGTATGTATTTAGCATTCACACCAGGGCAACGATAGGTACTATTTAGCATTCGCAACGGGGCGGCGATAGGTACTTAAATAGTATCTGCACCGGGGCGGCGATAGGTACGTATATAGTATGTGCACTGGGGCGGCGATAGGTACGTATATAGTATGCGCACCGGGGTGATGATAGATACGTATATAGTATGAACACCGGGGTGGAGATAAGTACCTATATAGAAGGCGCAGATAGAGGTGTTACTTTTTATAGAAATATGTCATACTATTACCCTGGGCAATAGGAGAAATGGTTGAGAAGAAACAGCTTTTGCAAAAGGCAAAATTAGAAAGTAGCGGCGAAATAGGGCAACCAGGGAAGAGAAAGGTAGCAGATAAAGAGACGGCTATAGAGAGAGGGGGCGGACATAGAAGTTTGAATATAAAGATGTTACACACACGATCTTTCTTCAAATATATGTTTTTATGACCCCGAGCAACGCCGGGTAGCCCCGCTAGTCTCCTATATAAAGGCCAGTTGTCTGTATGTCTGTCTGTCTGTCTGTCTGTCTGTTTGTTTGTTTGTATGTCCAGATACTTCTCCGAGAGTACCCAACAAACAGTCACACAGTTGACATCATCATGACCGGCCAGCCCCGGGACGTGTAATATCTTAGAACCGGAAATAGAAATTGACTCTTTGGAGGTCGACTGAGCACTTTTCTCCAATGGGGGTGTGGTTTTTTCCTCGATTTTCAACGTTGTTTAGTACTAATTTGAGAAAAAACAATGCTATCATGTATAATTTTAGAAATATGCAAAGTCACGCTTTTATTTAACAGGAAATGACGTCAGAGGAAAAGAGTGTAGGGAAGAAAATCCCTCACACTAAAACTCTTCTTTCCCTCTCACTCCCACCCTTTCTACCTTCCCTTCCTCCCCTACGCCCGTTCTGTTGTTATCATACCACCCTCCTAGGCATTACCTCCTCCTTTTTGAGAGTTGTGGAGATAGTGCAGCGGTGTGACTGCTTCAGGTCAAATTAGGGGGGGGGGAGTGTCGGAATTCGCCGGTGTGAGCGCCTCACGCAAAATTTGAAGGAGCGGCGCGTCAGGCGAAATTTAGGGGAGTGTCGGAAAAAAAAATGACTCTTCGGGGGGGGGGGGTTCCATCACTTTTCAACGTTGTTTAGTACTAATTTGAGAAAAAAACAATGCTATCATCGTCACGCTTTTAACAGGAAATGACGTCAGAGGAAATCCCTAACGGAACTTTTTTGAACATGAGTTTATAGTGAAGCAAGTGTTGCTTAACTACAAACGGCATTTTTTGAAACATGCGTTTATAGTGACGCAAGTGTTGTTTAATCAATAACGGCACTTTTTTTAACATGAGTTTATAGTGAAGCAAGGGTTGCTTATACTAACCGCATTTCTTCTGTTGACATGATACCATCCTCCCAGGTATTACCTCCTCCTTTTTGAGAGGTGTGAAGTTAGTGTATTATCAGTAAAAAGAAAGTAATAAATAATTATGCACCACCATTGTTTTCACTAATATTTGTATACATATTAAATAACGTCTAAATAAGTAAAGTATGAAGAGAAAATTATGCTCCGCCATTGTTTTCACTAATATTTGTATACATGTTAAATAACGTGTCAATAAGTAAAGTAAGAAGAGAAATAATTATGCTCCGCCATTGTTTTCACTAATATTTGTACACATGTTAAATAACGTGTCAATAAGTAAAGTAAGAAGAGAAATAATTATGCTCCGCCATTGTTTACACTAATATTTGTACACATGTTAAATAACGTGTCAATAAGTAAAGTAAGACGAGAAATAATTATGCTCCGCCATTGTTTTCACTAATATTTGTATACATGTTAAATAACGTCTCAATAAGTAAAGTAAGAAGAGAAATAATTATGCTCCGCCGTTGTTTTCACTAATATTTGTACACATGTTAAATAACGTGTCAATAAGTAAAGTAAGAAGAGAAATAATTATGCTCCGCCGTTGTTTACACTAATATTTGTATACATGTTAAATAACGTGTCAATAAGTAGAGTCAGACGAGAAATAATTATGCTCCGCCATTGTTTTCACTAATATTTGTATACATGTTAAATAACGTGTCAATAAGTAAAGTAAGAAGAGAAATAATTATGCTCCGCCGTTGTTTACACTAATATTTGTACACATGTTAAATAACGTGTCAATAAGTAAAGTAAGACGAGAAATAATTATGCTCCGCCATTGTTTTCACTAATATTTGTACACATGTTAAATAACGTGTCAATAAGTAAAGTAAGACGAGAAATAATTATGCTCCGCCATTGTTTTCACTAATATCTGTACACATGTTAAATAACGTGTCAATATGTAAAGTAAGACGAGAAATAATCATGCTCCGCCATTGTTTTCACTAATATTTGTACACATGTTAAATAACGTGTCAATAAGTAAAGTAAGAAGAGAAATAATTATGCTCCGCCATTGTTTTCACTTAAAATATTTCTCAGGGTTGAAGGAGAGTGAAAAATTGGTTGGGATGGGAGGGGGGCGTGAGAGATTGAGTAGTCGGGGAAAATTTTAGGGGTCAGGCCAAATTTTTTAGGGGTCCGGCCCAATTTTTTTTTTTTTCTTTTTTTGAACTTAAAATATTTCTCAGGGTTGTGGGAGAGTGAAAAATTAGGGGGCTGGAGAGATTAGGGGGTCGGGGAAAATTTTAGGGGTAAGGCCAAATTTTAAGGGGTCAGGCCAAATTTTTTTTTTTTTTTTTGAACTTAAAATATTTCTCAGGGTTGTGGGACACTGACAAAAAAAGTTGGGAGGGTGCTGGAGAGATTAGGGGGTCGGGGAAAATTTCAGGGGTCAGGCCAAATTTTTTAGCGGTCCTGCCAAATTTTTTTTTTTTTTTTTTGAACTTAAAATAAGACTAAGGGTTGTGGAACAATGAAAAAAAAAGTGGGGGGGGGGCTGGAGAAATTAGAGGGTCGGGGAAAATTTTAGGGGTCGGGCCAAATTTTTTAGGGGTCCGGCCAAATTTTTTTTTTTTTCTTTTTTTGAACTTAAAATAATTCTCAGGGTTGTGTGACACGTAAAAAAAAGTTTGGGGGGGATGGAGAGATTAGGGGGTCGGGGAAAATTTTAGGGGTCAGGACAAATTTTAAGGGGTCAGGCCAAATTTTTTTTTTTTTTTGTTTTGAAGTCAAAATATTTCTCATGGTTGGGGGAGAGTGAAAAATTAGGGGGCTGGAGAGACTCAGGGGTCAGGGAAAATTTTAGGGGTCAGGATGAACTTTTTAGGGGTCAGGCCAAATTTTTTTGTTTTTTTTTGTTTTGAAGTCAAAATATTTCTCATGGTTGGGGGAGAGTGAAAAATTAGGGGCTGGAGAGATTTAGGGGACGGGGAAAATTTTAGGGGTCAGGCCAAATTTTTTAGGCGTCTGCCCAAATTTAGGGGCGGCGATATGTACGTATTTAGCTTCCACACCGGGGCGGCGATAGGTACTTATTTAGCATTCAGCGGTGGTGATAGGTACTTATATAGCATGTGCAAATGGGCGGTAATAAGTACGTATATAGTATGCACACCGCGGCAGTGATAGGTATGTATTTAGCATGCGCACTGAGGCAGCGATCGGTTCATATATAGCACGCGCACTTGGGCGGCGATAGGTACGTATATAGCACGCGCACAGGGGCGGCGAAAGGTACATATTTAAAATTCACACCGGGCGGCGAAAGGTACATATTTAAAATTCACACCGGGGCGGCGATAGGTACGTATTTAGCATTCACACCGGGGCGGCGATAGGTATGTATGTAGCATTCACACCGGGGCAGCGATAGGTATGTATTTAGCATTCGCACCAGGGTGGCGATATGTACGTATTTAGCTTCCGCACCGGGGCGGCGATAGGTACGTATTTAGAATTCACACCGGGGCAGCGATAGGTACATATTTAGAATTCACACCGGGGCGGCGATAGGTATGTATTTAGCATTCGCACCGGGGCGGCGATATGTACGTATTTAGCTTCCACACCAGGGCGGCGATAGGTACGTATTCAGAATTCAGCGGTGGCGATAGCTACGTATATAGCATGTACACATGGGCAGCAATAAGTACGTACATAGCATGCGCTCTGCGGCGTCGATCAGTAGATATATAGCACGCACACCGGGGCGGCGAAAGGTATGTATTTCGCATTCGCACCGTGGTGGTGATAGGTACGTATTTAGCATTCGCACCGGGGCGGCTATAGGTACGTATTTAGCATTCACACCAGGGCGGCTATAGGTACGTATTTAGCATCTGCACTGGGCCGGCGATAGGTCCGTATTTAGCATTCACACCAAAGCGGTAATATGTACATATTAATTATTCGCACTAGGGCAGCGATAGGTACTTATGTAGCATGCACACCGGGGCACAATTGGTATGTCTTTAGTATTCACACTAGGGCAGCGATAGGTACTTATGTAGCATGCACACTTGGGCGCAATAGGTATGTATTTAGCATTCACATCGGGGCAACGATAGGTACTATTTAGCATTCGCAACAGGGCGGCGATAGGTACTTAAATAGTATCTGCACCGGGGCGGCGATAGGTACGTATATAGTATGTGCACTGGGGCGGCGATAGGTACGTATATAGTATGCACACCGGGGTGATGATAGATACGTATATAGTATGAGCACCGGGGTGGAGAAAAGTACCTATATAGAAGGCGCAGATAGAGGTGTTACTTTTTATAGAAATATGTCATACTATTACCCTGGGCAATAGGAGAAATGGTGGGGAAGAAACAGCTTTTGCAAAAGGCAAAATTAGAAAGTAGCGGCGAAATGGGGCGACCAGGGAAGAGAAAGGTAGCAGATAAAGAGACGGCTATAGAGAGAGGGGGCGGACATAGAAGTTTGAATATAAAGATGTTACACACACGATCTTTCTTCAAATATATGTTTTTATGACGCCGAGCAACGCCGGGTAGCCCCGCTAGTCTATTATATAAAGGCCAGTTGTCTGTATGTCTGTCTGTCTGTCTGTCTGTTTGTTTGTTTGTATGTCCAGATACTCTTCCGAGAGGACCCAACAAACAGTCACACGGTTGACGTCATTATGACCGGCCAGCCCCGGGACGTATAATATCTCAGAACCGGAAAAAAAAATGGACTCTTTGGGGGTCAGCTGAGCACTTTTCTCCAATGGGGGGGGGTGCCTTTTTCCTCGATTTTCAACGTTGTTTAGTACTAATTTGAGAAAAAAACAATGACATCATGTAGAATTTGAGAAATAATGCACCGTCATGATTTTAACAGGAAATGACGTCAGAGGAAATCCCTAACGGCTCTTTTTTGAACATGAGTTTATAGTGAAGCAAGTGTTGCTTAATCACAAACGGCACTTTGTTTGAACACGAGTCCATAGTCAAGCATGGGTTGCTTACTTACTAACGGTACTTTTTTGAACATGAGTCCATAAAGATGCAAGGGTTGCTTAACTCCGAACGGCACTTTTTGATACATGCGTTTATAGTGACGTAAGTGTTGTTTAATCAATAACGGCACTTTTTTTTAACATGAGTTCATAGTGAAGCAAGAGTTGCTTAATCCTAACCGCATTTTTTCTGTTGACATGATAACATCCTCCTAGGTATTGCCTCCTCCTCCTTTTTGAGAGGTGTGAAGTTAGTGTAGTATCAGTAAAATTAAAGTAATAAATAATTATGCTCCCCCACTGTTTTCACTAATATTTGTATACATATTAAATAACGTAGTATCAGTTTTTTGGGGAACATTTTAAGGGTTAGGCCGAACTTTTTAGGGGTCAGGCCAAGTTTTTTTGTTTTTTTTTTGTTTTGAAGTCAAAATATTTCTCAGGGTTGGGGGAGAGTGAACAATTAGGGGGCTGGAGAGATTGAGGGGTCGGGGAAAATTTTAGGGGTCAGGCGGAACTTTTTAGGGGTCAGGCCTAATTTTTTTCTTTTTTTTGGTTTTGAACTGAAAATATTTCTCAGGGTTGGGAGAGAGTGAAAAATTAGGGGGCTGGAGAGATTTAGGGTCGGGAAAATTTTAGGGGTCAGGCAGAACTTTTTAGGGTTCAGGCCAAATTTTTTTCTTTTTTTTGGTTTTGAAGTCAAAATATTTTTCATGGTTGGGGGAGAGTGAAAAATTAGGGGGCTGGAGACATTTAGGGTCGGGGAAAATTTTAGGGGTCAGACAGAACTTTTTAGGGGTCAGGCCAAATTTTTTTCTTTTTTTTTGTTTTGAAGTCAAAATATTTCTCATGGTTGGGGGAGAGTGAAAAATTAGGGTGCTAGAGAGATTTACGGGTCGGGTAAAATTTTAGGGGTCAGGCGGAACTTTTTAGGGGTCAGGCCAAATTTTTTTGTTTTTTTTTGTTTTGAAGTCAAAATATTTCTCATCGTTGGGGGAGAGTGAAAAATTAGAGGAATGGATAGAGTTAGGGGTCGGGGAAAATTTTAGGGGTCAGGACGAACTTTTTAGGGGTCAGGCCAAATTTTTTTCTTTTTTTTGGTTTTGAAGTCAAAATATTTTTGATGGTTAGGGGAGAGTGAAAAATTAGGGGGCTGGAGACATTTAGGCTCGGGAAAAGTTTAGGGGTCAGGCGGAACTTTTTAGGGGTCAGGCCAAATTTTTTTGTTTTTTTTTGTTTTGAAGTCAAAATAGTTCTCATGGTTGGGGGAGAGTGAAAATTTAGGGGGCTGGAGAGATTTAGGGTCGGGAAAATTTTAGGGGTCAGGACGAACTTTTTAGGGGTCAGGCCAAACTTTTTTCTTTTTTTTGGTTTTGAAGTCAAAATATTTTTCATGGTTGGGGGAGAGTGAAAAATTAGGGGGCTGGAGACATTTAGGGTCGGGAAAATTTTAGGGGTCAGGCGGAACTTTTTAGGGGTCAGGCCAAATTTTTTTGTTTTTTTTTGTTTTGAAGTCAAAATATTTCTCATGGTTGGGGTAGAGTGAAAATTTAGGGGGCTGGAGAGATTTAGGGGTCGGGGAAAATTTTAGGGGTCAGGCCAAATTTTTTTGTTTTTTTTTGTTTTGAAGTCAAAATATTTCTCATCGTTGGGGGAGAGTGAAAAATTAGGGGCTGGAGAGATTCAGAGGTCGGGAAAATTTTAGGGGTCAGGACGAACTTTTTAGGGGTCAGGCCAAATTTTTTTCTTTTTTTTGGTTTTGAAGTCAAAATATTTCTCATGGTTGGGGGAGAGTGAAAATTTAGGGGGCTGGAGAGATTTAGGGGTCGGGGAAAATTTTAGGGGTCAGGCCAAATTTTTTAGGGGTCAGCCCAAATTTAGGGGCGGCGATATGTACGTATTTAGCTTCAACACCGGGGCGGCGATAGGTACTTATTTCGCATTCAGCGGTGGTGATAGGTACTTATATAGCATGTGCACATGGGCGGTAATAAGTATATATATAGTATGCGCACCGGGGCAGTGATAGGTATGTATTTAGCATGCGCACTGAGGCAGCGATCAGTTCATATATAGCACGCGCACTGGGGCGGCGATAGGTACGTATATAGGATGCGCACAGGGGCGGCGAAAAGTACATATTTAAAATTCACACCGGGGCGGCGAAAGGTACATATTTAAAATTCACATTGGGGCGGCGATATGTACGTATTTAGCATTCACACAGGGGCGACGATAGGTATGTATTTAGCATTCACACCGGGGCAGCGATAGGTATGTATTTAGCTTCCGCACTGGGGCGGCGATAGGTACGTATTTAGAATTCACACCGGGGCGGCGATAGGTACGTATTTAGAATTCACACCGGGGCGGCGATAGGTACGTATTTAGAATTCACACCGGGGCGGCGATAGGTATGTATTCAGCATTCGCACCGGGGCGGCGATATGTACGTATTTAGCTTCCACACCAGGGCGGCGATAGGTAAGTATTCAGAATTCAAGGGTGGCGATAGCTACGTATATAGCATGTACACATGGGCAGCAATAAGTACGTACATAGCATGCGCTTTGTGGCGGCGATCAGTACATATATAGCACGCGCACCGGGGCAGCGAAAGGTATCTATTTCGCATTCGCACCGTGGTGGTGATAGGTACGTATTTAGCATTCGCACCGGGGCGGCTATAGGTACGTATTTAGCATTCGCAACAGGGCGGCTATAGGTACGTATTTAGCATTCGCACTGGGCCGGCGATAGGTACGTATTTAGCATTCACACCAAAGCGGCAATATGTACATATTAATTATTCGCACTAGGGCAGCGATAGGTACTTATGTAGCATGCACACCGGGGCGCAATTGGTAAGTCTTTAGTATTCGCACTAGGGCAGCGATAGGTACTTATGTAGCATGCACACCGGGGCGCAATAGGTATGTATTTAGCATTCACACCAGGGCAACGATAGGTACTATTTAGCATTCGCACTGGGGCAGCGATAGGTACTTAAATAGTATCTGCACCGGGGCGGCGATAGGTACGTATATAGTATGTGCACTGGGGCGGCGATAGGTACGTATATAGTATGCGCACCGGGGTGATGATAGATACGTATATAGTATGAACACCGGGGTGGAGATAAGTACCTATATAGAAGGCGCAGATAGAGGTGTTACTTTTTATAGAAATATGTCATACTATTACCCTGGGCAATAGGAGAAATGGTGGGGAAGAAACAGCTTTTGCAAAAGGCAAAATTAGAAAGTAGCGGCGAAATGGGGCGACCAGGGAAGAGAAAGGTAGCAGATAAAGAGACGGCTATAGAGAGAGGGGGCGGACATAGAAGTTTGAATATAAAGATGTTACACACACGATCTTTCTTCAAATATATGTTTTTATGACCCCGAGCAACGCCGGGTAGCCCCGCTAGTCTCCTCTATAAAGGGCAGTTGTCTGTATGTTTGTCTGTTTGTTTGTATGTCCAGCTTCTTCTCAAAAACTATGCGGCGAATTGTCAAAATGTTGATATCTTCAGCACCGTACAACACCTGGGATCATAATATCTCAAAATTACAACAAAAAAACATGTTGCTGGGGGTCAACGGGGCCAGTCTTCGGCAGCGGGTCTGGTTTTTTCAAACTTTTCTAATGTTATTCAGTAGTAATTTGGAAATCAGCTAATGTAATTATGTAATAATAATTTTGTTTTCAACCAACTTATTCTTGTGCACGTGACGTCACAGTGTTAGGTATATGACGTCATCGTTATAGGTTTTGAATTTTTTTTCTCTTCAATACTTATTTTACTTCAACATATTTTTATACATGACATATAAAAGTGTATTCTTATGTAAAATTCACAGCGTAAGATGATGAGAGTATTCCCGAATCTATAAACCCACCTCTTAGGGGTCCATGGGGCATATTTCATCGGGGGGGGGGGGCTTTTCAGTTTTTTTTTTATTATATTTTATAGTAATGAAACAAGAAAAAAAGAATTTGACAAGTACACGTTTACAGTGACCCGTTGGGTCATAACCGCTCTATATATGTATAAAAAAAGAAGAAAAGAAGAATTTAACAAGTACACGTTTACAGTGACCCGTTGGGTCATAACCACTCTATATATGTATAAAAAAAGAAGAAAAGAAGAATTTAACAAGTACACGTTTACAGTGACCCATTGGGTCATAATCACTCTATATATGTATAAAAAAAGAAAAAAAGAATTTCACCAGTAACCGTTACCAGTGACCCGTTGGGTCATAACCACTCTATATATGTATAAAAAAGGTGATTCTACAATATAGGACCAGGAGGCTTCTGCAGAATAGGGACCATGGGTGCTTCTACAGTATAGGACCCAGCACCGGGGGTGCTTCTACCATATAGAACCCGGAGGCTTCTACAGAATAGGGACAATGGGTGCTTCTACAGTATAGGGACCAGAGGTGCTTCTACAATATAGGACCCAGCACCGGGAGTGCTTCTACAATATTAGAACATAGAGGCTTCTGCAGAAAAAGGACCATGGGTGCTTCTCCAGTATAGGGAGCAGGGGTGCTTCTACAGTATATGACCCAGCACCAGGGGTGCTTCTACATTTTAGAACCCGGAGGCTTCTTCAGAATAGGGACAATGGGTGCTTCTCCAGTATAGGGACCAGGGGTGCTTCTCCAGTATAGGGACCTGGGGTGGTGCTTCTACAGTATAATAGTCCCAAGAAATATTGGTGCTTCTAAAGTATCACTGCTCGCCAGGAATGTTAGTGCTTCTATAGTATAACGGTCTCTAGAAATATTGGTGCTTTTGAAGTATAACGGTCTCACACCAGGAATGTTGGTGCTTCTAAATTATAACGGTCCCTACAAATATTGGTGCTTCAAAGTATAATGGTCCCCCCAGGAATGTTGTTAAAGGATAGCTAAGGAAGCGCGATAATTCACGTTTAAAAAAAAGTTGGGGGGGCTGGAGTGATTAAGGGGTCGGGGAAAATTTTAGGAGTCAGGCCAGACTTTTTAGAGGGTCAGGCCAAATTTTTTTCTTTTTTTTGTTTTGAACTAAAAATATTTCTCATGGTTGGGGTTGAGTTAAAAATAAGGGGGCTGGAGAGATTGAAGAGTTGGGGAAAATTTTAGGGGTCAGGCCGAACTTTTAAGGAGTCAGGCCAAATTTGTTTTTTGTTTTTTTGTTTTGAAGTCAAACTATTTCTCAGGGTTGGGGGAGAGTGAAAAATTAGGGGGCTGGAGAGATTTAGGGGTCGGGGAAAATTTTAGGGGTCAGGACGAACTTTTTAGGGGTCAGGCCTAATTTTTTTCTTTTTTTTGGTTTTGAACTCAAAATATTTCTCATATTTGGGGGAGAGTGAAAAATTAGGGGGCTGGAGAGATTTAGGGGTCGGGGAAAATTTTAGGGGTCAGGCGGAACTTTTTAGGGGACAGGCTATTTTTTTCTTTTTTTTGGTTTTGAACTCAAAATATTTCTCATGGTTGGGGGAGAGTGAAAAATTAAGGGGCTGGAGAGATTGAGGGGTCGGGGAAAATTTTAGGGGTAGGGCGGAACTTTTTAGGGGTCAGGCCAAATTTTTTTTTTTTTTTGGTTTTGAACTCAAAATATTTCTCATGGTTGTGGGAGAGTGAAAAATTAGGTGGCTGGAGAGATTTAGGGGTCGGGGAAAATTTTAGGGGTCAGGCGGAACTTTTAAGGGGTCAGGCCAAATTTTTTTGTTTTTTTTTGTTTTGAATCAAAATATTTCTCATGGTTGGGGGAGAGTGAAAAATTAGTGGGCTGGAGAGATTTAGGGGTCGGGGAATATTTTAGGGATCAGGCCGAACTTTTTAGGGGTCAGGCCAAATTTTTTTGTTTTTTTTGTTTGGAAGTCAAAATATTTCTCATGGTTGGGGGAGAGTGAAAAATTAGGGGGCTGGAGAGATTTAGGGTCGGGTAAAATTTTAGGGGTCAGGCGGAACTTTTTAGGGGTCAGGCCAAATTTTTTTGTTTTTTTTTGTTTTGAAGTCAAAATATTTCTCATGGTTAAGGGAGAGTGAAAAATTAGGGGCTGAAGAGATTTAGGGGTCGGGGAAAATTTTAGGGGTCAGGCCAAATTTTTTAGGGGTCGGCCCAAATGTAGGGGCGGCGATATGTACGTATTTAGCTTCCACACTGGGGCGGCGATAGGTACTTATTTAGCATTCAGCGGTGGTGATAGGTACTTATATAGCATGTGCACATGAGCGGTAATAAGTACGTATATAGTATTCACACCGGGGCAGTGATAGGTATGTATTTAGCATGCGCACTGAGGCAGCGATCGGTTCATATATAGCACGCGCACCGGGGCGGCGATAGGTACGTATATAGCACGCGCACAGGGGCGGCGATAGGTACATATTTAAAATTCACACCGGGGCGGCGAAAGGTACATATTTAAAATTCACACCGGGGCGGCGATAGGTACGTATTTAGCATTCACACCGGGGCGGCGATAGGTATGTATTTAGCATTCACACCGGGGCAGCGATAGGTATGTATTTAGCATTCGCACCGGGGTGGGGATATGTACGTATTTAGCTTCCACACCGGGGTGGCGATAGGTACGTATTTAGAATTCACACTGGGGCGGCGATAGGTACGTATTTAGAATTCACACCGGGGCGGCGATAGGTATGTATTTAGCATTCGCACCGGGGCGGCGATATGTACGTATTTAGCTTCCACACCAGGGCGGCGATAAGTACGTATTCAGAATTCAGGGGTGGCGATAGCTACGTGTATAGCATGTACACATGGGCAGCAATAAGTACGTACATAGCATGCGCTCTGCGGCGGCGATCAGTACATATATAGCACGCGCATTGGGGCGGCGAAAGGTATGTATTTCGCATTCGCACCGTGATGGTGATAGGTACGTATTTAGCATTCGAACCTGGGCGGCTATAGGTATGTATTTAGCATTCGCACCAGGGCGGCTATAGGTACGTATTTAGCATTCGCACCAGGGCGGCTATAGGTACATATTTAGCATTCACACTGGGCCGGCGATAGGTACGTATTTAGCATTCACACCAAAGCGGCAATATGTACATATTAATTATTCGCACTATGGCAGCGATAGGTACTTATGTAGCATGCACACCGGGGCGCAATTGGTATGTCTTTAGTATTCGCACTAGGGCAGCGATAGGTACTTATGTAGCATGCACACCGGGGCGCAATAGGTATGTATTTAGCATTCACACCGGGGCAACGATAGGTACTATTTAGCATTTGCAACGGGGCGGCGATAGGTACTTAAATAGTATCTGCACCGGGGCGGCGATAGGTACGTATATAGTATGTGCACTAGGGGCGGCGATAGGTACGTATATAGTATGCGCACCGGGGTGATGATAGATACGTATATAGTATGAACACCGGGGTGGAGATAAGTACCTATATAGAAGGCGCAGATAGAGGTGTTACTTTTTATAGAAATATGTCATACTATTACCCTGGGCAATAGGAGAAATGGTGGGGAAGAAACAGCTTTTGCAAAAGGCAAAATTAGAAAGTAGCAGCGAAATGGAGCGACCAGGGAAGAGAAAGGTAGCAGATAAAGAGACGGCTATAGAGAGAGGGGGCGGACATAGAAGTTTGAATATAAAGATGTGACACACACGATCTTTCTTCAAATATATGTTTTCATGATCCCGAGCAACGCCGGGTAGCCCTGCTAGTCTCTTATATAAAGGGCACTTGTCTGTATGTATGTATGTATGTATGTCTGTTTGTATGTGAAGCTTCTTCTCAAAAACTATGCGGCGACATGTCAAAAAGTTGATATCATTAGCACCGTACATATCCCGGAATCATAATATCTAAAAATCGCGAGAAACGATTCACTCGCTGACAGTCAACCGGACCACTTTCCGACAAAAGGTAGCAGTTTTTTTTCGTATTTTACACGACTTTTTCAACGTTAATACGTAGTAAATTCGAAATAATCTAATGTATTTATGTACTAATCCGATAAAAATGCAGAGTCACTGTAAACATCCCATAATCCCTTGCCGGATGTACCCGGTCTTGCCCTAAATTGTGTCCGGTTCTATCAGATCATCCAATAACTTCTGTCTGGATGCATCAATAACAACATAGGAATCCTACGTTAAGAGTGTGTAGTGAAACAAGGGTTGCTCAATCACATCCGCACCTGTCCCATAATCCCTTGCCGGATGTACCCGGTCTTGACCTAAATTGTGTCCAATTATATCAGGTAATCATGACGTCAGAGAGTGGCAGTTTTCCTTTCTGTCATATTTACCTCTCACACTTTCTTTCTTAATTATTAATAGACACTAATATTCCCCCCCCTCCCTCCCTGTGGCCGTTCTGTTATCATGATAGGAATTACCTCCTCCTTTCAGGCCAAATTGGAGGGGGGGTACGGTATTCGCCGGTGTGAGCATTACCTCCTCCTTTTTTGAGAGTTTTGAGGTAGGGTAGTATCGGTTCCGTTGTCATGATGCACTGATCCCATGCATTATCTCCTCCTTTTTTGAGAAATGTAGAGGTAGGGTCGTATCGGTTCCGTTGTCATGATGCACTCATCCCATGCATTACCTCCTCCTTTTTTGAGAAGTGTTGAGGTAAGGGTCGTATCGGTTCCGTTGTCATGATGCCCTCATCCCATGCATTATCTCCTCCTTTTTTGAGAAGTGTTGAGGTAGGGTCGTATCGGTTCTGTTGTCATGATGCACTCATCCCATCCATTATCTCCTCCTTTTTTGAGAAGTGTTGAGGTAGGGTCGTATTGGTTCCGTTGTCATGATGCCCTCACCCCATGCATTATCTCCTCCTTTTTTGAGAAGTGTTGAGGTAGGGTCGTATCGGTTCCGTTGTCATGATGCCCTCATCCCATGCATTATCTCCTCCTTTTTTGAGAAGTGTTCAGGTAGGGTGGTATCGGTTCCGTTGTCATGATGCACTCATCCCATGCATTATCTCCTCCTTTTTTGAGAAGTGTTGAGGTAGGGTCGTACTATTTCCGTTGTCATGATGCCCTCATCCCATGCATTATCTCCTCCTTTTTTGAGAAGTGTTGAGGTAGGGTCGTATTGGTTCCGTTGTCATGATGCCCTCACCCCATGCATTATCTCCTCCTTTTTTAAGAAGTGTTGAGGTAGGGTCGTATCGGTGCCGTTGTCATGATGCACTCATCCCATGCATTATCTTCTCCTTTTTTGAGAAATGTAGAGGTAGGGTCGTATCGGTTCCGTTGTCATGATGCACTCATCCCATGCATTATCTCCTCCTTTTTTGAGAAGTGTTGAGGTAGGGTAGTATCGGTTTCAGTTGTCATGATGCACTTATCCCATGCATTATCTCCTCCTTTTTTGAGAAATGTAGAGGTAGGGTCGTATCGGTTCCGTTGTCATGATGCACTGATCCCATGCATTATCTCCTCCTTTTTTGAGAAATGTAGAGGTAGGGTCGTATCGGTTACGTTGTCATGATGCCCTCATCCCATGCATTATCTCCTCCTTTTTTGAGAAGTGTTGAGGTAGGGTCGTATCGGTTCCGTTGTCATGATGCACTATTCCCATGCATTATCTCCTCCTTTTTTGAGAAGTGTTGAGGTAGGGTCATATCGGGTCCGTTGTCATGATGCCCTCATGCATTATCTCCTCCTTTTTGAGGAGTGTTGAGGTAGGGTAGTATCGGTTCCGTTGTAGTGATGCCCCTATCCCATGCATTACCTCCTCCTTTTTTGAGAAGTGTTGAGGTAGGGTCGTATCGGTTCCGTTGTCATGATGCCTTCATCCCATGCATTATCTCCTCCTTTTTTGAGAAGTGTTGAGGTAGGGTCGTATCGGTTCCGTTGTCATGATGCCCTCACCCCATGCATTATCTCCTCCTTTTTTGAGAAGTGTTGAGGTAGGGTCGTATCGGTTCAGTTGTCATGATGCCCTCATCCCATGCATTATCTCCTCCTTTTTTGAGAGTGTAGAGGTAGGGTAGTATCGGTTCCGTTGTCATGATGCACTCATTCCATGCATTACCTCCTCCTTTTTTGAGAAGTATGTGTGGGTACCCTTCGAACTGACGAAGTATGTGTGAGTACCCTGCGACAGGACAAAGTATGTGTGTGTACCCTGCGGCCTGCA
Source organism: Sepiola atlantica (assembly GCA_963556195.1). Lineage (NCBI taxonomy): Eukaryota > Metazoa > Mollusca > Cephalopoda > Sepiida > Sepiolidae > Sepiola > Sepiola atlantica. The sequence continues at coordinate 232,148,177 of OY744515.1, read as the reverse complement.
AGAAGTATGTGTGGGTACCCTTCGACTGCAAGAAGTATGTGTTGGTACCCTGCGCCCGGAAAAAGTATGTGTGGGTACCCTGCACCCGGAAAAAGTATGTGTGGGTACCCTGCGACCAGCCAAAGTATGTGTGGGTACCCTGCGACCGGACGAAGTATGTGTGGGTACCCTGCGACCGGACGAAGTATGTGTGGGTACCCTGCGACCAGAAAAAGTATGTGCGGGTACCCTGCGACCAGGAAAAGTATGTGTTGGTACCCTGCGACCAGGAAAAGTATGTGTGGGTACCCTGCGACCGGGAAAAGTATGTGTGGGTACCCTGCGACCGGGAAAAGTATGTGTTGGTACCCTGCGCCCGGAAAAAGTATGTGTGGGTTCTCTTCGACCTGACGAAGTATGTGTGGGTACACTGCGACCGGACGTGTGTCATTTTAGAGGATGTCAATGGATTGAATAGAAACATAACGACAGAGATCAGGTTCTATAAAATGGCGTCCTTTATTTACATCAGGCAAAAACATGAGTGCCCCGGTAAAGGGGCGTAACTCCAGACGGTGAAACTCTTATTCAGTCCCTCATGCAACATCTTCCCTTTTCTCAATAAATAAAAAACAGAAGATAAAGACAAACAAAAAAAAACAAAACAAAAAGTCTGATTAGAATTAAAAACCAAGTCTACAAAACACAGTGATCTAGGCATTCATTGGGCTGACTACCCTCCTACCTAACAGGGATTATTCTTCCCTTTCACTTATGTTGTGAAATCCTTGAATCTCATAGGATCTCTTATTATCCTTCCCGACCGTGTTGTCCGCAACCTTTCCGGACTTGGTTTTGTTGGGAATGTGGTCGGGTTGAGGTTTTCTCTTATTTCACCTTCATATTGAGGTGGTTCTGAGTTACATATCTCTTCTGTACTCTGCCCTGTATTCTTGGGTAACTCGCTCTGCACTTCATATGGCTGTTGTATTACTGATGTGAGTGGGGGTGTCTCTGCAGTTTTCTTCAAATCTACTCGATTCCGTCGATATAAGTCCCCACCCACTTTTACATGGTATGATCGCTCATCCAGTCTCCCCCATACAACAGCTTTCCTCCACTCTTTTTGACCATTTATGTGTGGTTTCATCCGTACTACATCTCCAGGATACAATGGTTTAAGTGGTTTTACTTTGTGGTTGAAAGAACGTTCTTGCCTCCTGCAGTCTTGTTTCACTGATTTTCTCAGATTTTTGGGCAATGCTGGCTTGAGTAAATCCTCCCTGGTTGGGAGAAGTGTTTTTGTTCTCCTTGACATCAGCTTCTGAGCTGGTGATAAGAGACCTTTGGCTGGCGTATTCCTGTGATCCAACATTGCTAGGTATGGATCAGCCTTATCGTCCATCGCTTTCCGGAAAAGGTTCTTTGCCATCTTTATCGCAGATTCCACTTTGCCATTTGCCTTGCTATTGTATGGACTGACAGGTGTATGTGTAAAACACCATTTTTTTGCGAAGGCAGAAAATTCCTGGCTACTAAACTGAGGCCCATTATCAGTTACGACCTGATCTGGTATTCCATGACGTGCAAAATGGTGTTTAAGTTTGGTTATCACTGTCTTTGCTTGTGTATTGAGAAGATGATCGATTTCCCAGAAGTTGCTCATGTAATCAACTGTGCACAGGTAGTCTCTATCTGCAAACTTAAAGAGATCTACTCCCACTTTCGCCCAGGGTCTGTCAGGAACTTAATGGACCATTAATGGTTCTGCCGGGTTGGCCACTTCATATTTTCTACATATGGGGCACTTTGAAACATAGTCTTTGATGTCACTGTTCATATTTGGCCAATACAAACATTCTCTTGCTCTTCTGCAACATCCTTCTACTCCCAGGTGTGTGGAATGCAGTTTTTCTTTCAACACCGCTCGCTGTGTCAGTGGAACCACTATCCGGTTTCCTCTGAAAATTAAGCCATCTTGCACCGTCATTTCATTCCGCATATTAAAATATGGTCTCACCTCTGGGTCAAGATGTATTTTTTCTTCTGGCCATCCTTCCAGAATTACTTGCTGCAACTGCTGCAAGCTTCTGTCTTCCTTCGTGGCTGAGCGCAGTTCAAGCAGCCTTCTCTCTGTTATAGGAATATATTCTGCTTCCTTGACATCATCTTCATCGTCCATATCTTCACTGCTCAATCCATAGATGTATGCTCTTGATAGCGTGTCTGCAAGGAACATTTTCTTACCTGGATGGTACAGAACTGTAGCATCGTAAGCCTGTAGTCGCATCAGCATGCTTTGAAGTCGTTTCGGGCATTTCACCAATTCTTTTTTCATAATCGCTTCCAGTGGCTTATGATCGGTTAGTACTGTTATCTGTCGACCAAACGTATATTGATGAAACCGTTCACATGCGTAGACTACTGCTAGTAGTTCCCTTTCAATCTGTGCATACCGAGTTTCTGTGTCGGTCAGTGCACGGCTGATATAGGCTAGGGGTTGACCTTCTTGTAGTAGTGCAGCCCCCATGCCCTTCTCACTTGCATCGTATTGGATGACCAAAGATTTGTTGGGGTCATAGTACCTCAACACTGGTGCCTCACTCACTACCTCTTTAATTTTCCCAAAAGCCTCTTCATGAATTTGGGACCATGTCCATGGCACATCTGCCTTCACCAAATTTCGAATTGGGGCCATCACATCAGATATGTGTGGTAGAAATTTTGCCAGGTAATTCACGAATCCAACCAATCGTTGCACTCCTTTCACATCTGTTGGACACGGCATCTCTTTTATGGCTCTTACTTTCCCAGGATCAGGAAGTAAACCATCACTGGTTATTACGTGTCCCAGGAAAGATATAGACGTTTGTCGTAGGTTCAATTTTTCAGCATTCAATCGCATCCCGCGATCACGACATCTCTGCAACAGTTTCCTGAGTTTTCGGTCATGATCAATTGTTGCTTCTTCCATCGTTTTACCCTTCCCAATCACCAGAAGATCATCCGCTTTGTTAACCACCCCCCTCCAAATCGGACACATTGTTAACAAGGGTCTTTTGAAATATCTCTGGAGCTGGAGAAATACCGAATGGTAAAACCTTCCACCGGAACCTACCATATGGTGTAGCAAATGTTGTTAAGCGACTGCTGGCTTCGTCTAATTTTACATGCCAGAATCCATCTCGTAGATCCAGGGTAGAAAATACCTTGCTGTCAGCCAATTCTGGTAGTAAATCGTCCAGTGTAGGTAACTGAAAATGTTCCCTTTTTAGAGCTTTATTCAGTGGTCTTGAGTCTATACATATCCGCAGGTTTCCATTTTTCTTAGTTACCAGTGCTAACGCACTTACCCATGGTGTTGGGTCGCTCACTGGTTCAATAACATTCTTCTTAACCAGTTTTTCCAACTCGACTTTTAGCCTGTCTTTAAGTGCCACTGGTATTCTCCGTGTTGCTGCAACATTTGGTGTTACTCCTGGATCCACCTGCAAATGTACCTCTCCTGGTAATTAACCCAATTCTTCCCTGAACACATCTCTGAAGTCATTGATAATTCTGTTCGAGTACTGGCTGCTGGATTCATTCATCTGGGAAACTTTGGCGACCATTTTGAATTTGTTGTTATTGATTGTGACGAGTTCCATTTTCTGGATTGCATTTGCTCCCAGTAAGGGATGGAAATCCTCTTTCACAATGACAAACTTAACCGCATATTTTTGTCCAGTTTTGGGGTTTATCATTTTAACTCGACATTCTCCCAACGGCTTCACTTCTGCTCCATTCCACATGACAAGGGTCTTATTTGAATGTTCCAGTGTTTTTCCAATCACGTGTTTCACATTCAATATATTCACGGACGCTCCACTATCGAGCTGAAAAGCAATTGGTTTTCCCTTGACCCTCATTTCTGCCTTTATCACCTCTTGACTCACAGCATTCACTTTTTCCTTAATCGTTATGTTGTCTACCTGTCCATAGTCTGAACAACTACTACTGTCGTTTTCCTGGTCCTCATATTGGGTTTTGACAGCCTGCACCTTCTTTTTCCTTGGTACTTTGCATTTCACGGCAAAGTGGTTTTTTCCATTACATTGATAACAGGTCTTGCCAAATGCAGGACATAACTCTTTTCTTGGTCCGTGCCGCAGTGCACACGCCCGTCAATCTCTGTCAGTTTGTGCCGATGTCTTTCTCCTGGGTTTAAAATCAACCTTATTCACTCCTTCAGGCCTTAGGATTCTGGACTGGACCGTGGCATTTTCAGAAAGCTTACAAATGTCAATACATTTTTGTAAGTCTAACTGTCTTATTTTCAATAATTCAGCTTGTGTCTGGGGGTTGTGTATTCCCAGCACTACCTGATCTCTGAGTACTGATGAAACGCAATTGTCACAAAAATTGCACGTTTTTACTAACGTCCGAAGTGCCGTGATAAAGGATTCCACAGTCTCTGATCCTCCTTGCGTTCTAGAATGAAATACGTAACGCTCGTAGGTTTCATTCGTTTCCCCTATAGCGTATTTATCAAATGCCTGAATAATTTCGGTGGGTGTTCTTTCATCTTCAGGTGTTAGAAATTGAAATCCGTAGTAAACTTTCAATGCGTCATCTCCCAACGTGTGAAGCAAAAGTGCCGTCTGATATTGTAATGAATGTTTCGTCAAACACGTAATAATGGCGTAGTTATGCCATTTCAGTTTAAACAACTTCCAGTTCGCCGATAAATTATCTTCCCTACATAAGGGCGCTGGTGGTCTTATACTAGCCACTGGTCTGTTTGTGTCTTCCGACATTTTTTTTTCTTTTTTTTTTTTTTCTTTTCTCCACGTGACGTACGTACGAATTTACAATTTGAAACAAGAATAATAAAGTTACTTATCTGTTTCTTATCCTTTTGTACATCTTACTTAGACATATCTTCATCCCACCGCTGCCACCATGTGTCATTTTAGAGGATGTCAATGGATTGAATAGAAACATAACGACAGAGATCAGGTTCTAAAAAATGGCGTCCTTTATTTACATCAGGCAAAAACATGAGTGCCCCCGGTAAAGGGGCGTAACTCCAGACGGTGAAACTCTTATTCAGTCCCTCATGCAACAGGACGAAGTATGTGTGGGTACCCTGCGACCGGACAAAGTATGTGTGGGTACCCTGCGACCGGACGAAGTATGTGTGGGTACCCTGCGACCGGACAAAGTATGTGTGGGTACCCTGCGACCGCACGAAATATGTGTGGGTACCCTGCGCTTGGAAAAAATATGTGTGGGTACCCTGCACCTGGAAAAAGTATGTGTATGTACCCTGCGCCCGGAAGAAGTATGTGTGGGTACCCTGCGCCCGGAAAATGTATGGGTGTGTACCCTTCGACCTGACGAAGTATGTGTGGGTACCCTTCGACCTGACGAAGTATGTGTACGTACCCTGCGACAGGACGAAGTATCTGTGGGTACCCTGCGACTAGACGAAGTATGTGTGGGTACCCTACAACCGGACGAAGTATGTGTGGGTACCCTGAAACCGGACCAAGTATGTGTGGGTACCCTGAGACCGCAGGAAGTATGTGTGGGTACCCTGCGCCGGGAAAAGGTATGTGTGGGTACCCTGCGCCGGGAAAATATATGTGTGGGTACTCTGCGCCGGGAAAAGGTATGTGTGGGTACCCTGAGCCGGGAAAAGGTATGTGTAGGTACCTTGCGACTTGACGATGTATGTGTGGGTACCTTGCGACTTGACGAAGTATGTGTGGGTACCCTGCGACCGGACTAAGTGTGTGTGGGTACCCTGCGACCGCACGAAATATGTGTGGGTACCCTGCGCTTGGAAAAAATATGTGTGGGTACCCTGCACCTGGAAAAAGTATGTGTATGTACCCTGCGCCCGGAAGAAGTATGTGTGGGTACCCTGCGCCCGGAAAATGTATGGGTGTGTACCCTTCGACCTGACGAAGTATGTGTGGGTACCCTTCGACCTGACGAAGTATGTGTACGTACCCTGCGACAGGACGAAGTATCTGTGGGTACCCTGCGACTAGACGAAGTATGTGTGGGTATCCTACAACCGGACGAAGTATGTGTGGGTACCCTGAAACCGGACCAAGTATGTGTGGGTACCCTGAGACCGCAGGAAGTATGTGTGGGTACCCTGCGCCGGGAAAAGGTATGTGTGGGTACCCTGCGCCGGGAAAATATATGTGTGGGTACTCTGCGCCGGGAAAAGGTATGTGTGGGTACCCTGAGCCGGGAAAAGGTATGTGTAGGTACCTTGCGACTTGACGAAGTATGTGTGGGTACCTTGCGACTTGACGAAGTATGTGTGGGTACCCTGCGACCGGACTAAGTGTGTGTGGGTACCCTGCGACCTAACAAAGTATCTGTTGGTACCCTGCGACATGACGATGTATGTGTGGGTTCCCTGCGACCGGACGAAGTATATGTGGGTACCCTGCGCCGGGAAGAGGTATGTTTGGGTACCCTGCGCCGGGAAAAGGTATGTGTGGGTACCCTGCGCCGGGAAAAGGTATGTGTGGGTACCCTGGCTCGGAAAAGGTATGTGTGGGTACCTTGCGACTTGACGAAGTATTTGTGGGTACCCTGCGACCGGACTAAGTATGTGTTGGTACCCTGCGACCTAACAAAGTAGGTGTTGGTACCCTGCGACATGACGATGTATGTGTGGGTACCCTGCGACCGGACGAAGTATGTGTGGGTACCCTGCGACCGGACGAAGTATGTGTGGGTACCCTGCGACCGGACGAAGTATGTGTGGGTACCCTGCGACCGGACGAAGTATGGGTGTGTACCCTGCGACCGCAAGAAGTATGTGTGGGTTACCTGCGCCCGGAAAAAGTATATGTGGGTACCCTGCGCCCGGAAAAAGTATGTGTGGGTACCCTACGCTCGGAAAAAGTATTTGTGGGTTCCCTGCACCCGGAAAAAGTATGTGTTGGTACCCTTCGACCTGACGAAGTATGTGTGGGTACACTTCGACCTGACGAAGTATGTGTGGGTACCCTGCGCCCGGAAAAAGTATGTGTGAGTACCCTACGACCGGACGAATTATGTGTGTGTACCCTGCCATCGGACGAAGTATGTGTGTGTACCCTGCGACCGCAAGAAGTATGTGTGGGTACCCTGCGCCCGGAAAAAGTTTGTGTGGGAACTCTGCGCCCGGAAAAAGTATTTGTGTGTACCCTGCGCACGGAAAAAGTATGTGTGGGTACCCTTCGACCTGACGAAGTATGTGTGGGTACCCTTCGACCTGACGAAGTATGTGTGGGTACCCTTCGACCTGACGAAGTATGTGTGGGTACTCTTCGACCTGACGAAGTATGTGTGGGTACCCTGAGACCGGACGAAGTATGTGTGGGGACCCTGTTACCTGACGAAGTATGTGTGGGTACCCTGCGACTTGGCGAAGTATGTGTGGGTACCCTGCGACCGCACGAAGTATGTGTGGGTACCCTGCGACCGGAGGAAGTATGGGTGTGTACCCTGCGACCGCAAGAAGTATGTGTGGGTACCCTTCGACCTTACGAAGTATGTGTGGGTACCCTTATACCTGACGAAGTATGTGTGGGTACCCTGCGACCGGACGAAGTATGTGTGGGTACCCTGCGACCGGACGAAGTATGTGTGGGTACCCTGCGACTGGACGAAGTATGTGTGGGTACCCTGCGACCGGACGAAGTATGTGTGGGTACCCTGCGACCGCACAAAGTGTGTGTGGGTACCCTGCGCCCGGAAAAAGTATGTGTGGGTACCCTACGACCGGACCAAGTATGTGTGGGTACCCTTCGACCTGACGAAATATGTGTAGGTTATTTTATCTAACATACACAGACATGAAGAAGTAAATAAACACCCTTATTAACATTAATAATGAAGGCAAATATGGGACTTTAAATAGAAATGTTACATTATTTCTCCAGGGAATGGAGAAGTTATGCAGAGTTTAGGGGAGGCCGTATGTAGTGTAGCCAGGATGAATTGGCAACCAGGTACGTGACATCTTTTGTCCCTGGCAAATGTAGAAGAGGTGAACCTGACGAGGGCAACACAGATGAGACAGCTTTGGCTGAGAGCAACGGGTGTAGTGTCCAATGGGGTGAAGGAGGGCGACTGGAGAAGAGTGATCCCCGTGCAACACCGATAGGTACGTATATAGTATGCGCACCGGGGCAGTAATAGGTACATATATAGCACGCGACCCGGGGCGGCGATAGGTACGTGTATAGTATGCGCACCGGGGCGGCGATAAGTACATATATAGTATGTGCACCGGGGCGGTGATAGGTACATATATAGCACGCAGCCCGGGGCGGCAATAGGTACATATATAGTATGTGCACCGGGGCGGTGATAGGTACATATATAGTATGTGCACCGGGGCGGCGATAGGTACGTATATAGTATGCGAACCGGGGCGGCGATAGGTACATATATAGTATGTGCACCGGGGCGGTGATAGGTACATATATAGCACGCGACCCGGGGCGGCGATAGGTACCTATATAGTATGTGCACCAGGGCGGCAATAGATGCGTATATAGTATGCACACGGGGGCGGCAACTGGTACGTATATATTATGCGAACCGGGACGGAATATGTACCTATATAGAAGGCGCATATAGAGGCAGTACTTTTAATAGAAATATGTCATACTTTTGCCCTGGTCTACGGAGAAGGAATGGTGGGGAAGTGAGGAAGTGACAGCTTTCGCAAAAGGCAAAGGGAGAAAGCTGTGAAATGTGGCGACCAGGGAAGAGAAAAATAGAAAGATAAAGAGACGGCTATAGAGAGAGGGAGAGAAATAGAAGTTTGAATATAAAGATCTTACACAATTATGTGTTTTTTTACCCCGAGCAACGCCGGGTAGCCCCGCTAGTCTCTTATATAAAGGGCACTTGTATGTATGTATGTATGTCTGGATGTGAAGCTTCTCCTCAAAAACTAAGCGGCGACATGTCAAAAAGTTTATATCTTCAGCACCATACATATCCTGGGATCATAATATCTCAAAATCGCAAATAACGATTCACTCGCTGACAGTCAACTGGACCACTTTCCGACAAAAGGTAGCAGTTTTTTCGTATTTTACACGACTTTTTCAACGTTAATATGTAGTAAATTCGAAATAATCTAATGTATTTATGTACTAATCCGATAAAAATGCAGAGTCACTGTAAACATCCCATAATCCCTAGCCGGATGTACCCGGTCTTGCCCTTAATTGTGTCCGGTTGTATCAGATCATCCAATAACTTCTGTCCGGATGCATCAATAACAACATAGGAATCCTACGTTAAGAGTGTGTAGTGAAACAAGAATTGCTCAATCACATCCGCACCTGTCCCATAATCCCTTGCCGGATGTACCCAGTATTGCTCTAAATTGTGTCCGGTTATTTGCATTTATCTGTATCTATAATAAAGGCCAATGTGCATTTATCTGTATCTATAATAAAGGCCAATGTGCATTTATCTGTATCTATAATAAATGCCAATGTGCATTTATTTGTATCTATACAAAAGGCCAATGTGCATTTATTTGTATCTATAAAAAAGGCCAATGTGCATTTATTTGTATCTATAATAAAGACCAATGTGCATTTATTTGTATCTATAATAAAGACCAATGTGCATTTATATTTCATCGGGGGGGGGGGGGCTTTTCATTTATTTTTCATTATATTTTATAGTAATTTGAAATTGCTGAGTCATATCGTAATTTAATTACGTAATACCTCAAGTTCATTAACCAATTAATGTTTTTTAATGAAATTTATTTTTAGAGGATAGCTAAGGACGTGCGTTAACTCACGTTTAAAAACACAATTAATGTGTTTAAAACAAGGTTAGAAAATATATACATAACATATAAAAGTGTATTCTTATGTAAAATTCACAGAGTAAGATGATGAGAGTATTCCCGATCCTATTAATCCAGCCCTTAGGGGTACATGGGGAATATTTCATCGGGGGGGGGGGGGCTTTTCATTTATTTTTCATTATATTTTATAGTAATTTGAAATTGCTGAGTCATATTGTAATTTAATTACGTAATACCTCAAGTTCATGAACCAATTAATGTTTTTAATGAAATTTATTTTTTAGAGGATAGCTTAGGAAGTGCGTTAACTCACGTTTAAAAACACAATAAAGGTGTTTAAAACAAGGTTAGAGAATATATACATAACATACAAAAGTGTATTCTTATGTAAAATTCACAGGGTAAGATGATGAGAGTATTCCCGAATCTATTAACCCAGCCCTTAGGGGTCCATCGGGAATATTTTATCGGGGGGGGGGGCTTTTAATTTATTCTTCATTATACTTTATATTAATTTGAAAATGCTGAGTCATATCGTAATTTAATTACGTAATACCTCAAGTTCATAAACCAATTAATGTTTTTTAATGAAATTTATTTTTTAGAGGATAGCTAAGGTAGTGCGTTAACTCACGTTTAAATACACAATTAAGGTGTTTAAAACAAGGTTAGAGAATATATACATAACATATAAAAGTGTATTCTTATGTAAAATTCACAGAGTAAGATGATGAGAGTATTCCCGAATCTATTAACCCAGCCCTTAGGGGTCCATGGGGAATATTTCATCGGGGGGGGGGGCTTTTTATTTATTTTTCATTATATTTTATATTAATTTGAAAATGCTGAGTCATATTGTAATTTAATTACGTAATACTTCAAGTTCATAAACCAATTAATGATTTAATGAAATTTATTTTTTAGAGGATAGCTAAGGAAGTTCGTTAACTCACGTTTAAAAACACAATTAAGGTGTTTAAAACAAGGTTAGAGAATATATACATAACATATAAAAGTGTATTCTTATGTAAAATTCACAGAGTAAGATGATGAGAGTATTCCCGAATCTATTAACCCAGCCCTTAGGGGTCCATGGGTAATATTTAATCGGGGGGGGGGGGGCTTTTCATTTATTTTTCATTATATTTTATAGTAATTTAAAATTGCTGAGTCATATTGTAATTTAATTACGTAATACTTCAAGTTGATAAACCAATTAATGTTTTTTAATGAAATTTATATTTTAGAGGATAGCTAAGGAAGTGCGTTAACTCACGTTTTAAAAACAATTAAGGTGTTTAAAACAAGGTTAGATAATATATACATAACATAAAAAAGTGTATTCTTATGTAAAATTCACAGAGTAAGATGATGAGAGTATTCCCGAATCTATTAACCCAGCCCTTAGGGATCCATGGGGAATATTTCATCGGGGGGGGGGGGGGCTTTTTATTTATTTTTTCATTATATTTTATAGTAATTTGAAATTGCTGAGTCATATCGTAATTTAATTACGTAATACCTCAAGTTCATAAACCAATTAATGTTTTTTAATGAAATTTATTTTTTAGAGGATAGCTAAGGAAGTGCGTTAACTCACGTTTAAAAACACAATTAAGGTGTTTAAAACAAGGTTAGAGAATATATACATAACATATAAAAGTGTATTCTTATGTAAAATTCACAGAGTAAGATGATGAGAGTATTCCCGAATCTATTAACCCAGCCCTTAGGGGTCCATGGGTAATATTTCATCCGGGGGGGGGGGGGGGCTTTTCATTTAATTTTCATTATATTTTATAGTAATTTGAAATTGCTGAGTCATATTGTAATTTAATTACGTAATACTTCAAGTTGATAAACCAATTAATGGTGTTTAATGAAATTTATATTTTAGAGGATAGCTAAGGAAGTGCGTTAACTCACGTTTTAAAAACAATTAAGGTGTGTAAAACAAGGTTAGAAAATATATACATAACATATAAAAGTGTATTCTGATGTAAAATTCACAGAGTAAGATGATGAGAGTATTCCCGAATCTATTAACCCAGCCCTTAGGGATCCATAGGGAATATTTCATCGGGGGGGGGGGGGGCTTTTCATTTATTTTTCATTATATTTTATAGTAATTTGAAATTGCTGAGTAATATTGTAATTTAATTACGTAATACTTCAAGTTGATAAACCAATTAATGTTTTTTAATGAAATTTATATTTTAGAGGATAGCTAAGGAAGTGCGTTAACTTACGTTTAAAAACACAATTAAGGTGTCTAAAACAAGGTTAGAGAATATATACATAACATATAAAAGTGTATTCTTATGTAAAATTCACAGAGTAAGATGATGAGAGTATTCCCGAATCTATTAACCCAGCCCTTAGGGGTCCATGGGGAATATTTCATCGGGGGGGGGGGGGGGGCTTTTCATTTATTTTTCACTATATTTTATAGTAATTTGAAATTGCTGAGTCATATTGTAATTTAATTACGTAATACTTCAAGTTGATAAACCAATTAATGTTTTTTAATAGAATTTATATTTTAGAGGATAGCTAAGGAAGTGCGTTAACTTACGTTTAAAAACACAATTAAGGTGTTTAAAACAAGGTTAGAGAATATATACATAACATATAAAAGTGTATTCTTATGTAAAATTCACAGAGTAAGATGATGAGAGTATTCCCGAATCTATTAACCCAGCCTTTAAAGGTCCATGAGGAATATTTCATCGGGGGGGGGGGGGGCTTTTCATTTATTTTTCATTATATTTTATAGTAATTTGAAATTGCTGAGTCATATTGTAATTTAATTACGTAATACCTAAAGTTCATAAACCAATTAATGTTTTTTAATGAAATTTATTTTTTAGAGGATAGCTAAGGAAGTGCGTTAACTTACGTTTAAAAACACAATTAAGGTGTTTAAAACAAGGTTAGAGAATATATACATAACATATAAAAGTGTATTCTTATGTAAAATTCACAGAGTAAGATGATGAGAGTATTCCCGAATCTATTAACCCAGCCCTTAGGGGTCCATGGGTAATATTTCATCGGGGGGGGGGGGGGGGCTTTTCATTTATTTTTCATTATATTTTATAGTAATTTGAAATTGCTGAGTCATATTGTAATTTAATTACGTAATACTTCAAGTTGATAAACCAATTAATGTTTTTTAATGAAATTTATATTTTAGAGGATAGCTAAGGAAGTGCGTTAACTCAGGTTTAAAAACACAATTAAGGTGTCTAAAACAAGGTTAGAGAATATATACATAACATATAAAAGTGTATTCTTATGTAAAATTCACAGAGTAAGATGATGAGAGTATTCCCGAATCTATTAACCCAGCCCTTAGGGGTCCATGGGGAATATTTCATCGGGGGGGGGGCTTTTTATTTATTTTTCACTATATTTTATAGTAATTTGAAATTGCTGAGTCATATTGTAATTTAATTACGTAATACTTCAAGTTGATAAACCAATTAATGTTTTTAATGAAATTTATTTTTTAGAGGATAGCTTAGGAAGTGCGTTAACTCACGTTTAAAAACACAATAAAGGTGTTTAAAACAAGGTTAGAGAATATATACATAACATATAAAAGTGTATTCTTATGTAAAATTCACAGAGTAAGATGATGAGAGTATTCCCCAATCTATTAACCCAGCCCTTAGGGGTCGATGGGTAATATTTCATCGGGGGGGGGGGGGGGGCTTTTCATTTATTTTTCATTATATTTTATAGTAATTTGAAATTGCTGAGTCATATTGTAATTTAATTACGTAATACCTCAAGTTCATGAACCAATTAATGTTTTTAATGAAATTTATTTTTTAGAGGATAGCTAAGGAAGTGCGTTAACTCACGTTTAAAAACACAATAAAGGTGTTTAAAACAAGGTTAGAGAATATATACATAACATACAAAAGTGTATTCTTATGTAAAATTCACAGGGTAAGATGATGAGAGTATTCCCGAATCTATTAACCCAGCCCTTAGGGGTCCATGGGGAATATTTCATCGGGGGGGGGGGGGCTTTTAATTTATTCTTCATTATATTTTATAATTATTTGAAAATGCTGAGTCATATCGTAATTTAATTACGTAATACCTCAAGTTCATAAACCAATTAATGTTTTTTAATGAAATTTATTTTTTAGAGGATAGCTAAGGAAGTGCGTTAACTTACGTGTAAAAACACAATTAAGGTGTTTAAAACAAGGTTAGAGAATATATACATAACATATAAAAGTGTATTCTTATGTAAAATTCACAGAGTAAGATGATGAGAGTATTCCCGAATCTATTAACCCAGCCCTTAGGGGTCCATGGGTAATATTTCATGGGGGGGGGGGGCTTTTCATTTAATTTTCATTATATTTTATAGTAATTTGAAATTGCTGAGTCATATTGTAATTTAATTACGTAATACTTCAAGTTGATAAACCAATTAATGGTGTTTAATGAAATTTATATTTTAGAGGATAGCTAAGGAAGTGCGTTAACTCACGTTTTAAAAACAATTAAGGTGTTTAAAACAAGGTTAGAAAATATATACATAACATATAAAAGTGTATTCTGATGTAAAATTCATAGAGTAAGATGATGAGAGTATTCCCGAATCTATTAACCCAGCCCTTAGGGATCCATAGGGAATATTTCATCGGGGGGGGGGGGGCTTTTCATTTATTTTTCATTATATTTATATAGTGTATCATTATACAGATGTGCAAGAGACAATATCACCTGATAAAAAAAGAAAAGAAAAGAGTAGGTCAATTAGCGTAGTATGGCCAACCCATGTAGGTTGCTTCTACAACTGTTGAGAGACACAAGGAAATATGGCAATAGGTAAAGAAAGATGACAAACACATGAATTAAAGTTGTATATGAAGATATAGCAGTCATCATCATCATCATCATCATCATCATCATCATCATCATCATCAACCGGTTTATTTGTTGAATCAGACCACAATTAATCCTCTGATGAGGGTGGGGCCTGATTGTCTAGTCTCGAAATCTAAGTCTTCCTCTCCACTCCTGTCTTTGGCAAGGCTTGATGGAATCCATAGGCCCTGAAGATCCACGCATCCTGGGATCTACAAAGCCCAAGACATTACCAGCAGCATTAGTGCTACTGGCACTGCCTTTCTTTTTTCCTGCTGTATTTCGACTAGACATTGTATTTAAGGCAATTTTACGGCTGGATGCCTATCCTTTACCAACTTGAACACTTTTGGCAGTCCAAGACCTCCACCGTTCCCATCTAACTAGGGCTGATGTCGTTTCCACTTAAGCATGTACAAATGTCATACGTTACCAGTGAGTTGCTTATCAAGATGTTGGTGAAGTATAAAACAAGAATTCCACTTGTATGAACAAAATAGTGACACATAAGTGAAGTAGACGTGCCCGAAATGTCGTTAAATAAGTTAAATGTCATAAGAAGGATCTATTTCCTAATGCGGAGAACTGTCTTTGCAAGTCGATTTGGTCATACACTGACCAATCAGCTTGCTGGGCGTATTTATTTCAGCTGTTCCCTGAGGATCTATTTCGGACCCTTTTGGCTATAGCAAGAGTCATCAGAGCGACTGCGACAAGCAACCAAGAAGGATCCCCCCCTTCCTCTCTCTCCTGCCCGTATCCCCTGGATTCCCCAAGCCAAGCAATCTTCAATCATAGATAAGCTGCTCATAGACTTTCGGCAATCAAAGAATTTTCTATCCTTTTCTTTCTTCACTTGGACACTGTCCTAACCTTTTCCAGCCTATACACAATGGTATAGATAATATCAAATAAACCCTTTTTGTTGTTGTGTTAAAAGAGTTATTTTTTTCCTTCGTGTGATGACCTTTTTAGTTTTACTTACAACAATATTAGGAGTTGTTCTTAATGCTCACTATTAAGAACAGCTTGTTGTTCTTAATGCTCACTAGTAAGAACAACTTGTTGTTCTTAACGCTCACTAGTAAGAAAAGCTTCTATAAAATAACCGGTTTTATTTGGCCAGAAGATACCATTACAAAATGTTAGGTAGCAACGTCAGTTGGCAGGGAAAGTTCAAGGAAAGCATGGCAGAGATTGATATAGATGGATTTGTAAGAAAGATGGATAGATAAAGACCTGTTCAGAGATAGGTTAGTTTGGAAGTCAATTTTTAATGCCAGTATGTAAAACAGACGTCAAATTGCAGAAATGTTGGTGTTGAGCGCCTGGTTAGTTTGCCTCTCCAACGAAGATGGTCGAAGTGTAGACGTTACATTGAGGTTGAAGAACAGGTCAGTAGGTCTGGTCGCTTCTCCAACGATAATAGTCAGATGTGGATATCACATTGAGGTTGAAGAGATTTTTATAAAAAATTGCAACAAGAACTGACAACTAACAAGTAATCAGCTCAACTACTTTACACTTATTGCAACTTAAAAACTTATTATATCCTTTCTCTAACATCTCATCTCACTTCCATCTCAATCTCATCTCATATATAAAATAATGTTGGCCAGATTTTAAATGTTGTACTTAAATAGCATTTAACTTGACAAATCAAACTTTGATTCTGATTTAATTCGATCCGGTAGTTTATTAAAAAGTAGAAATTCTTAAATAGTCACCTAAAAAAAACAGCTAATGGGGATACTTCTTATTCTTTTAGCAAGAGTTATCATTCCTTACTTGCTTGCACACAGAACACAGATACTGACTTGAGTCCTGTATGGATTGTAGAGTAGAGCCACACACTATCACTTTGGTTTTAGGCAAGTTCACCTTTAACTCCTTGAACTCCAGACTGTTTTTCCATATTTCCAGTTAGGAGAAATTATTTTCAAAGCCAGAGTTATTTGCCTTTGGTTTGGATCCCCAAATTCTCGACACTAACACAATATCTTGTGACAATTCTTATATTAACACATGGTCGGGAATTATAGCCTAATTTTACCTCAGTTGCTGACACACCATCCGACAGATAGGACCTGCCTTTGGGTACGTCACTTAACAGAAAATACACCATGGGAAAATGTAAGCTTTTGCCTTGTACTTAGCACATACATTCTTTAAATTCTCAGGAATAACTTTGGGCATTCTTTGGTTTATGGAATCCATGTATTTAATTTTATATTTAATCGATGCATACATGTCTTATTTACTGTCTTTATAGATTTTCATAGACAAACTATTAATAAATGAAATCTCTTTGTCCCCCATGGCTTTTTAACTGTCTTATCTTACAACACATGCAGTATTGCCAATGTAATACATAGTGAATTTTAGCAACACTCCAATTGCTCAGAGAATTAATTTAAATACTCTACCCACACTTTGCTTATATCGATAAAATAGAATATCAAATATTTTAATTTTATAGTTTCAAATTACCGAAAGAGGATGACTGTTCTCGTCTGATCATCTCACTTGACCAATTTCTATAATGTTGCCTTATATAAACAATCTCTATATAAGTAGAACACAACTGGTGTAATTGGCCCAACATGTTAATATATGATGATTTCTATTTTTTTAGATGAGGAAGTGTGGCCCTTTGTCAAGTCATCCAATGATGTTGGAGATCTTCATGCACAACAGAATGCATTCACTCCCAAAGAGATCAAGATTGAGCCAGAATGGATTCAGGAAAATAACATGAATTCTCCAAGAGATCATATGACTGAACTTGACAGCATTCACAATGGAGAATTGAGTGTTAAGTCAACAAATCTGTCTGTTCCTGCTAAAAGGAAGGAACATTTTCAAGGGATGGAAAATAATCCGATTTCAAAAAGATATCATTCTCAAATGATCTCACAAAATCAAATAAATAATGAGCCTCATTTTTCAAAACAGTTTAATTCTCAAATAGTCTCACAAGATCAAA
This sequence comes from Sepiola atlantica, assembly GCA_963556195.1. Lineage (NCBI taxonomy): Eukaryota > Metazoa > Mollusca > Cephalopoda > Sepiida > Sepiolidae > Sepiola > Sepiola atlantica. The sequence continues at coordinate 232,130,484 of OY744515.1, read as the reverse complement.
TTAATAATGAACTTATCTTTTCAAAAAGAAATAATTCTCAAATGGTCTCACGAGATCAAATAAATAATGAGCCTCATTTTTCAAAACAGTTTCATTCTCAAATAGTTTCACGAGATCAAATAAATGATGAGCATATTTTTTCAAAACGATTTAATTCTCAAATGGTCTCACAAGATCAAATTGATAAAGAATTTATCTTTTCAAAAAAGAATAATTCTCAAATAGTCTCACAAGATCAAATAAATAATAAGCCTATTTTTTCAAAAAGTTCTCATTCTCAAATGGTCTCAAAAGATCAAATAAATAATAAGCCTATTTTTTCAAAAAGTTCTCATTCTCAAATGATCTCACAAAATCAAATAAATAATGAGCCTCATTTTTCAAAACAGTTTAATTCTCAAATAGTCTCACAAGATCAAATTAATAATGAACTTATCTTTTCAAAAAGAAATAATTCTCAAATGGTCTCACGAGATCAAATAAATAATGAGCCTCATTTTTCAAAACAGTTTCATTCTCAAATAGTTTCACGAGATCAAATAAATAATGAGCATATTTTTTCAAAACGGTTTAATTCTCAAATGGTCTCACAAGATCAAATTGATAAAGAATTTATCTTTTCAAAAAAGAATAATTCTCAAATAGTCTCACAAGATCAAATAAATAATAAGCCTATTTTTTCAAAAAGTTCTCATTCTCAAATGATCTCACAAAATCAAATAAATAATAAGCCTCATTTTTCAAAACAGTTTAATTCTCAAATAGTCTCACAAGATCAAATTAATAATGAACTTATCATTTCAAAAAGAAATAATTCTCAAATGGTCTCACGAGATCAAATCAATAATGAGCCTAATTTTTCTAAAACAGTTTCATTCTCAAATAGTTTCACGAGATCAAATAAATAATGAGCATATTTTTTCAAAACGATTTAATTCTCAAATGGTCTCACAAGATCAAATTGATAATGAACTTATCTTTTCAAAAAAGAATAATTCTCAAATAGTCTCACAAGATCAAATAAATAATAAGCCTATTTTTTCAAAAAGTTCTCATTCTCAAATGGTCTCACAAGATCAAATAAATAATAAGCGTATTTTATCAAAAAGTTCTCATTCTCAAATGATCTCACAAAATCAAATAAATAATGAGCCTCATTTTTCAAAACAGTTTCATTCTCAAAGAGTTTCACAAGATCAAATAAATAATGAGCTTATCTTTTCAAAAGAAAATAATTCTCAAATGGTCTCACGAGATCAAATTAATAATGAACTTATCTTTTCGAAAAAGAATAATTCTCAAATGATCTCACAAGATCAAATAAATAATGAACCTCATTTTTCAAAACAGTTTAATTCTCAAATAGTTTCACAAGATCAAATTAATAATGAACTTATCTTTTCAAAAAGAAATAATTCTCAAATGATCTCACAAGATCAAATAAATAATGAGCCTCATTTTTCAAAACAGTTTCATTCTCAAAGAGTTTCACAAGATCAAATAAATAATGAGCATAGTTTTTCAAAACGGTTTCATTATCAAATGGTCTCACGAGATCAAATTAATAAAGAACTTATCTTTTCAAAAAATAATAATTCTCAAATGATCTCACAAGATCAAATAAATAATGAACCTCATTTTTCAAAGAATTTTCATTCTAAAATGATTTAATAAGATCAAATAAATAATGAGCCTCATTTTTCAAAAAAGAATAATTCTCAAATAGTCTCACAAGATCAAATTAATAATGACCATAATATTTCAAAGAATTCTCATTCTCAAATTGTCTGACAAGATCAAATAAATAATGAGCCTATTTTTTCAAAACGGTGTTATTCTCTAATAGTCTCAAGAGATCAAATAAATAATGAGTCTAATATTTAAAAAAATTTTCATTCTCAAATAGTCTCATTAGATTAATTAAATAATGTGCTTTTTTCTGCTTAACAGATAGGTCAAATCTATCATCCATCCTAAGGATCATTTCCTTATTCTAGAAAGAAACATTATCTACTAAATAGAATGAAAATGCAGAAGACTCCTTTGGTTGTTCATATGAGTTTAGAATTACTATTCTATAGTTTTGCAAGATAAATATTTATTTAAAAAACATGTTTATGAGATATGTAAAACTTTTGCTTCTTAATGTTATATTTTACCAATTTATTTAAATTTATGAAAATAAAATCATAAAAGACTAATTTTTTGTATTTTGAAAGGTTATTGCACAAAATAATCCAATTTTATTAACCATAAACATACAAAGAAAGAAGTTCAGAGAATTCAACTGCTTAATATTTCTTTAGAAATCGTTTGGTTTGGTGTATAAAATGTAGTGCCAACATTATAACATAAGCGAGGGGCATAGTGTTGCAAAGGCTGATTATTGTGAGCGGGTTTACAACTTGTTATAGACACAATAAAAATATGACAAACAAAAATAACAAACACAAGAGTTTAATTTGTAAATAACAAATAATCGATTTATTGGACCATAAAGATACAGGTAAATTACGAGGGGTGTTTCAGCTGCTGGCGTCACAGGAAATATTGACGAGGAGTGTCTGGTTGGATTACTTCTCCAATTTTGGTGGTTGAACATGGACGATGTCACCATGGTTGGTGAAACCGCTTGGTAGGTGTCACCGATCGATGCTAGTTGGGTGTGGACGTCGCACCAATATTGAAAGACTGATGGGTAGACTGACGTTTAACACATTTAAAGTGTAGTAGATTAGTTGTTCTGAAAAGAACAGGTAGAATTGCACAAAAGTGTAGCAGGTAAGTTGGTTTGTCCTGAAATGAAATGCCAGTGTCTGGAAGGATGAGCATTGGTTGCTGGTCTGGTCATGTCGATAACTGAACAGGTAAAAAGAACTCAGGTCGATTGTGCAGCTGAACCAGTTTGTTTTTTTTCAACTCTGATCGCTGATTGCATCTGAAATTAGACAAGCTATTGAAAAGGGCTAGCTGAAAATAAAAATTATAACAATTTGTATTTCAACCAATCGCTGTGGAGACCAGTGGAGTGATTAGCTCTGCCACACATGACTTCCTCGGCAGCCTTGGTCTATTAATGACACGCAACACCGGAGACACTCACGGATTGTCTTGGCTTTATGAGCGCTTCTCTATCACCATTATTCGTAGAAACGCCTTGAGTCTGCTCTCGGCCAGCCGGACATTCGAAGAAATCTATGCACGGTGATATAATTATATATAAGGAATCAGGATTTCTCGATATTGAACTAAACAATGTCCAAGTGACGAATAAGTGGTGTATTAATTTTTTTTTTAACTAAAAAGCCAAGATTTATTCATAACTTTCTCAAGGGTATTAGTAAAAGTTATGGATTAGACTAATAACTTTTTCATAATAAATAATTTATTCATTCCTATTTGAATAAATAAAATTAATTATTTATTAGGCAAGAATGACGTTAACTGAAACAGTTAATATGTTATGTCATATGTTGCCTAGGCTAATCTATTTCTTCATCGTGTGTTGATTTGATGCTGTAATGGGCGGTTTAATCAGAATCAAAATAGTAATAAAAGGTGAAGGTAAAACATCTATTAAAAAAATTAACGGTCAACCATTTGTTCAACAACATCCGTTTTTTTTTTACTAAAAAGAATAATTCTCAAATAGTCTCACAAGATCAAATTAATAATGACCATAATATTTCAAAGAATTCTCATTCTCAAATTGTCTGACAAGATCAAATAAATAATGAGCCTATTTTTTCAAAACGGTTTTATTCTCTAATAGTCTCAAGAAATCAAATAAATAATGAGTCTAATATGTTTTAAACTTTTCATTCTCAAATAGTCTCATCAGATTAATTAAATAATGTGCTTTGTTTCTGCATTATCTACTAAATAGAATGAAAATGCAGAAGACTCCTTTGGTTGTTCATATGAGTTTAGAATTACTATTCTATAGTTTTGCAAGAGAAATATTTATTTTAAAAAAACATGTTATGAGATATGTAAAACTTTTGCTTCTTAATGTTATATTTTACCAATTTATTTAAATGACAATGACAATGGTCGCATAGCATCATGATGCAAAATAAAAAAATAAACTGCTAGACATGCATGTAAACAAAATATTACAACTAATTCTTTGTGACATCTGGTCTTATTGGTCCTTGGCTGTCAGTAATTTCACATATGTACTCAATTTTGTTGACGACTATTCAGGTGTAATTATAATTTATTTTCTCAGACAAACTTGATAAACGACATTATAGTAAATAGTCCCAGAAATAGATGTATATTTTTTTATAGAATTGTAATAATTACTGAGAGACTGAACTTTTGGTAAATGATTTAAATGATTGATTGAAACATTGTGGTGAACGAGCGAATGGATCAGCAAGAGAAACTGGGTATATTAGAATAGTGCAATTAGGCCTTGAGCAGCATTATTCTGTAAACAGTTTCACATTTTTGGGGCTTTTGAAGTTTTGCTTTGTATTTTTATTTTCTTTAAATTTGTTATATACACAGACATGACAGTGAATAATCATGTAAACATCGATGTTTATTTAATGAAAGTAAATTACAATAACGTAGAAATACCTATTTACAGATACTTAGTTGACACTCACTCTGTGTTTTTATGCAAAGAACTTTTTAGGCTGGTGATCTGTTCATGAACATTATTTTGAAGGATTTCTGGTCCTGTTTTATGCAGTAATCTTAAAAGTTCTGTAGAGGTTGTTGTTGTTGTTGTTGTTGTTGTTGTGATGTTTATCAGAGATAGCTATTCTGTAGTAATGTCTGTATTCATCTGACTGGACTTGCTTGAGATGAAGAAAAAAAAAGGGTCACCAGGCTCCAGTTTAAAAAACAAACATATTCTCTACAATTCATATGAACTTTATTTAACAGTTTCATCAACACAGAAACGCAAGAATATAAGACAGGTAGGTTCGGCCGACATGTATTAGAGAAAAAGAATTAGGTGCAGGTCTTGACTTTGGGCTCGCCTCCTTATCTAAGCAGCGACAACAGACGAACCAGGAAATGTGACGTTTTGTCAGGTTAGCACCTCATCTGGAACTGTTCATATTTGAGCATCAAACGGTCTGGGCGGAAATGACTGAAATGCGCAATGGTGCTCAAATCGCCAGTGTATCACTATGCAAGTTTGAACATGTCTGTTTTAGCCAACCGAATCATGTACCAATCACTATGCAAGAGATTACATGTAAATACAAAAGAAAATAGATCTTATTCTTAATCATGTAGCTGCTACATTATCATTCTCATATCATTTCTCGGCGATTGTGCAGTATAGTTCACAAGAAAAAGAGGGGTGAAAAAAACAAATTTATAACAAATAACTTTTACCAAACGCAAGAAAATGTAATCTATCAATTTTTCAGGTTTTCCACTTTTTTAAGTGTTTGTTGTTTTAGATTTTGTATCATTGTCTCGGAAGCTTGTAAACCCGACTGATACAACTGAACCTGCTACCTCAATTGCTCTACATCTACTAATCGAAAAACTCTCATACATTCTTGCAATGTGGCCATACCATTAAAGTCTCCTGTTCTGCATACATCTCTCTATACTGTCCAGATTTAATCTTCCTCTTAGGTCATCAGAACTAAGCCTGTCTTTAAGACTCACATTACACATCTATCGTATTGTAAAGGTTATGGGGTGATGATGAGATGCTTATCAGAGATAGCTATTTTGTAGTAGCGTCTGTATTCATCTGACGGGACTTGTTTGAGATGAAGAAGAAAAAAGAGTTTCCAGAGTTCCAATTAAAAAGACAAACATCTTCTCTACAATTCATATTAACTTTATTTAACAGTTTCATCAACACAAGAACACAAGAATATAAGACAGGCAGGTTCGGCCGGCATGTATTTAAAATAATTGTTTTATGGAAATCGCTCCAGACAAGGCATGAAACTACTTGATATAAGGAGCTAAAAAATACCACTGCAAGGTTAAAAACTAGCCAACAATAAGTTTAAGGTGGATAGATTCTGACCCAGAAAACAGCAATTCTTCCCTCTTTGTCAGAAACACTGCTCATGGAATGTGAGGACTAAAGGACAAAATAAGGGAAGCAAGAGTTACAAGGCTGCCGAAAGTAAACCCAAGATCCACTTTCTACTCTCCTTTACAGTAGAAATGTAATTGAGTCCGGATGTTTTGGTCTCAGTCTTTGGTCTCAAAAGGGAATTTTTATCTCGTCTCCTGCCAAGTTATTGTGAGAGGCAAAGAAGGCAATATGGCATCTTATCGCAGCAAAATCCTCCAAGGAACTGTTCATATTAGGCACGAAAGAAACTTTAGGTAGAAATCGCTGAAAGGCACACATGCATAATGGTGCTCTAATTGCCAGTGTATGACTACGCAAGTTTGAAAATGCTTGTCTTAGCTAACCGAACTACATACCAATCACAACGCAAGAGATAACATGTAAGTACAGAAGAAAATAGATCTTAATCAGGTAACTGCTACAGTTCTGACCTTGAAGATACCTTCTGATTCTTTTTTCAAAGGATTCGAACTTATATGGCTCAGGTGTTTGATAGAATTTATAACCAGCGAATGACTTGGTCACAGAGTTTTTTTAATCTCTATTTGATGCAACCAATCTTGTGTGTGTTTAGCAGTGTTGTAAGGACCCCTATCGTCCATAAGTAAAGACTCATGTTTTATCATTTTACAGCTAGGGTTCCTTCAAATATTCTTAAGTGGTAGGCCTATATACTTGGTATGGATGTCAAGGCTTTCGACATCCGACTAATTCCGGAATTCAGCAGTGCTACAACTGACATGCCTGTTGTTGAATGGATAAAAAGTGCAGAGTTGGTTTGTGAACTCTGCACCATGGACAAACTTGAGCATGTTCTACCATTACGGCTCCGAAGCAGTGCTCTTGCAGCTGAGTCAAGAGTAGAGGGCAGATGCTTAACAAATTATAACTGCGTATGCAATGGATAGGTTCAACGCATTCGACCAATTTGTGGCGAGGCGTCTTCACCCAGAGGAAAAGGTAGACGAATTTCTGGACGAAATAGCTTGAAAGAAGGGATTTGGAAGTCTATCATTCGGACTCCAAGCACTTAAAAAAAAAGAAGCTTTATAAAACCAACAATCTCTCTTCAAGCTCCAATAAAACAAAATAATCCAACTCACAAAATAAAACTCTCGCTTCCCTTATTTTGTCCTTTAGTCCTCAGATTTCATGAGCTATGTTTCTGACAAAGACGGAAGAATTGCTTATCGTTTGCTGGGTTTTGACCTTGAAGTAGTATTTTTTAGCTCCTTACATCAAGTGGCTTCATGCCTTGTCTGGAGCGATTTCCATAAAAATAAATCTGACTCTGATCCCTTTTTTTTTCTTTCTTCCTTTTTATTAGCAGATTTTCAATCTCAGTTAATTCTGTTTAACCAATGAAAAGAAAGAATTCGTAGGTTCACTATTTTTGTTATTAAGATGAATTTGCTTATTGCAGTGTAACAACCAGTCGTTTTGTTACTGCTAGGTCGTGAGTTCAATCCTCACTAGTAACCTATGAATTCGAAATTTTTGTACTTTTCCAACTACAAGCCAGACAAAGGCCCAGGACCATCATTTCCGCAAGAACATGAGTTCTTATTTTTATGAAAAGTGGGGCTCCTTTTCACACTGCTAAAAATATATAATATTTTAAATAAACATCTAAGTTTATATGAGTGTATTTTTGCGTCTATCATGGTTTCAGGAAATAAATATCTCAATAAAAATTGCAATAATCTGGCACTTTGTGTAAAGGGCAATTATGGTTCTTCATTAAATATGATTGACGATAGTAGAACAAAGCAACACATGTTATTTAATTAAATTAATTCTGATCAAATTAGATTTAAATCATATAGCAGAACAAAGTTATTTGCCTAATAATAAAATGATTTAATATCTTGTTAAATAAAATGCTATCTGAAATCGCAAAGGGAAGTAACTCTTATTGTTCTTTATGTTTCGCTCGAGTAGAATTACTTCCCTTTATCATTAGACATTTTATTGGAAATTCCTTCTGTTCAATTTTTTATCATGGAAACGGTGGTTAGAATGAATGAATAAAGTGCTTTGACTAACAAAAACAACGCATGATAATACTAAAAGAAACTGAAGAAAACTTTAAGCAAATGCAGATACTTTGTTAGTCATGATTGAAACTATACTTTCTCACTGCATGTACTAGACTATTTATAATAGAAAATGAAGGATTGTGCTCACCAATGTTGGGATTTTTTCTCGTGCAAATAAGGGACGAAATTTCGGGTCCATCTATAGGAAAACAAGGCTTACAAAACAAGTGACGTGGCAAGAAAGAAGAACAAACAACGATGTAGTTATATTGAGATTTTATATAACTTAAAAAAGAAAAGAAAGGATGAGAAGAAGTTTGTTGCAAAAACCGATGGTATTTTTTGCGGACTTTCGTCTTATTAACATCTCACTTGCTCCATGTGGTCTTGGTGGAAGAGTAGTAGATTCAAAAGACTTCGAATAAGAGTCTTCAGGGTCGCCCACATGCATAAACAATGCACAGTATGTCATGCTGGTTGGCTGCGCTGGACAGAGGCAGCAGTTTCTGTATCCGCTTAGTTGAGCAAGAAAGGAAAAAAGAGGAAGGGAGTTTGAAAAACCTGCTAATGTTGTAAATAGTGACCTGGGATTGGTTGTTTTTCATCCAACCACAGGGCACGTAACAAATGGCTCCATTATTATAATTTTCAATATCAATTTCTCACAATCAAATATCAAACAGATAATTAAATTAATTTCATTCAATCGACATAGTCTGGTGTTAGCATATATGCCATAATCACGTTGACACACCGTCTCCCATTAGATCACCAAAGTTAAGCAACGTTGAGCCTGGTCAGTACCAGATGGGTGACCTTTTGGGAATACCAGGCGTTGTATGTAGGAGGACGTCGACACCTCCCTGCAAGAACTGCAAAAACCTAACGTCGTCATCTCCCCTGGACTGGGATATACATGCGACTGGGGGCCACTTGTGAATTTGATACTTCCGTGAAACTTCTTCCTTCAGAGAAAGCCGGTTCAACCCGCCCAGGGTGAATGCCGTACCAGGTACAAGTTTGCACTGCCTCATTTTAACGTTACAAGATTTTAGTTTTCATTTATGATATCATTGTATTGTTGCAGGGGGAGGGGCGCCTGTGGAAGTCGATCTACACAACTTTTGAGGGGCACCAACACAATACGGAAATGGGTACAGAAAGATGACAAACATAGAAATTCAGTTTGTATACAAAAATATCCGTTTTTTTTAGTCAGAAAGGTACAATTACAAATGGTTAAATTCAGTTACTGGTGTCACAGCAATGTAAATGTTAAGTGCCTGGTCAGTTTGCTTATTCAACATTGCTGGTCGAAGTGCAGACATTGCACTTAGGCCAAAGAACAGCTCAGTAGATCTGGTCACTTTTCCAACGATGCTAGTCGTGTGTGAACTTTGCAATGAGGTTGAAAAAAGAAATTGCCCTGGGAAGGACAAATAATTCGCAAGTGTAGTAGTTTTATAGATTATCCTGAAAAGGACAGAGTTTGTTCTAGAAGAACAAATAGATCGCAAGTGTCTGGTGAGGAAAAGTGGAGATTGGTTAATGGGCTCGGTTTAGAGCTGGTATAGTGTGATGACCAGGAGGCAGCTATGGAAATAAATGATATCTGGGCTGGTTGAGTCAATAGCTGGACAAATGGGTTTGTTGACAGCTGGACAAAGTCATCAGAATATTAGCAGGAGCAGTAGATCGAGTCAACAGCTTAATATGTGGAATAGTGTGGTTAGCCAAACTGCAACAGGTATCCTGTTGCCAGATGGAAAAATAAATTGGGCCAGTAATTTAATATGGTCTTAGAGCAGGGGATCAGGTACAAACTGATATCTGAAATACGATCGATGGAGTTTCTGGAGGAAGGAATATAGACAGGAACAGAGACTACACTTTGATTATTACAATAAGTGCCAAGGTTATTTAAGTGGGGGTAAAGTCCAGCTCCCCCAAATAGGGGGCATTCTGAACAAGTGAAACATTTGCTATGGTCGAACTCATCAGCATTCTCTGGTAGAGGTTCCACAGGCGATCAGCTATAAACCAATCACTCTCTTAAAGAAGGATGTAATGCCTGTGAGTATTTCCTCCTAGGATCGAATAAAACCATCATTCTGATCTCAGAAAGCCAGACCCCTGTGCCAGAATGGGCCAGACAGGAAAATATACTACACTTTAATCAGACCGTGTAAATGGCATATAAGCGTCAAGTAACTTGCCTTCAAGACGATTTCCTGTTCACTCACTGCTGAAAAATATAAAAGCTAACTGATTACTGGGAAGGATCAACCAGAAAGGAAAGATGAAGGCCATCATCAAATTGGTTACCAAGGAAGTGGGAATTTGTAAACGGTCCAGGACAATACATATGAAATGGCCATCAGTTTTAATGTTAAAAGAAAACTCTTAATTTACTTTAATTTGGAGGAACTCAGAATATGAGATTTATATATTTTAAATGAAGGAAATAATAGATTTCATTAAAAATTTAACCAGATGTTATATTTTCGCCATTTTAATGGATGCTAAGTGAAAAACAATTAAAATATTACCTACTTTTTAATGGCATTTAAAAAAATAATTTATGCATAGCGATGTATTCGAAATGAAGAAAATAATTCATGAGATAAATTTTATTATTTTTAGAGATAGTCCATCCATCCATTCATCATCATCCATGTACATACTCCAGAGAGTTTCATCATATGTTTGAGAACAAAACTCTGCTCAGGGGTCGATTGCTTTTTTTTGGTACTGGTGCAGTTTGTGACCCAGGCTGAAACCGACGTTTCGTCGGTATCTTCCGGCAGTTTATGTAAACAGACCGGAAAAGCCCAATGAAAATTTTGTGGCCTAAAATCAAAACGAGGCGACGTTATCAAGCAGGAAAAAATTAAGGAAACAACATTTAAAGCAAGAAAAAAAAAACAGTCACCGTATGGTAATTTTAATGAAAATATATTTACTTTTTACAAAGAAAATAACAACTGTTAACAATATTTTTTTTCACAAGAAAGTTAAGTTTTGTTTAATTTGTACTTTTTTGTTTTGATGAATTGCTTTTTTTTGTACTGATACAGCTTTTGAATCTGGTTGACTAGGTTAGGGTTAGGTAAGGTTAGGGTTAGGTAAGGTTAGGGTGTTTGCTTTTTTAGGGTTAGGGTGAAAAAGATAAACAGTTTCTAGCATTGTTTTTAGGGTTAGGGTGAAAAAGATAAACAGTTTCTAGCATTGTTTTTAGGGTTAGAGTGAAAAAGATTAACAGTTTCTAGCATTGTTTTTAGGGTTAGGGTGAAAAAGATAAACAGTTTCTAGCATTGTTTTTAGGGTTAGGGTGAAAAAGATAAACAGTTTCTAGCATTGTTTTTAGGGTTAGGGTGAAAAAGATAAACAGTTTCTAGCATTGTTTTTAGGGTTAGGGTGAAAAAGATAAACAGTTTCTAGCATTGTTTTTAGGGTTAGGGTGAAAAAGATAAACAGTTTCTAGCATTGTTTTTAGGGTTAGGGTGAAAAAGATAAACAGTTTCTAGCATTGTTTTTAGGGTTAGGGTGAAAAAGATAAACAGTTTCTAGCATTGTTTTTAGGGTTAAGGTGAAAAAGATAAACAGTTTCTAGCATTGTTTTTAGGGTTAGAGTGAAAAAGATAAACAGTTTCTAGCATTGTTTTTAGGGTTAGGGTGAAAAAGATAAACAGTTTCTAGCATTGTTTTTAGGGTTAGGGTGAAAAAGATAAACAGTTTCTAGCATTGTTTTTAGGGTTAGGGTGAAAAAGATAAACAGTTTCTAGCATTGTTTTTAGGGTTAGGGTGAAAAAGATAAACAGTTTCTAGCATTGTTTTTAGGGTTAAGGTGAAAAAGATAAACAGTTTCTAGCATTGTTTTTAGGGTTAGAGTGAAAAAGATAAACAGTTTCTAGCATTGTTTTTAGGGTTAGGGTGAAAAAGATAAACAGTTTCTAGCATTGTTTTTAGGGTTAGGGTGAAAAAGATAAACAGTTTCTAGCATTGTTTTTAGGGTTAGGGTGAAAAAGATAAACAGTTTCTAGCATTGTTTTTAGGGTTAGGGTGAAAAAGATAAACAGTTTCTAGCATTGTTTTTAGGGTTAGGGTGAAAAAGATAAACAGTTTCTAGCATTGTTTTTAGGGTTAAGGTGAAAAAGATAAACAGTTTCTAGCATTGTTTTTAGGGTTAGAGTGAAAAAGATAAACAGTTTCTAGCATTGTTTTTAGGGTTAGGGTGAAAAAGATAAACAGTTTCTAGCATTGTTTTTAGGGTTAGGGTGAAAAAGATAAACAGTTTCTAGCATTGTTTTTAGGGTTAGGGTGAAAAAGATAAACAGTTTCTAGCATTGTTTTTAGGGTTAGGGTGAAAAAGATAAACAGTCTTTAACATTTTTTTACTTACCCATATGTTCACATGTTCTGTAACTTTTCTTTTGGGCTACACGTTTTCTTTTCTGACAAAATTAAATAAATCCTTCAGGAGACTAAATCGCCTGTTCTAACTCACTGAAATTCATGGTCACTTTAATTAATTTTCTTAACTTGTTTACTTTTATGCTTTATTTAATTCACGAGTGACGATTATCGTCTGCTGCAATCTACTTCACTAAGTGTTTTGGCATCTTCCGGCGGTTTATGTAAACTGCTAAAAGTTGCGGACGAAAAGTCGCTTTCAGCATAGGTCACAAAGTACTTGATAAAAGCATCTTCAGGCTGGACAAGTATACGGTTCGCTAAACCTATGCACATTAACAGGCCAATCTCTTGAAGGATGAAGCTTTTCACTATGAAGAGGCTGTATTTTAGATTTCACATATTGCTTGTATGCATTGAGATCAATCGAGGATACCACAAATAGACCATCTCGGAAAGACACTATTCTACAACCCCTTTAGCTTTTTAGAGATGGTGATTAACACTAAATTCAAAAGAACTGAATATTTGCCAGAGAATATTTTTATAAATGCTACTTTCTTAATTTAAGATAAAGAAAACTCCATTTTGTACAATTAAAAATAGGATAGACAAATAAAAAGTATCAATTTTATACAATGAAATATATTCTGAAATTTAGTTTTTGAATAATTAAACATTTTTCAGGTTTGCAATATGTAATAAAAACTGGACGTCGAATATAACTTAAGGATAAGCTTTATTTAACCATTTGTTGCTTACTGAGACAAATAGTGTTTTTAACATTCACTCTTAATATACACGAATGTAGAACATTCCATTATTACTTAAAGGGGTGAGACGGGCATCAATTATCTTTGTTACTACATTCTCCCCCATCTACCTTCTTATTCGTAGGGAACAAAATCATCCCATCGACCTGGCCTCCTGCGGGTTCTTTGAGGGCGTCTTGGTTGTTCGTGCCCGACATCCATTTCTAATCTAGGCTCCTCGGGACCTGACGACGTTTCGGGACTGTCTTGTGTGGCTGGTTTAGGGCTAAAATATCTTGCTCCAAATCGCTCTCGTTTTCTATGGCGCTTCGGTCGCTTGGTGTCTGAAGATTGAGTATCTGTCTCAGATATTGGGTGAAACCGCTTTCGTGGTACCCATCTGTCGTCCGAACTAGAGTCAGAGACGACTCTGTTATTATATTCAGATTCGTTTTGTTGGGACTCTGAACTTGACGTATCTGGCACACGATCACCTAAGTGGGTCGGACTTGTTCCACGAACCGGAGCTGTATATCTATCTGAAGCAGTTCTACGTTCATATACATTTCCTGCCGGTGCTAGATCCCTTAAGGAGACAGTAGATTGCCTTCCTTCCGAATTTCTGACCAGTGCATACTGAGGGTTCGCTTCGATTAATTCTACCTCGCTTACCAATGGGTCATGTTTACTATGACGAACATGGCGTTTTAATAAAACTGTGCCAGGTTGTGCAAGCCACGAGGGAAGTGATGTACCTGCTGAGCTTCGTCGTGGGAACGAGAAGAATCTCTCATGTGGGGTAGCGTTTGTCGCTGTACATAATAGAGTCCTAATAGCGTATAAGGCCATGGGGATGAGACTTTCCCAATCGGAGATCGGACTATTGCGATTTGCTGCCGCCAACTGTACTGTCTTCCATATTATGCCATTGTATCTTTCGCACTGTCCGTTTCCTTGAGGATTGTGAGGAGTTGTTCTACTTACAGCTACTCTTCGTTCATGCAGAAACTGCTTGAGTTCGTCCGACATAAAAGCAGACCCACGATCTGAATGTATATATGCAGGCACTCCAAAAACGGCAAAAATGGAGCAGAGGCCTTGAATTACTGTTGCAGCCGTTACGTCTGGGGAGGGGATGACGAACGGAAATCTTGAGTACTCGTCTATTATTGTGAGCATGTATTTATTTTTAGTTTTAGAGGGTAAAGGGCCCTTAAAATCCAGGTTAAGTCTTTCAAAAGGCTGTGTGGCCTTAATGAGTGTTGTTGGAGGAGGTTTGTAGAACCTGGGCTTATTTTCTGCGCATATCCGACAAGAGTTCGTAATTCTTTTTACGTCTTCAACAGAATATGGCAAGTTTCTGCTCCTGACTACGTGAATCATTCTTGTGATACCTGGGTGACACAATTCCCTGTGTATATACTGAAGATCATCTGAGCCAGTTACCAGGCCACATACCCTTGAAAGCGCGTCGACTGCGGCATTCTCCTTACCAGGGCGGTAAGTGACGTCAAAGGAGTAGCAAGAAAGCTCCATTCTCCATCTCGCTATTTTCTCGTTTTTTATTTTACTCGTTGTTTTTGGATTAAACATAAACGAGACCGACTTTTGGTCAGTGATTAATTCAAAATGTCGACCGATTAAGTAATGCCTCCATTTTCGTAATGCCTCAACTATGGCGTACGCTTCTTTTTCTATTGCCGAGTGTCGTCGCTCGGATCGCGAAAGTGTTCTTGAAAAAAAAGCTACAGGACGACCGGATTGTCTCAGTGAGGCAGCTATCGCACAGTCGGAGGCATCCGTCTCAACTAATAGAGGGATAAAAGGATCCACAGCAGAAATGGCAGACTGAGCAATGTTCCTTTTCATGTTTTGAAATGCTCTGATGGCGGAAACGGACAACGGAAAAGTAGATACTTGCGTCAATGGGTGTATTTTTTCTGAAAAAGACGCAACCCATTGGGAGTAGTGAGCAAACCTACCGAGGGCTCGTCGTAAAGAGGGCATGTTTCCAGGGATTGGTAATTCCATTAGGGGTTTCAGTCGCTCGGGATCCGGCGTCATGGTGCCATTTTTGACAATGTATCCCAATAATTTGATGCTTTTCAAGTTGTAGGAACATTTTTCACTGTTCAAAGTCAGATTATATTTCTTAACGGCAGCCATGAATCGTTTAAGGTTGTGGTCATGTTCAGCTTGGTTATGTCCGCATACTGTGACATTGTCTATATATGCAACAGTACCCTTCAATTTTTCATTGGAGATTATTTCATCTATTACCCTCTGAAAGCTAGCCACACCATTTGTTATCCCAAAAGGAATTCGGCAGAACTGATATAGGCGACCACAGGCCTCGAATGCCATGTAGGGCTTATCCTCTGGCTTGATAGGTACCTGATGGTAGGCACTTCTGAGATCCAAAGTACTGAAAATGTGATATTTTGCAATATTAGAAATCATTTCGTCAATACGAGGCAGTGGATAGGCATCGAGTAATGTGTATCTGTTGATGGTCTGGGATTAGTCAATGACCATCCTTTACTTGTGATTTTCAGTGGCTGTTACGAGGACCTGGGCTCGCCATGGAGATTCACTTGGCTCTATAATTCCTTCCTTAAGTAGTTTTGTTACTTCTGCTGCTATGAACTGTTTGTCCGTTTCTGAATAGCGTCTTGATTTTATTGCTATTGGTTTGCAGTCAGGAGTTAAGTTTGTAAAAAGTGACGGGTGCCGCACTTTGACAGCTGCTAGTCCACATACGCTTAGGACCGGCTTGGGGCCACCAAAAAGAATTTCAACGCATGAATGTTGTTTTAGAAAATTGTGACCCAAAATCACTTCGCAGCAGAGGTTTTTCATTATTGATAATTTGATCCCTTGATAGGAGTTTCCTTTTAGTTTCAGGTTAACCATGCAATATCCAATTACATGGGATGATAAAGATGAATTTGCCATTGATATTTGGTTGGAACAAGGAAATATTTTCCATTTATTCGCTTTTACAATACTGGCACATTATCATGGAACTGCTTTCCTGTATACAACAACATGGTCGTCTTGGAAAATCACGTCCTCCTAAGTAATCCTCTGGTCAAGCTACCCACTGTCTCCAATCCTCTATTTATATATCTAAAATTTTTCAACAATATAAATGTTACTTTTAGTGAATAGTTGTTCGTTTAAAAAAGTTTATATACATGTTTGATCGAGAATGTTCCATGCATGTAAGAAGACACGACTGTTAGAAATGTGTATGTCTATATGTTTGTCGGTCTGAAGATGCGTGAATATGCTTTTATCAGTATGAATATGAGTAATAGTCAGTGTGGCCTTGTGTATGTATGGGCTTACCTTTGTTTTGTCAGTGTGTATATATGCGTGAGTGAATGTAATATCCGAAGGTTGGGGGGGGGGGCGGCATAATGTTATGTTACGTCTTTGTCTTCTTCTGGGCTTAACTGGACTGGATATGTCTTGGGAGTTATGCTCTCCCTTTTATTTTGGTTTCAATTTTTACATCGGTTCTCTAATTCTCTCATTTCAAATGAACGGGAATCATTTTCATTATTTTTAGTTTATTCTTAAAATGTTCTACATTAGTGTTCTTTTTAATTTGACTTTTTATTTGTTCAACAAATATATTACACTATTAGAAACAATTGCAATTGTATAGTAGATTAAAAAAAACAAAACTTTCTTATCAATAAAATTCAAATTGAAGAAAATAATTTTCGAAATCAAGGGAGATAATTATAAGTATAGAAGAGTTACGGTTCTTGATGGGAAATTGCTTTTAGGCAAGTTCAGAAAAAAACAAAAAAACATGTCTTCCTTAGTCGCTTACGCTTCAAGTGAAGACAGTGATAGCGACGATGCCGAGGTTGTGGACGGAAAAATCTTGTCTGGAAACAGTCAATCAAGGGAGAAATCTCCAGAGGAAAAGATTGACGTCGAGAAAATCCAACCTGGATCACAAAACGAAGTGAAGAAAGAAACAATAACAACGAATATTAGTAGCAGGTCCACCTCATCTCAAGATAAAAACAAAGAAGATGCTGGCGATGGAGATTCAGAAGAAAGAAAAATGTTCAAAGGTATTTTACAAAATTATTATTTTATTCGTATTTCTAATATTTTATAATCCCGAAATCTAGTTATGCTAACTCTTCATATTTAATTCTAAATTCTACTGTAGAGTTTAAAAAATTCCACGTGTTTTTTGGCTTTAGTTTCGTAGCTGGGAAAAAAAAGTTTTGTTTATTTTGTAATATGAATTTTGTTTTAATTTTTATTTCTTCCACAAAACAGAAAATCTGAAAAACAAAAGATGGAGTTAACTTAATTTAAATTTTATTATCAGTGTTTAATGTTTAAACATCCTTTTTTTCTAGTCAAGATAGAAGACATTGGGAAATACGAAAATATTTGAAAAGGGATTATGTATGTTTTTTTAATTTTTTTCTTAAGTAATAGTCATTTGGTTTAAAAGGCTTCCTTCATTCTCGAGAGACAATTGATACCCCTTGTCAGGATGCCTGCGCGAAAGTTTATGGTGAAGCAAGGGTTGAGCAAGCCAACCGATATTGTTTGAGTTCAGTACGATGGCAAACAATGTCGTGATAAACGGAGAAGGACAAAGTATAGTATCTGTTCTGGTACTACACTTCATCTTTTCTGTCCTCGGGCAGTGAAGGAGAAATGGGTATCTTTTACGAGGCTCAGCAGAGTAAAAACGCTAAAAAAAAAACAAATATACAACAAATAAAAGTAACTGTCGTCGATAAAAGTTAATTTAAAACTGCCCTGTGATATTTGTTTGTATTTTTAAACCGTCCCAACTGCTATTTATTAGAAATAAATAGTTTTGTCACACGAACTTGCAAATACAAAATGGCGCTTGCTCGTAAGAGAGTAAGTACAAGACGCCATTTTGTCTAGAAAAAAGTACGAGTTAAAAATGAACAAGAATTTTTTTTTTTACATCTAATATAAACCCATTTATAGTACGTAAAAATACAAACAAATATCATAAGTAAGTAGACAAATATCTCTCCTCGACGTAGGTTAAACTCACTTGTTGCATATTTATTTTTATAACCCCGTTCTCGTTAGTTTTTTGGAGCCCGTTCGCGCCTCTGCTGAGCGTCGTAACATATACCCGGAGAAATGCTTCTAGACTGAGGCAATTAATTTTTTTGTCCCAATCCAATATGCTTAATTTTGGGGAGCTGGAATTTCCACACATTAAAAACCGCCCTTATGTCTAACTTTGCCCTCGTGGGGAGGCAAGTAAATATGGACTGGTGTTATTTCGGAGTGTTCCTTCTCCTAGACAAGTTGTACAACTAAGACTTGAGAGTCTAGTCGTGACCGTCGTAGAGAGTAGTCTACTTGCGTATCTTTAAGAATAGCCCTACAACGAAAACGCTGAAAAAACAAATATACAACAAATAAAAGTTACCGTAGCCGATAAAACTGAATTTCCAAGTTAACTGTGACAGTTATTAATGATTATAATCCGTTAAAAGTGCTATTTTTTATAAATTGATAGTTTTAGCGTACGTGAAGTGAAAAAAAAATTAATGGCCGCTTCTCGATAGAAAAAACCGAAACGAGAGCCTCGTTCTCGTTTCGGTTGTTTTTTTACTGGGACTCATAGTCAAAGCGCAATTTTTGCATTTTTCAGCCAAGCAGAAGAACAAAACAAAACTACATTTTAAGCAAAAGGAATAAAATAATTTTCTTTTGATTTACATGTCAGTGTGCTTTTATTTACATATTATTTTCATTCGTCACACCGTAATGTTTTTTTTCTCCTGTTGTTTCTGTAAAAAATTCCATACCCTAACCTAACCCTAAACCTAAATCTAAACCGAACCCCAATTTTTCATATTTCAGTAAAGCAAAAGAACAAAACCAAAAAAAACGCCACTTTGATTATGACTCCCGGTAAAAAAAACACACCACGTGACAACTGTTGACGCCATCTTTATTAAGTAAACTTTTTGTTGGCGAAAAAATTTTTTTTTTTTTCATGTCTAATAAAAAGTAATTTATCCTACGTAAACATACAAACAAATGGAATAGATAACTAGGAAAATCTCCAGTCTCTACGTACGTCGCATTTATTTGTTGCATATTCATTTTTTTGACTACGTTCTACAACTTTTTTTCAACCCGACTCACGAGTTGTAGGGCTATTGTTAAAGATTCCCGTCTACTTTTACGATGGTCACGGTCTAGCCCACCCTACTATTTAATTGATAACGGGATGAAGGATATATTGATTCGACGAACCAGAAAAATAGGCAACTCAGTTTAGAAGTCAGTCAGTAGGAAACTGTGTTGGGCTAGATGTAATCCCCCACTTCCGTCGTAATATAACTTTGTTATTGTAAAATCACTTCTTGTTTAAAAAAAGTATTTACCCCCCCCCCCCCCAATAAAAAAATCAAACCACATATTTGATTACTTATTTTTGTAAAATAAATTATATACAAAAAATACCAAAGAAAACAAAGACATTTTATTGTATTTAAAATCAAAAAATCAAACCACATATTTGATTACTTAGTACAAAACATTTCCTGATTTTCTTTATTTCTTGACCTAAAAAAACACAGGTGACTATTTTTCAGCCATCACTGCCTGGCTCCGTAAGACTTCCTGTTTTATTGCCGCCTATTCTTCTGGTTTGCCATGGATTCATACCTTTCCCAAGGGTATTAGTGAAAGTGATGTAGTGGCACCGACAAGTTGAATCCGGAACACCGAGCTCACAGTCCGTGTTTGTAACCACTAAACTTCCTTTGGTTTAAAGCAGCAGTAATAAAAGAACCACAACAGTACTTCAATTGGGGATGTATCAACCTTTAATAATGGCGCTACATAGGACTTCGTTATTACTCCCAACAACTTTTTTTTTATATATCTAAAAGTAATTTATAGAAGGCAATACAATACAGAGGTGTAACGGATACACACTAACTGAAACAAATTAAAACATACAATACTGGAATGAGTTTTGAAGTTTCCACCTTTTATTAATATAATTAAAAAAAAAAAAAAATTTTATATTACAATCTTAATTGTCGTCAGTGCGGTTCGATGGAGGTTCTGTATAACATAATATTTCGGGAAGCTGCAAAACTCATTCCACTCATATGTCTTAATTTGCTTCAGTTTGTGTTTATCCGTTACACCCTTGCACTGTATTGTCTTCTCTAAATTATCTTTATATATACGCTAAACAATGCTTCAAACAAACTACATTAACCTCTGTTTTATTTTATTTAAACCATGTTTTAGTAAAATAAAAAAAAATAACATCAAAAACAGCAAATTATTGCAAGTTTAATCAAATACATGAAACACCAACATGAAAACTTGGTTGGAAAAAGATAGTCGCCATAGTTCATAATTTCTTTAGTTCTTCTTCTTTGCGTGTCTTTGAAGCATGTGGTCATACAACAGTTTCACACTTTTTTTTACACAGTCCTTTGCATTATTATTGTACTCTGCAACGTCTTTCAAGCTGCACCAGTTGGGCAGTAGAGGGCAGACAAGGCAGTGCTTCATTGTATGGTCCTCCTCTCCACACTCACAGATCGCTGGGTCAGTTTTGTAACCCCATATACTCATAGCAACTTTTGATTGCCCCATTCTCGTTCTCAGGTGGTTGAGTGTTTTCCACTGGAGCCAGAGTATCTTTTGAACTGGGAGGGAGGGCCTCAGAAGGGGAATTCCCATGTCAGTAGGAGGGGAGTGGGCATTCTCTATCCGTCTGGTCCACAGCTGTAGTCGGGTCTCTTTTTGAGATGTTGTAAGGGGTTCGTCATAGCTGAGGAAGCTTCTCCTTGACTTCAGTCATTGGACCGTTGGTTTACATTCATGAAGGACATGGCGTCTATCACTGACAGTCCTTGTAATCTCTACTTGGCTGACAACTTCCCATTTAGCATTTGAAGGGGCAATACCAGTGAGGAGATGCAGGCTGGGAGGCCCCAGGCAGCCCACGATGAAGCGGCAGGTGTTGTTCAATGCTGAGTCTAGGACAAGCATACTCTGCAGAAGAATAACACAGAGCTAAGGCAGTACATTTTAATGTGTGCTGTAGCCCCCAACTTGGAGTTGATCAGTTTCCGTAAGATGTTGTTTCGGGAGCTGACTTTTTTGTCTTCTTTACATGTTCTCTGAATGAGAGGGTGTGGACCAAGGTAGACAGGGTTGGTGCGATTCTCTAGTTGTATTCCAGACTAAGTGATGTTTAGGGATCGATTGGCCTCCCGGTTCCTGAGTTGAAACGCACAGACTTGAGTTTTTGCAGGTTTTGCATGCATAGTAGAGGAGTAGCTCATCTATGGTTGAGTTGAGATTTGTTTCTACTGATTCAAACGTTCTCTCTTGGGATGTTACACAAAGATCATCGGCATAGATGAACCGCTCAGTGTTCTGGTTCATTGGTTGGTCATTGGTGTAGATGGCTTACCTCAAGGTAGTGTGCTGGCTCCATTACTGTACAACATTTCTTTAGTTAAAGGACAAGTACCCATTTTTAAAATTTTATTTTAAAGGATAAATACAAAAGCAAATAAAGCCTTATTTTACCATTCATTTTGGTTGAAAAATTTTCAACACAAAAAATGGGAAAATGTTTTGGTAAATTTGTAGATTAACACCCCCCCCTCAAATGAGATTCTACTTTTTTAGGCAATTACGTGTGAACACCTGTACTTGGTGAATAGAAGAAAAAAAAATAAAATAAAAGCAAATAATTATTTTCGAATATAGGGTGGATAGATTAATTTCGTATATAAATTTAACGTAAAATGACTCCACATTTCCTGACCATTATAACGTTTTAGGGCAGCTAATCAAATCTTTTTTACCACCAACCCTAAGTCCGAGTGCAAGGTCATAAAACCACATATAATCCTTAAAATAAGTACCCCCCCCCCCCAAGAAAAAGACACAGGATCTATCTCCTAGCAAAAAGGGTTGTTAACTGCCAATAGTTGATAGAATAGCCCGAAAATGGAGGATCATTTTTTGTTAAATTTATTTACGAAATTGATCCCCCACTCTAAATTAGAGATCGTTTTCTGACGACTATACATCAGAATAATAGGCTATTTCAAATAATCGTTCATCTGTTTGTTTTATTTCCTAAATGACAATAAAATAGAAGGATTCTGCATATAGGTGTAATAAGGAACCCACAGCCTGAAGTTAAAATCTCAAAAATAAAAATGGTCAGATGCTAAATAAAAATAAATTTTTTGCAAGCTAATAAAATGAAAGTGCTTCATCCGAGTTCAATTTCAATGCTTGGTTTTGTAAGGGCTAGTGTGTCTAACATCAAACAGTATTTCTATAGACACATTACTATGGAATTACCTCCCTGCTGGCTGAAACATGGTCATCTTGAAATCCAATGTCAACAAATATTTGTCCTTAACCGTCCTCATCAGTCATAAAATTTTGTTAATTCCATTCATCATTTTAAATCCTCTCATAATATTCTGCATCATTCAACTGTCAATCTGTCAAGCTCATTAACCCTGATCCCTTTATTGATTTTTAGGCTTAATAAGTAGTGACTCTTTGTTAAATTAACAAAACAGTATCCTAGGGTAAGAATTTTCAGCTTTCTATTTTGCTTAGAAATGAAGATGTTTCCAAACACTCTAAAAATAGTTTGAGCATTTCATGCATGCAATAAAAATAAGGTGTTACACCCAAATTTCAAAGGGCGATAACTCTGGATTGCAAGGAATTTTTAAATTCAAACTATATCTCCTTGTTAATAATATCACGTTTTTAACAAAATCTGAGATCATTTTATTGGCATCTTAGTATTTTATTTTCACTATATTTAAAGAAATTAAATGTGAACACATAGTTCTTTACAAAATGTAAACAATGATACCAACATTATTTTAGTGGCTCACTTGGCCACCGAATTATGATCATTCAAAGTTTGTTGGATATTGGAAAATTTGTTATCTTGTGTGTTATTGGTCTAGAAGCCAATTCTCACAGTGTATGGATCAAAATGCAGGTTTTAAACAAGTGAAAAATTCTTAAAAATGTAATGTAATCTTGTGGTAAATGAAAATCAATCATAATGAAAGCAATAGTTATTCGATCAAACCAGTGTAAACATTGGGCAAAATCTCATTACTCCTCGAAAACGTCCAAAGATAACATGGAAGCCCAACTTTGACTGTTCATATAAGTTTAGTTTCAACAGCTAACACTTTAAATTTTCTTAATATGATTCATAATACATTAGGACAATGTAAAAACAGGTGGAAACGCAACTTGATAATAACAGAGCAAAAATTTCATTCACTAAAATTTTCAACTTGAATCTTTTTTTTGTGAAAAACAACTTAAAACTCTATATTAAGCCTATCATGAGACTTATATGCATAGAGATGCACAATATCGCATGCACCAAATTTGAAAAACACCAACATTTATTTCACATAAAAAATAAATTGCTTATCACTGAGTATCCTAACTTGAAATAGCCTTAAGAAAACACAAAGCTATTAATGACACGAGAGAAAGAATTGTACATTTATGAAGAGAAAAGGTGTAATCTTATCAAAATGAATCCCCAAATAAACTAGCTATTGAAAGTTGAAATCTAAGTGAATTTATTATATTTGTCCGTTTTTGCATTCTAAACCAAGTTGGTTCATAGTACCTAATCTTAGTATTTTTTTACCAAAAGATATCCACCTTACTGTGTATCAAAACATAGTCATAGATTCTTTGATTTTTTATTAGATACTACTCATTAAATCTTAAATCTTTTACGGCCAATGATTTTGCACGAAACAAAAATATTTAAGCTCGATAGATTTTTAGATTCGCCCGCATGTCTTTCAGAGCCACTGTCAGTCAGTTTGTGACATTTAAGTTTGAAATTTTTTTTGTAGCAAGATTGTACATGGGATGTTGTAGTGTTTAAGCGATAGGTTATCGCCCTTGCACCATGCAGTCAAAGTTATCCCCCTTTGCATTGATTTTTTATATAGAAATAAAGACTTTATGCTGATGTGTTCTTAATCAGCGAGTGATGAAAGTGATAACAAGCATGTCTTTGATTCTTACCTCTGTTCTATTCGTGCATATCGTTTGTATTTCAGGAGATAAATACAATTTTACAACTGGCGACGAGGATGAGATCTCATCCTTTGATGCCGCCACCTGGTGATTCTGTTCACCCTGCAGAAAAGAACCGTGAACATAGCCAACCGTGCACACCAGGGCATTGTTAAGACAAATCAGCTAGTGAGGGAAAAGGTCTGGTTCCCTGGAATCGACAAGCTAGTGGAGGAGACAGTGTGCAACTGCATCCTTTGCCAGACTTCCAACACGACATCATCACCACACCGTTAGCCCATATGCATCACACCGCTGCCCCATGGACTGAAATCTTCCTGGACTTCGCAGGTCCTTTCTCATATGAAGATTACATGCGACGACTGCAGCGGATTCTTGGAGGTAGAAATGCTCTCTTTGATATCAGCAGGAGTAGTTATTCCTCGCCTCGATGCAATCTTTGCCAGACAAGGCTACCCCGATATTGTTAAGCAGGATTTGTCCACAGAAAAGTCACACCTGTGTGGCCTGAGGCAAATGGAGAGATTGAACAGTTCATGAGAACCCTAAACAGGTATGTTTGCGCCACCACCATGGAGGGCCTAAACTGAAAAACCCAGCTAACCCATTTCCTAAGGCAGTACAGGGCCACTCCTCACAGTACAACCAAAGCATCTCCATTTGAAGCCATCACTGGAAAGAAGATGAAAATCGGCATGCCTGCTGTTCCGAAAGTCAATTCACACCCACTAAGCAGAGAATGATTCGTGAGGGAAGAGAAAAATAAAGACCTATGCCAACACAAAAAGAAGGACAAAGGTTTCACCCCTCTGCCTAGGTGACAAAGTAATTGTCAGGCAGAAACGTCTCGGCAAGCTATCCCCACCATTCAGACCCAAACAACTGACGATTATCAGTATAAAGGATAGCATGGTGACACCACAGAGAAGAGATTACCAAATCACCGAAACTCGTCTCTCTTCAAGTGAATAGATCCAGACAGCTCTCTTGGAGAAGGTGTAGAATCAGATTCTAAAGATGAATTCTGCCAACATCCACAACTGGAAGAACCAGACTCCAGATGTGAGTGCCACCTACGTCTGGAACCAGAGAAACCGGCTGAAACATCGACAACTCCGAAACATAACCCACCAGTGGTAAGGCGCAATCCAATGCGGAAACGACTCCCTCCAGTTAGACTGAAAGATTTTATTAAATAGATAAATGTGTCAGTAAAGTTTCAATTCTGTTTTGCAAGAAAGAAAAATATCTCGATTCCTCCGTGACTTAGACAACAAATCGAATTAATTATTTAATTCGGTGAAATGTACTTTAAAGGGTCCCCTTGGAATCAGAGTGGACCTCCATAGACCTCCACACACGTTGTGCATATCGAAATATGGATTTACAGACTGTACCCCCTATACACACATCCGACTTATAAAATAGGAGAGAGATGTAGAGTTTAAACGATAGATTATCGCCCTTGCACCATGCAGTCGAAGTTATCCCCCTTAGCATTGATTTTGTATATAAAAATGAAGGTTTTATGCTGCCGTGTCCTTAATCAGCGAGTGATGAAAGTGATAACAAGCGTGTTCTGTCTTTGAATCTTGCCTCTGTTCTATTCATGCATATCTCTTGTATTTCAGGAGATAAATACAATTTTACAGATGTGTGGGATTACGTAGAAAAGAAATTTCCATTTCAAAGTTATTGTTAGTAATCAAGTTAACGTATCAGAAGTGATGCAAGAAAACAGGAAGTAGAGATAAAATAGGTGGCAAAAAGTCTAGTCAAGCCTCTTTGGTTTGTGACTGCTTACCAGGCAGACGTGTTTCAGAGATCTTCTCACCCCCTCCTTATGGAGGATAGATAGGTAGAAAAAATATTAATTTATACTGCAAAAAATCAGGAATGTGAGTAGTCCGTGTAATCCAAGTGATCAATTCCCATTTCAAAAATTTTGAAGCGTAACTTTTTTAAGTTGAATTTTATTTACTTTTTTTCTTTCAGCTTTACCAACACCATCGAAAGAAGCCGGTGCTACTGAAATCTTACCAGAAGAGGAACTGGAAGATTTGGTGAAGCCTAAGAAATCCCAGATGGCTTCTCTGCCGAAACCTTTGCCGTTACCGAGTAAACGTGTCAAGATCAGTATTCCAAGTTTGGATTATGTACGTAGTCATTTTCTTCTCAAATTATAGTTTATATGCAATTAAGAAAAGCAAATGCTTTTGTTTCCTTAATTGCAATAATTATTATTGCATAATAAAATGGCTGGCATTATTACTCTTCATATATTTATGCATGTGTCATCCACTGACTCCTATGTTTCTGCTTTTCCTTGATTCACTTTTCAACTCCTTCATTCCACCACAACCATATCACCCTATTCCTTGGGGCCTTTTTGTCCACTCACAAGTCTGATCTGTTATCTCCAACAATGTATCTTTCAGCTTCTTTCATAGTTCTTCCACACTTCCTATAGTGGATCTGTTAGCATCACTTGGTGTCTAAACTTGCGTTTCACGTGTTCTTCATTCAACCTCCACATCTTTCTCCTAAGGTAAACTTTCTCTTTACCTCAGGTGTTTTCCTCAGAATGAAATTGCAAATAAGCGGTTTGTGCTGTGTTGCAATTCCTTCACTCGGTATTACTTTCACATCACTCAAGAGCTTTTTGTTCTTTGTTAGTCCACAGTTAATCCATTTTTTTTTATTGTACTAATAAATCATCATTTATCAAGGCCAAAAGCTATTCATGGATAAGCGTTAATGAGATGGATGTATTCTCAGTTGAAAAATAAAAAATATTATGAAAGGATTGAAGCTGATGAAGGAATGAATAAAATTTGATGACTTATCAGGACGATTTATGATAAGTAGTTGTTGACATTAGATTTGAAGATGACTGTGTTGTAGTCTGCAGGGAAGCAGTTCTATTGTAATGTGTTCCATAGATGGGAAGTTCTTGGTAAGAAACTCTATTTATGGAAATTCTGTTTGATGTTACGCTCGTGAAGGAAGAAAGAAGTTCTTTGCAGTTGTGGTAGTAGGCAAGTTCTTGCTGTGAATGTCTTACAAGAGTGGAGAAAGATGATGTGATAGAAAGACGGTTCTTGCTGTGAATTGTTGATCCACTGTTAATTCACTTGGTTCAACTTCTCTCGTCATCTCCTTTTCTGCTTATATTCAGCAGATGTGCATCAGGGATCGGCTACTTATGGCACATGTGCCAACAGTGGTGCATTGCATGTTTATAAATGGCACACTAGAAAAAAAATAACCTAATCCAAGATAGAGGATTATCTCCCTTATACCACTGAAATTTTTACCACTGTAAATAAGTCACTTATTTTAAATACAAGGATTAAGTATTATTTTCGGCAGCCTCGTAACTTTCGCTTCTCTTTTTTTTGTTCTTTAGTCCTCACATTCTATGAGCGATGTTTCTGACAAAGGGGGAAGAATTGCTGTTTTCTGGGTTGGAATCTATCCATATAACACTTATCGTTGACTAGTTTTTGACCTTTAAGTGGTATTTTTTTTTTTTTAGCTCCTTACATCAAGGGGCTTCATGCTTTGTCTAGAGCGATTTCCATTGAAAAAGTAATTTAAAAAAGGGTCAGTTAACTCTGAGTTAAACCCGTAAGTTATTTGCAGAATAATTTTGTCACCACTTTTATGTCTCCTTACAAAGATTATAATGATTTTGATTCTAGAAAATATCTAAGAAGTTTTAAGAAGAAATTGAAATTCAGGGAATCAATGACTGGATTAAAGTCAATGCAAATCTGATGTATTAGAATTTTCAAATGGGAAGTTGTGACCATATTATGCCCCCTAAAACCCTTTTAAATACCCCAAAGAAACTGAAATTTGGGGAATATTTATTGATTGATGTCTAATACCTATTATTAAAGTTTCACAAAAATCGAAGGTATCTGAATTTTTATGAAGGGATTCCATCCCCTTTTTACCCCATTTGAATGAAACTAAATGAAACTCACATTTGGACCTATTACACCTAGCAGCTGTGTCCCCAAATTCCTGATGATTGGTTAATTAGTTTAGAAGTGAATCCTGTACATACAAATATATAAACATATACAGATACCTAACTTTATATAGATAGAGATATATACAGTAGATAATTTTTAGAAGGCGCTATAACAATGTAGAAATATACCGGGTTGTAAGAAAGAATACTGAATAACAAAGTGATTTTTTTTATAATTAAATTTTACTTGCTTCCAGATTACTTCTCAATCACTAGTCATACATGTGATGCGAGAATAGCACAATATTTCGAGGATATAATCTCTTTATCAAGTGTTTCTATTTTATTATCTCAGGCTACTCTATTCCTCATGTGTATTTTTGTTGACTGTGAAGTTTGCTTTTTTAAGAACTGCAGCAAATGATGTGCCGCAGCAAGTTAAAAATTGCATTGTGTAATGGAAACATGTGGCATATAAATGGAATATTTAAAAAAAATTAATTTGTTTATTTTATTTATTTACTGTGTTTAGACTAATTAGATCTTTTATTTATTTATTTTCTGCTAAACTTACCTGTAATATCTAAAAAAAAATTGGATGGAAACTAATGCAAGAGAAGTAACTGTAAAAATATTCAATAAGAGTTATGTTCCTTAGTTTCAACACTCGCTCTTAAACCAGAGCAAGCAGAACAACCTCTATCACAAAACTGGGCAAACATTTTGGACAGGACTGTCTTACAAATAAGGCAGAAACAGACAACAATCCTGCCACAGAAAAATACACCAAAAATACACCAAGACCTTCCATTCCATAAAACTGGAAGAATGGGCTAACCAACAACGTGCTAAGTATTTCCTAGGTGAATTATCTCAGGAATATATAGATAAGGAAGGCTCTGTAGACTGACTGAAAAGAGGATCTCTCGACTATGATCAGGAGAGAATGATAATGGCTGCTCAAGATCAAGGATTGATGACCAATGCCTTTAAAAAGATGAGTGGTCTCAGCAACAATAACAAGTGCAGGTTCTGCCACACAGAAGTAGAGAGAGTGAGCCACCTGACATCCAGTTGTAAGGTTCTCCTGGAGGATGGCTATTATAAAATGCAACACAACGGAGTGTGTAAATATCTTCACTGGACTATTTGTAAAAAGTTGAATATCCAGTGTAGCAGCAAGTCCTGGGAGCATATCTAGAAAGAACAGTTGGAAATAATTTATACACCATCCACTATGACTATGCAATCCCTACAGATACATATCTAGAAAACGGAGATGTTAAACCTTACATCATAATATGGGACAAAAGGAAGAAATTAGCAACCCTAGTTGAAGTCAGTGCCCCTAATGATGCAGGATTAAACAGAGCTGAAAGGGAAAAGATTACGACATGAAAAGAAACTGGAATCTTAGGAAAATCTCCATCATACCAGTAATTATAGGAGCAACAGGACTAATGAAAAAGAATTTCAAAAGCTATCTGGCGAGTATACCCAGTGAACCGAGTGCAAGAGAAATACAAACAACTGCACTTAAAGGGATGGTTAGAATCTGAAAAAGATCTCTAGGCTGGAGTGTCTGAAATAACCCTTGAATGTCTGGCATCTGGTAGGATGCTCCATCTCCAGCAAAAACGGAAAGATAAGAAAAAAAAAAAAGAAAAAAAAAGAATATATATATATATATATATATATGAATAAATGCGAACGTTAGGTCCATTTCTTGCATTAATGGTGAAGTCAAATGCCCTATTCCCAGTTAATTCAACTTTACACAGTAGACATCATCTTTTTTATATACTGATTATGTATATGTGATATCAGTTGCTAGGTTACCTAATATGCATATTGGTTTTGAAAAAGGACATTTTATTAATTAACTATTATTTGTTATTGTTAGTTCTGTTCCACAATATTGTTTTATTTCCTGGATAAATATTTAGCATTTGTGTTCAAATATTCCTTTCTTTAGGGGGACTGAACTGATTTACAACAAGTTGCGATCTGTTTCTAAATTGTAAGTGAAAACTAACGACTCTTCCCTACACACCAAATAATTTTTCTTTTCCTTTCTTTGCGGTCATATTTAAAAAATAAATAAATTTGTATCAGAATTACCAAAATGTCAATTTTTATCTATCTATATGAATAAATGTGAATAATTTTGTTTCGCGTTTACAACAAAATTATAAATGAAATGTTTATTATTTTAAATTAATGTTTATGATATTTTAAGTACCAAACTTTGTGAAGTGATAGCAAGCCGGCGAAGCCAGCGAGTATATATATAGTACATGTATTATATTAGTTTCTATAGATGTTAATCCGTTGAAACCACAGTGTTTATAAAAACGAATAGGCTATATTGCCGGTCCCGGCAAAATAACGATTCCTGCGTTATTTTGCCGGTTCATGTATATTTAACTAAATTGTTAAACATACAGTGACGCCCGGCACAATAATGAGTCTTACGTTATTTTGCCAGCTCGTGTTTATTTAACTATAAATTACTTTTTTTTATTATTATTTAAATTATTTTTTTTGTATTATTTAAAACTTTATCAAACGAAATTTTATTTATAATTTAAAACTTTGCCTGATTGTTTATTTTTTATTTTTTTATTTAAAACTTTGCCTGATTGATTTTTTTTGTTTGTTTTTAATTAATCTTTGCCTGATTGATTTTTTGTATAATTTAAAACTTTATTAAGCGATAATATATTTTAAAATAACGATAAAATTAATTTTTACTTCCGGTTGATTCGATTAGGAGTGAACTCTTCAAAATTACGACTTATTTTATGATTTCATTGAAAGAACATTTTAAAATAGAAACTGTTTAAATCCAGTGATTTTTCTGTATATTTTAACATTATCGAAGTTTTTCTCCATAAAGTAAAGTAAAGCACATTTTTAACAAGTAAATGTTACCAAAGGCAACATAAATTATTCGGTATTTTTTTACTATCCATTCCCAGCGCAGTTTACCACTTAAAAAAGTTCAAATCCTACTTTTAAACAGCCTAAAAAAACATCCGCAAAGAAGGAATTAAAAAAAAAAATTAAATATTTAAGATTTTAGCGTGGGGGATTACTTTCCTTTATAAATTTAACGTAAAATGAGCACCCATTTCCTGGCCACTTAACATTAAACGAGACATGTAACCGACTTGAATTTCTAATTCGAGACTGGAGATTTTCCTAGCTAGCTATTCCATTTGTTTTTATTTTTACGGTTTTTCATTAGACATGAAAAAAAAAAAAATTCTGGGCACGGATTTTTACAGCAAAAACATAGCGTCGACAGTCTTGTTTTGTTAGCCTCGTTTCGGGTTCTCGTTGTCAAGTGTGTGTGTTTTTTTTACCGGGACTCATAATCAAAGCGACGTTTTTTTTTTTTAACGATCAGGGCTGGGGTTAGGGTTAGGGCTGGAGTTAGAGTTAGGGTTAGGGCTGGAGTTAGAGTTAGGGTTAGGGCTGGAGTTAGGGTTAGGGCTGGAGTTAGGGTTAGGGCTGGAGTTAGAGTTAGGGTTAGGGCTGGAGTTAGGGTGGGTTTTTTATTATTAAATAAACACGTAGAAATTTAGCCAATTTGGGGTGGGGGTATTTATTTATTTAATAAAAACACGTAGAAATTTAGCCAATTTAGTTTTCTGGGTTTTTGGGGGGGGGGGGGAGAACTCAAGTCAAAGTTTGCCCACCCCCCTCCAAAACAAACACGAAAATCGCTAAATTTTTACGTGTTTTTATGAAAAACTCAAGTCGGTTACATGTCTCGTTTGACGCTAACTGGCCAGAAAATGGGTGCTCATTTTACGTTACATTTATAAAGGAAAGTGAACCCCCACTCTAAAATCTTAAATATTTAAAAAAAAAATTTAATTTCTTCTTTGCGGATATTTTTTTAGGCTGTTTAAATGTATTTGCACAAAAAAAGTAGAATTTGAACATTTTTAAGGGGTAAACTGCGCTGGGAATGGATAGTAAAAATTTACCAATTATTCTTCTACCTGTATAAGTTTATTTGTTTATTTGATTGTTTATTTTTATAAAAAAAAATCATTTATCAAAATAAATAATAAAATAAACAAATAAACTTATACAGGTAGGTAGAATAATAATTCATGTTGCCTTTGGTAACATTTATTTGTTGCTTATTTTTTTCTTTATATATAACTTATATATAACTTAAGGAAAATTTCAATTACTTAAATCGAGAGCAGACTTAGTAATGTTGGGAAAATTCATCAACATTAATTCTATTATGAAAAGTAAGCAGATATTTCTTTAACCGACACAATAGGGCAGGTCAATTTTTTTTTATTTCTTTAACCGACACAACTGATGATGAAAACAAATTGTTTTTAAATATTTGCCCTTATTTATTTAATTACCTTTTCTTTCGCAATTAGGTTTTTAAAAAAAAATGAACCGGCATAATAACGATCCCTTTACATTAGTAAATAATTATTGTGCCGGGCGTCACTGTATGTTTAACAATTTAGTTAAATATACATGAACCGGCAAAATAACGCAGGAATCGTTATTTTGCCGGGACCGGCAATATAGCCTCTTCCTTATAAAAAGTGCTCAATAATACGTAGAGCTGTTCTTTAGTATAAAATTTTATTTATGCAAACATTATTGGTTACATATGTGCATACATGTTACGGTTGTACTCTTTCAGTTAACCTCTTCAGACAAAAACGAGGAATTGAAATGAGATCAGAAACTTTTTTATTTAATATATTTTCTTGGATTTGATGTGTTTATAATTCAGCGGTCAAGTTTAGTATCAAATTACATTTTTTACTCATTCACACTTTTAATTCGCATTTATGACCCCATTCATTTTATATTTCTTATCTTATTCCTTTTTCTTTTATTACCTTCTTGGAGCCATTTTTTATATCAACCTTAGAAATGTTAGCAGCTATACTAAAACTAACATACAAAGCCACAACCTACATACATGTTAATGCATCCATATCTCAACATATACACACACACACATATATATATATATATATATATATATATATATATATATAAAAAAATACATCTATATTTACATTCTCTCATCTCGGCATAAAACATATAAATTCAACTATCTGCATATACATAAGTACATACACACTCCTATATAATACATATATATATATATTTCATGGTAAACAACTGATGATCCCTTAAAATAGTGTTAGAAACAAACTAATATAATAACTGTAAAAAATAAATTGACTTACATGAGTGATTTTCCACTGAAAGACTTGGTAGTCCCAAGTCTTTCAGTGGAAAATCACTCATGTAAGTCAATTTTTTTTGTTTTTTTGTTTTTTTTAATATAGTTTTAATGGTTGAGAAACTTCCGAGACTATATATATATATATATATATATATATATATATTACTAATGGATACACCCCTTTTCCTACCGATTTGTGCAGTATAATATATTATATATATTGATCAATATTTACCTATTTCTGTCCAATATTCTAACGATTATCGAATTCATTATAAACACAATTTATACGTACATACTCAACACGTGTGTTAACACGTATCTACGTATATGCATACCTATAGACACATATATCTATACCTAAACATATGTACACAGAACCCCTATGTATATACACACACAAACACATTACTTTTACCTTATACTTTCAGATATCTGCATACCAGATACATACATGTATATATAAACATCTAGACATATATATATATACACATAACTAAATACAGTGACATGCTAATACGTCCACAAATATATGCATACGTGCATACAGAATATCTATAAAAATGTAATATATATACACATACACAAAAAAAGTACTTATCAATGTAACCATATACACACATACATACACATCTAGATACATTTATATCCTATTTACATACATTCATATGCACATATAAATATATATATATATTTTCCTACAATCAAACTTAATTGCTTACATCATTTATTCATATTAATATGTACAAACATTTGTATCTTTACGGCACTAAATAATATATATACACTTTTCGATATCTACCAATTTCTGTTGAATAAAGCATTTCTACCTCACACGTCATATTATCCCTCCCCTCAAGGACAAACAATTACTTAACTTTCTTCTATATACTTACGGTTCCTACTCAATGATGTTTATCCTGCAAAATTATTAAATACACATTAATATTTACCATTCTTCTTTTACACTTCTTGATGTACTTTGATTCTATTATATTTTGAATATATCGTACCTTTTTTTATGTATACAGTGAAAACTCCCCCATCTCAGCATGTTGCAGTATTCATTCTTTCTAGCTATCTCCGAAAATGCAAAAATGAAAACATGAAAAAAGAAATTTTGAAAAGCATTATAAGGAAAATATGTCTCAATATAAGAAACAGACCAAACACGATTCAAATTATGGGCAGAGAGTTGTATCAAATGTAAATGATTCAAACTGTTTAAACATAGAAGTCGAATAATGTTCTGTTTTTTCCAAACCTTGAGTGCTCGAAAAAATTGTATTTTATAATAATCCCATTCAGTTTCCAGTTCATTTTTGCATTTTCAAGATATTTACCTTCAATAATTAATATTCAATTGTTATTGGTCAGCCCTTTTGACGCTAAGCCTTCGCGGGCCGGGCTGTATTAGACAGTGGAATTTGAACAGAATCAACCCGCAAGACTGCCAAACTTGGAGGCTGAGATTGCAGCTGTCAGAAAACGTCAGCCTCTTGACAAATGGAAATTAGATGAAAATGATGATGATGATGATGATCCCCATTAATGATATAAGTTCTTTTTCTTTTTTACTTTTATTCCCCCAAAACATTGTCACTGAAGCTTCAATGGCAATGTTTTGGGTGAATAAAAATTTAAAATTTGTTTTTTAAATACTCACATACTTTGATAGGAGTCAGATTTTATTGGGGGCAGCCTAACTGGAGAGCTGGACAGCAAGATGTTTGTTCATATTATGTTTAATTTCCTGCATGTTTGTACGGTCAGGGGAGCAGGGAGGGAATTCTAAAGGCAAGCAATAAGAGGAAAGAAGCTATCAGCGTATAAAATCTTCCGGCATCTAGAGACCTCTACAGTGAAGGGGTGTGATTTTACTACTAGTCAGGTGGGTCGAGAGTATTTACGTTAGGTGTTACATAACAAAGTAGTATTAATGCATATAACTGAAAGACCAAGATATTGAGTGATGCAATTTTCATAGTCATATACAAATCTTATTTCTGAAATACTTTGGGGGTAATAAAAACGAATTAAAAAAAAACTTGTTTGGCCAGGGAGAGAGAAAAAAGAGAGCATTACAGTGTGTTAGAGAGGTCTGCTATTAATGGTTGTGTTGTCAGTTGTTTCCTCTTCCATGCTTCATGTGCATTTTGAGAGAAATGATACGTCTGCTTTTTCCTTGTAAGATGGAGAAGACTGTATTTATAATGACCCAAGTATTTAAATACATTGAGAATGATATGGTAGATGTGTAATGTGAGTCTTAGACAGGCTTAGATCTGATTACATCAGAGGGAGATTAAATCTAGACAGTATATGGAGACTCAGAACAGGAGACTTTGTTGAATGGATGAGAGTTCTTGAGTTAGTAGATGTGGAGCAGGGTTAGTTGACAAGGGGAAGCCAAGGAAAACATGGGAGGAAGTGATAAGGCTGGATTTGATATGAAGAGGGATAAACAAAAACCTGGCCAGAGATAGGTTAGTTTGGAAGTCTATTTCTAAATGCGGCCCAACAGTTGCTATTTACTTGCTTCCTCATGAGGGCAGAATTAAACAAAAGGTCGGTTTTTGATATGAGGAATATTCAACCTCCAAAAAAGAGGGCACTCTGGTTTGGTATAAAAATTAAAATTGCTTCCGTCTAGAAGGATTTTTTCTTCACTGACCGAGGGCAGAAAAGATGAAATGTAGTATCAGAACAGATACTACACTTTGCTTCTAGCCAGAAGGCCAATCTTGTCTAATAGTTTTGTTAATACAGACATGCAGTTTTTTCGGAGTTGTCTCCCTTGGATTTTGCATTATATCTGCTCATTCACTTTGGAGATAATAATGCTAGTAATTATTTGTACGTTTATTGTCTATCTTATTTCTTTTTTTCTTTAAGGATTCAGAAGATGAGGATGATGTAGTCCCTAAAAGGAAACCAAAATTATCTGTAAGTATTTCATTCTGATAGTTTAATAAAAGCGACAATGTAATTTTTCAATTGATCGTCAATGACATATTTTGGTTATTCGGGCTTCTATTTTCATCCCGGTTTTTATATTTACAACGTTTCGGCCGATGTAGCCTCTGATCTTTTCTGAACTTGTCTTTGTCACACCCGGGCACCTGTATGGAATTTCGAACTAAAAGCTTTATGTAAATAAATATATCAATGGATTAAAAAAAACTGCTGGACAGATTTTTATGAAATTTGAAACATAGTACAGAGTATTGATTTACTCCTCTCCAGGAGTTAGGCACAAGGCCAGTTTTTATCCTACTCCCACAAGTAAGATGTGACCCAAGGTCGGGTCGGGAAAGTGGGATTTAAAAATTGCCTGGGCAGCCCCATCGGCATTCCCCGGTAGGGGCACCTCAGACAGTAAGCAATAAACTTACTCCTCCCCCAAAGAGGGGAGGCAAAGCCTGGGAGGGTGGACCTCCTAGAACTGCACAGGACAGATCCATTGACCGGCGTAATTCAAGCCCCGAAGGACAAGACAATACCAGTATGGAGTGCAGTGTCCATCGGAACAGATACTACACTTTGATCTTAGCCAAAAGGCCAAGGGGAGGCTATTGAGTTATGTTTGAGGAGAGGAAAAGGTTTGAAACCCTTCTCTTTGAAAATAAATGTACCTATGGATTCAAAAATACTGAATAGAAGAACTAGTACGAAATTTCGAACTAAACCCTTTATAAAGGATTCAGTTCGAAATTCTGTTCTAGAGTTCAAAAGATTTGCAAGTTTGACCAATAGGTTCTCAAGCTTGAAAAGATTCACATGAAGAAGATTGGAGATTTAATTGGCTGAAATGTTGTGAATATAACAAATCGTAATCCGAATAATACAAATTATCAATCCTTATCTCAAAAATTCTGAAACACATCTATTCTTCTTCATGAGATATACATAAATCGTTTAAAATGAAATATATACATCAGTTGATGAATATGGTTTTGTATTGGAATACTTGAGTTGTGATACGAAACATCTTTTATAATGCATGTAAATCAATGAAGATAAAGATAAGTGTTTTTAAATTTTTTTTCAAAATCATATCTAGTCATAAATGCACACTTTCTTATCTCCCCAAACCTTGAATAAAAGATTGAATAACACTTTGAATTTTGATAAAGCTCTGTGTCGATGATTTCTCTTTTTTACCGTCGGATTTCATGGTCAATACTTCATTTCAACAGAGTGAAGTTACTCTGCACAATTCAACACAAGATTTTCATTTAAATTAGGAATCTCTTATTTCCGTATCTCTCTTTCTTCATCTTCATAACTTAGGTGTCATGCTAAACCTGCCCATTTCAGCTGCAGGAATAAGCAGAGTGGTAAATGTGAACATAGTCCAAAATGTTTTATTAAAATTTATTAAAAGATTTCTCATAAAACTGTTATATACATTTAAATAGTTTTGAATTTTGAAAGAATGTTTGACAAAACTAAACTCTTGTCACCTTTTTGTAATTTGGCAGCCAGGTAGAGGATGCCTTGTGACATGTAGGGCTCAAAACTTACCAGGGCAGGTGAAAGGAATAGGTTTAGCATGACACTCTATCACTCTCAAACATAAGTAAAACATAAACACATATTGACTTAAAATCTACCGTTATCTTTGTTCCTATCTCTAAAACAATGTCCACATATACCAAAAAGTGTTATCTTTTTTTTCATCTTGATATCATACACATTGTTAGAGGTGATATCATGTGATGCTTATCCAAGAAAATCTTTGAGCTGTCATTTAGACAATCATCGTCATCATCATAACGTCCGTTATAAATGCTGGCATGTGTTGGACGGCTTTTAGAAATAGACTTTCAAACTTATTTCTGGTTAGATTTCTTTGGAAGTCATTTCCTGAGCTAAGGCAAAACTTTTATTGGCCAGAGGCCTTTCCTGACGTCAACCCAGTGAGGTGACAGTGACCAATGTTTTTATCGAGACACTATTTCTAGGTGATTCAAATGATGATTAAAAAATATTCAACTTCACTTTGCAGTGTCTCACTGTTAATTAAGTAACCACATTGAAAAGTCTGTGCCTGATCTCTGATAGCATTCATCCAGAGTGTCGTGGCATGATACAAGAGTCTTCAAAAATAATTCCTGTCTATATTCGTAAGCTGTTATATGTAACTAATGGCTGGATGAAACCTCTGGAATTCTGTATGTACCCAGCGAAGAGCAGTATACAGCACATGGTATTTCCAAACAGTCACCCATCTGGTACTGACCAGATTCAACATTGCTTAACTTTGGTGATCTAATGGATCTGCAATAAATTTCTCAATCATCTATGACACATGTGTATCGATGTTGTGCTACTGATTATGAAAATATTTGAAAATCTCTCAAAGGTTTTTGGATTTTGTAGAATTTGGTGGGATAAAAATATTATTTTAAATAAAAGATTAATTTTCATATTTCGTTTTTTGCTATAAATATTCTGAGTAAAAATCCTTGCCAGTGTCTTTAGTTGAGACAGCCATATTTCTTCAAGGGGAAGTTACTGCTCCAGTCTTATTGTATCCTACCCCTTTCTGAGCCTCCTTTTCTTTTTTTCATCCTTTTATCCATATGAAAAGCCTATTAACACATATGCCCTAATTTTAAAGCCAAGCAGCAGGAAGTGACCATGGTGAAGTGGATAATGATGCGGACTGACGAATCCAGTCAGTTCCATAGCAGCACTTTCACATATTGATGTTGGCAACCTTCACCTGGTCCTTCGTGTAAGTATCTGATTCGAGAAATAATCGGGGAAAACCAATGCCAACAACAGAAGCAACCTGGTTGGAGAATCAAATTGACGCTTACCGACATAAAGGGTTCCAAAAATTCTTGCTTTAATGAAGCAATATTTATATAATAGATTATCCACTCATTGACTAGCACCTAATCAGAATCCAGAGAATGGACTTGCCCATTTAATTATAATGAAATGTCTCAGCCTGCTTATGAACAAACTTTCTGGACTTCTATCTCAGTTTATTTAGTTCTAGCTCAACTAGTTAGACTGCTGACTACTCAATTCAATAATGGTAAAAAAAAAGCAGTATCATGCTGATTCATACAAATTTAATTTTAAAGCTAAACACTTGTTAATGTTTAAATTTTTTTATATTACCTAAGACACTTTATTAGATAAGCTGT
The DNA here is from genome assembly GCA_963556195.1 of Sepiola atlantica. Classification (NCBI taxonomy): domain Eukaryota; kingdom Metazoa; phylum Mollusca; class Cephalopoda; order Sepiida; family Sepiolidae; genus Sepiola; species Sepiola atlantica. The sequence continues at coordinate 232,090,680 of OY744515.1, read as the reverse complement.
TTGAGTTTTCACTAATAATGTAATTTTCTTATTTGTAATAAACATGAATTATATTGCAAGTATTTTCTTTTTAAGGGGAGCAGTAACCTCCTTGATATATTGCCGGCTCCAATACACATGTCCATAAAACAAACAAACAGGACTTTAATCCCTTACACGTTGGGCAAGAAGCCGCCCCCAGTGAAGAAACCAAATTCGACCAAAATTCCAAAAGTCAGTGCCAGCAAATCCTCGGCTCCCAAAATTCTGACCGAGTACAATAACAGTGACGAAGATGAAGACGTGACAAACAGCTCTAATTTCTTCTCGCTTGATACAACGGAGACGAAGACCCAACAGTTACCATATTCAGTCCCTTCGATGCATACGATTAAAAGCAATTCTGATATCTATTCAGTTCCTCTACCTCCTTCAAACGTCATAGCTTCAACACCGTTTGTTCAGGATCAGGACAACTATGTAGGCGGCAGTGTTCAGGAAAACACTGAACTTCCGATGTATCCTCAGTATCAGGTATGTAACGTTATTGCCTTTTATTTCTTGCTTGTCATTCCAGTTGTTTCAAAATATTTGATTACATTTGAAATTTACATATCGTAGAAACTAGTCTAGGCCAATGAGACTAAATAGGCTCATTGTTGAACAACATATGGTTTATTTAACAGAACTTGAATGAGAAATGCTAAGTTATGCGGATGCCAATAATTTCACAAATTTTTCAATATGCAAATCACCTGAGATACAGTATAAATAAAAAAGGAACCAGTAGGTTACCTCCCTTGGTCTAGTGTGCTAATAAATTATCTCTTGTCTTTTAAAATAGTTCCATTTTATTGAGAAAGACAATTTCGTTGACCAATCATCAGGGATTAAATTTGGGCAAAATAAAGATGAAAAGCCAATTTTCTTCCTCTTTTTGAAGTTGTCTTTATACAAACTGGTCGCTTCTACTGATCTGTCCTGTCCAATTCTCTTTCACAGTATCAGATAAGTTGGTCTTTTAATTAAGCTGCAAATACACTTAGTTTGCAAAATGAAGTGATTTGTTGTCAAATAGACATGAATTGGTAGTTTGCAGAATGTTGGAAAGATAAGCTAAAAGAACATCTATTGAAGAAGGCATACAGGACAAAGATGAATGTTTTATGTATTGACATTATAATGCATATATCGTTTAACATGTCAAATCAATGATGGTCATCATCTAGATCCTTTTTGCCCTGTACAGGACAGCTTTTCTCTTTTAACTGTCTGTGCCATCTCCAAAACTGTCTTTTTAATGAATTATCAGTGTCGGTTTTGTGTTCGGGCACGTCTCTAACATAAAGCACCTTTTTTTTTTTTTTCTTTTCCAGTCAAGGTGTTTACATACTCCTCCCCCCCAAAAAAAACCAAAAAACCGTAAAGCATAAAGTTCTGACCCGTTTCTTCTGTAGAAGAAAGTTCAAATAAATCGCAAAAATATTTTCTGCAAATTCAACACATTCGCATTATTTGTTTCATAATTGAGTGGCAAAACACAGTTTATCAATTCCTTTTCTTTTGATGCAAGGTTTACACTAATGTCTGTGCATTATCAAATAAAATGCCTGTAAGACGGTTGTTTGTCTATACATCCGACTCATCTAACTAGCAGCAAAATCCCACCCCTTCACTGTAAATGCCCTAGATGTCGGAAAATTTCCTACTCCAATAGCTTCTTTCTTCTGACCATTTGCCTTTAGAATTGACTCCCTGTTTCCCCGACCATACCGACATGCAAAGATTTAAGTGTAATATGAACAAACATCTTGCTGCCCAACTCCCCACTCAGGTTGTCCCCTATAAATCTAGCCCCTATCACAATAGCTCCTTATGCTTCAGTGGTGATATGTCTTTTCTGGGGGTGAACAAAACTAAAAAAAAAAAAAACTATCTCACCCAGTGAAGTATTTTTGTGTGAGTGTGTAAAAAGGATCCAGAGATTGTGTCCATGTGAGAAGAACACGTCATTGAGTGTGTTTGTGACTGCATGCTCGTCAATATGTAGTAACAATAAAAGTAGCTCAGTGTACAAGATATCAAAAGGTTAATAATTGCAGACAAAAAAGATTGTTATAATAATGAAATTATTGTGTACAATTCTCAAGTGCCAGGACTGGCGGGACAGTTATAAAAGTGGGGGGGGGGGCTCTCCTAAAAAGTGGGGGGGCCCGGTTAAACACATGCATATATAACTTCATTATTGATGACCGTAAAGGTGGGGGGGCCAAGTCAAAAAGGTGGGGGGGGGGGCTTGAGGCAGCCACCCCCCCCCCGGAGGAGGCAAAGCTATAATTGAAGTAAAACTGTTTTTGAAAGAAGGAATCTGATTGGCTATTAAATATACATATACAGATTAAAATATTTTCGTATTTCTGGGAATCAATTTTGTACAGGAATATTCATGTTTACTTATTTCCTTTGCTACCCACATTGTTACTAATTCTTGTTCCTTTAGACGAGAATTGATGAACATGTTAGAGTGTGAAATGATCTCAAATATTAAGAGGCACCTTGTATTTTTGCTGTTTTATTCATATCTTTGTTTTTATTGAGTTCTTTCTTATTCGGCATACATGGAAGAAAATCTTGTCATTCGGAATCATCTTTGGGATGAAGCAGAATGTACTTTACAAAAGATGTTATGCAGTCTACCAATAAATTAGAATGCATTGAACAAAGAAAAAAAATGGTTTTCATTTGTTGTCTAGTTAAAATCAGAATGCCATCTACAAAGAAAAACAAAACATTGAATACAAAAGTAACTTAGTATAATATAATTTTATTATAAACTATAAAAATACATATGTTTTTGTATTCATATTTTTATATGTTGGGGTCTTTTCTAAAGTACACTGCCATGGCCATATTGTGTTCTTGAGTACACTCAAGGTCAAAATAATAACGGAAAAAGGACAATAATGAAGAAACAGTAAAAGTTACACATATATACATTTATTTTTAAATCACTGTTTGTTTTTGACAAACCTTAAAAAGATATACTGGACATAATCCATGAAAATCACAGATGTTTTTACAAAATGAAAGGCTATGTTAATTGTCCAAACATAATTGATAAAACACATGTTGCCAGGGTAAACAAATAGAGAGGGATATGCGATGTACAAGGAAACATCATTTCCTTTGTTGATGATGTTGTGGGAGCCTGATGCTGTAACTAGAAAAGGGATCTGACCGGAACAGTGTTAGTTATGCAGACCCTGCAAAGATGGTCAGCCAGGTGGACCACGTGAGTGAATGTTGATATATTCTTCGTGCTCAGTATAATTTCAAAAAAATTTTTTTTTAAAAATAAGATGTAATCATAAAAATAAACATAAGTCATGATGCTTTTTAAGTTAAAATCTACAAAGATTCCATTAATATCATTATTTTTACAACATTAAATAAATCTCACATTTGTGATCATTTCAATTAAAAAAAAATTAGTCTTCCATTTAAAAAAAAAAGTTTGTGTGTGTCTGTGTGTTTGACTTTTCATAATCACGTTGACACACCGTTTCTCGCTAGATCACCAAAGTTAAACAACGTTGAACCTGGTGGTCAGTACTAAAGGGAGTAAAGAAGATAATAGTTAGGGCAGAACACATGTATTTAAAAAATTCATTGAAATCGATTGATTAATTATTGGACTTGCTTTTTGAAAATTGAATCGGTTTTTTGGTGCTATAAATTCCATTTCTACAACTGGCTACGTCTGTTGGTTGGTAAATCCATCCCATGTGACCGTGCTCATGATCTTGAAAGTTGACTGGTTATGCTGCTTGTTTATATTTTCTTCAGTTACGAATGAGTACACCTGAATTTAGAAAAGGTAATTATGTTCTTTTAGGTTTGGAAATCAAATGTTTGTTTTCACTAGTCTTGTATTAAAAAACATAGTATCTGTAAAGAAAGAAACTTTTTTTACCATATGAAAAAGAAAGAAAAAAAGAAAAAACAAAGACTTGATTAAAATGAAGTATTTTATTAATTAAAAAAAATTATTTTTGCAGTGTTTGTTGTAACATGTTCTTTGTTTGTAATATGTTGAAATTTTGTTCTTTTGCTTGAAAAATGTAGTGAAATATAAGCTTAATTAAAATACCAACTTATCTGATACTATTCTTATGTGCCCATTTAAGTATGACAGCATTTGCGAAAAAAGGGTTTGTTTCAACATCACAAAGACGACTTTGTAAGTGCGTCTGGTGCGAATGAAGACTATTTTAAAAAAAAAGGATGAAAATTGGGCTTTTCGCCCCCCCCCCCCTCCCCCCGCCAAATAAAGTGCCTAGTGATTGTTCAGTATGTGAAGTGTCTGATTCAATCAAATGATCTATTTAGAAGACAAAGGAGGGAATTTATTAACACAATAGACAAGGGAAGATAATCTTTTTTGGTAAACAATGAGGTAATCTATTAGTATACTTCTTTTTTTAAATGTTTTCATCAAAAACGTAAGGGTAGACAAATGCTGCTAACTTTGCTGCTTTAATGAATTAATTTTCTCCGTGAAGATGAACACTACTGTTACTAAGTAAATATAGATGGAGTGATAATTAATATATATAAAGAATTGTGGATTGAAAAATACATAAAAATGGAATAGTTAAGATTACAGAAATGTATAAGCAGTAAGGAGAGTATTTTAGTGAAATTGAAAAATTGAAGAGGTGGGCAGGTACAGGGTACTATAGCAGAAAATAAATCAAATTTAAGAGTTAAAGTTAAACAAAAAGGGGAGGGTATATTGATGGTAAGTAGCTGGCATTAATAGCCTTTTGTAGGTAGTGAAATAGGGATTTGGATAAAAGAAGTTGAAGTATGTTATGGATAATTTTTTACACATGGCACTTGAAGTGGGGTATTATGATAGTGGCATTCAGTTAGCTGGAAGGGTCTGATTATTGTATGGAGGTGGGGTATCAGTTAGGGCTATAAAATTGCTATATTTAACTTTTCTTTTATGTATGCATACTGAGAGAAACTCGTTTTTAGAGTTTGTAATATTTTTACTCTTGGCAGCAGTAATTATCATGACGGCTTCTGATGTACACAATTGGCAAACTCTAGAACCTGGGGTATAGGATCTAGATTTTTTCAGAATCGACCAATGTAGTGAATATGGGGTGTGTTTCTGTTTTAAATTCTGGATTAAATTTGTTAGTGAAGTCCCTGTTTTCTGGTTGTTTCTTTTGAAAAAAGATATGTGGTTGGATGTGATGTTTGTTGGCGGGAAAGCTGAGGCCCTGATATAAGTGTGTATTTTCAGGGAGTGATTATTGCGTTAACATTTGTACACTATAAATAGTTTTTTATCCTTGGTTACAATTTTACTTCTTGTATAATTTGTTTTCCTCCCTCACAAATTGGGGTTATACTATTTATATTATTAATCACATTAAGGGGTTGTGTATTTAAGTGCTGGTTGGAGTGTTGGTTTAAATTATTTGAGGAAGTTATATGGGGTTGGGAATTTTTAGCTGAATTGTTATTGACCGCGGTGGTAGGATAATTAGTGTTTGGAATTATATTCTGGGTGTTGAGATGTGGTGGAGGTTGAGGATGCGTAAAAGTACTTGGTGGGGGAGGTGAAGGTGTACTGGTGTTGCTTAGTAGTTTTTCACTGGGAGGGAATTGCTTCACAGTGCAAGCGTATATTATGCCTTTATGTATACAGTCATTATTGAGTGGGCATTGTCTAGATCTTGTAATTATTAATAAGGGCTACTTGGGGTATAGGTGTCTGTATATTTAGTTTTCTTGTTGTTTGAGGGTATTATTGTTTGTGCTATGTTGAGCATTGTAAGAGAGATTTATAGAGTTTTTATCTATCTCATATAATGTGAAAAATATAATTTAATATATATATATATATATATATATAAATAAAATATGAAAAAGGCGACAGGAGTTGTGGAAATTTCCAATCCTGCAATGGGAAAAGAAAAAAACTATATATTTAACAATGTATATGTACCATACTTCTAAACAATAATCCAACCAAACCGGAGCGATTTAGTAAAAATGATGAGTTACAGCGATCTGTAATTGATTTGGTTTTCTTACTTTGTTCCTGCAATAATATCTTACAACAGAAGTATTTATGAACAAGCATTATAATATATATATATATATATATATATATATATGTATGGCATATTGATTTATATCAGTTCTAAAAATTCATCACCAACAACAGTATAGGCATACAATTGTTTCTGAGATGAAAGGTTTTTTATTGGTACCAAATTGTGTCACCATCAGCACAGACTTCAAACCAACAGAATTATAGGTTGAACAAAATTTCAATATCATACAACATGAAATACACAATAATTAGAGAAATAGTGGGAGGGGTGAGGATACCACAATTCGTATCTGTTATGGTGCCGTACGTGTACGAAGAACAAATGGACTCGTCCATCCATAATAAAATGCGAGAAGCATTTCTACTCAGTCTTCTTCCACCCCAGTGTTATACTGGCAGTCCAGAATACCATTTCTTGTATATATATTCTTTTTCTTCAATAATATATATTTGTTCCTGTAACCCCGTGTTTCTGTGTCTTTATTTCGGCCCCTAACAGGGTCACAACAAACTGGCGACGAGGCAATTCGAACAGACACGGGTTGCCAACTAACGGTCGACAAAGTACCCACACTTATACGGGAAACCACAACGAAACTATCGACGAGTTACAACAGAAAAAAACAAAACAACAAAGGATTTTTGCCGGAACCTTCGAAAAAACGACTTAAAAAAAAAAAAAAACTGACGTTAGATTTTAAAAAGAACAAAACTTGATGAAATCGAATACACATTGTCTAGTTCTGAAAACAAGTTATGGGTGAAGAAAAAAAAACACGATAAACCAAATTGATTATTTTCTTAATTGAAAAAAAAAAAGAGTCAGTTTTTTTTTTCTCTCTCTTCCTACATTGTTATTTTGACTCTGTTAGAATATGTTACAAATAAGGGAATATATGATTTTATTTCCACCGAAAAGAAAAAAATTGTGAAACAGTATTTTTTTTTCTTTCTAAAAGTAAAACGCGTAAAGCGTAGTAAAAAAAGAAGGTTTTATAATCTTTTCACAACTAAGATGGCGTCTAGCAAGCGCTAATCTAAGGAAAAGACTTTCTTACGAAGCCATACTACATACTAAAAAAGAAAATATTCATTTTCTAAAAAAAAAAAAATTTTTTTTTAAATAAATATGGAAGACCTTAAGTCAATCATCACGGATTAACCAGATTTCAAATCTCCCAACAACAACAGGCTGAGGAGAAATTTCAAAACTTTTACTCGAGCAAAATGAAAAACAACAGCAAACTGAAGAAAAGCTTCTCCTCGGGCAAAATATAAAAATGTGTCAGCAAAAGAAAGAAAATGACGACAGATTGGAAACACTTATACTAACAATATCGCATAGAGACCAAGGGGATGAAAGTGACAACGCGTTTTTGCAGAACGCCGTGTGGAGCGCAACTGATAATTTCACATATTCGAAAGAAAATACGTTCGCAGCATATTTTCGAAGATATGAAGATTTATATAGAATTGACTGCGAAAGTTTTAAACTTTTTGACACTTAGTGAATGGTGCAGACTTAACAATTGGCGACGAGGATGAGATTCGATCTTGAGTCGGGTATACAAATTCACCATGAATGGCTGGAATGGGTCAGTTGGAGTGAACAGTTAAAGCCCTATTTTAATAAACGGGAGGAACTGACCTGTTAAGATGGCGTGTTACTGTGGGGAAGCAGGATTATTATTCCTCCTAAGTTGAGAGGAAAAGTTCTGCAGCAATTACACCAGACTCATGTAGGCATTGTGAGGATGAAAGCATTAGCTAGAAGCTATGTATGGTGGCCAAAACTGGATGGAGATATTGAGTGGACCGCCAAGAGGTGTGAAAGTTGTGTGCTAAATCAAAAACAGCCCAACAGAACTCTGATTCATTGTTGGGAATATCCAAGTTAGCCCTGGGAAAGAATTCACATAGACTATGCTGGTCCAGCTTTTGGACACATGTTCTTAATAGTGGTTGATGCCTACTCCAAATGGATGGAGGTTTGCATAATGAAGACATCCACTGCTGCAGCTACCATTGAGAAGTTATGGGGAATCTTTGCGACTCATGGTTTGCCTATGCTGGTTGTGAGTGACAACAGCCCTTGTTTCTCCAGTGATGAATTCAGGAGGTTTTTAGAGACAAATGGGGTTAAGCACATATTCACGGCTCCTTACCATCCCGCCTCCAATGGCCAGGCTGAACGCAGTGTGCGTACATTCAAGGAAACAATGAAGAGGATGGACAAAGACACAAAAACATCTCTTGAAACAAAAGTCAACAGATTCCTTTTTAACTACAGGACAGCTCCACACACAGTAACTGGGGTTTCTCCAGCTGAATTGCTGTTCAAGTGACAATTAAGAACAGCCTTTCATCTGTTACAGCCAAACAAGTTTAAGAACAGGGTGTACAACTACAAAATGGAGAAGAGTACTAAGATCATGACACCATGCCAAAATCATGGGGTGAATGATCCAGCCCTTGTGAGGAATTTTGGCCCTGGTCAACGGTGGGTGGAGGGTATCATTACGAGGCAGTTGGGTAATGTCAATTTTGAGATAGAGACCGAGAGAGGAGTTACACGGAGACATTCAGACCAGATCATTAAAAGGACAATCATGGTCCCAGAGAAGGATGTGACTGATATGAATTATGCCGCAGAGGACACGGTGACAACCAGTACAAGGGAGTCTACTGAGGAAGAAGAAGTACCTGAATTGGTAAAACAGGATGAGGCTGAGGTGGAACCTATAGACTTCAAACAGAAAGCATCGCCTATTCCTCGGAGATCAGAGTGTGTAAGGAGAGCTCCATTTAAGTTAAGAGACTATGTTTAGTGATCCATCTAAGAATGGAGGGATGTAATGTATCAAGTTACAGCCATTGGGTGAAGGTTTTGATTGGCCCAGAGGGCGCCTTTGTTGTAATTGTTGTTGTTGTTTTGATTATATAAAGAAGAGACTTTAACAGGTCTGGACTTGCTTCAGTCTTGACACTTAGTGAATGGTGCAGACTTAACAACTATCTATCTCCTTTTTTACTCTCTCTCTCCTTTTTTACTCTCTCTCTCCTTTTTTACTCTCTCTCTCTCCTTTTTTACTCTCTCTCTCCTTTTTTACTCTCTCTATCTCCTTTCTTACTCTCTCTATCTCCTTTCTTACTCTCTCTATCTCCTTTCTTACTCTCTCTATCTCCTTTCTTACTCTCTCTATCTCCTTTCTTACTCTCTCTATCTCCTTTTTTACTCTCTATCTCCTTTTTTACTCTCTATCTCCGTTTTTACTCTCTATCTCCGTTTTTACTCTCTATTTCCTTTTTTACTCTCTATCTCCTTTTTACTCTCTATCTTATTTTTACTCTCTATCTCCTTTTTTACTCTCTATCTCCTTTTACTCTCTATCTCCTTTTACTCTCTATCTCCTTTTACTCTCTATCTCCTTTTACTCTCTATCTCCTTTTACTCTCTATCTCCTTTTTACTCTCTATCTCCTTTTTTTCACTCTCTATCTCCTTTTTTACTGTCTCTATCTCCTTTTTTACTGTCTCTATCTCCTTTTTTACTCTCTATCTCCTTTTTTACTCTCTATCTCCTTTTACTCTCTCTATCTCCTTTTACTCTCTCTATCTCTTTTTACTCTCTCTATCTCTTTTTACTCTCTCTATCTCCTTTTTTACTCTCTCTATCTCCTTTTTTACTCTCTCTATCTCCTTTTTTACTCTCTCTATCTCCTTTTACTCTCTATCTCCTTTTTCACTCTCTATCTCCGTTTTTACTCTCTATCTCCGTTTTTACTCTCTATCTCCGTTTTTACTCTCTATCTCCGTTTTTACTCTCTATCTCCGTTTTTACTCTCTATTTCCTTTTTTACTCTCTATCTCCTTTTTACTCTCTATCTCCTTTTTACTCTCTATCTCCTTTTTACTCTCTATCTCCTTTTACTCTCTATCTCCTTTTTACTCTCTATCTCCTTTTTACTCTCTATCTCCTTTTTTTCACTCTCTATCTCCTTTTTTACTGTCTCTATCTCCTTTTTTACTCTATATCTCCTTTTTCACTCTCTATCTCCTTTTTCACTCTCTATCTCCTTTTTCACTCTCTATCTCCTTTTACTCTCTCTATCTCCTTTTACTCTCTCTATCTCCTTTTTTACTCTCTCTATCTCCTTTTTTACTCTCTCTATCTCCTTTTTTACTCTCTCTATCTCCTTTTACTCTCTATCTCCTTTTTCACTCTCTATCTCCGTTTTTACTCTCTATCTCCGTTTTTACTCTCTATCTCCGTTTTTACTCTCTATCTCCGTTTTTACTCTCTATCTCCGTTTTTACTCTCTATTTCCTTTTTTACTCTCTATCTCCTTTTACTCTCTATCTCCTTTTACTCTCTATCTCCTTTTACTCTCTCTATCTCCGTTTTTTACTCTCTCAATCTCCGTTTTTTACTCTCACAATCTCCGTTTTTTACTCTCTCAATCTCCCTTTTTTACTCTCTCAATCTCCCTTTTTTACTCTCTCAATCTCCCTTTTTTACTCTCTCAATCGCCCTTTTTTACTCTCTCAATCGCCCTTTTTTACTCTCTCAATCTCCCTTTTTTACTCTCTCAATCTCCGTTTTTACTCTCTATCTCCGTTTTTACTCTCTATTTCCTTTTTTACTCTCTATCTCCTTTTTACTCTCTATCTCCTTTTTACTCTCTATCTCCTTTTTACTCTCTATCTCCTTTTTTTCACTCTCTATCTCCTTTTTTACTGTCTCTTCCTCTTTTTTTACTGTCTCTATCTCCTTTTTTACTGTCTCTATCTCCTTTTTTACTCTCTATCTCCTTTTTCACTCTCTATCTCCTTTTTCACTCTCTATCTCCTTTTTCACTCTCTATCTCCTTTTACTCTCTCTATCTCCTTTTACTCTCTCTATCTCCTTTTACTCTCTCTATCTCTTTTTACTCTCTCTATCTCTTTTTACTCTCTCTATCTCCTTTTTTACTCTCTCTATCTCCTTTTACTCTCTATCTCCTTTTTCACTCTCTATCTCCGTTTTTACTCTCTATCTCCGTTTTTAATCTCTATCTCCGTTTTTACTCTCTATTTCCTTTTTTACTCTCTATCTCCTTTTGTACTCTCTATCTCCTTTTGTACTCTCTATCTCCGTTTTTACTCTCTATCTCCGTTTTTACTCTCTATCTCCGTTTTTACTCTCTATTTCCTTTTTTACTCTCTATCTCCTTTTACTCTCTATCTCCTTTTACTCTCTATCTCCTTTTACTCTCTATCTCCTTTTACTCTCTATCTCCTTTTACTCTCTATCTCCTTTTACTCTCTCTATCTCTTTTTACTCTCTCTATCTCCTTTTTTACTCTCTCTATCTCCGTTTTTTACTCTCTCTATCAGCGTTTTTTTCTCTCTCTATCTCCCTTTTTTACTCTCTCAATCTCCCTTATTTACTCTCTCAATCTCCCTTTTTTACTCTCTCAATCTGCGTTTTTAATCTCTCAATCTCCGTTTTTACTCTCTCAATCTCCTTTTTTACTCTCTCAATCTCCTTTTTTACTCTCTCTATCTCCTTTTTTACTCTCTCTCTATCTCTTTTTACTCTCTCTCTATCTCCTTTTACTCTCTCTATCTCCTTTTACTCTCTCTATCTCCTTTTTTACTCTCTATCTTTTTTTTTACTCTCTCTATCTCCTTTTTTACTCTCTATCTCCTTTTTTACTCTCTATCTCCTTTTTTACTCTCTATCTCCCTTTTAATATCTCTATTTTCTTTCTTTACTCTCTCTATCTCCTTTTTTACTCCCTCAATTTCCTTTATTTACTCTCTCAATTTCCTTTGTTTACTTTCTATCTCTATCTCTATTTTTACTCTCTATCTCTATTTTTACTCTCTATCTCCTTTTTTACTCTCTATCTCTTTCTCTCTCTCTCTCTCTCTCTTTCTCTATCTCTATCTCTCTCTCTATCTCTTTCTCTCTCTCTATCTCTCTCTCTCTGTCCTTTTTTTTCTCTCTCTCTCTGTCCTTTTTTTTCTCTCTCTCTCTCTGTCCTTTTTTTTCTCTCTCTCTCTCTGTCAGTTTTTCTCTCTCTCTCTGTCCTTTTTTTCTCTCTCTCTCTCTGTCCTTTTTTTCTCTCTCTCTCTGTCCTTTTTTTCTCTCTCTCTCTCTGTTCTGATTTTTTCTCTCTCTCCTGTTTTTCTCTCTCTCTCTCTGTTCTTTTTTCTCTCTCTCTCTGTCCTTTTTTTCTCTCTCTCTCTGTCCTTTTTTTTCTCTCTCTCTCTCTGTCCTTTCTCTCTCTCTCTCTGTCCTTTTTTTCTCTCTCTCTGTCCTTTTTTTCTCTCTCTCTCTCTGTTCTGATTTTTTCTCTCTCTCTGTTCTGATTTTTTCTCTCTCTCTCCTGTTTTTCTCTCTCTCTCTCTGTCCTTTTTCTCTCTCTCTCTGCCCTTTTTCTCTCTCTCTGTTCTTTTTCTCTCTCTCTCTCTCTCTGTTCTTTTTCTCTCTCTCTCTCTGTTCTTTTTCTCTCTCTTTGTTTTTTTTCTCTCTCTCTCTCTCTGTCCTTTTTTTCTCTATCTCTCCTTTTTTTCTCTCTCTCTCTACCATTTTTCTTTCACTATCTTTCTTTTGCTTACTCTTTCTCTTTCACTCTTTCTATTTTCTTTTCTCTCTATTGTTAAAATCTTCTATATAAAATTGAATGTCTGTATGTTTGTGTGTGTGTGTGTGTCCTATAGAAAAAATGTTAGGGAATATAGATACAATATAAAAGTGTATTCTTATGTAAAATTCACAGAGTAAGTTGATGGGCGTATTCCCAAATCTATAAACTCATGCCTTAGGGGTCCATGGGGCAGATTTCATAGGGGGGGGGGTCCTTTTCAGTTATTTTTCAATGTTAATTAGTACTAATTTGAAAATTATCTAATGTATTTATGTAATGTACAGCTACTCCTTAAAAAATAAGCGGGAAATGTCAAAAAGTTGATATTTTAAGCACCGTACATATCCTGGGATCATAATATCTCAAAATCGCAAAAAACGATTCACTTGCTGAACCGGACCAGTTTCCGACAGAGGGTAGCATTTTTCCCGTATTTTTCAGACTTTTTTCAATGTTAAATAGTATTAATTTGGAAATAATCTAATGTATTTATGTACTAATCCGATAAAAATGCTGAGTCACTGAAAACATCCCATAATCCCTTGCCGGATGTACCCGGTCTTGCCCTAAATTGTGTCCGGGTGCATCAGGTCATCCCATAACTTCTGACCGGATAAATCAATAACATCATAGGAAGGCTACGTTAAGAGTGTGTAGTGAAACAAGGGTTGCTCAATCACATCCGCACCTGGCCACCGGTAAGAGTGATTTCAGTAGTGCTCAGGAGACCTCCTTGATTTTCAAACGAATGTTGGTGCTTCTTAAGTATAACGGTCCCTAGAAATATTGGTGTTTCGGGCCAAATTTTTTTTTTTTCCTTGAACTTAAAATATTTCTCAGGGTTGTGGGAGAGTGAAATAAAAGTTCAGGGGGGGGGGTTGCTGGAGAGATTAGGAGGTCGGGGAAAATTTTAGGGGTCAGGCCAAATTTTTTCTTTTTTTGAAGTTAAAATATTTCTCAGGGTTGTGGGATAGTGAAAAAAAGTTGGGGGGGGGGACTGGAGAGATTAGGGGGTCGGGCCAAATTTTTTAGGGGTCAGGCCAAATTTTTCTTTTTTCTTTTTTTGAACTTAAAATATTTCTCAGGGTTGTGGGAAAGTGAAAAAAAGTTGGTGGTGGGGCTGGAGAGATTAGGGGTTCGGGGAACATTTTAGGGGTCGGGCCAATTTTTTTCTTTTTTTTTGAACTTAAAATATTTCTCAGGGTTGTGTGAGAGTTAAAAAAGTTTGGGGAGGGGGGCTGGAGAGATTAGGAGGTCGGGCCAAATTTTTTCTATTTTTTTTTTTTTTGAACTTAAAATATTTCTCAGAGTTGTGGGAGATTGAAAAAAAAGTTGCAGGTGCCTGGTGAGATTTAGGGGTTGGAGAAAATTTTAGGGGTCGTGCCAAATTTTTCCTTTTTTTTTTTGAACTTAAAATATTTCTCAGGGTTGTGGGAGAGTGAAAAAAGTTGGTGGGGGGGGGGCTGGAGAGATTAGGAGGTCGGGGAAAATTTTAGGGATCGGGTCAAATTTTTTTTTTCTTTTTTTGAACTTAAAATATTTCTCCGGGTTATGGGTGAGTGAAAAAAAGTTGGGGGGGGGGGGGGGGGCTGGAGAGATTAGGGGGTCGAGGAAATTTTTAGGGGTCGGGAAAAACTATTTAGAGGTCATGCCAAATTTTTTTTTTCTTTTTTTGAACTAAAAATATTTCTCAGGGTTGTGGGAGAGTGAAAAAAAGTTGGGGGAGGGGCTGGAGAGATTAGGAGATAGGTGAAAATTTTAGGGGTCGGGCCAATTTTTTTTTTTTTTTTGAACTTAAAATATTTCTCAAGGTTGGGGGAGAGTGAAAAAAAGTTGGGGCGGGGCTGGAGAGATTGTGGGTCGGGCCAAATTGTTTTTATTTTTTTTGAACTTAAAATATTTCTCAGGGTTGTGGGAGATTGAAAAAAAAGTTGCAGGGTGCCTGGTGAGATTTAGGGGTCGGGGAAAATTTTAGGGATCTGGCCAAATTTTTTAGGGGTCGGGCCAAATTTTTTCTTTTTTTTTTTGAACTTAAAATATTTCTCAGGGTTGGGGAGAGTAAAATAAAGTTGGGGGGACTGGAGAGATTGGGGGCCGGGGAAGTTGTTAGGGGTCAGGTCAAACTTTTTAGAGGGTCGGGCCAAATCTTTTTTGTTTTTGTTTTTAACTTAAAATATTTCTCAGGGTTAGAGGAGAGTAAAAAAGCAAATTCGGAGGGTGGGGTTTGAGAGATGGGGGGAGGGCGTCGGGGAAAATGTTAGTGGTCGGGCCAATGAATTTTACATAACATATAAAAGTGTATTCTCATGTAAAATTCACAGAGTAAGATGATGAGAGTATTCCTGAATCTATAAACCCACCCCTTAGGTGTCCATTGGGGCATATTTCATCAGAGGGGGGAGGGGCTTTTCAGTTATTGTTCATTATATTTTATAGTAATGTGAAATTGCTGGGTCATATTGTAATTTAATTACGTAATACTTCAAGTTCATAAAACAATTCATGGCTTATAATGAAATTTATTTGTTAGA
This sequence comes from Sepiola atlantica, assembly GCA_963556195.1. Classification (NCBI taxonomy): domain Eukaryota; kingdom Metazoa; phylum Mollusca; class Cephalopoda; order Sepiida; family Sepiolidae; genus Sepiola; species Sepiola atlantica. The sequence goes on along the minus strand of OY744515.1, from coordinate 232,075,399 downwards.
AGATAGCTAAAGAAGAACGATGACTCATGTTTAAAAACACAATTTAGTTTTTTAAAACAAGGTTAGAGAATATACATAACATATAAAAGTGTATTCTTATGTAAAATTCACAGAGTAAGATGATGAGAGTATTCCCGAATCTATAAACCCACCCCTTAGGGGTTCATTGGGGCGTATTTCATCGGGGGGGGGGGGAACTGTTTTCAGTTATTTTTCATTATATTTTATAGTAATTTGAAAATCCTGAGTCATATTTTAATTTAATTACCTAATAATTTGAAATAACTTTTAATTTTATTTAACGTTTCTTAGTGCCAGGGACGCGCCTTTAAATTTTTAGTTCTTTGGTATTGTTTTTAAATAAGCGACAAACGCTAATCAAACTATTGCTACTATTTTACGAAAGAAAATTATAGGAAATTACAACATGGCCCCCAGCGATTAAGTAATTGCATTCAAATTCAAGTTTAAAGTCTTGAAAAAATAAAATATAATTTTATTTCGGGATCAAAAATACAATGTAAGAATAATTAATAGCTTTCATCCAAAATGTTTGTTTGTTTACATAGCATATTTCTTTAAGAAAATCCACAGTTACATAAAATACATATTTAATAAAAAGAATTTAAGTGAATTACATTATTATAAGTTTTTAACACATTTAAACAAGATAAGAAGCATGTGGGAAAAAGGGAAATAGAGGTTTGAAGGAGGGAGGGAAATAATGAGGATCAGGGAAAGAAAGACGGCTAAAGAAAGAAGAGAGATTGAAGTTTTTATATAAAGATGTTACACACACTCTTTAATTTCTACTACTTTGTTTTTTATCGCCTCGGGCAACGCCGGGTAGCCCTGCTAGTTTATTCATAAAGATGAATAAATATTAACAATATTCTTAAAAACTGAAACAACTTTGATCTAGAACAGTAGAATTTAATTTTTTTATAAAATTTTTTAATAAATAAAAAAAAAAAAAAGGAGTTTATTCTCTAAAAAAAAGCTTAATGATGCCACTAATCTTAAGTCTGGGGTTGATTCCAGTCGAATTAGGGTAATTAAAAAAAATAAATATTTTAAGCCGTAAATTAGTGCCATCTTCGAAGATGACTAACGATATATTACAAGTGCGATAATAAATTCATCCAAATAAATAGATGCAAAAGTTTTTTTTCCATTTATCACTCCTATCATCAAAACGGGTTACTATTATTTAAATCAATAATACAACATAGGAATTTGAAATACTCTATATATACGAGAGGTAAACGATCTATGGGCAGATATTAGATAGGCTAATTTGCATATCTATTTTTTAAACACTTTATAATTAATTAATATTTGATGTAATTTATGTCTAATTTTATTGAAATATTTTATCTATTTATGTCCAATAGTTTTGTCGATATTAACAGTAATTAATTAAAATGATTTTTTAAAAAACTGGATAAGCTGAAGAAAAACTATTAACATTGCGTGTGAGAGTTCTTACCCACTGAAAAAATGAGAAAGAGAGTGGCTAGCTGGCAAGTGAGCTACTGATTGGTTGTCTATCTGCGTCCCCCACTTCCCCCTCCCCGTTCCTCTCTTCCGTTAACGACGCCGTATTATTTTTCAATTCACGTCTGATGTCGCTGTAATGCTAAAAACAGATACTATACTTTGATGTTAGGCAAAAAAGCCAAGGAACTATCAAAATAATGTTTTATGACTATGCATTTATTCATTTAAAAATGAATAAAAAACAAACTGATTTAATCTATCATTGTATTCGGTTCTTTTGTCATAAGATCATTCTCACAGGAATTACCACCTCCTTTTTAAGAGGTTGGAGATAATCCTCCCAGCTATTACATCCTCCTTTGAGGGATGTTTAATGTAATATCTGTTTTGTTGTCATGAGACCATCTTCCCAGGTACTACTTTCTCCTTTTGTAGAGGGATTGGGGGGGGGGGGAGTAGTATCTTTTCTGTTGTTCCTTCTCCTTTTATGGGGAAGATCCTCCCAGTGTTCTGTTGTAATGATACCATCCTATCAGGCATTACCTCCTCTTTTGAGGGTCAGTGTATGTAGTTTGGTCATCATGACATCCTCCCAACCTAGCAAAATTATGCAACCTGAGGGAGCATATTTTTGCTAGTAGATAATAATGTTACAATCAGTATTGACACTTGAAACTTATACGGGTAGATAGAAAAGTAAATAAAATGCTATCATAAAATACTTAGTTCCTCATTGTCACTAAGCACCAGTTGCATGACATTTTGGAAGAGATGTTGATCAGGAGACAAGAGCCGCTGTGAAGTGCTGCCCTCTAACAAATCTGTCAGGTGAACATGCCTTTGGAGATTAAGATTTTAGCATGCAAACAAAATGACATGCATCGCTACACAATCGATCAACCTCAAATATGCTCAAGCGCAACCAGACAGCAGCTTCGTTGTCATCAACTGACAACTGAGTACCAGCCAATTTTTAGAATCTCAAGAAAATATGCAAAATGTCTTTGATGAAGACACACTAAACAAGTTCTTGTGAATCCTCTCACCCAAGAAAAGATTATACAAAATGAAAGCCAAAAGAAGGGAAAAAGTGCCAAACTGCTGCCGAGAAACAGAATCATCAACTCTGTTATCAAGCATGGTGGTCCTGTAAAGTCCGTTAAAGAGATACAACTGGTTTCAGGAAGTGGCTTGGAAGTGCTAAAAGACCAATTGAGATATCTCAAGGTTGTCTTAGGTGGCAAGATCAACAGCAGTGGAAATAAAGTTCAACTGTCAGTGAATAAAGCCAATCTATTATATCTCCATCTACCTTGATGAAAGAAGAAAGAAAAGTTACTCAGTGAATCTGCTGAACATTAAAATGATTTCTGTTGAATAATAAGTTCTGATGAAGAACAATCTCAGGATATTTTTACTTACCAATGGCAAGTACAATGGGTTGCTGTATATTATGACACCAACTTGTCAAAGTTATTGTTATATTTCCATCCAGTGCAGTAATCACATTTATAACTCCAACCAAAGGCAGACATGATTATTTCCGATGGCCTTTGTCAGATGATATTGCACAGGTAGAGTCAACATTTGTATATAGATGGGATTTTAATGTAATGCCAATTTCAAGTGATGGTAGGATTTGGAATATTCCAGATGTGTTTATTATAGTAGAAGCCTATAAAAAACTTTTCACTACAAATCAGTAAACAAGAATGTAGGGGGACAATTAAATCTGCATAGATATTCAGTCAGTTAAAATAAAAATATTTCTACTCATTTTAAATTTTTGAAGTTTAAAGCTTTACAATTAGTATTTGCCTGAAAAAAAAATACTTGTGATTCGTTTTGCATAACAAATTTGTAAATTTTGTTGTAAGACCTTTTTTTGTGAGTTAAAAACTGAATAAATTCACCCAAGTTAAAATATATCTATGACAAAAAAGCTTCTGATAATACAAAGAAGCCACACGTTTTTATATTCCTCATCCCCAAATTAGTAAAGTGGTCAAGTTTCAAGATTGTACCTCTAATGGATACTGTTTTACAGCAATTTCAGTAATGAATACTCTTGACTTATTTTTAAAATCTAGTTTTGACCTATTATCAAATTGTGTTTCTGTCTGTTTTTACATGGCCAAGTCTGAGTATTTTTTATTGATTTACTATTAAAAGAAAGATCTAGCCGGATCTCTAATGTGCTATGAATCATATTAAGAAGATTCAATGCATTAGCTGTTTAAATGAAACTTACATGAACAGTCAAAATTGTTGTTCCGTGTGATTTTTGCATGTTTTTTTGGAGGGTAATGAGATTTTGTTATACTGGTTTTATTTAATAATTATTGCTTCTATTATGATTTATATTCATTTACTATTAGATGATATATATTACATTTGTAAGGATGTTTCACTTGTTTGAAGCCTGCATTTCTAGTTGTAAACCGTGAAAATTGCCTACTAGACTAATGTCACACAAGACAGAAAATCTAATTCACAACAAACTCTGAACGGTCATAATTCCATGGTTAATTGCGCTACTAAAATAACTTTGGTACTATTGCTTATGTTTTGCAAACATCTATATGTCCGCATAAATTTTTTTTAGATATAATTAAAATAAAATTTTGGTTTGGGATACCTAAAGTAAGGGATGAATGTGCTTAATAATTGATAAGGCTTCTTTTCTACGGAGTCTGCAATACCTGTCCAAGGGCCTATAGAGCCTAATCTATTTAATGATATGCCATGTAAGGTTATAGAGAATATTATTATTCTTAAAATATTTTGACACATCGGTTTTTCATTAGATCACCGAAGTTAAGCAACGTTGAGCCTGGTGAGTACCAGATGGGTGACTATTTGGGAATACCAGGCACTGTATTTATGAGGAACCTCGACACCTCTCTGCAAAAATCTAACATTGCTATCTCCCCTGACCTGGATACACATGCGACTGGGGTCCGCTTGTGAATTTGATACTCCCACGAAACTTCCTCCTTTGGAAAGAGGGTGAATGCCACTTCATAGGTCTATTATTCTTAAGATCCCAGATATGGGTAGTGAGAGATATGAGTTTTGAGAAGGTTCAGTTCTAAAAGTATATTTATGCCTTGAGATCCTCTTAATAAAACCAGCCATAGACCCTATGTATATGGCCTCGGTTAAAGGAGAGCCTCTTGAAGTTGGCTTTTCATCATTATTTATTTCATTTCCATCACTATTACCATTACTATTATCAGTAATATGATTAACTCTATTGCCCTGTATAATATATATATATATATATATATATATGTATATATATATATGAGATATTTTTGACAAAAACAAGGTCTTGTTTCAAGCAAAATTGATTTTTATTTAAAAAATAACACCTCTTTCTTCATAGCCATACAATCAGAGCATTGGAAATTACAAAATCTGAATCTGATAGATAAATGAATCTTCAGATTTACGGAAAAAAATGCTTCACTATTAAACATTTTCATGAAAAACATCCATTTTTTTTCTTTTCAATTTGTTTTTGTCGGAGAATGCCTCAATTTATAATTGCTTTCAAATTATATATTGGACTTCTTGGAACGTCTAATATCCATTGAACTTCAACACTTGAGGTTGACTACACAACCAGAGTATATATATATATATATATATATATATATATATATTGCTTTTTTTTTTTTAATTAAAAGTTGAAATGGAATATTTGATTAAAATAAGTTATATGCAATGAGGCATAATAAATACTGTTTTTAATTTAAAGCAGTTGTCAAAATGATTTTATATTGTGTACTCCATCTTTTTAACCATAGTGATTAAGTCGGTTGTATCTGATAATCACAAGTTAACGCTCCGTCTTTAAACAACCTCTTCTGAAAGATGTTTTTATTTACTGTTTTTATTTATTTGCTATAAAATTTTAAAATATAACAAATTAGGCACAAGGGTTTTGGGGTGGGGAGGAAATTGTGCTGGTCCATGATATACTCTTAAACTAAGCACCACAATACCACATTTGCTCTATGGGTTTAACTATTTACAATATTCCGACGTTTTTGTGAATTTTATTCACAAAAATATATACAGATGTGAAAATGGGAAGTGGGACGCCTAAAACATCCCAAAAGAAAGAAAAAAATCAAGAACCAAATAAAATATGGAAAAGTGTGGGTTAGTTAAGGGCCTTCCAACCCTTTGCTAATTGTAACCCTCTCACTGTTTTTTTTAGTTTGTCAGGGCCGGAAGTTTTTATTCTCAAATTATCGTAGTTTATCTTTTTTGATTATATGCAGCTAACTTCAGTTTTTTTTTAATAGAAGATGGAATTAATTAATCATTACATACTACAATGAATCCCTCCACCCCCCCAAAAAAAAGAAAGTTTAATGGGATGACTACATCTGATAAAATCTTCTGGGAATTAATATTCTATTATTTGTATTTTCATCTAACTTCAAAAATTAAATCTAAGAAAAAATCTTCAAATTATAATTGATTATGCCCTAACTGAAATGTTGGCGTGTAATCGATTATATGAAAAAAAAAATGTTAAAAAAATTATTTGTTCAATTTCTAGCATTTCAGTTTTATATGAAACTTTTACATAAAAATAGTTCTTTTACTTGAATTTTCGACCTTTGTTGGACTCAAACCAAAATAATCGTGTTTACGAACGCCTTTTCGAACAGGGGCATCATTGTGTTGAACTTACATAGCAAATTGAACCCCCATCTAAAATTGAACGGTAAGTTTTAAAATATATATTTTACATAATCTGTAAATAAGCTATTTAATCGTTAAAGTAATTTGAAGATTCTTAAAATGAAATAAGAATTTTAGATGGGGAATAAGTCCAGGGTGATCGTTTTACATTACAAACTACCCCCCCCCCCCTCCTAGACAGAATGTCTATCACATTCAAAGAAATATGCTTGAAAGAACGGTTGCTGCCTCATTACACAGTATAGAGTGTGAACAGTAATTGTTGGCAAAATTATTGACTAGGAGGGTGATCTGTTCTTGCTAATCGAGGGTAGAAGGTTAATTAGATTGAGAGATTGTCAGTTGAACGATGAAAAATATTAAAAATAGGAAAATAAACCGTGTAACAAAAATAACTAATGTTATTTCTGAACTTACTGAAGTATCAAGACATTGTAGGTATAATCCAAAAACGAGGTCACTTTCATTTTTTTTAGATAGCTTCACTTAAAAAATATTAACTTATTTATTTATAACAATGTGTTGATAATGACAGACGAACTTGATATTCCTCATTCTAATGTGATCTTTCATTTGTTGATTTAATTTATTATTTAAGTTTTCCTTTGATGAGTGTCAACCAAAAAATCATTTTAGAAAAAAAAAATGCTATATCACGGGGAGAATTCTTTGCCTCCAATAGATTGCCAGGTGTTGTCTCTCCAACATAAGTCTTGTAAACAGCTGTGTTGAAACATTTAGTTTGAATAATTTCTTGTGGCAGTAGTAGTAATAGTGGTAGAAGCAGTGACAGTGTGAAGATTTGATCAGTCTTTCTTTTTCTCTTTGGTATGTAATAGTGTCTTTAATGTCTTGAAGAAATTACTAACACATTATTTTTGCTCTGGGCTGTCATGTTTTTGTATAGATTTATTTTCTTTTTACAAATACAATCACATTACATGCTATCGGGGGAGGGGGTGACAAAGAGAGAGCTCTGAAAAGCAAATCTGTTTGCTCTCATCGCCAAAGCTAAAGAGAACGATTTCACCAGCTTCTTCTGCCACATCTCATTTGAGACTTCCTGTTCGTGACGTAATTTCCTGAACACATTGGCTTAAATTCGTAATTTTTGGTGAAAAATTCCACTTAACTTGATTAATTAGATTAAGTAAACTTAATTAAAATAGAATTTTCCTTTTTTATGTCATGTTCAATATAGTTACAAATTTAATCTCTTCATCATAAGCAATTGATTAAAAAAAAAATTCAAAATAAATAGTTATTTCCCAATAAAAAATAAAAATAAAATCATCATTCAATCCCCTCTTTATCTGATTCACTCATTTTGGTGATACTATCTGCCGTTTCCCCCATTTGTTTGTCTGTACTAATTGAAACTGAAAAAAAGAAAACAAATTCAACTGGTTTCAGAGTTGACAAACACACGCTTACAAGTTAACCCACAGTTTCGACTAGAAATCATTTATGGCTTTTAAATTTGAGCAGATCCTCATGTATTAAAAGATTGAAGATTTTATAAATAGATTAGAATAACATTACCTTCAGAAAATTTAGTTAAAAATTTGGTTTAATTAGTAAATTAATGACAAAACGATACTGTAATAATTAAAATTAATTTTGAAAACCCTATTAAAAAAAATAATTAAAAAAACAAACAGCATTGTAAATAAAATGAAAGTAAAAGACTCCCGGGCAACGCCGGTTAGATAGAACTAGTTTAAAATACAAAAATATTTTGTTTTAATTATTGCAGATTTTGTCAGCTTTTTCTAAATTATTTGATTATGGCATTAGTTTAATTACATTGCTGAAAAGAAAACTGTTAGGACAACTAACGAAAACGAGTTACGCCCCTTGAACCATTTCGGGAGTTAAGAGTTATCGTCCTTGGAAATGGAGTCCTGCTCAGAGAGAAGATAAACACAGATCACGTTTTCAGACTGTTAATATCACAATCGCGTACAGCGGCAAAATAATTCATTATTTCATTGTCTGTTCAGTTTTAATACATCTGTTAAACGTTTATCTCGATAGTTCATCCATTTTATTTACAAGTTATTATTTATTTTAACCTAAATTACAAGGTTATAAAAAACCCTTCTTTGATTACACACAAACAATTCTAAAAATTCATTTTGAAGATTAACCACATTTTTTTTCTTCTTTTTGCACTAATGTATTTATTGATCTTATATAAATATAGATTTTGTCCCTCTGTCAATTTTTGAAACACGTAATAAATACATTGTGGAATTTATCAGAGATTTTAACTACTTTTAGAAATGGAAAATATTGCATTAATAGTAAATAATAAATTCCCAACGAATAAAGCAGATACCATGACTGGAAATCGAAACTGAAACTTTGAGATCTTCAGTCTGAGATTCTACCAACTGAGCTATTTGGACTTTCTTATAAATAGAGCTTAAAACATTTACGTCATGTTTCAAAACTTGAATTTAAACATCAGCGATAAAAAATAAATAAATGAATGGGTAAATATTACCAATAGCGTTGGAACTTATTTTAATAGTCCAAAACACTTTATTTTACTTGAACTACGTATTAGCATTAAAAACAATTTGGTATTGAATATATACTATAATTTCGGCCCTACGAGCCCATAATTCTAATTTTAAAAATATGTAAAATTATAAAGAGTAATGTAAATTTATATAGAATTTTTTGTACTTTTTAATTCTGGTTTTAATTATACTGCTAATATACAATTCAGATATTTTTCATGTTCTTATAACTATTTTTTAAAAAACTGATTAAAAACCTGACACATTTTTTTCTTCAAAATAAACCTCTTTAAAAATACCTTTTTTTTTAAATCAAGAACAATTAGACTTTATTCTAAGTATTAAGTTTATGATATATTTTGTTAAAATCAGAATGTAGCAGTATTTAAATGTGTGTGAGTAAAAAAAAAATAAATAAATAAAAATAATAATAACAACAACAACAACAATAACACCACCACTACTGTTTTTATATGTTGGCTTCCAAACTAACCTATCTCTAACCAGGTCTTTATTTATCTCTCTTTCTCTCAAGTCCATCCTTATCACTTTCCTGCCATGTTTTCTTGGCCATGTAAGCTGAACCTGCTGCATTCAACTGTCGTACATCTACTAACCCAAGAACTTTCATCTATTCTTTCAATGTGGCCATACCATCGAAGTCTCCTGTTCTGCACACATCTCCTTATACTGTTCAGATTTAATATTCTTCTGTACTCATCAGATCTAAGCCTTTCTTTAAAACTCACATTTCTCTCCATGCAACGCATATCCTCAACATTCACTGGCCAGGTTTGAACATACTTCATCCACTCCTAATTTTTACAATAACATCAGCATCTGCTGCAATAGTATGACCAAGGTAACAAAACTTCTGAGCAACCTCAATAACTTTGCCATCCAGTAAAAATGTTAAAAACGGTATTATTCCACATAAGTTTAGAGTAGTGGAAAATTCCATTCGAAGTCAAGTTAGAGTTACATGTTAAGATATTGCGTCACAAACAGGAAGTTGGTAGTGATATGTAGTGTATCAGCTGATAAGATCTTTCTCTTTTTGTCTGGACCGCACGAGAAAGCTATCAGTTTTGAAACAGCAACCCCCATTTACTTATAACTCTGAAAACATTGTTAAACCCCAAATGAATCATGTGTTGTCATCATTTAATAACTTTTACAACTGCTGTTATTAAAAAGATGACAACAACAAAAAAGAAGGGGAGGCTACTACTTAAGAGTAAAGAAGAGGAAACTGCTGCTACATGTCATCAAAACAACAAGATTAAAGCTGTCTATGTGATGAGCTACTGTGATCGAGGAATTGGTTCCCATAGTGCTGCAACGATTTGTAACGATGTTAGCAGTCATGACTGGTCAGCCACTGAGTCAGACGTGGGTAGACCAGGCCGGTACAATTGATCTAACTTTAAGCCAGTCATGAACTTTTGGACTGACAGAATAAAGACTGAATCTAAAATAAAACTGAAGTCAACATAATTTGCCTGAAGCCAGTCTAGCGGAAGATTACCAACATAGTTTGCACTTACCCCCCCTCCCTCTCCATGTCTCGTTCTGAAATAAAGCAGTGGCATTTTGTTGTATGTTGTTTTAATTTCACAATGAGTCATTAGATCAATTATGGCGTCTTAGAAAGTATGATTATCAGCACAAAAACGGCATCAACCCTTCAACCAAGTGCTTGTCTGAGCTGCAATGCTATCAATAAGTATCACAAAACAGCCTAGTTCAGAGTGCGAAAATTGGTAAATATAGTAAAATTCCCTTCAATTTCAACTCGCGACATCTCGTTTATTTTTTGTATTATTTTGATAAAATTCAGATGTAAATTTAATCTTTTCCCTTTATAAATGTATAATTCTTTTTCTTGTCATTAATAGTTTTTTTTTTCCACGTTACTTCCGGTTAGATTACTATTTTCGGTGACGACGATTTATTTTTAATGTTTTTCAAATTTGGTGTATGCGATATTGTGTATCTCTATGCATATAAAGATAGTTTCATTTAAAAGGGCCACTTGTCAATATGGGGGACGTAATACAAGATTTTAATACAAGATGGCTTGCATAAAAAATCCAAGTTGAAAACTTTAGTTTTACACTATTATTAAAATGTGTTCTCGTCTGTTTTTACATGCTTCAAATCCGAGTTTTTCTTATTGATTTACAATTAAAAGAAAAATCTAGCTTGATCTCTAATGTGCTATGAATCATTAAGAGAATTCAATGTGTTAGCTGTTAAAATGAATCTTATATGAACAGTTAAAGGTGCGGTTTTATGTCATTTTTGCACGTTTTTTTTGAAGGGCCAATGGAATTTTATCCAATGTTTAAGCTGTTTTAATCTAATAATTAGTTTTGTATTATGATTAATTTTCATTTACTAGAAAATTACATTTCTAAGGATTTTTCACTTGTTTCAAGGCTCTGTTTTTAATTATAAATGGTTAGAATTCTGGACTAATAGCACAAGACAGCAATTTTTGTAATTCTGAATGAACTTCGAACGATCATGATTTGGTAGCTCATTCAGCTACCAAAATAAATTTGTTATCATAGTTTACGTTTTGTAAAGATCTATACATTAAAGTTTTTAGATAAAATTAAAATAAATTTTGGTTTGGGATATCTACTATCAAGTTAACTTTTTTAGCTAAATTAGATTAACAAAACAAAGTAGCATAAGTCTGTACATTCAAACATTAGCAATGTTGGTACATGTATAGACGCTTAATATATAAGTTGGTACATGTATAGACGCTTAATATATAAGTTGGTACATGTATAGACGCTTAATATATAAGTTGGTACATGTATAGACGCTTAATATATAAGTTGGTACATGTATAGACGCTTAATATATAAGTTGGTACATGTATAGACGCTTAATATATAAGTTGGTACATGTATAGACGCTTAATATATAAGTTGGTACATGTATAGACGCTTAATATATAAGTTGGTACATGTATAGACGCTTAATATATAAGTTGGTACATGTATAGACGCTTAATATATAAGTTGGTACATGTATAGACGCTTAATATATAAGTTGGTACATGTATAGACGCTTAATATATAAGTTGGTACATGTATAGACGCTTAATATATAAGTTGGTACATGTATAGACGCTTAATATATAAGTTGGTACATGTATAGACGCTTAATATATAAGTTGGTACATGTATAGACGCTTAATATATAAGTTGGTACATGTATAGACGCTTAATATATAAGTTGGTACATGTATAGACGCTTAATATATAAGTTGGTACATGTATAGACGCTTAATATATAAGTTGGTACATGTATAGACGCTTAATATATAAGTTGGTACATGTATAGACGCTTAATATATAAGTTGGTACATGTATAGACGCTTAATATATAAGTTGGTACATGTATAGACGCTTAATATATAAGTTGGTACATGTATAGACGCTTAATATATAAGTTGGTACATGTATAGACGCTTAATATATAAGTTGGTACATGTATAGACGCTTAATATATAAGTTGGTACATGTATAGACGCTTAATATATAAGTTGGTACATGTATAGACGCTTAATATATAAGTTGGTACATGTATAGACGCTTAATATATAAGTTGGTACATGTATAGACGCTTAATATATAAGTTGGTACATGTATAGACGCTTAATATATAAGTTGGTACATGTATAGACGCTTAATATATAAGTTGGTACATGTATAGACGCTTAATATATAAGTTGGTACATGTATAGACGCTTAATATATAAGTTGGTACATGTATAGACGCTTAATATATAAGTTGGTACATGTATAGACGATTAATATATAAGTTGGTACATGTATAGACGCTTAATATATAAGTTGGTACATGTATAGACGCTTAATATATAAGTTGGTACATATAAGTTGGTACATGTATAGACGCTTAATATATAAGTTGGTACATGTATAGACGCTTAATATATAAGTTGGTACATGTATAGACGCTTAATATATAAGTTGGTACATGTATAGACGCTTAATATATAAGTTGGTACATGTATAGACGCTTAATATATAAGTTGGTACATGTATAGACGATTAATATATAAGGATGAACAAATGCAGTGCTACAAAATTTTAAAGGTTTTATTGACAGAAACATTGAATGAATATCAGTTTATTCTCTTTTAATGTTTCTGAAAGGCAAGAGATTTGAGTTTATTTCAGACTGAGCTCCAATATCTGCCCCTCCCCGTAAAACATTCACAGCAAGAACTTGCCTTGCTACAAGCACAGCCAAGAACTTTCCTTTCTCTCTCTGTACCAAAAATCAAACAGAGCTTCCATAAACATAGTTTATTACCTAGAACATGTCATCTGTGGAAGAAAATACCACCAGGCTGATTCCCAACGGACTACAACATCTTCAAGTCTAATGTTAACAAATATTTGTTGAGCTGTCTCCTTCAATAATCAAATTCTACCCATTCCACCCATTGTCTTTAATCCTCTCATGGTGGCATTCACCGTCCAACTGACAATATTTTATCCTTATCCTTGAGTCGATCCGGGCCTTGATAAGCAGTGCGCCATTTGTAAAAAAACAAAAACAAAAAATTGCAACAGTAGTTCTGGCACTGATTGAAGAAATATGAGTTTTTCTTACTGATGCTAGTACCATATGTGGTTTTCTGGTCAGCAAGTGGGTTCTTGTTGGTTAGTAAGCGACTAGCCGGCAAATCAGCCATGAAGTTGGTGTGAGGTATTGGTTTACTACAGGGGTGTAGATGAACTTATGTGCCAGTGTCTTGAAGTTTTTGCTTTTATGGTGACAAGGAGGCTCCAAAGAAATTGCCACTATACTTCTAACAAACATTTTTCTGATTGGTAAGCCACATTTTCTGGTTGGTCCAAAAATAAATTTAATTAAATATTTGATTTGTATTATCTATTCTCATCTTGGTTATTGTTTTCACAACGTTTCTGCTGATGTAACCTCCGACCTCATTCAGGTGCATCTTTTCAAACTCTGGATACCTATATGGAATTATGAAATGAATCCTTTATTTAATTCATGGCGATAGATTGTTCTTGTTCTGTCAACCATGAACGGGCAGAAGTGTTAATTTTTTTTCTATGTTATTCTTAGTTATTAATGCCTATAGTAGGGATTGAACCATTCACCTCCAGAAGACTCACTTCAAACTGATTGTTAATCAACGCATTTCACTGTTATGAATCCAATAACACAAATCGTCAATCTTCATCTAAAAAAATTTCACAAACATAAAAAACTCTAAAACTGAAATATTTTAATCTGAGCCTACCTTTTCACAGAAACGGACTCATTTTTTTTACTAAGGAAATCTCATAATTTCTCCATCCATGTTTATATTTCTTGAACACTATATAAAAATTAAACTTGTCATCAGTCGTTCGTGAAACAAGTTGGTAAATGCTAATTTTTGCTGGGTGTTCCCCGGAAGTATTTGTAAAACTTATGTTCAAGCCTGTAAAAATTGTCAAAAACCTGGTGATTTCTTTTTCTCATTATATTGTTTGATTATCAAACTGAGGAGTGTTTCTCTTCTTTATTGTGTGAAAAAGAACAGAAAATTCCATTAATGTAATTAAATATGATTCAAAATCAATATCCAAAGAAAGTTTAAAAATAAGAAAATGAAATATAAAAAAAAAGACTTTTACTTACTTAAAAAATTTTTTTCCACTTTAAAAGATTAATGTTTTTGTTTTTTTGATGGATTATTTTTGATAACTTTTATTATTAATGTGTCTTTTATTCTATACGTCGATGCTTTACAAAGAATACTTATTTGATTTAATCTTGATACATTCGTATATTGGATATATTGCAATCATTTTATTAAAAAAAAAAGAACTAGAAAAATATCCGTCCCAGAACTGGTAAAATTAATTCTCTGAATAAAACAGCTTTGCACCACTTTTATGTCCTATTACAAAGAGTGAAATCACGATATAATGCAACTAAGCCTTATGTCTATGATCCTTATTCCAATGCGGATCAAATTTTGATTTTGATTCTAGAAAATGTTTAAAATGTAAGGCTTAGCTTAAGGGGTCTTAAGAAAAAAAATGAAATTCAGGGAATCTTGCTTAATTGGTGTCTAATGACTATGGATCAAATTCAATGCAAATCTGAAATATTTGAATTTCCAAATGAGAGTTTGTGCCCATGTTATGCCCTCCCCCCCCTAAAAACCCTTTAAAATGCTCTAAGTTTAAGATTGAATCCTGTACATACAAATATATAAACATATACATATATACTAACTTTATATAAATAGAGATGGGATTTTGGCAAATCTATTATATAAATAGCAGTTGTGTATGTGTGTGTCCCGCTTCAACAAAGACCCACAAAGTTGGTATATATTTGATCAGCATTGCCTGGAATGAATATTTGAAATTTATTAAAAAAAATATTCATTCTTTGACGCAAATTTTGTCAGGAGGCAGGGGGTCTGTTTTCCAACCACTAACTAAAGGGAACTAATTCTGATTTTCTTTTCTGAGTTATTCCCCTTATACCGACGTGTATGTGGAGAAGAAAGAGAGAGGTGGGGAGATGTAGGGGGCAAACGGTGGGAAGAGAGAAAGATATAAGTTTTAATGGAAATATGTTACACTTTTGCCTCGGGCAACGCCGGGTAGTCCTGCTAGTAAAATATAAAACATAACTTTTATTAATTATACTATTCTAGTAAGAAGCTCTCAAATGGCTGTCCTTTTGCTCTTTGAATTTTGGGCTATTTTCAAAAAATTATAGGAAGCAATTAAGATATCTAACCAGGGATAGGTAACCAAAATGAAAGTAATTGTTTTTTAAACCAAAAAATATACAAAAAATCAGAGTATTATCTAATCTTAATGACATTTTCAGAAATGATTTATTAACAAATAAATGTTCATATACAGCATTTATTTTATTAAAAAGAAATTGTAATATTATATCCATAGCCGAAACTCAGGGACTATCTTTACAAAGAGATAACACCCTGAAGGTGCGACTGAAAAAAATAAATAAAGAAGGAGCTGAAAATATTAATTGCCTTTAGAAGCATGTTTTGTTTTTTTTTTCATTCACACCTTCATCTGTTTGTAAAAGTGGTCACTGAGTTTCGACTATAGGTATACTAAAACGTTTTTCGTCCTTGAAATAAAGAAATTTAAGTGACATAAAAAAAATTATAAGTTTGAAAATTTTATTTTAATAAAATAAACACTTTATTCATTTATTAATAAATAAATAAATAAATAGTGAAAATTTAATTAAGATCGGATAATTCTCTTATGTTCAGTGGATTTTTATTTAATCACGAGTGAGGAGGTTACAGCCTACGCTTGGGCAGCATCGGTTCCCCTATGTAATATATATATATATATATATATATATATATATATATATATATATATATATATATATATATATATATATATGTTCAGATACAAGCATTTACCAATGAAAACAAAGTAACAACTCGAAAACGGTGAAGTATGTAAAATACATTCTCCTCAAACTCAACAGGGCTCGCTTTGAAATTGTTTCTATTAGAATGTGGACAACAAAGTCTGATCAGGATGTGTGCGGGTGTAAGTTGAGAGGAACGTCTTACAGACCGTATTGTGTGTTTCCCGAATGCACAGGTGCTGTTAGAGATGTTTTCATCAACAGTCAGACCAAAGGAAGAGAGAGGATCTACTAAGGTGTGTTTGTCAAAGGTCAGACCCATAAGAAAGAGTGTGAATTTCCTGTGCAGCGTTTTTTATATTACAGATCGTAGCTCCCTCTGATATCATCAAAGGGGAGATGATCTGGGTCTGAAACACCCTCTGGTGAGTGTCTGTGTAAATGTATTGAGAAGAATAGGTATATAGTAGATGTGAACAGAGTTACGTAGATGGAGAGATATATAGATAAACATTATTCATATCGAATCTTCCTAGTTTGTGATATTGCTAAATCATTCAGACAAATTTGCATTTTATAAACACAATAAAGACGCATTTGGACATTTGTCTAGTCACTTAGAAGCATGCACAGATAATACACAATATAACGCCTAAATGCATCTGTGATGAAAAGAGAACTCTTCTATCCCCTTCTATGCTTCGGAAGTGAATTACTTCCCTTGATCACTCTTTCTTTTTAGTCAGCCATTTTTTCTCGTAGAGACTAGATCCCTGTGTAGATCTTTGTTGAATAAAACTTATTCAAGCAAACCCAGTCTTCTTAAACTCATTCTATTCTATCCTTTTGACTAACTCATTACAGCATCCAATCTGGCTATACCAGAGGATGTCTCTCGCCATCTTCCACAATTTTGTCAGATTGACATGACAAAATAGGAACTCATTTTTTTTTTATTGGTCATTATAATATTTTTGAACTTGTCTATATGTCGACAAATAAATATTTATTACATGATAACAAAAGAAATAAATAGAAGTTTATTTCTATAAACAATCGAAAGACTGAATATTTACGATTTAAAAAAATATTTTGATAAGTTAAAGAAATATTAACTTTATTTTGCTTTTTTTAAAAATGTCTTAAATATTCAGATTGTCTTGTTTCTTTGAAGAGATAACACTTCTATTTCTTTTTCGTTTTTATACATTTAATAAATATTTATTCGCTGAAATATTCAAAACAACAACAAAATCAGTTCATACGTTTCCATTCATATCTGACATTATAGAGAAAATAATATATAAAAAAGTAATTCAAGAAAAACTCATTTTTTTGTTGATTTTTTAATGTTTTTTGCCAAATTATTATTTTTTTAAGTAGAAAAACTCCCGCTTGTTTTCTGTCTATGTTATGCTTATAAATTTGTGGCACATTTTTCTAAACACAAAAATATGTGATCTTATTTTTAAAAAAACCTTTTAGCACTTGTAATTATAAAAAAAATATGTTATGAATAAAAAGGGCCACTGACAGTTTGAGGCGAGTCATATTTATCCTAATCTTTTTTATTTTTATATTTTTTATAGCCTGTAGAGCCTTATTACCAGCAACCTTCTTTTGAACCCCAACCTACCTCTTCAGATCAAGACTTATCCAATATGGATAGTCTTTTACAAGATGAACAGGTAAGTTTTACAATTTTACAAAGTCTGTCTAGAAAGTAACATGACCATGACATTCTATATAAGAAGGAAACTTCACAAGATAGCTGCTGATAGTCACAACGGAAGGCTGATACAATATACCAAAATTATAATATTGAAATCAGCAGGAGTAACTATAAAAATGAAAATTTGAACCAAACTTTTTATTCAATCCCTGGAGTAGATTGAATAAAGATTGTGGTGAGACTTGTATATAGTGTGAACTTTTCTGTTTCAACATTATGTAGATCATATCTGTTACCAGACATAGTGTGAACTTTTCTGTTTCAACATTATGTGGATCATATCTGTTACCAGACATAGTATTTCAACATTATGTGGATCATATCTGTTACCAGACATAGTGTGAACTTTTATGTTTCAACATTATGTGGATCATATCTGTTACCAGACATAGTGTGAACTTTTCTGTTTCAACATTATGTAGATCATATCTGTTACCAGACATAGTGTGAACTTTTCTGTTTCAACATTATCTGAATCATATCTGTTACCAGCCATAGTGTGAACTTTTCTGTTTCAACATTATGTGGATCATATCTGTTACCAGACATAGTGTGAACTTTTCTGTTTCAACATTATGTGGATCATATCTGTTACCAGCCATAATGTGAACTTTTTTGTTTCAACATTATGTGGATCATATCTGTTACCAGCCATAATGTGAACTTTTCTGTTTCAACATTATGTGGATCATATCTGTTACCAGCCATAATGTGAACTTTTCTGTTTCAACATTATGTGGATCATATCTGTTACCAGACATAGTGTGAACTTTTCTGTTTCAACATTATGTGGATCATATCTGTTACCAGACATAGTGTGAACTTTTCTGTTTCAACATTATGTGGATCATATCTGTTACCAGACATAGTGTGAACTTTTCTGTTTCAACATTATGTGGATCATATCTGTTACCAGACATAGTGTGAACTTTTCTGTTTCAACATTATGTGGATCATATCTGTTACCAGACATAGTGTGAACTTTTCTGTTTCAACATTATGTGGATCATATCTGTTACCAGACATAGTGTGAACTTTTCTGTTTCAACATTATGTGGATCATATCTGTTACCAGACATAGTGTGAACTTTTCTGTTTCAACATTATGTGGATCATATCTGTTACCAGACATAGTGTGAACTTTTCTGTTTCAACATTATGTGGATCATATCTGTTACCAGACATCTTAATTACCTCTTTGTCGTGTTTAATACTTATCAGTTTTCACAAAAAAAATATGTATTTTCATTTATTTTGTTTTCAACACATCTTATTCTCATGTATAGGTCAGAACATTATTCTAAATATTTTCAAATATAGCTGATTTAAATTTCTAAAAAAATCAAACATTTGTCAATAGGCCTCCAGTCAGAGATAGGGACTATGTCATAAGGCAGGCATGCTAAGATAGAATACCATGAACAAGGCTGATCTTTATCTATTTTGTCTTTCAAGTTGACAATTTTAATGGAAAATCAGTTAAGATTGAATTTGAACATATATGAAAATTTATCTATTTTTACATAGACAAAGAGGGTCATCAAGAGGATCCTATGTAATCATTTTGTTCTTTAATTATTTAAATCAGAGTAATTTTATATTGTTGTTGCTGGCTACCCATGAATGAGGACAACTTTCTGTTGAACGCATCTCTTAACAACTAATGATTGCTTTGCAGAGCTAAACAAAGTCCATTTGATATGGTTTCTTATATAATTATTCAATTAATTCGAATAACAGTCTTAGAAGATGAAGAATTTATTCAACTATATGATCATCTCATGGTTGAAAGGTTAAAAGGGGAGAAAGACAAAGAGAGTTAATTATGTTTTAAGCATATTGCTTAATTATATCACCATTTCATTATAGCATAATTAGTATGTCTCGTCTTATTGAAGCTTCCACCAAGACTCTTGAGTGTTATGCCTGCCACTTTCTCAGGAGGTGATGGTGGTCAAGTGGATAACAACACATACTGGGTGTGCCAAGTTTGAACCAGTCAGTTCCATAGTACCTCTTTTATGTAGGGGTGTTGGCAACCATTACGTGGTCCCTCCTGCAATACTGCCAACAACAGAATGAAGCCGATCAACAAAGTTGTATTATGTTGATTCATACAAATCTACTTTACTAGTTATCATATCTGGCGTCATATCTGGTTAAATATTGACTTCCTTTTCTTATGATTTTAGCTTATACAGGCAGGCTCAACCGTTAGAATCTACTGATCTCTCCATCTGCAGTACATCAGGCCTGATCGCTAGCAGATATACTAGCTAATATATCTACCAGCAAACATACCCACCTTAATCTTTCTCTTCTTCATCGGTTCTTTTTTTATTAACGTGCAGGTTGAAAGGCATCATCCACACTGGTGGGCTCCCATCCAGGTAGTAATATCCATGAAGGTTTTTTTTTTTTTGGAAGCAAAAGACTTCGCCCAACACTTTTTTTGTGATCGACACCACCTAAGGTCAACAGTCCGCACTTGAACAAGTCATTCAGTCACCCATCAAGTCTAAACTTTACATCGGGCATTAGTATGCATTTCATTGGGATATACCTGACTAGAGCATATCTCACATACACCCTCTGAGTAGACAGCCAGTTGGTCCAGGACTGCTTATTGGGTATTCACAGCTAACCTCTATATCTGAAGACTGTTCTCCTATCAATTACCTAGGGACCCAGTGGATGGGAGATAGTAGCTCCTCACCACTTCACAATTTATTCACATTATTTCATATAATAATTTTTTTAAATATAAAAGGAGGTGACGATGGTTAAATGGATATCGACACGGACTGACGACCTTGGTGTGCCAAGTTCGAATCCAGTCGATTCCATAATACCACTTTCATTTAGGGGTGTTGGCAACCATTACGTCGTCCCTACTGCAAGAATTCTGACAACAGTTGTACCATTCTGATTCATACGAATTCACTTTTACTTTAAATATAAACGATTCTAAGTTTTTACTGTCTCTGAAGACCATTCCTCTATCCATCACCTAGGGACCCGGTGGATGGGAGATAGTAGCTGCGTGCCTCTTAACAATTTATTAGCATTATTTTATATAATAATTTCTTTAAATATAAAAGATTCTAAGTTTTTGCTGTCTCGGTAGATGAAGTTACATCCATTAAACAAGACTTACAACCATGGTAAATTTTTTTTCTTTTTTCAGATTCTTCTCTTCAGTGGATTTATTTTGACATTGGAGGATAAAATTAAATTACATGAATCGATAGTAGAATATAAGATGACTTACTACAGTGTAGTTTTTTTGAATTTGAACTCTGCAAAAATTTCATTGATTCATGCAATTTAAAAATATACACAACACCAAAGACTCGATTGTTTTATAGGCTAGCTGACTGATTATTAAAGATTCACTTGAAATAAATGGATGCAATAGTCGATTAATAGTAAATAAAAAAAAATGAAAATGTGTGAATCACATAGAGGCAAGAATCACACACACACACACACACACACACACACACACACACACAAGTAGTCACAGAAATTTATTAATAGAGATGCTGTAATAGAAAACTGCCATCAGCTGTTTTTAGAAATTGAGTTACCTCCCTTGCACCGAAAATAAATGGTGGATCATTTAAAGGGAAAAATGAAAAAAGGCAGATGAGAGAAAGCACAGTGAATTAGAAGGTTAACGGGTTTACAGCAAGACTAATGAGAAATAACCGTGTTTTGATAACCAGAAATTCTTTTGAAATAATTCTAAAAGGAAGGATTTGTTGAAAAAAAATAGATTAATTGAAAGGACAAAAATACGAACATTTTCTTCTTTTTCAAACAAGTAGTTTGTATTTTATTTAAGATTAAAAATTTTTTCAGAAAGAAGATTGTAAAAATTTACCATTTTGAATGTTTAGATGAGGCGAAGATACATTCAAGTAG
Source organism: Sepiola atlantica (assembly GCA_963556195.1). NCBI lineage: Eukaryota > Metazoa > Mollusca > Cephalopoda > Sepiida > Sepiolidae > Sepiola > Sepiola atlantica. The sequence goes on along the minus strand of OY744515.1, from coordinate 232,053,544 downwards.
TAATTGGCAAGAAAAGATAACTTGGCCAGACAAAATCTTGATCTAATCATCAAAATATCAGTCTGACTCCTTCAATTTGAAAGTTTACAAAATTTGAAAATCTTATACAAAAAAAAACAACCCTTTTTTATTAAAATTTTAAATGTTACTTTTCTACGCAATAACAAGCTTTTCATACATCATCACACTGCACATATATATCTGCTATACTCTCTTCTTGATTAATAGCAGTAACGCTCTGCTGGTTAGTAATGGCAGAAGTTCTCTGAACTCCTAATTTAATGACTGGCTGTGTGTTATTTTTGTTTTTATGTAAACTATTTTTTTACTATTCTTTTTCAGTTCTTACGCTTACAAGGTAAAAACCAACGTGGAAAAGAAAAGATTAATATTGTGGACGTGAACACTGATGATTTCATCGACCCATCGGAACTTACTAAAACTCTTACGCAAGAAATGCCCAAACATTCTTATAAAAAGAATAAAGACGCTCCGAGCAAGCAGTCAAGAAACAAACATCAAATCACCTACTTAGCTTACCAGGTAAGACAAACGTTTTATTTTATTTTTCAAGCCCCTAATATGCAGTTCTATCATTTATTGGCAAGAAAGATTTAAAAAATGAAATAGAGCATAGAGGTGATCCTAAGGACGAATTGGTTACACTAATATGGTCATGTGAAGCATTCATCCTGTTGGATAAACCTCTGCACAAGCATGGATGTCTTCAATCGCAGGAAGGCTGGCTGTCCAAGGAAAACTTGAAAGCAAGTAATTAGACACGACCACACGGAGTGGGATTTGAAGACAGTTGACTTGCTGAACTGAGAATTGGAGAGTGAGCTTGCGCAGTATCAGAAAACGTCTGACTCCTTAACAAGGGAAAAGTGACATTAAATGAATAGAAGGAGAAATTCACCGCATAATTATGATTAAGAATTTTTTTTACTAATGGAGTAATATATATTTTGGAACAAATTATCGTATCAGATTAAAAATAGCAATAGAAATTATGTGGACAATTGTTGGGGTCTATCTGATAAAATATTCAAGAGAATTTGATCTGTATGTTACTATTTTTTATTCTGTGAAATTGTAGCTATTTATGTGTGTATATAGACCAGTTTAATTTTGTATTTGTAAAACAAAATAAACACCATCAATACAAAACAATCTATTTATGTGTGTTTATATACAGCGATACAGGGCAGATATAGATTGGTATAACTTGTTCTATATTAATAATATAATTAATAAAGCTCTATCATAAAGATGCAATTAAAAGCATATGATCACTTCCAGTTTCTTGTCTTGCATTCATCAGACCAAATTTACCCCACATGGTGGCTATCTCTTCATGTATTTTAAAGCAGAGCATCATGGGAAGGTTGATACTTTTTAATGTTTTATTGAGGAATTATATCAGAGATGTGAATTTTCTTGTAACTATTCTGTTGCATTTTTTTTCATGATTTATTAATTTAATTTTGTATTTTATGTATTTACTATTTGATGTTTTATTTATTCATTTTATTTATTTAAGATAATTATCGGATGACCAAAAAGTCATTTGGATAAAATAATGCACCTAACATGGGAATAAGCAACATAGATCGATTGTCTAATAGAAAGAGAAATGTTGGAATTATGAAAGGTCATTAGCAGGATATACAAGCCAGGAGCAAATGAGTCATACCGATAAAATAATCAAATCTGTTGGATTGTCAATTGATTGAAATCTCGTCACCGAATAAAACGTCCTGGGGTGTGGCTACAGGACTATGCCATCCTGTGAGGGCGTTTGTGTTGGGATTAAAATAATCCTGAAATAAAGTTCAATTCTCCCACGTGAGAATGGGGTAACCATGTGCAGATAAATTCATCAAAGATATATAGGACGGAAGTCTGAAGAAGGAACACAAAACACAAGGGTGTAATTTCATATCAATTTAGTCATAAAGAGAAAGTTGGATTGAGTATTTACAGTTTCAAACAGTTCATTAGGCATTGGTAAATCATAGAGAGGATGGAAAAGAGGATGGTAGAGAGATGGGTTTGAGGTTTGGGGGTTTGGGTTTGGTTGATTGCGAAAACGTGGTTCACTAGAACTTATCTGTTTTAGAGTTCTGGTAACGGCGGGGGGGGGGGGGGTCTTTCTCTGTGATGCCGTTGTGGGCTGTATCACTGATAAGGCCGCCCGATGTGTTGTTGACTGGAGTGGAGTCGTTGAAAAAGAGCCTGCATAGAGTTCGGGTATCGGTGGGAGGTTATTCTCTGTGATGCCGTCGAGGGCTGTATCACTGAGAAGACCAGCTGATGTGTTGTTGACTCGAGCAGAGTCGTGGAAAAAGAGGGCGGGAAGCCGTATACAAGGGTTTTGTGACACCTATACTAAAAAGGGGTTGCAATGCCTGACAGCCAATCCGTGAGGCCCTTAAGGGACATGGCAACAGCCAATCAGTGAGGGGGGCTTTAACAAATTCTAACATTTGAGGTGGTAACAAATTGTTATATAATAGCAATCCAAAATCAATACTGGCAGTTAGGACCCTTGTGCAAGAAGAATCGACTGTCGAATTCTGTGTGCATCTTCCTCTTCCCAACCCACCATCCCTCACCGTCACAACAATAAAGATATGTTGTGATATTTTAATATATCAATGTGTTGTCATTTTTATTAAGCACAGCAGTAATACCACAATTGTACTTTTAAAATCATTTTTAGCATATATTCTGTGCAGCTATAGCAAAGTTTTAGTAAATTTCTATTAAATATTTTTTGTAGTTTGTTTGATGTTGCAAAGTGTTTGTTTATTAATTTGAGTAAGATTCATTCTACATTTGGTTTTACATTTTAATTATGGTGGATTAAACCAAGTTATATTTCTATTTCTACTTAGTTATTGTTCTGCCAGTTTGTATGTTATTTTTTCAATGAACCAGCTGTTCTGTAGAGCTGTTTTGTAATCTCTTGGCTTTTTTAAAGAGTTATTGGTTATTCTAGTCAAGCTCAACAAGAAAAAAGGTTCTCTATTTGTTTTAAAGTTTTCACTACCTTTTTGGATTCATGAGTTTCCTGAAAATTTCAGCTTAAACAAATTTTACCGACATTTGAAGTAATGGTCAATTTTTGGTATTTGAGAAATTAAAAATTTTCTTGCTTTTTGAGCACTTATAGTTCAAAGTAGCTTTTATATTATGCCCATGAGTTTTTAATTTCTCGGCTTCCAACAACTGAATTTTCTAGAAACATTAAAATCATTTATTGTAAATTCACTGAAGCTCAAAAAAGATTCATCTGAAAGTTTAAAAAAAAAATGCGAAAATCCAAGTCTTGGTAGCAAAATTAGAAAAATCACAAATTTTGGATATCTGTTTCTCATTTCTATAATCTGGCTAAAATACTTTGCAAAAGCGGTTAATTTAGTTATTCAAAGTAAAAATTTCAATGTTTTTTGGATCACTAAAAATGAAAAAAAATCATAAAAATTAAGATGTTTTTTTATTCAATTTTTAAACCTCTATAACTCTTTTTTTCTTAAAACCATATAAAACTATACATATTATCAAAGTACACAAAGATGTTAATTTTCATAATACAGAAATAAACGGATTAAAAACTGTATATAAGTATATTTATGTTATCTTGGAAGAGAACTTATGTTATATTTACTGTGATATAGTACCGACTTTTAAACATCAATAATTGTTTTAGATTTTTTTATGTAAGAAAGCTTCCAAATTGTTTATTTCAACTAGTATAAGAAAGAGTAGTCTCCCTTTCTCCCGGTGTGAACTGAATCATTGTATGAAGGCTAGGCCATCCCTAACAGGCTGAGAGATCTAACATTTGGGGCTTTTTACTGGAACAAGATTACTAGTCAATCAGCTTAGCTGCTAACACTGAACACTCATTGCTCTGAGAAAATCTCATTCTGAATATGGATTCTTACTCATAAAATTCATTTCAGCTGAGATTCTGTATGATATCATAAATTACTTTTGGATTATAAGTTTGTGAATGTACTGTATTTCTTGAATAAACAATGCTGTCAATATGAAAAAAAAACAAATGATTGACGTGAAACTTTTACAAAATATGTGATTGGCCAAAAATTTCTTTCGTTTTTTTTAAAGTGGATATTAATGCAATTTATTTTCCACGCTCGATTTGAAAATCTTTAGAATGTCTGTGATTTGTCTGGTTGTCAAATAGCAATCTTGTTTAACTACAGTTTTAACTTGCTCATTGTCGATCATCTTTAGCTTATGAAGAAAATTACTTCATTGTGAAATTTTTTGTCAAATTTTAAAGATAAATAAAATCTATCGCTGATGATTAACTATAGTGGAGAAAGATCTTTGTCAGTGTTGATTGGGATTATTTTATGGCATGTCAACCTCTAACCCGTTTTCTGTTGGACAATGTATTTATAAAATAGTCATTTGATAAGTTCAGGGAAGTTATTTAATTCAATCTTTGGTTTCTCTTATAGGAGATACAAGTGATTTATTTTGTTCAGATGTTTTATTAATTGTAATGTAGGCACAGTTTTTAACAGCATGATGAGGTGTAGTGCATCATCGTATGACTTTGTGGGTATTCCTGTATTGTGTACAATCAATTAAAATATGTTTGGCTGTGAGTAGTTGATAGCAGTGGGTGCATTGAGATGCATCTTCTGTTTTGAGTAAATGCATGTGTGTCCGATTCTGACTCTTTGTCAAAGTTAAAGAGAATCAAGACTGGCACAAGGCAGACTAATAATTTAACATTAATGAACATTGAACCTTTCTGTGAGATTATTTTATTGTTTGTGTATCCAGTTTTGGTATTTATGGTGTTGTGAATGTCCTGGACTCTGGTGAGCAACACAAGACAACGTCTTATGCCTAAAAGCTCTAATAAGATTACTTTGAACAGCTAAAATTTAGAAATATGAATATTTTTTTTTAAACTTTATTTTACATGTTAATTTTTTTTTTTTTTAAAGTGAACGAAGCCAATCTTTATCAATGTTATTGAAATTGTACACCTAATAAGAACACACTTTAAACTACAACCAGAAACTCATATTTTTCTTCTCCGACCAGTTGAAGAGGAAATATGACCGAATAAACTTAACGAAGTTCATAAAAAAATTATAAGGTACGCAAAAAAAGCTCCACTACTTATTAATAGAAGATAGTCTCAGAATTATTCTGGTATATAATATGTGGAATTTTAATAATGCTTTAACGCTCGGAATGTTTGTGAAGCTTTCAATTTTGGAAAAAAAGAACTTAAAAAATTACAAGTTTTTTTAAGTAAATAAATGTCAGCACGTGAGAGGAAAAGAAATAAAGAAATAAGAAAGAATTGTAGTTCCTCCCCCACCCCTCTCTTGCTCACTTGTGTTTGAAACAGTCTTTTTTCCCCTGAACTTAGTAAAAATGTTTTAAAGTCTGTTATTTAATGTTATGACCCCCCCCCCCCCTTACCCCCACCCTCACCCGGCCAATATAACTTTTAATTTGAAAAATAGTATATTTTCAAATGAATATTCGACATAGTAAAAAGAAATGGTGGTTAACGTCGACAGACTTTGCTCGATATATATTGAAATACAGATGTTATGAAAAGCTAAGCTAGTTTAAAAAAAAGAAAAAAAAAAAGAAAAAAAGCAAGACAAAAAGCAATTTACATTTGAAAATTTTAAATGTGCGAAATTTGTAACATACATTCAAAACGGTTTACGGGCGAAATTATTTAACAAAATTGTTGGTACTTCTAATTTTAAAGGGAAATATTTTGTTTTATTCTAAAAGGTACTTAGAAAAACAAATTTTCTCTGTGAATCTCGTTTGTGCTTTTTATTTATTGTTATTTCACGTTAATGCAATGTAAATTTAAAGTAATTTAAATGTGTACGTCGTTTATTTGAGACGTACGTGTTTCGTCTGTTGGAATGATTTTTTTAAACTCCTTGGAAAACTTTATAAATTAAAATCATGAAAACGAAATAAAAATAAAGCAAGTTTTATCGCTAGCTTATTTATGTAGACCTAAACTGACATATCTTTAAGACTTCTTGCTTACCTAAAAATAAGTCTATTATCCTTATTATTTTTATGAGTGTACATCCGTCAAAAATAATGGAGAAAAATTGCTTTGCCAGTGTTCGCACTAATATTCAGCTATTTATCTACTTCCCACAAAGTAGAATGTGACACAAGGTCGGAAGGTGGGAATTTTCACTCTAGAGAGGAAGAGTGAGCTGAATCTCAAAAAATTGCCTGGGCAGGGTGCCTCAGACAGTAAGTAATAAACCTACTCCTCCCCAAAGAGGGGAGGCAAGACATGGGAGGGGGTTAACCTCCTATAACTGCACAGGACAGTTGGAACAGATACTACACTTTGATCTTAGCCAAAAGACCAAGGAAGCATCCGAAATTAATATTCATATAAAATAACGTCTGAATCAGTGAAGTTTAAAAAAGAAATAAGAAAGAAAGAAAAAGTTAAAAATAAAAATAATATATCAATTGGTATAAAAAGAAGAAAAGGAAAAAAAAAAAGAACACGTCTCATTATGGAAATAGAGTGATGGATTTCTTTCCAAATTCGTTTCAGCTAGTCATTGAATTTGCAATTTACTTTCTCCCTTCCCCATAACACTTGAAATCATTCCGTCTGGCAAGTCCTTTACTCCCATGACAGAATGGAGAGAGAAGTACATTTTCTTGCGTGACGGGAAGGAATTGTATCTTATATGTATATGTATATATAAATACACATTGCTTGTTATTATAGAGTGGAGGATTATTATTTTTATTATTATTCTTATATAGATTTATTATTTTGCCATGTGATTTACATACGTGTTGTGTGTACAGACATGCATGTGTAAATTAGATGACTATGATGAAAAAAAGAGTCATCCTTTCTCTAAATGCTTTCAGTGACATTAAGAAATATTAGAGAGTGGTTGAATCAACATAGTGAGAGAGATGAGAAAAATACATAGATAGCTAAGATTGGTGATTTGTTCAGTTAATTATAAATTACAGCTATGTTCTGTTTTAATGGATGACATTATGCTTTTATTACTTCAGCCTCTATGAAGTCATACAGGATCTCTTTCTGATATTTATTTACTCCTTCGCTAGGAGTTAGGCACAAGGCCAGTTTTATCTTACTCCCACAAGTAAGATGTGACCCAAGATCGGGTCGAGCAAGTGGGGTTAAAAGCCAGCGCTCGAGAGGTGAGCACTCTGGCCATTTAAAAATTGCCTGGGCAGCCCCGTCGGCATTCCCCGGTAGGGGCGCCTCAGACAGTAAGCAATAAACTTACTCCTCCCCAAAGAGGGGAGGCGAAGCCTGGGAGGGTGGACCTCCTAGAACTGCACAGGACAAGCGTGCAGTATCCATCGGAACAGATACTACACTTTGATCTTAGCCAAAAGGCTTTCTGATATCCTCGACCTGTTTTACTGGATGATGTCATCACTTTGTGACGTTATAAAAGAATTTGCCTAGTTCCTTCCAACTTCATTTAGCGACGTAATCCATCGTGCACGGAGACAACCATACAAGATAACAAACAACGTCAACAGTTATAGTAGTATGTGTGTATATATATTAATATATATATTAATATTAGTATTACAGAAGATCAGAACAACATCGGTACCGTCGGTTTCAAATCCTAACCGACGTACCGATTTGTTCTGATCTTCTGTAATACAAATATTGATATATATTACGCTCTTATTTTTTATTTTTCTTAATCGAGCACTGCTGGGTTCTCTCCCACTGACCTTATATATATATATAGAGAGAGAGATATTTAGATATATAGATATATACTTTGTATGCGTCACATGTTTATCTGTCGCTTCATTTCTTTAAAAAACGCTCTACATCTTGTGTAATTTGGATTATTCGAACTACTGTTCTCATCTTGAGTGTTATTCTCATAACGTTTTGGCCGCTGTAACCTCTGGCCTTCTTCAAAGACCCGTGGCGCAATGAATATAGTACTAAGTAATATTCAGTTCTAAGTGACGGTCACCTGAAGGTTGAAGGTTCACTCCTCGGTGCTGGCGATACGAAGAATTGCGAATTACTAAAGACTTCTCCAAGTCATGGCTATGGAACGATAACATGCTACCCATGTGGATTAAATAAAGGGTTCCGTTCAAAATTCCGTCCAGATTCCTGAGGTCGACAGAAATATTCAAGAATTCTCGAGAATTTTCCTCATTTCAAAATTGGACAATGCCTTCACAAATTATGTAATTCACATTAAAAGGTGAGCCATTATTGTTTGGATTTTATAGCAACTTTAGGAAATTTGTGTTGCAAAAAAATAATCATGTCCAATTACTTAGTTGACATCTATATACAGAATTAAGGAAATGTAATTATCAGTTGGAATGTTTTTCCTTTTTTTTTTTTTTTTAAACCGAATTAGAAATTTCCTTTCAATCTTTTCATAGAAATTATTCAACATCTTATTAGTAACTTATACGTTTTCCACAATAAGGAAATGTCTATATCTCTATGAAATTGTCAACGAAATTGGTTTTCATAAGGTCTATATACATTTCTTTTGGCATTACATATACATCATAAAGATAAAAATAAATTAAATATTCAATTTCCGTGTTGTAATTAATTTCAATTATTTTCTTCTTTTTGGGAACTTTTGTTGTTTAATCTGAACGTAACTGCTTACAATCTTTCAATATAAAGCAAACTGACGCCATTTGCATTAAGCAAGTTTTAAAAGATTTTAATTAATTGATTGCTTTTCAGGACAGAATTGAATAAGGTACATTATTCATTTTCTCAACGATGTGGCTGATCTCCCTTGAAACTGAATCGTCCTTATCGTAAACGTTACTTCTTTATTAGGTTTATTTATATGAAAATTAGCTGATGTACCTGTAGCGGGAAAGTCAATATCAAATCAAGAATGACAAAGTCTATTTTACAGTGTAGACCATAGCTTGGATAAGGAGTGCACGATTGTTGAGTGTTTGAAATGTGTCAAGATCCATGCTGACACTCACGTTTAATGAACCCAATATATTTCTATATGTACAACTGGTTGGAGTTATTTTTGTGCGGATAATTCTTTGTTTGTAAAATTGAATTTTCATATTGTAGAGTGTTCCGAGTGAGAAAAGTTATTATAAGTGTATGTGTTTGTTTTGTGTAAGGGTGTATATGTGTCTGACAGTGTGAGAAGATTAGGCATTGTATGTATACCACCTTTTGTCAGTGTGTCTATGTGTGCAAGTCACTTTAGTAGGCATTGTGTGTGTGCTGCTTTTGTTAGTGTGCGTATGCGTGAAAGTGTATGATTGAGTGAATTCACTTCCCCAAGCTTCGAAAGGCGGGAAGAACTTAGTTGAGCGTAATAGTGTGTGTGTCAGCAGACAGTCCTGTTTTTGGGCCATCTGTTTGAATACTGAAAATCATGATCCTTAAATGCTTAGCAATCGGCTCGAAAAGAGATTTTTTGCTTTTTTGTAAATATGTCTCTGGGAGCCAATGTTTGTACAAAAGTGTAATTTCTTTTTCCTAAAGTGTTTTTGGGTCGTGGCTTGTGTGTGATTCATACATGCCATTGGTCAATTAATAGGATTGAGATACATGTTAATCCATACAAAAATATATGCATTTTTATTAACAACTTGTTAGAATGACTAAAGTAAAGAGTTAGTAGTGAATGAGAGTTCAGTGTTTATTAGAATGTTCCAAGTACAGAAAAAATTGTTTAGTCAGTGTAGTGTAGATATGTTTGTTTGTTGTTTTTTTATTTCTGTTTTTGTTAGCATAGGAACGGGACATTCTTCCAAATGTTAGAGGCTCCAACCGAGTGCTCTTTTAAGGATTTTGGCGGTTCCCTTAAGTGCAATTATTTGGAATTCTTTCACACTTGGTTTTCCGGGAATACTTTCCAGATACTTTTTGAAATTTATCTTCATGAGGCTTTTAGCTCCTATCATAATTGGGATAATGTTGATGTTTTTGAGGTTCCAGTTTCTCTCTATATCATACATTAGGCCTTGGTATTTTGTCACCTTCTCTCTCTGTGCTCTTTTTAAGCCACTGTCATTTGGAACACTCACCTCAATCAGTGTTGCCACTCTTTATGCCATATGTAATATGACTATGTCCGGTTGTGTGAATATGCATGTAATAGTGTAAGTCCAGTAGACAGTGTAGGCAGAGTGAGAGTATATGCGTGAACTTATGTATAAGTAAGTTCAGTAAGCAGTATGTCTTTGTGAATGTTTCTTGTTGCACGTGCTGCAAATATTTCTGTGCCTTTGATTGCCCGAAAGAAGATGTTGATTGAGATCTTATCCAGTCGAGAGACGATACTTTTAAATATTTGCTGCGTCTGTATACCCAATCATGCTGATTTTCTCAAATTTTCCTTTTCTGTATGTCAACTTGGCATTTAAGCTGACAAATCAACCTTTGCTTCTGACTAGCCAATTTTCATCTGCTATTATGGTACCGTGTTATTAGCAATATAATAATGTACTTTGCTACAATTTATTTTACAAATTACTTAGTCCGGCCCAGACGACTGTTATTATGAAGCATTTTTCAATAATCCCCATAAAATAAAAATCAGCAAGGGGATATCTCATATTTTAGATTGAAGAATATAATAGGAGTTGTCTACTTTATGTGCAAATGAATAAAAATTAAAAGCTAAAATGACTTTATGTTAGGTACAGATAATTTCAAATAAATGTGTCCGCTAATACATAAATGATGCCTTAACACACAACAAAAAGTAAATAAAGATCGAACACTTATCTCTCTCTATATATAAAGTTATGTATGTGTGTATGTTTATATATATATGTTTATATATATATATGTTTATATATATATATGTTATATATATATATATATATATATATATAATGATTTACTCCTAAACTATATATATACAAGATTCACTCCTAAACTAATGAACCAATCATTATGAATTATGGAATATATATTCTAAAGGAACACAGTGAGTAGTATGGGTACATTATTATTTTTTTTTTGTAAACTTTACCATTTAAAGGGTGTGTCTCTCAAATCGCATCCTCCCGAAAAAACCCTAAAAACAAACTATTAAATTTTTTTTGTATCTCAATTATTTTAAAAGAGAAAAGAATTGCTCTACATGAAATTTTGAGTTATATTATGTAATGAAATTTTATCGTCAATTATATCTATGCACAGGGTAAACTTCTGAACTAGTGAGCTTATCATTATGAAATATGGGATACATATTCTAGACAACAAATTGAGTAACTTGAACAAATATTTTTGTACTCTTTTCCGTTTAGAGGTCTGCCCCCGAAACCACACTTTACACCCCCTCCCCCTAAACAAAAAGAAAAAACATTAAAATTAACAACTAATCATTATATTCGGTTTAACATCCGTTTTATATGCTGGCATGTTTTGGACGGCTTTTAGAAATTGACTTTCAAACTAACTTATTATAAGTTTTTACTTATCCTATTCTCTCAAGTCAATCTGAATCACTTATTCCCATGCTTTCCTTGACCTTCCCCTGTGAATTGACCCTCGACCCTGCTACTTAAACTGTTCTACATTTATTAACCTATGAATCTCATCCATTCTTTCAATGTGGCCAGACCATTGAAGTCTCATATTCTGCACACATCTCACTATACTGTCCGAATTCAATTTTCCACTGAGGTCATCAGACCTAAGCCTGTTTTTAAGACTCACGTTGCACATTCATCGTATATGATTCTCATATCATTTCTCTCCATGCAACACATGCCCTCAACTCTTTTTAATGCTATACATATTGCTCATACCCGTCCTTGGACGTGTATTCTTCTAGCATTGGTATAAAACTTTGTGAGAAATAGCTTAACTATTGAATTCTGCACTCGTCCGCTGACCAAACAAAATCCAGACGCAAGTTTTTTCTTTGATTAAAATGTTTTTTTTGCAAAGCAGTAATCAAAAATGCCTTTGAAAAAGGTTGACCTTCCTTTTTGTTTATGTCTGTGTCTGTACTCAAGAAATTTTATTTTCATTTTTTTCATATTTACATTAAAAATATATTTTCCCTCATTTCCGTATTATCACCCTTTCTGATATGTATTCATTTACCGCATCAGTTCTTGCTAAAAGATATAAGGTTGACTTTTTATTTATGTCTGTGTCAGTACTCCAGAAAGTTGAAGAAAGTTAATTTTAATTTCTTCATATTTAGGTTTTTTTCTTTTTTAGACTATATTTTCCCTCAGTTGTGCAACATTCTTTTCCAATATATCAATCAATATTTTCTAAAAGAAATTGAGACGGTTGACTTTTTGTTTACGTCTGTGTCAGTACTCAAGAAAGTTCATTATAATTTCTTCATATTTGAATTTTGTTTTTTGGTTTTTAATTTTAGAATATATTTTCTCTCATTCTTTTTTAGTTATTTTTAAAATGAGCCTTTGTAAGATGGGAGCTGACAAAAATCTCTTTTTAGTTCTTAATATCTTTAACCCCTCTCTCCTGCTCTTGTTGAACCCCTCTTTTTTTCTCTTGTTGAATCTTGCCTTACACTCTTGTTAAACCTACTCATTTTGAACCTCTTCATTTCTCTCTTGTTGTACCTCCTCCTTTCTCTCTTGGTGTACCTTTCCTTTTCTCTCTTGTTGAACACCTTTCCTTTTCTCTCTTGTTGAACACCTTTCCTTTTCTCTCTTGTTGAACACCTTTCCTTTTCTCTCTTGTTGAACACCTTTCCTTTTCTCTCTTGTTGAACACCTTTCCCTTTCTCTCTTGTTGAACACCTTTCCCTTTCTCTCTTGTTGAACACCTTTCCTTTTCTCTCTTGTTGAACACCTTTCCTTTTCTCTCTTGTTGAACACCTTTCCCTTTCTCTCTTGTTGAACACCTTTCCTTTTCTCTCTTGTTGAACACCTTTCCTTTTCTCTCTTGTTGAACACCTTTCCTTTTCTCTCTTGTTGAACACCTTTCCCTTTCTCTCTTGTTGAACACCTTTCCTTTTCTATCTTGTTGAACACCTTTCCGTTTCTCTCTTGTTGAACACCTTTCCTTTTCTCTCTTGTTGAACACCTTTCCTTTTCTCTCTTGTTGAACACCTTTCCTTTTCTCTCTTGTTGAACACCTTTCCTTTTCTCTCTTGTTGAACACCTTTCCTTTTCTCCTTTGTTGAACACCTTTCCCTTTCTCTCTTGTTGAACACCTTTCCTTTTCTCTCTTGTTGAACACCTTTCCTTTTCTCTCTTGTTGAACACCTTTCCTTTTCTCTCTTGTTGAACACCTTTCCTTTTCTCTCTTGTTGAACACCTTTCCTTTTCTCTCTTGTTGAACACCTTTCCTTTCTCTCTTCTTGAACCTCTTTTTTTTCTGGCTCTCATTGACCCACTCTCTTTCTCAATCAGGCTGAACCGCTCTTTCTCCCTCTTGTTGAACATTCTTTTTTTCACTCTCTGACCAACATTCCGAATTAAAGTTTCAGCTACCGACCACTGAAAACGAATTGTATTATATATTTTTTATAACTTCTAAAATCAAAGAGATCACACCATTCTATGATTTTCAAACTAACTGATTTTAACAAAATAAATAATATAAAAAGAAGTATTCACAGAATTATGACTTAAACCAACTATACCTGACTGATCTACAATTCCAACCAGATCATTTCTGCCATTGATAGTAAAAAAGTTTTTATATTTTGTTTTATTTCGTAAGCTAAATGCTATGTGTTAGCAGGCTTTTGAAATTGGCTCTAGAATTAAAATAATTTTAGACTTTTGTTCCTATGTTTTAATGAATGAATTAAATATTATAATCAATGTTTGATTTTTACTGCTGAGCTTTGGCAGAGGTGTGCACTCTATTGATTATACCGCTTTGATCATCTCTTATTTTAATCAATACTTTCAGTTTAACTTTTAATGAAAACCAAAAAACAAATTGATATATATCTCCGTACAATCTCGCACAATATATAATAGAAATATTATATATATATATATATATATATATATATATATATATATATACGATTCTGTTGTACACGAAATTTACTTATATATATATATATAATTATTTATAATGAATATTTTTTTATATCCACATACATGTTTCATCTTAACCAAGAATCATCAGTGTGGCTAGGTTTATAACTGTACCATTGATCGCAGGATCCGAACCTCGGACTGAAGTCTCCTTTGACTTAAATCCAACATCGTTGCCTCCCACGGCCACTGAGACAGCTATATGATGGCGAAAGGGAAATATACCTATAATCATTAAAGGAACGCAGTCAGCCTCCATAGAGTGTTCAACACAGAGGAGGGTTCTTGCTTTAGTTAGAAGCTTTTTATATTTCCATCACAATGTTCTTCTTTGAAAGGAGTATAAATAATTATTTATAATAAATATTTTTCAATATCCATATACATATGTTTCATCTTAACCAAAAATCATCAGTATATATATATATATATATATATATATATATATATATATATATATATATATTTGTAACAATATATATATATATATATATATATTTGTAACAATATATATATATATATATATATATTTGTAACAATATATATATATATATATATATATTTGTAACAATATATATATATATATATATATATATTTGTAACAATATATATATATATATATATATTTGTAACAATATATATATATATATATATATATTTGTAACAATATATATATATATATATATATATATTTGTAACAATATATATATATATATATATATATTTGTAACAATATATATATATATATATATATATTTGTAACAATATATATATATATATATATTTGTAACAATATATATATATATATATTTGTAACAATATATATATATATATATATTTGTAACAATATATATATATATATATATTTGTAACAATATATATATATATATATATTTGTAACAATATATATATATATATATATTTGTAACAATATATATATATATATATATATTTGTAACAATATATATATATATATATATTTGTAACAATATATATATATATATATATTTGTAACAATATATATATATATATATATTTGTAACAATATATATATATATATATATTTGTAACAATATATATATATATATATATATTTGTAACAATATATATATATATATATATTTGTAACAATATATATATATATATATATTTGTAACAATATATATATATTTGTAACAATATATATATATATATTTGTAACAATATATATATATATATATATATATTTGTAACAATATATATATATATATATATTTGTAACAATATATATATATATATATATATATTTGTAACAATATATATATATATATATATTTGTAACAATATATATATATATATATATATTTGTAACAATATATATATATATATATATTTGTAACAATATATATATATATATTTGTAACAATATATATATATATATATATATATATTTGTAACAATATATATATATATATATTTGTAACAATATATATATATATATTTGTAACAATATATATATATATATATTTTTAACAATATATATATATATATATATATATATATTTGTAACAATATATATATATATATATATTTGTAACAATATATATATATTTGTAACAATATATATATATATATATATATTTGTAACAATATATATATATTTGTAACAATATATATATATATATATATATATATATATATATATATTTGTAACAATATATATATATATATATATATATTTGTAACAATATATATATATATATATATATATATTTGTAACAATATATATATATATATATATATATATTTGTAACAATATATATATATATATATATATATATTTGTAACAATATTTATATATATATATATATATATTTGTAACAATATATATATATATATATTTGTAACAATATATATTACAATATGTATACCTACAAACTCACGCAATAAATATTTCAACTGATCCCAATTCATATTTACATCATATTTTTAGGATATACTAGGACAATATGTGACCTATTGGGTCACCTATTGAGCTCTGGTCAGAGTGTTTGAATTCGGAAAAAGTAAGTTTCCAAAGCCAGTTTAATATAAACAAAAATACAAAGATAACCCCTCTCTCTTTCTGTTTGGGTTAAATAGCATTATTACTTGTGGTGATATTCCCTTTTGTTTATAATGGACTATTCTAATCATTTTAGTCTTTTCTTTCTTTATTACTCATGACTATTAATAAACAGAGAGAGTGAGTGATAGATATTATATAAAATAAGACTGGAAGAGTTAAACAACATATGGTGATAGAGAGTGAGAGACCTGGACTTAGTAAAAGATGAGTCACTTGGTGAGTTAATTGCAAATTACAGCTAATGAAAAATGTTTTTTTCAAACATAACTCAATCACAGAAGTGAGGAACATTTTAGCATGTGTTTTGTCTTAAAATATATAGGAAACAAACTTTAATAAACTCAGCTTTTGTATAATAATAAATTTTCCTTTGTTTTATCCTATTTCTAAACTGTCGTAAAATAATCTTCTTTTAAGAAAACCTTTCTAAGATGTGGACTGACTAGAAATTATTTTATTTCTTACTCTTGCTGAATTATTAAAAAATGTTGAAATCTGAGAGATTTGATGACATTTAGATGAAAATCGACTCTGCAGGGCAATGTTGGTCGTGCCAATTTTGCAATAAAACCTCATTGGGCATTTATCTTGACCACTTCTGCAAAGTGATGTGAGCATGGTGTAATGTAATTCCTATCGGATTCAAAAAAAAAAGGAATAGAATTTAAAAAAAAAAAATTTTTTTAAATGAATTTAAAAAAATAAATAAAAAAATGAATAAAAAAATAAAATGAATAAATTAAAAAATGAATAAAATAATTAAAAAAAAAATGAAACATACTCTCTCTGGAAGGCTTCACTACATAATTGAGAACAGAATTGGAGAGCTTCACTACATGATTGAGAACAGAACTTCTGCCCA
Organism: Sepiola atlantica; assembly: GCA_963556195.1. Classification (NCBI taxonomy): domain Eukaryota; kingdom Metazoa; phylum Mollusca; class Cephalopoda; order Sepiida; family Sepiolidae; genus Sepiola; species Sepiola atlantica. Next base: position 232,036,487 of record OY744515.1, on the reverse strand, counting down.
TGAGGCGGTTATCCCATTGTGTCAACATGTTGATTAGCAGGTTATACTGAAATACTTGCTAAAGGCATCTTTATTTTTGCAGAGAAGTTTTGTAATCCTCCCACTTACAGCACCTGGTATTCCCAAATGGTCACCCATCTGGTACTGGCCAGGCTAAACATGGCTTAACTTCGGTGATCTCACATGATTATATTGTATGTCTCAGATCTATTGCATTCAATTATGTATTAATACCATTGAGAAAGGCATGAACCCACCCCAAACTTTTAGTAAAATAGGGACTTTTTTTTCAATTAATTGTATACAATGGATTTGCTTAGAAGAACTATCTTGCTAAAAACATTGACTACCTGGAAACCGTTCAGAGATGTGCACCCAAGCGAATACACCTGCCATGCTGTGAGCGCTTTGCCTCCCTGAGCTGGATTCATTGAAGCTCCGACCTCTAAAAACGGACTTGGTAAACACACACAAAATTGTCAACCGTCTCACCAACAACAACCCTGAGCACCTTTTTTGTTTATCTTCATCTGTCTAACATGTGGTCATGCCTACATACAAAGTCAGAAAACAGCACAGCTCCGATGACTTTCGGAAACATTTTATTTCATGCTCATAATTGCTGAAGCATGGAACAAACTGCCAGCATCAGTTGTTGGCTGCTGAGACATTGCATCCTTTAAAATCCTCATATTTCCTGAAATTTGCTAAAATCTTCTCCCTTCATACACATGTGCACTTTTTATGAACTGTAGTGCACCTGAGCACTGTACACAATAATTTCATTATTAATTAGTACTACTAGCAAAAATATGCTCCCTCTGGTTGCATATTTTTGCTAGTATATATGATGAACGAACATATACTACACTGCCTCCCCAAAGGAGGAGCTAATGTCCGGGAGGATGGTCTCATGACAACAGAACAGCTACTACATTTCCACCCAAAGGAGGTGGTAATCCTTGGGAGGATGGTCTCATAACAACAGAACAGCTACTACACTATCCCCACCCTTCCAAAAAAAGGAGGAGGTACTGCCTGAGAGGATAGTATCATGACAACAAACCAGATACTACTCTACTCCCTCCCCCTGAATTAAGTATGAAAAGATAGTAATAGTATAGTTTCAGGCAGACAGATATCAAATATCCATTAGTTTGCGATAAGAATTGTGTTTTAGCAGTAAATAACTCTCAAAGGGTTGATGTGCTGTAAAGCAGACACACTACTTATTAGTGTCTACATAAACTTCTTTGGAAAAGTCGATCTATAGCATTCTTACCAATTCTTTTGTAGTATGACTTTGTATAAAAATGACGGTTTAGAAAACGTATTCACTCAGGAAGATTATTTTATGCAAGGGAAACAACTGTGACTGTCTTAAGATTTCTGTGACTTGTTTGATTTTTCCCTCTCGGTGAGAACGAGTTTTCGAGCTGAAACACATACGATGAGAAGATGCTGCTCCTCCGATTCAGTATGCGCATTGTGTGTTTGATTATTCAATGGGGGAAAAATCTCTATGGATTCTTTAAGGAAAATTGATGCGTGTCTTAAAAAAAAATTCTGTCACAATATTTAACACTGTTAATGCATTTACTAACAACTACTGACTCATCATGCATAGTTTTTTATACTTTGATAATTGAAAGAAATTATTATTATTATTATTATTATTATTATTATTATTATTATTATTATTATTATTATTATTATTATTATTGTTATTGTTATTATTATTATTATTATTATTATTATTTATTTATTTACTCGCTAGGAGTTATCACCCAAGTCATTATCAACGATTGCTCCCTGTCAAAAACAAGTGGTGTTGCCTGGAATCTGAGTGACAGCAAGTTTTTTCAGATTTCCAGAGCTCTCCGCCACTTTTGATAACCATTGCAAACTATTTTGCATCTGGTTGGTGCTCTCCCTGCTCGGTCTTTCCTTACCCCTTGATTTTTCGGGCCCCTTTGCGTAGTACCAGCTGAGGTTGGTCCACCCACATACATGTGTATGTGTGGTTTTTTTTTTAGTGCAGATTATCGATTTCTGACAGTTTCTTTCTCTGTTTTGTTGTATTTCTTTTATTATTGTTATTATTATTGTTATTATTATTTACTCACTAGGGGTTTTCACACAAGTTATCGTCAGTGATTGCTCACTGGCAACAACAGGTAGTGTTCCCTAGAATCTGAGTAACAAGTTTATCCAGATTTCCAGCATTCTCTGCCTCTTTGGTCTCGTAACAGCCGTTTACCATTGATTTCTCACTGACAACAGTTGTTGTCCTTCTTTGGAATTTGAGTAGCAATAAGCCTCCTCAAGATGCCAGTACTCTCCTCGCCCTTCCAGTGGAGGTCTTTCTATTCTCCTTGACCCTTCACAACCATTTTGTGTGGTACCAACAGAGACTGGTGTCACCACTTTTTTGGGGAGGGGGATGTCAGGTTATGGAATTCCTGTCCGTTTCAGTTCCCTTGGCTTTGTGTAATGTTCTGTCTATATTTTTTGTTCTATTTCAATTAACCTGTGCTTGGTTGGTGTTACCTGGTTATATGGGTTGGTTTCCACACTTGAGGATTTTTCTCAATATTTCAATTGTTTTTATCAGCTGTGGTGCATTGTATAGTGTCTATTGTCCCTTTGATTCCAATTCTTTTTTTCCAGATTTTTCAGAACTGTTCCGAGTACCTCTACAATTATTGGTATTACCGTAATTTTATTAATGTTCCATATTCCCTTCAGCTTTCTGGCAAGCTTCATATATTTGCCTAGTTTTCCTGCCTCCTTGGTCTTCACCCTGTCAACTGCTGGGACGGTGAAATATACAATTTGGTACTTTTTCCCTTCTTTTTGATTATTATCAGGTCCGGTCTCTTTGCTTGGATGAGTTTGTCCGTTCGTATTTCCATTTCCCAAATTTTAATTTTCCAGGACTGGGTCCGGTTTTTGTCTGTACTATTTGTTTGTATGTTCAAAGTGTCGGCGTTTGCATAGTTACAAGTGGACTACCTTCCCAAACAGTCATGATTGTTTTGGTATTACTTTCAGGTTCGTTTGTTGTATTCACTGATGTGACTTACCATTGTGTCGACAAAGTCCGTATTTACTCTTTTCCTGGCTTTTGTCTATCTTGGCTTTGATTTTTTATTTCATTTATCGATTTATATATTATTAGTGTTATTATTATTTACTCTCTAGTAGTTTTCATGCGAGTCACGTGTGTGTATGTGTAGTGATGAGGAAAGGGCAGTATCAGATTATGGTATTTCTAGCAGTTTCAGTTCTCTTGGATTCTTGTGGTGTTCTTAATGTATTTTTTGTTCAATTTTTTTTTCAACTTACCTGTGGTTGGTCAGTGTTTTCTGCTTATGTGAGTTGGTTTCTGCATTCAAAGATTTTCCTTAATATTTGGGCTGTTTTCATCAGTAATAATATTTGAAAACGGTTGAAATATTATTATGACTAGCAATAAAACTCTCTAGTCGCATATTGTTGCTAGTATATATTATGCAAGTGTGGAGTTTGCTAATGAACAACCGTTTTCTTGTTAATGTATGCTACCCCCTCCCCTAGGAAGAAGTAATGCCTAGGAAGATGTTCTCTTTACAATAGAATGGATACTACACTACTCCTCACTCACCCCCAAAAAGGGGAGAATATAATACATGGCATATGTGATATCCTGATCACGAAACAGATAATACGCTACCCCACACATGCACGAAAAAGGAGGAGGTAATGCCTGAGAGAATGGTCTCATGAGAACAGAACAGATTTTACTCTACCTCCCCGAATTTGGCATTGAAATTAGTCTGAAATAGTATAGTATACTGACTTAAGCATTAAAAGATAGAACAAAAGTACAAAAGAAGTAACAGTATAGTTTCGGCTTCAGACAGAACTTAACAGAGTTGTAACTTAATGCATACACTGAAGAGAGTGCTCAGAGTTGGCAAACTTTTGCCGGACTCCAGCAAAAAAAACCCCAAAAAACTGATTTTATCTGGTAAAAATACACCGGAATTGGAATAGCGTTCATAGTCTGTCAAATTACCTCCCTTGCAAAGCATGACGTATCATACAGTGTTATTGATAAGAGAACTATTTTCATTTTGTGGAAAAAGAAAATTAAAAGATTCTGACATAATCTTCTATATGAAACTATGTATATGAAACTCAATGTATGTGTGTTGTGATGTTTCTGTGTTCCTCTATAGAATGAAAGGTTAGAGAATCTACATAAAATCTAAAAGTGTATTCTTATGTAAAATTTACTGGGTAAGACAATGGAAGTATTCCTGAATCTCTAAGTGCACTTGTAAAGGGGCTATGAGAACACGGCCCCTACAAAACTATACAAAAATATACAAAAATATATCCTATTTTGATGAAATTTCAATCATATATAGAAAAGTTTCTGGGGAAGACAATGGAAGTGGTCCCAAATCTTAAGGTGCCCTTCCTAATCTAAGGGAGCTATGGGTGCCAAACCTCTGTTAAAATTTCAAATAAAACCTATTTTGATGAAATTTATATCATATGTATAACATTCTCTAGGGGAGACGATGAAAGTGGTCCAAATCTCTACATTACCCTCTACGTGCCCCCATCTCTAAGTGACCAATAGGGACAGAACCTTAAAACTTCAAATACGTATATTCGATTTTAATGAAATTTAAACCATATAAAAGGAAATGGTAGTTTGCTTGAGAAATTTCTATTAAACAAGTAAGTATGAAGGTGAGAATTCCCAGGTAGGAGCAATGCAATGTTGAGAACCTGAAGGTGGAATATGTGATGAACAAAAATGAATGACAAGAGATGGTAAATCTCAGATCAATTCATTTATATTTAAAATATTTGAATATAAAGACTGTAAATTGTAAAATGGTGGGCTTACTCCTAAATATTTAAAGGTCTGGAATGGTAGAAACTTGAATCATTTCGAGAGTAACAACCTCTCTTTTTCAAAAAGAAAACAAAAGTTGGACCGTTTGTATCAGTTGAGGAAAACCAAGATGGACGCTGCTATTCAAAAAATGAGATTTACAGAAAGAGAGACAAGGCTTGCAGAAAAAGTTGACAGGGAGGAGAGGAAGAAAAATGAAATGCAATCGTTAATATATGTTATAAATTATCAAGATTAATTAATTTTATCTTAAATATTAATATTTAGATTTATTTTATTTTTTAATTTTTTATTTATTATTTACTTTTATCATTTAAAAAAAAAATTTAATATTTATGTTAAGTGTTGCAATTGTAAATATAGATCTAAATCAACAGATGATGGGATCGGGAAGTTAAGTCAAATAATGATTAAGGGGGAATAATTAGGTTATGAAAGAGATAAGCTATAACCTGTCTGGAGTTAGTGATATTAATGCATGGTCAGACAGAATTTATTTATCCAAAACCTTCATCTATCCCATCATACTCAAGGGCCTAGAGTGTGTGAACAGGAGGTTGTTAAAAGAGAAAGAAAGGGAAAAGGGTTTACATATAATTAAAACAAACATTGAATTACAAGGTTATTTATTATTGCATAGTGAACGAAAATAATTAAGTGTAAGTATAATATATGGGAACTAAGTCTAAATGCTGTTAGTGTGGATGGCTTAGTCTGTGAATAGGATGTTGTAGAAGTTGTAGGGAAGAGTATCAACAAGAAAGGTGCATAAGGAAATATACGTAGGGGAAGATGGGTGTGAGTTAAGGGGGAGAGATAGAGGAAAAGGGTGCCTGAATGAAAGGGTATAAGGAGAACAAGGAAAGTGAGAGCGTGGATAAGCGAGATCTAGAGGGGTTAGGCGGATAGATGGTTGAGATCATCAGGATCGGACAGAGACAAAGGAGCAAGGAGTATGAAGCATGATTCAAATTGAGTGGAGGTACGATGATGTAGGAGGAGGAGTGGGGTTAAAGAATGAAGGAAGAACAAAGCTGAGCTCTGTTATTTAAAGAGGGTCTGTGTTTAGAGATCAGAATGGCCTCCGATACCTTAGGTTACCGATATTTCTAACTGAGACAAGGATACAGACAAGGATAATGCATTGTGTGTTGCCACATGATAAGATGTGCTTGTAGGAAAAAGAAATGTGGGTGTTCAAGTGTTCCTTGAAGCGTTGGTGCAGAGGACTGACAGTGCTACCAATATAGAAATTATGGCACTTAACACATTGTAGTATGTAAACTGTATGAGTGCGAAGGCAGAGCCCAGAGTTGGGAATGGGGCAATTGGCTAGGGAGCACAGGGTATATGTATAAGACACTAATTCAGAGAGTTTTCCAACATTTCAGCTTCTTCCGACTATATTAGGGGGTGAAACGGGAGGAAGGGGGTAGTAAAAACAAAGAAAGTCATATGGTGTTATGAGCATAGTGAAATAGTACATAGTAGTGATCCTCGTTCAATCCTGAGCAACGTTGAGTCTCCCTGCTAGTATAAGATGAAACCATATTTAGCATGATCCTAATTAATTCCTGGAAAATTGAGTTGGAATTGGATCTAAAATGGCAGAGATTTTGTTATATGGACAGGCATTCAGTAAATAAGATTTAGGCACTTTTAACAAGAACCAGCAAAACAAAAAATGGGTGAAAAAAAACAATATACAAACAAATAAATGTTACCAAAGACAAGATAAGTTACTCTTCTACCAATGTGGATAAGTTTTTTGGTGTTTCAACTAATTTAAAAGCATTTTTTACTTAAATACAAAAGTAATGTCAAGTCTGTTAAGTTATAACGAAAAATAAAAATGGCAACTTAATGACAGAAGCTGTCATTATCGAAGCGATAATAGCTCAAAAATCGAAAAGTAAACAAAATACTGGTAGAACATTATATTTTCACACGATTGGTGACATTTATTGGATGTGTTTCTACCAGTATTTTGTTTACGTTTCGATTTTTTAGCTCTTATCAAGGGCTCATGGCCAACCATTTTGTTTTTGTTCTAACTGAACGGAGTGGACACCAGGTGTGTTTTGAGCAAACAACGCTTTAAAATGAGTTAAAATACAAATAAACTTATCCAGGGAGGTAGAAGTGTAACTTATCTTGCCCTTGGTAACATTTATTTATTGCCTATTTGTTTTTTCGTACCTTTTTGTTTTGTTGGCTCTTGTTAAAAATGCCCTAGGATTTTTTATTATATTTGTCATTATTGTTTACTTGCTAATGCCATCATTGTATATGCATTTAAATAAATATTACCTTTCACCAATTTCTATAATAATGCACTTGTATTTTTATTGTACATACATTATCACTTTCTTCCCCAAATTTATACTATTCCTAAAGATGAAATAATTGAGAAGTATCTGTTGTCGCTGAATACCAAAAATAAGATTTTGCCCACCCCAAAATGAATTGTTCCAAAATCGAATAAGACGTAATAAATAGAATTCTGTCTTTGTCACTCTCTTAAAAGCGACATTGGATTTTATTTGTTTAAAGCATATTTAATTGACAATCATTTTTATGGTCAGGAAGAGACTATTCTTTTAAAGATTGAAATTGTTGCAATAAATAAATTAAAACATTTGCGTTATTTATTTAAAACTTATTTAGCTCAAGTATGTTTATGATAAAAAAAGAAGACAGTCTGTAAGCAACAGTGTCATTTTCACTGTCATTCTAGTTTTATATTCCAGCTTTTATATTTTTAGTGATGCACGTGTTTGGAAATATCTTTTTGACACACGAGGTCATCATTTTACCTGTTGTGTTGTATCGTGGATAACATATATGAGTGTCAGAAGAAAGGGAAAAAGATAATAGTGAATAAACAAATTTATTGACAGATACACCACAAACGTAAAAGGGGGGATAAGAAACATGTAAGGTAGCACACGATATACATACATTAAGGTCTCAAATACAATAAGAAAGAACACATGTTGCTAGGATCAGAGGTAGAGAGGTATGCGTGAGCAATGAATAAGTAAATGTTACTTTGTGTTGTGTGTTTCTGAGAGTCTATGTGACTGCTATCAGAAGAGTAGCATAGAGGCAAGGCTTACTAGGGTTTTGGAAAGTATGTTCTTAGGTGAGGCTGAATGAACTGTCAGCCTGCTTATTCAAATTAGAATGACAATCCTTTTTAGAATCATCGAAGATTTCCAAATTCAATTTATTTGTAATTCGTTTTAATCTAAAATTTGATTACTTCTATAAATGTTCTGTAGCTGTCATTGTATCTTTACAGAATAACTAAAGAAATATCAATTATTCGCTTAATTGATTACGACAGATGAAATTCATTTTTCATCTGGCTTATTACTATGATTGTCATTTGAAACCTGTGGAAATTTCTTATGAGAATAAACTTCATTTTATTTCTAATCTTATCACATTTCTCAGATTTTTACTGATTGCCATGGCCGATAGCGCTTTTCCCAAAACTCTGACATTTAAACTCCTCGGCCTGACATTCTCAAGAAACATGAAATCGAATAAGTACATAAAAGATGCTGCCAAGTATGCTGCAAAGAAAGTCATCTTTCTCTACTGGACTAGAAAACTTCCTACACTTGCCAATATCCTATATCTCTATGAAGCGACCATTTGCCTGTGCATGGAGTATTGTTGCTACATCTTGACTGGTGCATCAACCACTAGTATCTCCCTCTTGGACAGGGTACATAAAATTATTTCTAACCTAATAGGTTCCGCACTGTATGTCAAGCTCCAGCCCCTGTCACATCGCCACAGTGTTGTATCCCTGTGCTTGTTTTACAAGTACTTCCACGGAATGTGCTCTGATGAACTTACTGCGCCTGTACCTCAGCATAAATATCCCTAACTCACCCGGCTAACAGCAAAATCTCACCCCTTCACTCTGGATGCCAGAATATTTCCTACTCTAATAGCTTCTTCATTCTGACCAATTGTTCCACGTTTTTCCGACCGTACTAACATGCAGAAATTTCAATGTAATGTGAGCAAATATCTTGCTGCCCAACTTCCCATCCAGATTGACCGCTGTCACATACGATGCCTGTTTCTAACGTTTTAATATTGGGCAGCGTTTTTGACACAAAAAAACAAAGTTTTTGTTCGTCACCTTCCAGCGGTTTACGTAACCTGCTGGAAAGTGCCGATGAAAATGCAGTTCGTAAACTACATAAGTATCGAAAAATCAGCTAAGGGGAATAACTCTTATTCTTCTAGTAAGAGTTATCTTCCTTATTTTCCTTTTTCTTATTCAAGTTTGACTAACAATTATGATTTTTTTTCATTCTTTTCTTTATAAACAAAAGCAGAGGTTTATTTTTAATTTAGACATTTTTCTTTCTTTACGTCTTGATTAGTTCGTATTAAATCCAAACCACGTTCAATTTTTGCTTAGATACTGAACATAACAAAAAAAAAGGCGTGGTTATAAAACATATTTACAAAAGAAATTTGAACATAATTGATCCTGAGCAACACTGTGTCGATACAGCTGGTATCATATATATATATATATATATATATATATATATATAGAAAAGAGGGTAGTGCAGTATTAGTGCAGTTCCAACGAGAGAAAAGTATATATGTAAAGGAGTAAGGCTACCAACATTTGTAGAATCTTTTTTTCAACATTTATTATTATTTTGTTGTTTTACCATTTTATAATGTTATATAACGCGTTTCAAGCGGTGTTCCGCTTTCATCAGATATGAAAATCCATATATATATATTTATATATATATATATATATGCATTTGGATACGTTCAATATGGAAAATTAGTGGTTTATGAATTGTTTTAAGGCAACCATAAATCACGAGTTGAAATCTGCAGAACAAATTCATGAGACACCGATTTTCCAAGCTTAGGAACCTTTCCAAGTTGTTGAAGATGCTGATGAAAAGTTCTATGTTTTGAGAATAGTTCATGGCTGATTCTTCAACTAATACAGCAGGGTTTTCTTTAAGTGATGTCACAATGAACTCTTCATCAAACTCCGTTGAACATCCTGATCCGTCTTCATCTTCAAGACCAAAATTTCCATTTTTAAATTTTGCAAACCATCTTCTGCTCGTTATTTAATTCAGAGATTCGTTTCCATGAGCTGAAGTGTTACCTTTCTTAAACTCTTAACGTATTATGTGCTTCTGCAGTGGTCATGATGAGCCTGAACCTGGTCCGTTTTTACCTGGCATGTAGGTTGAAAATTAAGGAAATGTCAAAATCATAGGTTACTAGAAAGAATCGAACTCACAACCTAGGAGAAACAGAATGACTAGTTATTGCACTGCAATAAGCAAATTCACTTCAATAAGAAAAAGTTAAACTGACAAATTATCTGTATAGAATGAAACTAGCTACCGGAACAGTAGCAGAAACTCGCTATAAAGCGAGCTGACAACAGAAGATATTGTTGCTTGGAAGAAACAGCTTACATTGTAGGCTTGTATATATATATATATATATATATATATATATATATATATATATGAAGCAATCCAACAAAAGATATAAGCGTCAACTAATATCTTATAATTAGTTAAAACATTCGGATAAAAACTGAAGCTCAATATACTGGATAGAGCGTTAATATTATAATATAAAATGAAGTAATAAAATAAGGTGTCAATCAAATTTTATTAGAATTCAAAGTTCAAGCAAAGTATCTTTGAAAACTCATGAGCTAAGGACTTTAAGATACTTTGCTTGAACTTTGAATTCTAATAAAATTTGATTGACACCTTATTTTATTACTTCATTTTATATTATAATATATATATATATATATATATATTCTCGGCTGTTTTACTGGTAGAATACTCCATTTCAGCCTCCATACAATGTCGGGTCATCAGGAGAGAATATGCACCGTTTCAGGGCCTTTCTCTCGACGGTTTTTTTGTGTATCCGCCCTCCTCCCTCACTGATGTGAGGCCCCATTATCTGAATCGCATTTCAATCTGTTCAATGAAATCAAAACAACTGACTTTTCAACGGCTTAGCGTCTCACGTGTCGTTTGATTATTCACCGTCTCGTCTGTTTTTGTTTTTAATGGCTGAGCGTCTTACATCTTTGTTGTATGAAAATGTTCTCACATATCGAAGAAAAAACAATTTTTTAAAAATAAATTAAAATAAATATAAATAAATACTTAAATAAATAACATTCCTAAATTATTCAAATGGTTCAAGGGAGATAATTAATAAATAATTTTAAATAAAAAAAAAAATAGTTATACAGTGGACACTTTCTATTATATCACCATGTGATATTCTTTTTGCCCAGAGCCACCTTATTTCTCAAGTTTTCCATCTCCCTCTGTCGTCCGTTTTTCTTGACTTTCACCATACAATGCCATACAAATCCGGTATATAACATGACCACATTTTTCCAACCGTTGATCATATTTCTTTCTATCTAATTCTTTATGTAGTGCATTGCTTATTGTATGGTGAAGCATGCACCATTCTTCCGAACTGCTGGCCGGTGGGAATTTTATTCTGGGAAGTTTCGTCTCACTCTCTGACACAACTGCATGGATATCCTCGGCACCGTGAGTGGCGTCCTGACTACCTTGGTTTTCTGACGTCTTATCTGTGATAACAGAGCGCTGTATACTCATTGGTGACAAAGAATTCACAGATAATGTAACGTCTACCTTAGGATAGCATCAAAGAAAAGCAGAAAGGAGAAAGGGGGGGGGGGGAAAGTGATTGCGAGCCACATTATTTTGACTGAGGCAACAAGTCGATTATTATTTTCATTTTAATCCGGCGAAATTAAGCTTTAATGTACCCCCCCCCCCCCCCCCCCCTGAAGTCAGAGTGTAAGCGCTGCACTGATTGACTTTCAAACCTTTTTTCAGCTTCAAATGCTCCTCGGATAGTATGTTTTCAGGGCTTTCAACAGTGAAATTTAAATTAATTCTTTTCTTGTAAAATAAAACTTTCTAAAGTTAAATGTGTCCAAATACATATATTCTATCTATCTATTCTAATATATAAAGTAAAGTCAGTCTCTTTATCAGTTCTGTGTCATCAATAACTTTCTTCCTACAAAATCAGTATTTGATTCTGGTTTGTTAGTTTTTCTTGTCGATTGCTGCTGCATGTTGTTAAGAAGGTAAAAATATAGTTGAATTCAATTCTTTCCAGTAAATACTTTGTCCGGGTTAGAATTATTTTCAAATGACCACCATATTAAAGAAAGAGGCCAATACTTCTCTGAAAGAAAATAATATTTAGGAAAAAAACGTAACCTTGTTTAAAAAAAAAAAAAGCAAAGCAAAACAAATTGCAAGTAAATACACTACCGGGCAACGCCGGATAAGGACAACTAGTATGATATATAAATATTATCTAGTTCCATCAGATATTTCCAGTTACTATTAAATTTCAGAGAATTAAAATCCGGACAGAATTTATGGGATGACCTGGTAGATTGTATCGAGTAGGCTTTGTCCCTTTTTAATTTTCAAAACCTTAGAGATAGCATCTAGTTAAAAAAGACACAAAGAAAGCAATATATAAAACGATCTATAATGTCCCTTTTGGGCCTGGCCATTAATAAAATTATGCTGTAATCTTTTTATCTTTGAAGTTATTGCTAAGTATGAAAAAACTAGTAATGCATTCTTGGTCTGATGTGCAGTTAGTTGGTATTCAGTCCAATAAGCATTCAATTTGCTGATAAAAGTGATAGCTTTTTATTTTTATACTTTTCTCCCCCCCCCCCCATTTTTTGCTTTTAATGAAATTATAAGTTGTGATCTTATATAAGCATAAAGAGACCAATAAATATGTTCTATTCTTGACCATAAATATGAACATTTATTGCATTAACAAATATTGTATGTTTTTATTTTGGTGATTATTGTAAGTAGAGGAAGTAGTTGGTTGAATGTATCATTGGGAAATTCTCTATTGCAAAAACATTTCTGTTTGCAAAGTGACCATCGATGGAGGAGATAACTGTGTATGATTGTTTAGAGTAGTGGTTGCTAACTGTTGGTTCACAGACCGCCGGTGGTCCATGCAAAATTTCTGATGGTCTTTAGAAATATTAGGACATTATTTATATTTTTATGACACTTTAGATTAAAAAAAATGGAGAGTACCAAAACGTATTATGGATGATATACATGTTCATGATCTGATGTAATCTTGAAATAAACATGAGTACACAAGTATTGATTATGACGTCATCGAAAATGTTGTATCGACTATCAACTTCCAGCTAAATTTTGAATACATTAAATATTTGCTTGCATTTAGAAATTCATCAATACGATTTGATATCTATTTTTCTCATCATTTCTTCTTCAAAAATCTTAATCAAAAATGTATAATACTTCATTAAACTTTATATTTTCAATTTGTTTTATGTAAAGAATTACATTATACCATTGTTACCATAAATGGGTGCATTTTATATTAATAAAATAAGTTTTCTGATTATTATTATATAAATGTAGACATACATTAGGCTGCATGTTTTAGTGGTGCATGTGAATGGCAGACATTGCAACTGATAGATGCTCAGACAAAGGAAAAGGGGGGCACAGAGGAAATTGGAGATATCTTTCATTTTATATTGGGCCACCCAGAATCTTATTTCTCTTTGAAAAAAAAAAGTAAGTGCCTCATAAAAACAGAGAATCATGCTGAGACCGGCTCACTTGAGAAAAGTAATGTTGTTAGATGGGCTTCAGATAAACCCCTTTTGGTGTTCATTTGCTGGATATTATCTCTAGTGGATATCTCCAGTAGCCAGTCTTTTGATGGTCGAATGAGAAAGATCAGAATCTAAGATTTCCTGTTATGAGTGAAAATATTCCAGGAGAGGAAAAGGGGAGGAGTCAGTTGGACTTGGCCCTCTGGGTATGACACAGGTAGTTATTTTTTCTGAGGGTTGGCAATCGGTTGGGCTGTGTGCCTTTCTAGACAAGGTGAGCCTTTGGGGCTTTTAACTAAAGCATTGTGTTTATTGGACTGATGTTTTGATTTTCTTGGACAAAACAATCTCATTTTGCAAGTTTGTTATTCAACCTAAGAACAAGATTATCATTTGTAACCTCCAACAATAAACCTGTAACTTGTTTTAAAACCGGAGTTGTGATTCTACTTAGGATTAGAGTTCTTTGTGGCAGCACTGAATGAAGCAAACAACAACTTTGGACCGGCATAACGAATGGGCCGATGGTGTCCTAACCCTAAACCCATAACGAGTGGGACGATCGTGCCCTAACCCTAAAACCATAACGAGTGGGACGATGGTACCCTAACCCTAAACCCATAACGAGTGGGACAATCGTGGCCTAATCCTCACCCTAACCCTAAACCCATAACGAGTGGGACGATTGTGGCCTAATCCTAACCCTAACCCCATAACGAGTGGAACGATCGTGGCCTAACCCTAAACCCATAACGAGTGGGACGATCGTGGCCTAACCCTAATCGTGGCCAGTGAAGTGAACGTACTCGTGCATGTTCATATAAATGTATTTACCATTTTTTTCTAAATTCATATTTTGTGGTCCATAGTTCAAAAGGTTGGTGACTGCTGGTTTAAAAAAGACATTGATGGATAGAATATTTAAAAATCTCTTTATAAATAAAATTGTCTGACCATTTCGTGTGTGTCTGTATTTCCACCTTTACGTGACTTACACACTATTATTAGTTTTTAATTATTATTAATCGATTATTTATTTAAAAAAAAATGTAATATTGTAACATACTAAAACGAACTTAAAAAATCATACTTAAATAATTTCACTACAAAGTTAAATCTACCACAATGCATTTCCGTTTTTTCATAAACAAGTCAGCCATTTTAATCTGTTATTCGTAGTTAGTAAAAGAAAAAAGATATTTTGTGATGCTTCAAAATTTAAAAGGAATTTGAAAGATTTTACCATTTTTTAATAGAACGCTATTTGTGACTTTTAAATTTTATCAAATCGTCATGTATTAAAAGATTGAAATCTTTGAATGCTATTTACACCCAATAATTTTATAGAGATTAAAATAATTAATAGATAATTATAATTTTATAAACATGTTGTTCAATTAATAGTTTAATGACGTAATAATTAAATTTGACTTTCAAAATTCCTATTCATAATCTATATAATAATATGCTAAAACAGTTTCCTGTTCGCATGTACCTTATCACTCTCCACCATTTTTTAAAAAGATTGAATCGTCTGATTGTCGAAAATGCAATGCAAAAAAAATAATTTTTTCAATTTCAGTCCAAATAATATTGTGGGGTCTGTGTATGTACCGGATGCCCATAGAATAAAAATATGTCACAAACTTCTACAAGTGTTGTAGAGGTAGACCCTATAACCACATATATTCTGAAAATGCATTAACCAGAGTATTTAAATAAGTTTATTTCAGTTTGAATAAAGGTGATACAGTAATATTATGGGGTCTGCGTTCGCGCCGGACGTTTATAGAATTTATCTCAGCAATATAAAATAGATAAGATACACCTGTGAAATTTCCATAAGTCCTGCTAGTAAAAAATAATAATTTAGTAAAAAAAAATACAAGTGGCATGGTTAAAAAAAATAATATAAAAATAAAGTGACTCCCCATCAACACCAGATAGGCACAGCAAGTTTATCAATAAAACAACTTTATCGAATAGCATGAGCCAAATTCTTGCTGACTGTACATGGTTTTAGAGGAGTTTAGTTACAATGTGTATTGGGAGTTGCTATAAAATTGGTCACTGAAGATCAAAGAATCAGAAAGAAAGAAAGCAAGAA
>OY744515.1:231910737-232010737 GCA_963556195.1 Sepiola atlantica | reverse complement strand
CTGTGGATCAGACGGTTAGAGAATAGCTCCCCCCCCTCCTACTGATATGGGAATCTCCACTTTTGAAGCCCTCCCTCCTGGCTCAGAAGCACCCTGGATCCAGTGGAAAACACTCAACCGCTTGAGAGCGAGAATGGGGCAATCAAAAGTTGCTATGACTAGACGGGGCTACAAAACTGATCCAACCATATGTGAATGTGGAGAGGAGGACCATACGATGCAACACTGGCCTGTCTGCCTTCTACTGCCCAACCGGTACAGCTTGAAAGATGTTACAGAGTATAACAATAATGCAAAAGATTGCGTAAATAAGTGAGAAACTGTTGTATGGCCACATTCTTCAAAGATACGCAAAGAAGAAGAATACTACAAATTAGTGTTTTTACACATGTTTTAAGGTGATTAATTAACAAATGATTAGCATTTAAAGGATTTTACAGTCGGCCATCTTGGATGCATCTTGAAGATGCTACCTTTTCAGTAGTCAGAGTGTGATCAGCTTTTGATATATTATCAATCATGTCTACTAATATTAAAAAAATGTTGGGAAACATCAAATACAATAATTCGTTTAAGAGTAATGGACATTTTCATGAATTTAGTGGCCATCTTGGACACCATATTTGAAAAAGCACATGCCGTGAACTGTAGGCATTTTGATATCTTATTCCATACGACTTAATAGAACTCTTTAAAACAAATATAGCATACACAGGGTGTGGATGATATTTGTTCGCAAGATTAGGAAAAAATAACGCATTAGTTTCATTTTTTGAGATTTCTTCATCAAACTTGTGTCGCTATTTATTTGCCTCTCCATGAGGGAAGAGTTAGGCACAAGGTCAGTTTTTAATGTGGAGAAAATTCCACTCTTTAGAAAGGGGCACTTTGGATAGGCAGAAAAATAAAAATTGCTCCAGTCTAGAAAGTTTTCCTCTTCGCTGATCTAGGACATGGATATAGTCATTGGTATTTAGCATGAGGTACTCAGGGAAGAAGTTGGGTGGCATGACATCACCTTCAGTGACAAATTTCAGCTCTCTGATATCACCTTGTAGTTGACTTAATAAGCTTTCAATTCCTTTCTGACCATTACTGCAATCCTCTTGCTGACGTTGAAGAAATCTCAAATCTCCTTATTTGTCCTTTCAGCGTGGATTCTAAGGAGAACCATGTGCCTCTTTCTACAAATATGGATGTTCAAAATTTCCATAGTCAATTATTCTGCAAAAAAACAAAACAAAATGAATATATATTCTGTTTTCATGAAGACAATACTGACAAAAAAAAATATGCAAAAAATTAGTAGTTAAAAATTGCGAACAAATATAATTCAAAAACTATAGTTATGGGTTATATACTGATTCTCCTAGACTATATATATATAGTACATGTATTGTATTAGTTTCTGTAGATGTAAATCCGTTCAAACTCAAGTGTTTATAAAAAATGCTCAATAACAAGTTGAGCTGTTCTTAAGTATAAATTTTTATTTATACAATAATGTTTGTATAAATAAAAATTTATACTATATATATATACATATATATATATATATTTTTATATGTAGAGAAACACAAATTGTTGTATATCATGGAATGTTTTTTTTTTATCAATCTTTTTGTGATCTTCTTGATCCTTCGGATAATCCTTCTTGTCTAGTTGTCAGATGTAGACTCCGTAGCTGTTTTGTTCGGTTTTTTGTTCGCGAGTACATTCGATTGTCTTCCCTCAATTGTCTTCAGACGGAAGGTTGGACTTGAATATTCCTGACTGCTAAGTTCGAGCTGTGCGGTAAATTTATAACGTTTTAAAATAACGTATGTGTGATTAGGAATGTGATCATGTGTTATGCGCGTGGTTGATTAAAATTTACAATATTTAAAACATTTTTTACAATTCACTATATTTAAAAATGTAGAGTTATAATAAAATTTTTAAAAAATCATTCCGTGATATACAACAACGCATTTATATATATATATATATATATATATATATATATATATATATATATATATATATTACTGATTCTCCTGGATTACATATATATATATATATATATATATATATAAAATATGGGTTGGTCATTCAATTTCAAAGTATTGCAGGGTTAGTTAATAAAATTGAAATATAAGCCATTAGCAATACGAGATTAATTTATTATTATTTTATTTTTTTTTTACATTAATCCTATTAATTTCGGAATGAAATTCCATCATCAGGAGTGACCAGTATTGAGTCATCAAGTAACAAAGAAATAAGTTTGTTTATTCTTGTTTTTTTGATGAAAAAAAAAAAAAAAAATGACTCAATACAGGTCACCCCTGATGATGGAATTTTATTCCGAAATTAATAGGATTAATGTAAAAAAAAAAATAAAAAAATAATAATAAATTAATCTTGTATTGCTAATGGCTTATATTTCAATTTTATGTATATATATATATTATATATATATATATATATATATATACACTAATTCTCCTGAATTACACATATATAAATATATATATATATATATATATATTAATTCTCCTGAATTACACACGTATATATATACTAATTCTCCTGAATTACACACATATGTATATATATATATATATATATATATATATATATATATATTCTGGACTATAAAGCAATTACAAACCGTCCTCAACTAATTTCATCTACTTCAAGCGTTCACCGTCTGTAGAAATAGAGCAGTATGTGACATACAATGTATATTGTTGAACAATTCTTTTCTCATCCAAATAAAATATGCTCAACACAGAAATACATTCACTTACTAAAGTTCTATGGTTCTAAATGTTTGCCGTTTTCTAAGTATGAAAATAATGAATATGAAATTGGAAATTTTGACTTTAAAAATATTTGAGGTCTATTTCTGTTTGCAGATTGTTTATAATATGAGGTCAAAAAATAAATAAAAAAATTCTATAACAAAAACGACTATAAATGAAGTTCATATGATTTTTTTTGTTTGTTCTTCTATTATTTTTTAATTATCAAGTATCTATTCATCATACTAGGCTGAAACCGCATAACAAGGAATATGAGATTGCCATTTGAATAGGTGGTCAGACGTGCTAATCAAAATTGACTCATGTTTAAAAAGAATCATAGGATGAGCAGTAAAAATGTCCATGAAAATAATTTACATTCATACAAAATCGCAGTTAACATAGAGATTCTTAAGTTGTTGAACCATTCAAATATTACTTAAAATGGAAGTATATGGGAATGAGACGGTAATTAAGTTATAAATTGAAATGTCTGAGAAAGGTTCTCTTTCAGATTTATTAGAAAACTAACTGGCTTTGCCAGTCCACTATCACTTTATAAAGATTGCTACTTCAATTTATCTTTTAAATAAAACCGTAAAGAAATGAAAAGAAAAAAGAAATCTATTTGTGGGTGTGTGTGTGTGTGGTCATCTTTTAATTTACAATTTTTTAATTCAGTTTAAAAACAATAAAAAAGAAAATGTGGCATTGCTAACAGGAGGGAGGGGATAGAGAGAGAGAGAGAGAGAGCAAGCCCTCCAATCTTCTTCAAGTGCATCTGGCCGAACTCGGAGAATATTTATGTTGAACTCGTGAATCTGTACAGATTTTATAAGTGCTAAGTAATGATCCATACTAAGTCTTCTGTAGGTTGAAGGTTCAACAATTACAAATTACTTGAGACTTCTACCCAGTCAGGGCTGACGATATAAGAGTAGCAATACACATCGACCAGAAAACTGTGTGGATAATCACAGATTTGAGGGTAGTTCTATTAAAATAGTCATATCTTAAAAACTAAAGCACTTTAAGTGCTCAAAATACCATCATTTTGTTAGGAAATGAATATCCTTTCAGGTGCATTCATGAATAATAATATACATTATATATTTTTAAGAGTTTTGAGCAAATAAAGGCAAAAAAATGTTAACGCTATTTTCGGCAATTTACGTCACTTTTTTCTTTGACCCCCCCTTCGTTTAAAAGTCTCGTACCATTGCTGTATGTGGAATTTCGTCCTGAAATTTGGAAACTAATCAGGGAAAGTATCACTTTTAATGTTTGTCAGTGTACGAAGTAATTCGGCTCATTCATTTTTTTGAAATTTTAAAAATAAGACTTCAACTCGACGTCGGTTGAACATTTTTGAAAAATACATTTCCGTCGCCCAATTAGTAAGTAAATCAATCATTTTACTTTTTTATGCATTAAAATTATAATTGTATATATGTGTTCTCTTTTGGTAGTCATGATATTTCATGACCCTATCCGGAAAAAAAGCGTTTTCTAGTTATAGTTTGAAAAACATTGTAGTAGCAACAGTAATAGCAGCTATAAACACGAGGCGATTTTTGTTTATTTTCATTCTAGAACGTATTTAAAAAAATTTTAAATATGAATATAGAAAATGTTGTTACATTTTTCGTACCCAACTAGTAAATAAATTAATCTTTTATCTTTTTTTATGCATAAAAATTATAATTGTATGTTGTTTTGTCTTTCTGTAGTAGTAATTTTAAATTACCTTATCCGAAAAAATATTGTCCTTTTTTGAGCGAAAGTCAACAATAGCTGCTAGTATTGCTGATATAACAATCAATAAGCAGCAGCTAACTAGTCTTGTAAAGCTTTGTAAAAATAAGACAAAAATACTTGTGCTTAAAAAAGTTAATCCTATTTGGTTCTTTTATAAAAAATACTTTAAAAAATACTGGTTTTCACTCAACTTTCGAACTTCTAGTAGTAATGACTTTCTAGTCGCCAATTTAAAAAAAAAAAATTTAGATTCTACTTTTTTAGGCGATTACATGTGAACACCCTTAAAGTCTTGGCGAAAAAAAGAAAAAACAAAACAAAAAACAATAATTTAGAATTTAGAGTGGGGGATCAGTTTCGCATATAAATTTAGTGTAAAATGATCTCTGATTTCCCGGCCATTCTTGCCTTTTAGTGAAATTTATAAAATAAATAATTACTCTACCATTAACTTTAGGTACGACTAACAAGCCCACCTTCTAAAAATGCCTTCTTGAACGTATTGTACCATTAACCTTAAATATGAGTGGCAAGCCACCCCCTAAAAAAATCCCTTAACCCTAACACTAAGTCCGAATGGAAACCTCCATCCAAAACAAAACACCTTCCTTAACTTTATCACTAACCCTAAGTCCGAGTAGGAAGCCCTAATCCTACAAATAAGCCCATTAAAACCACACATAATCGTCTAAAAAAAAAAAAAAAAAAAAGAAAAGAAAAATAAAGCAGATCCCCATAAAAAAACGCACAGGATTTATTTGCCAAAGAAAAAATTAACTAATGCCCTAAAACGCTAGAATGGCCCGGAAATGGTGAATTATTCTAGATTAAATATATGTGAAATTCTAAATGAATTGTTTTTTTTTTAACTTTCTGCTAAGTTTTCAGGGTGTTCACACTTAATTGCCCATAGCCTTACCACTAACCTGAAGTTCAAGTGGTAAGCCCCCCCTCCTCCCACAAAGACCCTCATAATCGTCTAAAAAAAGAAAGAAAACAAGTAAAACGCACAGGATTTATCTCCCATAGAAAAAAATAATTAACTGTCCTAAAACGCTAGAATGGCCTTGAAATGGGGATTATTTGATGTGAAACTGATCCCCACTCTAAATTCTAAAATAATTGTTTTTGTTTCTTTCTTTCTGCCAAGTTTTTCAGGGTGTTAACATGTAATTGCCTAAATAAAAAAAGTAGAATCTCATATTTTGGGGAGGTAAGGGGGTGAGTTAGCAGATGGTGTTAATCTACAATAATGCTAAAGAAATCTTGCAATATATTCATTTTTAAACAGTCCTAGTATTAGATTTTAGTTTCTTGTACATAAAATGTATTACAATTCAACTTTGAGTTTTCTAACTTCTTTCTTTTAATGGATACATGGTATTTTTAAGGTATTGCAGCATATTTATGTGCACTTAGTGCAGATTACTTGGAAACCATTAATTTCTGGAGATTTTCAGTGGCACATTCTGATTCCTTGTACAAAAATACATTTATATGGTAAATTTCATTGCTTAATCTTGTATTTTAACAAAGATATAACATTTTTACTGAAAAATTAGTGTAAAAAATGTGACGAAACGCATATGGTCTTAAAGAGGGGAAAATATCCAATCGTGTGAGGCACAAAAATAGTCATAACTTCCTTATTTTTAGTCAGATTTAAAAAATTTAAAAAGATTCTTTCTTAGATCATCAAGCTCTTTCTATATATGCAATTATTGAGATATTTTAAGCAATTTAAATTTTTTCATGTGTATTGCTAATAAGAGCAACCTAGTCCTGTGGATTAAATAAAGGGTTCCATTCGAAATTCTATACAGATTCCCAAGTTGGACAAGCCACATCTGAAGAAGGTTGTAGATTACATCGACCGAAACATTGTGAGAATAACACCGAAGATGAAAACAATCGTCCGAATAATCCAAATGATACAAGCAAGACGTTTTAATAAGGCTGGTAAAAATTTTACTACTAATAAAACGTGGTATAATATGGAGTAAACCGTGGTCTTTGTAAAGAGAAGACGATTCGATTGAGTCTTGTTTTTCTGCTGACGTCACTGGTATATGTTAAGAAGATAAACAAGACAATTCGAAGGGAACAGTTATACACTATATGTAGACATGACGGTGGTAATTTCTTTCTTAAATTATTTCATCTTTGATTTAGTAATTGTTTGGTAGTTTGGTAATTGTTGATAGTTTTGTGCATGTTGTTTTTAAGATGGAAGTCTAGTGATTTGAAGATAAAACTATACAAAAATTTGTTTAGACTAAAATTCAAGATGGACGACAAACCTCTCTTGATAGGAAAGTATTAAATAAAAAAAAACAAATACTTGCTTGCTTCTCCATAACTTAGAAATATTTTTTTTACACAACAAGTTTCTATAATTTCTAAAATGTTTTGTTTGTCCTGATAGAAAATTCTAATTTAATTTTGAACGTATATAAAATTGAATTTTTATGTCCACTTGTCGACATTTTTTTGAACAATTTGTTAGCAATAAAATTTTATCGACTAGAAATTCCATTAAAACTTGTGTCTTTTTGTATGGAAAGAATGTTCAAAGTTTATATTTTGTGCCAAAAAGTTCTTTGTGTTTAATAAAATTCTAAAGCAGTTCAAATATGTGTGGTGCTAGAAAAAGACAACGATTAAAACATTAAATTAAAGTTACAATTTGAACACTTAAAAGGAATTTTATTTCAGGACAAGAAATACAATTTAAACAAAGCAAAATGTTTATATATTTATTTCCAAATAGTTTTTCACTTTTATTACATTTACAAAATTCATTATTTATTTATTGATCGTTTTTGAATTATTTATCGTTTGTTCTTTATTTGTTTATTTAATTACTGTATTTTTGTTAGCTTACTTCATAATTACAGTCCTTGGACTTATAAATTTATATAGTATCTTTATATTTTTTCACAAATAAATAATTTAAAGTGTAGTATCTGTTCTAATACTACACTATCTTTTCTGTCCTCGGTCAGTGAAGATGAAATTCTTCTAGATTGAAACAATTGTAATTTTTGTCCCAATCTAGTACCTCTTTTTTCGGAGCCCGATTTCCCCACATTAAAAATCAACTGTGTGTCTAATTCTGTGAAGAGGCAAGTAAATAGGAACACACATAATTACATACATCATAACCAACAATATTTTCTACAAAACAAATAAGTTGATATTGTAACTAAAAAGTATAATCAGCTTTGCTTGACTTTGCATGTTTTTATTTTAATAGCTTCTGTAAAGAAAATTTTTTCCAGATTGTTCACAATCAAAATAATAAAACGAATTTTAGTCTCTAAAATCCATGAAAGAACATAATGTTTATTACTTTAATGCAGCAACAACACACAATTTAATTTTTCTTTTTTAATTACTATTTGTTTTGTTTTTTAAAAATTAATATTGAATAAGTTCAGTTTCAGTATACATCAGATTGCATTCCTTTCTTTTCTTTTTTTATCATAATTTTTAACGTTTTCTAATACTTTTTACAAAAGCTACCATTCGTTGTCGACAGCCTGACCTTTAAACACGTTTCGCTCGCACCAAAGTGCATGACGTCATTTTCAATCGGACAGGCTTTCTTAACGAAGGTCGTGAGTAAACCAAAATTGAAAAATTAAGAAGAAAACAAAATATAAATTGAGATCTGCTCATTTGCGAATGTATACACAATTGAGGTGGATAATGAGTCTAATGGTCAATTGAAAGATGAGACGTTGGATGTTAATAAGACTGAAAATGAAGTACAAATGATTGATGAGATCTGAAATACAGGTTGAACCAAATGAAATGTCACCCACTAATCGAATAACTAATAAGATTCAGTATCCTTTCTGCAATCCAATTATAGTTGGTACAAATAAACAGCAATCTGTGCTTGACTTGTCCACCAAGTTTCAGTTATGAATATCCAACAGTCTTTGTTTTATCACAGTTCAATGATATGCTTCAACTACGTTGCAAGCCCTACCGGTTGTAGCTGTGGTGGCCATCTTCAGTTCAGGAAAAATTCTGGGGATTGTTTTGATAGACATTATCTTTGAGATAAAAATCTGAGAAGGGGGATAACGTCCGGTGAGTGTGAAGTTCATTCAGGGTGCACACCTTCTACTGATTAGACGATCACCAAAGTGACCCTGCATTGAGCGTTTATAAAACAAAACGTTTATAAAAAAAGACTTGGATATTCACGACGGAAATTTGGCGAACAAGATGGGCATAGATTGAAGTTTATTTCTACTGTTGGTTTATAGAAAGGATTTGGGGAAGTCAGCTTATAGTAAAGTTTATTTTAGTGATGTAAAACAGCTGGAATTTGAAAATTGAAGAATCGTAAAAACGTGGCGGATATCGATAAAAAATCTATTTCCTCTTGATGGGCATTATACAACAAAGGAAGTGATGTTGCTAGTCTCAGTGTTTTCTATAAATACTATTATCGCATGTTTTCTTCAGAATTATCTGATCTGTTTCCTGCTTCTTTTATCCGAGCTCGTTTGAATCGTCCTCATCAATTCGCTCTTTTTATATTTTATTGTAATACAGCTTTCTATCTCAGTAGCTTCTTTCCAAGAACTGCAGGCTTGTGGAACTCTCTTCCTGCTGACTGTTTTCCTCCTTCCTATAGCCTTGGTCTTTTCAAGACTAAAGCCGATAAGCATCTCCTGTCTTTGAGATAATCATCTTTCGTCTTTTATAGCTCCTTACATCAAGTGACTGCAAGCCTTGTATGGAGCGATTTCCATAAAAAAAAAATAATTTAAAGAAAAGTGGCATCATAATTTGAAGAAAATGTTTAACCAAAATACAGAAAACTTTTTAAATGTGACTATAATAGACATAATAAGTCTCTTGGACTTATTATGTCTAGCATATAGAATGTACCCTACCCCAATGCTACCCATGTGATCGTTAATAAAATGCACAATCCTTTCTACAATCCAAGCATATTTGATACAAATAAACTTGTGTGTGTGCCTGACTTGTCCACCAAGTTATAGTTGGATTGTGCATTTTATTAACAATTCCATCGGTAGTATTTTTTTGTAGAGGTGGGGGTCACCATGTAGCACAAAGTAAATGGAAAATTCATGATGTTGGTATTAAAACGGCAGGGACGAGACATCTCCAGAGAGAAGTGTACCCGACAAGAATTTTGCTTTTGAACAAATATCTTTATGGACTGAAGATGTATCTTTGAAGTGGTATAAGAAGGTGAAAAATTCTTTTATAAAGACACTTTATGGTCGTGTTATTGAAATAAATATGGCATAATCACGTTGACATCGGTTCCCGTTGAAGTTAAACAACATTGAGTCTGGTCAGTACTGAAATGGGTAACAATTTGGCAATACCAGGTGCTGTATGTGCTTATCTCAGGATTGTTTTCAGTCGTGCTTGACGTCGCCTTGCCACTGGAATCAAACGGTGCTGACTCAGGAAACGTGCAGTCGTGGGTTGTGCAACCCTTGCTTCACAATTACATGTGCAAGCACCCTTACAGGGGGTATCCATTGTCTCTCAAGACTGAATGGAGGTCATGAATGACTAAAATAGATTTAGCTATATTTTCGGGCAGAATTTAACAGGAATTCCAGCTGTTCATCCGGTGACTTTTTATTGGGTAGGAACGAAGTCTTTAAAGAACATAGTTGTTGTCAAGTTGAGGAAAACCCTCTATATTGGCGAAGTGTCTTGTGATTATTTCAAATATTTAGGTTTGTATTTTTCACAGGATGAACTAGAAACGCTATGCATTCATGTTTGCAGCAAATTAGCATAGAATGGTAAATTCACCTTTATCCTATGAAGATTTAGTTTGAGTAGAAAATAGCAACCATGTCATTTGTTTAGCTACCTTGAAATTAATGCCTAATGGCAAGTGTCAAAAAGGTATCCGTCTTTTTTGTTTTTATTTACTTCAATTCACCCCAAACAAGGCACACTGTCACTGAGATATAAGGGGCTACTGTGAATTAGGGGTCAGATTCATGAGGAGCATCCTAAGTGAGTAGTTGTGCAGCGAGATGCTTATTCATTGCATTTAAATTTCTGAATGCTGGTACAGTCAGAGAAACAGCCAGCAGGGAGGGAATTCCAAAGGCATCGGTTTGTGGAAATAAACTATTAGAGTAAAAAGCCTTCCGGCATCTAGGGATTTCTACAGTGAAGAGGTGTGATTTTGCTGCTTGTCAGGGGTATTTATGTTGAGGGGGCACAAGTGCAGCAAGTTCGTCTGAGCACATTCCGTGGAAATACTTGTAAAACAAGCGCACAGAGATGCAACATTGCGACGATGGGATGAGCTGAAGCTTAGTAGACTGTTTATCATAGATAATAAGGATTTACTTGAAAAGACAACTGAAAAGAAATTGTGAAAATGGAGATTAATACTTTGAAAGAAATGTTAGAATTGAGTGTAATTACAGTGATCGCTTGGATTCAAATAACAAATCCGATTGCAGACATTATGACAAAAGATGATGTTTGTTGACAACTTATGTTGTCTTATTTGAAAAGTGGTTTTGTATTTTCAGTTTGTAGGGTGATTGGAAAAATAACTCCTTATTATTAAGGGCTTTTAATTTATTATGGAAATATAATTCTTACAAGAAATAAATGTAAGAAAGTTTATGGCATAGGATTATATTTAGAATTCGATATAGATGCCACCATTCACCAGCAGTTTCTCAAGCCGCCTGGGAACCACATCAACTGATTTCACAATTAAACTATTTTTTTTACTATTTTAACGATGGTGACTTCTATAAGAAGATTGGAAATCTCCACATTATGTTACTATATATATAATGGATTATATATCTGGCATTATTATTAATTACAATGAAATGTTTACAGTGGATATCAGTATGTATTCTCATAGTCAGTCATTATACAGATGGTTATATGATCCTGCGTATGCCCTTAAAATACACCCGGTTGAACGGCTCCAATTTCGGAGCTTTGAAGTCTTCCTTTAGTTGTTATTCCTTCCAGGTTCAATCTGACCTAGAGTGGTAATACCTGTCGGCATTCCATCTATGGGTTAAATAATTTCCATTGGTTCAAATGTAATTATGTTACTTTCCAATAACCTTGCATATAGTAACTCCTTATTAAATGCTGGTAATTTATTACTGAAATCGAATTCAAGAAATGAATATAAGAATATTTAGAATTCAATATGAGTGCCAACATTCACTACCAGCTTCTGAAGCTGCCTACGAACCGCATCGACTTATTTCACAAGGGTCTCTTTTTCTAAATAATTAATCACCACTAGTCAAGGCAAAAAAATAAACACTAAAGATTAAGGGTTAATGAGATAGATAGATTTGACAGTTGAATGTTAGAAACATTACTCATGGAATGTGAAGACTAAAAGACAAAATAGAGGGTTCTCTCCAGTTTTTAATACTTGTGTCCAAATAGATGCCGATTTGCACTACAAAATTGGCAAAAATAGTTTAAATCCTGTTGGATCTATTTTGTTGTGTTCATTTATTTACAAAAATCATTAAAAAGTTTGCGGATACTTTCCTCTATTGATGTATAAAATAGCTATTTGTGTTTGTGAATTATATGCAATAGTTTATAATGGCTATTATAGTTCAGCATTTACTAACCTCGGTACTGGTACAATTTTTGAACCGGACAAAAACAGAACTGTTTTTTTTTTTTTAAATCCTAACCCTAAGCTAACTCTAATCTAACCCTAAGCTAACCGTAACCTAGTCAGTTTTTGTCCGGTTCAAAAGCTGTACCAGTACCCTGGCCTCAAAAGAGTTGATATACCTGTCGGGATCAGAGTTATCTCCCTAGTTTTGAGTCCAGAATTATTTTCCTTGGTGAAAAATTGGTTTAGACAGCAAAATCTCAAAAACACGAAATTTTGTAGTAGAGAATTAACTTTATTTTGTCCTCATTTGCTCCCTGGATGGAGAGGACAAGCTTTTGTACATCCACTGAGGAGAAATGACACAACAGGAAATGTTTTTTCTTTTTACTTTTTTAAACGAATAGCTTGTGCATTCTTCAGTTGTACTGTATTTTTAGTCGAACACACAGACAGGAATACACGTTCTTTTATATAATAGATAATCTGATTGTGTAACCAAATATCAACATTAAGTTTAATAAAGAAAATGTTACTTTTTTTCCTTTTGTGAGTTCAATCGAATGCAAATTACGTTCTTTTGTGCGTTCTTCTGTTTTAAAGGAACAATGTGTATTTGATATGTTCTATCTGATGTCTCACTGTAAATGTTTTTGTATGTCCCCCCCTACACCTTTTTAACCATCTTTTACTTTCTGACAGGTGTCTGCATCGTTAACCAATCCTCGGTGAATCTTATCAACACCAACGTGCTTTGAAGAATTAATTTACTTTCACTACCCACGCATTAGTAAACTTGATGAAATAAAGTATCAACATACTAATTCTTCATACCGGAAAACTGCTAAACCATATCAATCTAAGGTAGTCTGACTTAAAATATCCATTCCAAGTATCATGTACATAATATTGAAAATATTTCTGGATTAGTACTTATTCATTTACTTGGATTATTTTTATGGTATATCTTATTTTCGGTTACTACTTACAAAAATTATTCATGAAAATCGGACTTCTTAGTTACAGAAGGCCATACAAGTCTATAATCTTTGTACATATCTCCAGATCTCCTGAATGCTAGTCCCATCTAATAATATTCAACTGATAGCAAAAATGACACATGTGTACTCTCAGTGTCCTGTCTTAATCTATTTCACTTGTTTGTTTTGCACTGTTTATCTCTTCGTTCCTTCTTCAGCTGCTCATTGTTGTTTAGCAAATCGGACTTTTGTACAGAGCCCATAAAGATCGTGCCTCAGAATTGTCTAGTTTGAATGAAATCCCCTTTGTTGGCCGTAACTATTCCTTAAACCTGCAAGATTGCAAGTTCATCCCTGACAGCAGTTTTCAATGAAGTTCAAGAAGGTTTGATCCAGAACACACAAATAAATGTGACCTTCGCTCTAGAGATTTGTGGTTCTGAGCCTAGTACGCCTTTGCTTGCCACAGATGCAGAGACAGAGATAGCCAAGGGATGATGAGTCCCGCTGTTGACTCCTCCTGGATTTTTCACAAGATCCCTGTTAACCGGATAGCTCTGACACTACCACATTGTCACCACTTCTACCATGGTGAGGAAATGTTGGACTTGGGTGAGACAGTTCTTCTACTGGCTTCTCCTCGTCACTCATTGTTTTTCATTGGTCTATTTTCTACACGTTTTTAAGACTGTATTTTATATAATATACCGATATGATACCGGTGCCATTAAAGACCTATTTTACTATTATCAGACTGGGATAGTGTTCGAGAGAGATGGAGGAATATAAAGTATTTTTGGCCTTCCATAACGATAAAAGTCTTACTTTCATAAATAAGTGCCTGTATAACAGTAGAAAAAATATTGATTGATATAAAAAAGAAAACACTGTAATAAAAGTAATATTCATATATTCATATATTCTTGGCTACAAAGTGCTATACATTAAAATAAACAAAGTGTTTGATGGAGTATTTTCTCATATATAAAAGTAAGTTAGGTTCATTTGCCAAACATTGCAATAAAACAGTTATGTAGCTATTTAAAAAATGTTTCAAACTAGCATATATAAATATATATAAACATTACTTTTATGTTCAGATATGTTATAAGTGTTATATATATATATATATATATATATATATATTACATATTTAGTACAGAAAATCAGTACAGCATTGATACCGTCGGTTTTGAGTTCGGAAGGGGTCTGACTATCCAAATATTTATGCCTTTAATTTTGAATTTTACATCTCTCAATTAATCGAGCTGGGGGTTTTCCCACTATCTTACAAAGAAAGATATATATATATATATATATATATATATATTTATATTATATATATAAATTGAGAGGATAACGGATATACATGTGTGTATATATATATATATATATATATATATATATATATATATATATGTATATAGTTTTAGCGGGGGGGGGGGGGGGGCGTAGAAATATCTGGTATAGTACCCAGGCGTGATGCCACCCTACTCGGCGAGATTGCCCCATAGATTTTGTTAGATCATCCATCTAGGAAAGTTATTTTGCTTCGGCTTGTCACAGAAACGAGGTTTTGTAGAAAGAAAGCATGTTCTGTGTGTCGTACAAGCGCATAGTATAGCCATCTATATGTATAGATATCCCTACAAGCCCCACGGCGGTAAAGATATGACGCCTGGTGTGGCTGTTCGCACTAGCAATGGGAAAACAAAGCACTACAAACAAAGGAAAAGCTATATTTAACCACTTGGAATGTTCGGACACTTCTCGATCGCGATGAGTCTACTGGTATAGTTGCAAATGCACTAGTAAGGTAAAGGATCGCCATTGCGGCACTGGCAGAGTTCGATTCTGCGATGATGATCAATTGACAGAGTTGGGGGCTGTATATACGATCTTCTGGAAGGGTAGACCAAAGGGAGAAAGGCGAATAGGTGGAGTGGGCTTCACTGTTCGCACAGAGTTAGTCAATAGAATTGAACAGCCCCATGGCTTTAGTGATAGGATTATGCACCTTCGTGTACCATTGAGCTGCAACTGCTTTATGACTGTCATTTCGGTTTATACTCCAATTCTTAGCAATGACGAGGGGGATATCATGTTCTCTGACCAAGACCTCAGGACGGTACTTACCTCGATCTCTAAAGCTGACAAAATTTTACTTCAAGAAGACTTCAACACCAGAGTGGGGACAAATCATGAAACATAGACTGCATTAGGTAAATAGGGAGTGGGGAGCGTGAATTGCAATGGTATTCCCCTTCTCAAGTTCTGCACTGAATTTGGCCTCGTAATCTGCAACACTTTCTCGCATCAGAAGGCTACCAATAAGGCAACTTGGATCCACCCACAGTCAAAGCATGGGCACAACTTCGATTATATTATTACCTGAAGGCTAGACCTTCAAGATGTGTGCACTGTAAGGGTTATGCTTGGTAAACTGAAGCTCTATATCATGCGTAAATCTCGATCTCAAGGAGTAGCAGTTTCTAAGTAAATTGATGTATCGAGACTGAAGAACACGACTGCACACGGCGATCTTCAAGATGCACTCAAGAATGTAAAGTTTGATAGTACATGGAACCATTTCAGGACTGTGGTTTACAAGGCCAGTATCGAGGGTCTTGGTCTTAAGAAGCGGAATCATCATGACTGGTTAGATGACAATGACTACCAGATTAAAAAGCTTCTGGAAGAGAAAAATAGGCTGTGCCAGCGATACCTCAGTGCACCCGAAAAAGACCGTGACTCTCTACAGCAAGATTATAAGAATGCAAAGTCGGCACTTCAGCACAATATTCATAAAATAAAGAACCAATGGTGGATGGATATTTCTGAAAAAACACAGAAGTTCTATGATAGGAAAGATATGTAAACTGTGTACCACGATTAGACATGTTTTCGGACCACAATCCTCATCCTTGGTGCCACCCAGGTCTAAAGATGGTTCTCTATTCCATAAAAGTTCCGATAATATTATGAAATAGTGAACTGAGCATTTCACGGATCTATTCTATAATCCGTCAGTGGTTGATATTGAGGTCATCAATAGTCTACCACAGGAGGCTATCAACCATGTGATGATGAACTACCCCACCATCCTTGAGATTCATAATAAAATCAAGGAAATTAATATCCAGAAGGCACCTGGCCTTGATAGCATTCCTGTTGGATTTATCCGTTTTGGGGGTTACAAGATCGCTGAAGAAATCCACTGTTTAATATCTGACATATTGATGGGTGCCCCTGTACCCCAGGACTGGCTAAACACAACTTTAATCTCATTATACAAGGGAAAAGGAACTCGATCGGCTTGTGCCAATTATAGTGGTATAAACCTTCTTGAAGCGGTGGGTAAAGTATTTTAAAAGATCTTGCTTGACCGGCTTACTATGTGCCACTCTGTTATTCCGGAATGCAAAAGCAGCTTTAGATCAGGTCATAGCACGATGGATATGATCTTCTCTGCCCGACAGCTTCACAGAAAGTTCATGAGTAGCACTCTATCAAGTTTTTGTGGACCTGACAAAAGCTTTCAGCACCATTAATAGAACAGCATTATGGACAGTCACCAGTAAAATAAGATGCCCACTAGGATTCGTAAAAAAACTTTAGGTACGCATTCATTTCAGTGGTGCACTCTCTGAACCAATAGATATTGAGAACGGTGTTTAACAGGGCGACATTCTTACATCGACGTTGTTTTCTAAATATTTTGCAACCACTCTCTCTCACTCCTTTAAGAACTGTAAAATCGGTGTTCTCATACGTTTCCGAACCACTGGTAGGATCTCCATACTTGCCCAATTTAATACAAACTCCAAGACCATGAAGACACTTATACGGGATATCTCCTATGCTGATGATGCGGTTTTCATTTCCCACACTGAGGAGTATATGCGAATTATAATGGACCTCTTTTCTCGTGCATGTACCATCAATCTGGAGAAAATTAAGGTAATGCTCAGGACTCCAATATGTAAAGCCCAACATCTACGTCCAATGAACTAGATTAAGTGCAGTTGACTCATTTGTATATCTTAATAGCACTCTTTCTCGAGGTTGATACCTCAATTCTGAGATACCTCTAAGAATTGAAAAGGCTAGCAAAGCTTTTGGTAGGCTCGAAAAGCGTGTGCGGTCAGACAGAGCCATTACTATCAAAATAAAACTTTGTGTGTACGAATCATGCGTCTTGTCTGTTCTGTATTCTTCGGAGACGTGGACTACGTATCACAGACACATAAAGGTTCTACCAAACGTGTCTCAGGAGGATTCTAAATATTAAGTGGCAATCATATACACCAGACACCAATGTTCTAGAGCAGGCTGGAGTGCCGAGCAGAGAAGGGCGTATTGTACATAGTCAGGTGCGCTGGGCAGGGAACATCGTTAGGATAGGAGATTACAGGTTCTCTAAGCAACTGTTATATGGGGGAACTGCTGCATGGAAAACGTCCGAGACACAAATCTACGTTTAAAGATGTAATAAAAAAACAACATGAAAACCCTTGATATGAACGTGGAAAACTGGGAGAGGATGCTTCTGGAGCGATAGATCTGGTGCAAGTGTATCTATGACGGCTGTGCCAGATTTGAGGCAAAGCATATAGAGTACTCCATCTTTCAACGTACTTTGTGGAAGCAATCAGTGCCAAACATCCCAGCTACATTTTAACCTTACCATGTGTGTAATTTATGTGGCAGAGTCTCTCTGTCAAGAGATGGTCTACTGAGTCACATGAGATCTCATGTTAGGAGCAAAATAAACAATTGTCAAACAGGAGTTTAATATAGCTACATACAAACGGAAATCAGTAGCCTTTTATGTCATATCTGCAGTAAGATTTGTAAAAATAAGTTTGGCCTGCTGAATTATCTGCACGACGACAACCGGGCATTGCAATCTTGAAGGGATGGCCTTCTTCTGTAAAGAAGTGGCAATCATTATATATATAATTATAATATATAATATATAATTAACCCTCCCCCTTTTTTATTTATTTTTTTTTATCTTACTTATATTTTTTCATTTATTAATTTTCCAACGAATGTTAAGTCTGCAATATCTTGGATTTAGTTAGTTTGTCTGGGAATTTAAACTACATTTTACATTTCTTTTTTTTTTTTTTGATGACTCAAAGCTTCTTTAGACTATATATATATATATATATATATATATATATATATATTTATATATATACATATATGAGGATAAAATACGCGATATATCATTAAATGAAATGCCGTGGAGACAATATATATGAAAAAGACAAAAGGAAAAAAAAATTAAACACAATAAAAAATATCAAAAGTGAGAGATTTACTGGTTCTGTGGGAATCAACAAACAAACGTCTTCAGAAATAGTGAAGGATTACAGCACTTTTGATGCACTTGCGGCGTGGGATAGATGATTCAGTCTTGAGGAAGGTGCAGTTTATAAAGCAAAATTTGTGGGTACAAATGTTCCTGTGTATAACTAGTGCGTTAGTAGGATTGTTGTTTTTGAGGTCCCGTTTATGTTTGTAAATTCGTGATTTTATATTTCTGACCGTCTCGCCGATAAAAAGCATTGGACATGAGGCACATTTCCTCTCTCAGCGCCATCTAACGTAAACCTAAGACTTGAATCTTATTACTTAATAACATTTTGGCGAAAAGCGCACTCAAACAATGCAATATACCTCGCTATTTCATAACAAACTCTGATGTTGTTAAAGTATTTTTTACCGTATTTCATCCAGGTTTCTTTTCCTTTTCCTCTTTTCTTTCTCTCCCTTTTACCAATTTAATGTCTTTGTCGCACGCGCTGTATACATTTTCCAATAGTTCTGCATGTGCCCCAAAAATCCCGTTGTGCGTCTTCTCCTTTTTTCTATATTTTGCAGTAATTCAATAAATTTAAAATCTTAACTTTTTCCTAAGACGTTCATCGATCCAAATCAAACCGGTTAATCTCTCGTTTTTGATAAATTTCTTATTGTCGTTTATTTGTTTTCCCTTTCGTTTTTTTCATATATATATATATATATATATATATATATATATATATATATATATATATATATATATATAATGTTATAAATATTTTTTAATTTCTTATCCACATACACATGTGCACCGTCACACGATTCGAACCTCAAACCAAAGTCCAAATTTTACCTTCTGTCTGAGGCCCTAGAACCATATGGCCGATTTGAACGGATAGGAATTAAGGTCTATTTCTGTCTTTACAAGCGGACATACCTAGAAGGCTGTCAAAATGTAATTAAAGACCCACGAGCAGTGCTGTATCTACCCGGCGTTGCCCAAGACTCTTTACTTACATTTTCTAAATCGGATTTTGAAAATTAAATTTAATTATTGAGTTGTCGTTTGATCATTAAATGATTAATTGAACCAAATTGTCATACAACTGTAACTAATTTTGTAAAAACAATGTTGTTTTAATATCTATGTATGAAATTATTGGATTACTTCCAAAATGTTTACTCTTTTAATACATGAGGATTAGCCAAGAATATTAAAACCAGAAATGACTTTCTATTCGGCAGTTTATACGCTTTTGAATTCCTCTCAAATGTCCAACTATCACGCAGTAATTCATTATTATTTTTTAACTATTAACAAAACATTAAATTGCTTGGTTTAAATTAAATAATTAAAGCAAATTTTTAGATGAAATTATAACCCTTTAATGCTTTATTTTTTATGTTGGTTTCACATCGAAGATACGGATTACCTATTTAGCGAGTGTGCTGATGCAACATTATACTGATATCTCCTAACACTTGCCAACAGACTTGTTGCAGATGTGAAACAAGTTGCAGTTTGACACATTTTTGTTGAAAATTATATCAAAATAGGCATTTTGTTAGAATGTGTCATATTTAAAAAGATTTTTTTTTTTTAACATGGTTCACCCCAAACAAGGCAGGCCGCCACTGTAGACGTAAGGGGCTACTGAGAAAAAAGAAAAGGGGAGAAGGTTGGGGGGGGGGGGGTCAGCCGAAATCATGATCCGCGCAGCGAGATGTCTGTTTACATTAGTTTTAAATTTCTGCATGTCAGTACTGTCAGGGAAACAGGGGGCAGGGAGAGAGTTCCAGAGGCCAGCGGCACGAGGAAAGAAGCTATTTGAGTAGAAGGCTCTCCGACATCTGGGGACCTCCACAGTGAATGAATGAGATTTAGTTGATTGTCGAGTTAGTCTAGTGAATTTACGTCGAGGGGGCACCAGAGTAGCCAATTCATCAGAGCATAATCCATTGAAGTACTTATAAAACAAACATAAGGATGCTACATTGCGGCGATGGGACAGGGGCTGGAGCTTGGTTGACAGTGAAGGACCTATTAGGTTGGCGGCTCGTTTTGGGACCTTGTCAAGGAGGGAGAGACTAGTAGATGATGCATCAGCCCAGATGTGGCAACAATACTCCATGCATGGGCGGATGGTGGCTTTGTATAGATATAGGATAATGTCAGGTGTGAGGAGTTTACTAGCACGGTAGAGGGAGCCAACCTTTTTTTGCGGCAGCCTTGGCAATGCCTACAATGTATTTGTTCCAATTCATGTTACCTGTGAAGGTTAGGACGAGGAGTTTGAATGATGAACTCTTAGGTAGAGTGTTATTTGCCATGGCAATCGGTGGTTTGAGAGGCTTCTTGTAGTTGTTGAAGGAAAGTAGCTTTGACTTTGCGGCATTAAAAGTTACCAACCATTTATGACCCCAATCCACTACAGTCTGGAGGTCATTTACTAAAGATTCAGCGATTGCCTCGGATATGATCGCGTCTGTTTTACCAACATGGCGAGAGTAAAGCGTGGTGTCGTCAGCAAATAAGCCAATCTCCGACTCTATATCATCAGGGAGATCGTTTATATAGATCAGGAACAACAAAGGTCCAAGGATAGATCCCTGGGGTACACCTGCATTTATGTAATGTTGCTTAGATGAACGGCCATCAAGAACAACCTGGATTTTTCTTTTGTTTAGGAAGGATCTAATTATATTAAATAGTTGCCCAGTAATACCGTATGAGCGTATTTTCAGGAGAAGCCCTTTATGCCAAACCTTGTCAAAGGCCTTGGATATATCAAGCGCTACTGCTCTAGCTTCACCTGCCTTGTCGAGTGTATGATACATACGTTCAGAGATGACTGTTAGGATGTCTGCAGTAGATCGTGCTTGTCCAAATCCATACTGGCAGTCAGATAGAAGTTTAGCATTAACTAAGTGCCGTACTAACGCTAGATTGATTAAGGATTCAAAGATTGAAACAAAAAAACATTTAAATGTTAAAAGGAACAATTATTGAAACAACACGAAAACTAAGATATATTTTTGACCACATTTTGAATTTAGAGTAACCGTCCTTCACTTTATATTGTTACTTAAGAGTTATGATTAGAGTAATCATTAATGAATTTTTTCTCTAATATTAAAATAGCAAAAATAATAATAAGTTCTCTTAAAAAAGAATCGATATTAAATTAAATTATCACGAACATTTATACTTTGTTTACTTGAATTGCAATGTAATTTTAAAATTACAAATCAAATAGCCGTATAGAATATGACGTCTTTTGAAAGATAAGTTGAGACACTGTAAACGTACACAATCCAAGTTTAAGATGTATGCAGCTTTTGAATTTTTTTTGTTTAATTTTTGTTCTTACTTAAACCAAATTTGTAGATAATGTTTTAAGAAGGGAAAATTATAAATTGCAAACTTGAACCACAGCAAGAAATGTTTTAACATAACTCATACACAAGACGTTCACACGATTGAAAAGGAAACAATTTTGTCACTTAAATTAAAGCGTATACGTTTTAAATGTATATACACAATAACAGATATGGGAAAGGAAGGATGAAGGTAATCCGACGTAATGGGAAATGAAAATGGAAAAAAACAAAAAGGATGTTTTTTTATGTGTTCATCAACGTTTCGTCTTTATTTGTAAGACTTCTTCAGGATGATAATATTAAGAAAAATGTCATGCAAGTACGTGAACATATTGGGTTGACATGATGGGTTGATGAGAAGACGTAGTAGCCACTACTGGAAGCAGTGGGACCAATGTCCGGGCTTGGTGATGTCAGTCGCGTGGAGTGAAATGAATGTTGATGGTTTTGAGTGAAAAAAGTGGAAAGGTGGGGGTGAGCAGGGATAATGTGGATGGTTGTAAGTGAAAAAAGTGGAGGGGTGGGGGTGAGCGGGAATAATGTGGATGGCAGTGAGTGAAGAAGTGGAGAGGTGGAGAAAGAGGAGGGGTAATGTTTGACCAGGTGGCTGCTTCAAGAATGTGAGGGATGAGTAGATTGGAAGGTTTGTGTTCGTGGTGAATGAAGATGTGTGTGTGTGGGGGGGTGTATGCAGAGAAGTGGAAGGTGGGGGAAATAACAGATGTCTACATAATGTTTTTAGAATCACATTTAAAAAAAAATGCATAACATTTAATGTATGTTCAAGAAAATAAAGTTGGATGTTAAATAATGATTTTATGATTTTTATTACTCAAAATTATTTAAAACAAAAAATCTCAATTTTCATTTGGTTTCCACTGAATAGAATAAACAAATTAACCTTTCACCATAACTTTCTGTCGCACAGGCATTTATAGAGAGTCTTTTTCCTAAATATCGAATACACGTGACACAAATTTGGACATTGTTAAAATTCTAAATTTCTTTGTTTTTACTGAATAAAAATTATTATATTATTTATTAAAATTAAATAAAATAAAGTATTTTTTACTGTTGTAAAATGCAAAGTACATTATTATATTATTTCCATTTACCGTGAATCATCAAACATGTCTACTACTAAAAAATCAACCGTTTGTTAATGGGTAGTGGGAGGAGTACTTTTTCTTAAGAAGAAACACCCCACCTACTCTGAATATCATTAAGCAAAAATAGAATATCGGAGCGGATAAGTATTTTTTCAATAAAATTTCTTCTAAATACATTTAAGAAAACAGCCCGATATTCGCCATAAATAACCGGCGAAACAGAATTAAATCTTTATTTTGTATGTGAAATGCTATTTATTTATATATAACCAGTTTGGTTGTCTTTACTTTATATATTAGATATATTATTACGTGGTTTATGAGGAATAAGCACAAAGGTTTCACAAAAGTTTAGTAGCGTAATATATTTATTTTAGGTAATAATATTCAGAGAAAATTCGATTAGACACATATTTATACCGACGGTTTCAAAAGTTATGAGAAATCCGGCAGGTATGGCTACGAATTATACACATCTCTCCACCCACAGTCAGCAAGTCTAATGGCGAATATTTAGGAGTGTGGAACTCTTCATAAAATGAGATCAAAAATTAAAAATATAGAAAAATAAGATATCAAATAAAAATACTGTGGTTGATATGATATATACTGATTATACTCAAAACTTGAGAGTATGGGAGGGGGCAAGGTATAGTGATCTCATGATTGGTGATAATAGCTAATGTTGAAATGAAAATAAAAATAGGATAAAAATGAAAAAAAAAAAATTAAAGGTTAAGTCAAAAGATAAAAAGTTAAACCATAAACTTTTTTTGGTAACATAACATGTTAATGGCTAACAGTTTGGGTAGTCAGGTTGACCATAGAGTACAGTCGTTATACTATGGACTGCGCTCCACACGCAGCTAGGCCCGCCGAAAAATGATTAGGAAGTGAGATAAGTGAAAGTCGATAGGGAGGCCGGCGAATCCATTGAACTCCCTAGACGTAATGGCGTCCTGACAGTTGGTTGTTAGTTTCTGGGTAGCCGGAAAACAAAACAAATCAAAAATGGATGTAGCCAATTCCAGTGGTCTGCTGGGAGTGACTGAGAGGTAGACCTGACATTTAGGATTTTCGGTCAAAAGTACATATATTTGGGGGACTGGCTGTCGAGAGGAGTTCGGTTCGGGGAGATCGCCATGAGAGTCCAAGAGTCAACACTTCGGCGTTGGACAAAGAAGATTTTCACTGGGGCCGACACGATCAGACAACGACCAACAGACAGCGTTTGGAGTTCGAACCACGATGGTACTACACGCACACCCAGAGCACAACTGAGTTATACCTAAAACTTGTTTTGTGTTGTTTTTACCGTATCGCGAGACGATCGTCGGGCTACACAGGGAGTAAGTGGGCGTCTGCTTGATGTTATTTTACGGAGAGGAAAGTGGAAGTAAGAATGGTTAAAATATTATCTACCAGATATAACCTTCTATATATAGCAAGTTATTTGCCATGTATAGAAGTTTGTATGTAATAAACTTCAATTTAATAAATATATGGGTGGTAATCTAATGGTGGAATAAACATTAAATCAAAGATTAAAAGAGAGTTAAATTAAAGTGCCACGAATAGAAGGTTACAATTGATAAATGTGAACAACAATTAAATAAAAAAAGTAGAAACATGTGAATAAATATATAAAAATTATTTTAAAATATAAATAAAATAAAAGCAACGTTCCATATATGGCACGTTATTTAAACCTTACTCATACCTTTCTTTATCGCTGCTAAAGTTAATGATAGGCACCTCCACCTATAAGTTTTAATAAAAGACTGATTTACTTCCAGAGTAAGCTTATATGGGCTATTAATCTAGTTTGCTTTCGTGGCAGGAATTATCGAGATTTTTGTATGGCTGTCCATGAGGTAATTTATTCCCATAGCGCGGTCACACATGAAGAGTAGGCGATAAGCGATAGGCGATAGGCTTCCCGCCCATGCTGGCACGCTATGTCACCCCCGGACAACAGCGTTATCTTTTTGTTGGCCAACTTGTATGAGTATGGGGAGGCTTGCAGGAGTATGATCTATCTCAGAACCGTGTATCTGCGTCACATATAAAACTTGTGCTCCTTCCGTTCGAACCATAGTGATAGCAGGGCCCATTTTGTTGTGAGGTTGTATTAAGCCTATCAAGCCATCGATACAATTCGTCTCTCCTGACCTCTATCTTCCTCTGATCTTTCACTAAGCTTGACCATGGGATTTTTTCCGATGTCCGGACACCCGATACCGAAGCCGTACATGGTGTCGCCACGCAATCGATTTTATTCTTGCTAAATTTTCAATCGATGCACCCTCACTCACAACTGCTAAAACAAGCTGTTTTGACGAAGGCAAACGCTGGAGGAAAATGTAAGTACAATCTTGTCTTTATTACAGTCGCCAGTAATCTCATAAATTTACAGGGTTTATTATTCCCTAAAGTCTCCTCATACCAAAGTTTAGATAGCTTTTGTTGTCTGGAAATTGACGTCATCGAAATAGCATGTCAACGCAGTATAAGCTTCCTCTACCGGTGGGAAAATTATTATTTCTCTCACTTCGGTAATTTATAAATTGCCACATGGAATTCTTTTTATTTGAGAGATAATTCCTCTAATTTAGAAATCAATTCCTATTTGAATTAAATATGATACTGGGTCCGTCTGAAAATACACGAGGTTAATATCAGCAAGTGCTCGTTGGCTGACACAATCTTTCTCAGTCATAGTGAAACAAATGGATTTTTCACCTAAGAAAAAAAAAAGAAATTCCCATAGAGACGTTCACTAGTTGTCACCGATTATGAGAAAAAAGACATCAGTAAAAAGTTAAGCACACCCTACACGCTACAGCCAAAAGCTATAGATCGAGTAATGAGGTTGCGTTTTGACTGTTTTATGAACGGAATGAAAGAGAAAAACGCACGCACACACACATACAATCATATAGGCCACAGAGAGGAAGGCGTAAACCGATTAAAAAAATGACAGAGGGAAATAAATATATTTCCCGTATTTTTTTCTATTTTTTGTATATTTTCCGCGCGAGGGAAAGAAATGCTTGTGACACAAGCTATGTCTTTCCGACTTATTTAAGCGCGATCAAAATAAACACAAGTCTTGATCAACACTCAATTAATTAATGTTACATATCTTACAGAGTAGTCAATTATGATTGAAATTGCTAAACCATTTATTTGGCGCGTCCTAACAAGAAGTCACTACTGTAATACTAGAATATTTGATATCTTATTTCATCAAGTTTAGCAACGGGTGTTTATAGAAATTATATTAACTCTAAACTCACTTAGGGTTGCCAACAATCGACGCGTATTGATTGACAATGACGCACGTGCCAGTTAAAAAAGCCGTTCGGCGGGACAAATACATTTCATTTATTTATAGGTAGTCTACGACAAACTATAAATTCAGTAACAAAGAAAATTAAGGCATATGATTAAATACAGAATAAATTGTTCACATACAACGAAGAATGCACACGCAATTTCTTAAAAGGGCAAAAAGAACACATGTTTGAAGCCAGAAGAAAAGACTTACATTTTCTCCTGATTTTTATTTCGTTAAAGGACGTACCCAAGGTCGGTCATGTATGTAGGGTGTCAGACCAGCAACAAAGAATGAAATCTGGTCTTATTTCTCGAACACATGTCCCAACCAAAATCTCGTGTTCCACGAGATTTGCGTGTCTGACGCATTTTTTAAAACCAAGCGAGCCTCAAAAACAGTTTCTTATGAAGGGAGATAACTCTGGCCTCAACAACTGCATCTGGTATTTTTTAAAATTATTTTTGCCAACACAGTTAAAAAGTTTACTTCACAGCCTATCGTTTGATATGACGGAAAATTGCCCTTGACTAACCTTGATTTAAGATCTTACGAACAGCATCAGGAGCTGCAATAAGGTGTTTAATCGATTGATGATATATGACAATAATTTTCGACATCGCCAATAATATTTTTTTGCCTGTAGCTAATTCAGAAATGATTGTTGATTTCTCGGTTGCAGTCAAATCACTTTTACTTTCAATATTTGATGTATTTGAGGAGCGTTCGTTAATAATTTGAAATGATAAAATCGGTGTTTTTTCAGTAAAATGGCTGCTGGATGTTTACGTATGTGCAAAACGGAAAACTATTTACAGAGAATCTTTTTTCCTAGATCCCAATCGATACTATAATAAATGTTCACGTATATTCAGCCTGTTAATAATTTGTCACTAGCGTATATATATATATATATATATATATATATATATATATATATATATATATATAGTGCTGTTCATGGGGAAATATAGGATCTTCTCGGACAATAAGGTCTATAAGACCACGTCTGTATGGGTTACCAAAACACATAAAAATAATATACCCGTACGACCTATCCTTTCCATGGTCGGTTCGGTTCAGCACAAGTTAGCTAAATGGTTGGCTGCATTACTTAAACCTGTTCTTGAAATATATTCGGCCAACTGTATTAAAGATTCATTCACTTCTGCTGAATACATTCGTAACTCTCCCTTTTCTGCTGAAAATAATTTCATGTGTTATTTCGACATCAGCAGTCTATTTTCATGCGTTCCCTTATAAGAAACCATCGATATTTGTGCTGATGTACTATATCGTCGTTTCTCA
This sequence comes from Sepiola atlantica, assembly GCA_963556195.1. Taxonomy (NCBI): domain Eukaryota; kingdom Metazoa; phylum Mollusca; class Cephalopoda; order Sepiida; family Sepiolidae; genus Sepiola; species Sepiola atlantica. The sequence continues at coordinate 231,983,123 of OY744515.1, read as the reverse complement.
GTCGGTCCCACTATCTCTGAGGAGGTCTTCATAGAACTGATGCTGTTTTCTACCATGTCTGTCGAATTCAGTTTTGATAATTTAATGTATTAGCAAACTGACGATATTTCTATAGAGTCGCATCTTGGTCCTGCGTTAGCCAATATCTTCGTGGATTTTCATGAGCATGATCTTTTGGCCCCTATCATTAACCCACTTACTTATTTCCGATACGTCGAGGATACATTTTGCGTGTTTAGCGATGAGTCAGATTCTATAGTATTCCTTAATGCACTCAATCAAGTACACCAAGCCCGACAGCTCACCTGTGAGAGAGAACACAAGTCCACTCTTCCTTTCCTGGATGTACTAATGCATACATCTGATTCGTTTTTTCTTACATCTGTTTATCGCAAACCTACATTTACTGGCTTATATTACCACTAGGACTCGTTTTGTCCCAAACAAAGAAAAATAAATCTGATAAAATGTTTGCATCATCGTGCATTAGATAATTGCTCAGAATCCCTGATTGATTCGGAGATTCAATTTATCAAACACGTTCTAATCAATAATGGTTACCCTCTCGATATTGTTAATTCAAATATCGTTGCCAAGATCAACCACTTTCATGAGCCTCAAAATTTTGGTCTTCCAAAATGTCCGACGTACCTCAGGTTAACCATGTTATGTAATGTTAGCATAACATTTGTTCACCAAATTTTTGTAGCTGTACGTCGCTGTTATAAAGTTTCGAACCCTAAGATCGTTTTGTCTGCTCGACCTTTGTTAAAATCTGTGCGCAAAAATGTTCTCCCACCCCACCATATCAGTAATATTATTTATCAGTTTAAATGTCGGTGCGATGCCGTATATGCTGGAAGAACAGTGCAAAGATTTGACTCCAAAATACCCCCCCCCTGCAATACGCCAGGGCCGACTAAATAATTTAAATAATTTATTTAACACATCCGGGTCAGCTACTGCTCATCATCTTATAAATAGCGCCGAATGTGAGTCGGATTACACTAGTGACAGTTTCGCTGTCATAAGTTCATCACATTCGATATTCCATCCTAAAATCCTGGAAACAATATATATTCAGTCATTAAAACTCTCTCTATGTAAACAAAAGGAGTGGCTTCTAAGACTTAATGTGATCCACTTGTGACCTCCCCCCCATTTCTATTTTCACCCCAAGCTAGTCTTTATTTTATACGATATTTTAAGTTTTAATCGTAGTGCATGCATTTTACTTTCACGTATTTACTCTGATGAGTGTGAACAAAAGCCAGCTTAGTAGATCTATGTAATTATAACTTTTCTCTCATTTTTAACACTTCAATTTATTTCCCCAAAATGTCACAAACATCTTTATTCCTTGCCTTAATAAAATTATGTGCCACAAAAAATTTATTTAAATGAATTATATATATATATATATATATATATATATATATATATATATATATATAATTTATATATTTATATATATATTTCATTTCAAATATCTTATCAATTTCGTCATATATATATAAAATTTATATTTATATATATATTTTATTTCAAATATCTTATCAATTTCCTCATAAATATATATATATATATATATACATATATATATATATAAGTAAATTGATGAAATCTTTGATATATATATGTATATATATATATATATATATATATATATATATATATATATATATATATATATATATATGAAAATATTTTTGGTGGTACAATATTTCATGAAGGCAAGGAATAAAGACGTTTGTGACATTTTTTTTTGGGGGGGGGCGAATGAAATTGAAGTGGGAAAACTACCTATCACAAAGAAATTATTTGATAATTGAGAAAATATTTCCAGATATTCCATAGCTAGCTAGCGTGTGAAACAAACCGTTGTGCCAAAACCTATCAACAGGCTTTGATATGTCAAGAGCTATTGATTGAGAAATGAAATAATGCTGCATAAATACAAACACAATATATGTAAATATATGTATATATTTCATTTATATATATATATATATATTTCATATATATATATGTATTTCATTTATATATATATATTTTATATATATAGCTATGGAATACTTGGAAATATTTTCTCAATTATTAAATAATTTCTTTGCGATATGTAGTAGTTATATTAAAAGTAACCAGCCACCTTACTCCCCATTGTGCTATAACCTATCTTTTATCCTTTCACTACTAACGCTCGGATTCTAAATTTGCCTTAATTTAAATGAATGACCCTCTCCTTGAAGAAGCCCCCTGCTATGATAAACTTTTACGACTGACCTTCAGCTCCGAGCTGAATTTGAAGACTTACATCAAATCCGTTGCTAAGTTCGCTGATAAAATGGGTAGATCATTCTACCGCTTCAGAAACTATCTCACTCTTGGCGCAATCCTCTATACTTGTTTAAGAGTCAAATACGTCATAGGATTGAGTACTGTTTCCACATCTGGGGAGGTGTCTCTCAGGACACTCCCTCGTACATTGATAGAGTAACATTTTTTGACAGTGTATACATTATATGCAGACATGATTACGTCTTTTTAGAATAGCCTCACCCCTAATGGAAAATTGGTTTCGCCCCCTTCAAACAACCTCGTAGCTCATGCACAGTAAGTGTACCCACCCGTTACCCACTTTTGTGAGTCCTGTCTAGACATGCGTCATGTTAGGGTTGGATTAGGTTTAGTGTCCAGGTCTTCACGTTCAAATCACTGAAACCCTCATTTCTCACCGTGCAAAATGCTGAATAAATGCTATGGTGAAATGCATCGCGTAATGTTGGACAACAATCTGCGTGAGTTCATGTGCAAACAGAAACATAAGGAAAACGATCTTATTATGCAAACACCCAATAACAAGAATGGATTCCATCCTCTTAAGTAAGTAATGAAGCTGTTCATTTTACTCAAACCCGAATTTTCTGTGTGTTTTTTTTTTTGGACGCGGTTCTTTTGCAGAAGAACCGTTAAATTTATGGACTGGAGCATTATCTATTAATACACGGACTTTGATTAGGAAAAAGAATTCAAGAAGAAGAAGAAGAAGAAGAAGAAGAAGAAGAAGAAGGCAAAGAAGATAAATAGCAGAACAGAGACTGAAGAAAAATGAAAGAAGTAAAGGAATTGCAGACGAAAAAGAAATGAATAAATAATGAAAGAAGAAAAGGGGAAGGAGAAAGATGAAAAAGAATTGAAAAAGAAATGAATAAATAATGAAAGAAGAAAGATGAAAGAAAGATGAAAGGAGAAAGATGAAAAAGAATTGAAAAAGAAATAAATGTAGAAACGAGGAATAATTGAAAACAATGAAATCGCATAAAATCGGGTAAAGATGAAAAATAACAATTTAAAAAGAAATTTGAAGACATAAATAGGAATATTTGAAGAAGAAAAAATCAAGAAAAATTGCATAGAAGAAGACAAAATGATCGAGGAAGAATAGCAGAATTGAAGAATTGTAGAATTGAAGAATTGAAGAATTAGAGAATTGAGAATTTTAGAATTGAAGACAAAGAAAGTATTTAAAAAAGAAAAAAAAGATAATAATAATAATAAAACATCACAGAAGAAAATAAATTCATGGAGAATCAAAGAATACAAAGGAGAAGAACCCCACAAAAAAAGAATTAAAGAAGTCGTAGAATCTAATAATAATAATTTAAAGAAAAAACATCTAAGAACGAGAAACGGTGAGGTAAACAAGCCGATGCTATGAATCACCTGATTGAGGAAGTCGAAAGAAATAATCAATAGGTGGCCCAGCTGGAATATGTCTTTAAGTTTATCTGTTATCGAAAGAATGGCAAGGTATTCACCAATAGACTACATGGCAGCAACTAGCATCAGTCACTAAGCAAGCAACATCTCTTTCTTTAAACTACGAATTGCTTTATTTATACGTTATATATTTCTTATTTATTCAGCTGCATAACAATAGCACCATATCGACCCTTAAGAGTCAGTTCAGTATAAAAGACATTGCAGTTGTGGTGAATTCACAAAGCTGGTAGATCTCAATCTCTATGCACATTTACTTCTTTAACCAGACGGCACTACATCTTTTATGGTTACCTTTATAACCGACTTTTGCAAGCAGATGAAGACTATATACTCGACGTGCCGAATTCGAGTTCTGAAGGGGTTACCGCATCACCTTCACTAACACCCTTGAAAAAAGGCATGAATCTACATATCCCTTTCCAGCTATAGATCAAATAGTTGAGAAGACTAGACTCTCAAGTCTTGCTTGTGCAGCGAGAAGAAAACCTCCGAAATAACACCAATCTTTCTCTGCTTATCCGAGCATTGTGCCCAGACGTCTTAAACTTCTCCTTGACACTGGACCCAAGCAACGTCGGTTCAGGAGAGGTGCTGTTCGGAATTGCGTAACCTTTGCTTAACTATAAACTACCCGTGCTGTAACCATATTAAAAGGTATCCATTGTCGCTCGAGGCTGAAAGGGGACTAACAAATAAAACAGTGTGTTTCAGTTTTCTGTATTTATTTGTTTTTGTTTTTATTTTCTCACAGGCTGATATCACACATATTTGTTGAACATAGTGGCATACGTGGACACTTTACTATAAAATCTATTTTGAACTTCATCAAGACAGCCCCCAAACGATTGATATACTTTTTTAAAGAATAAATGCACGTTGTTTTTAACAAATGCACATATTTTATAAATAATAGATGGATTTCTACCGGTTCGCATTTAGCAACTGATTGATGAAGTGGTCTGAAAATTATCACTGTACAAGTGAAAAAATGACAAAAAGCAATATACTGATACGCGCTTCTGAATGTCCAACCAAATGCTGGACAGAGACTAATAAACAAAGCAATGTGTTGCACATTTTTTCATTTAATTGTTTTGTCTTTATTTTCGCAAGGGCTCATGTTACACACACATGCACACATATATGTTTTACTCGTTTTTATAATGATAGAATGTTGCTTATGTAACAAACCCAATGTAAATATATTTTTTAGCTTTACTCATATTATAACGGTACTATACTGTTTTTGCTTACACTTAAAAAGGCTAGTGAAAATATCTGTTTTTATATAAATGTTGTTCAATATGTATTAACCCAGCATTTAAAAGTTTTTATTAGTGATTCATTAACCCTTTCATACATACTGCGACCTTTAATCCTTTCATGCATACTCTGACTTTTAACCCTTTCATGCATAATGTGACCTTTAACCCTTTAATGCATAATGTGACCTTTAACCCTTTAATGCATAATGTGACCTTTAACCCTTTCATGCATACTCTGACCTTTAACCCTTTCATGCATAATCTGACCGTTAACACTTTCATACATACTGTGACATTTAACACTTTCATGCATACTGTGACCTTTAACCCTATCATGCATAATGTGACCTTTAACCCTTTCATGCATAATGTGACCTTTAACACTTTCATGCATACTGTGACATTTAACACTTTCATGCATATTGTGACCTTTAACCCTTTTATGCATACTGTGACCTTTAACCCTTTCATGCATACTGTGACCTTTAACCCTTTCATGCATAATGTGACCTTTAACACTTTCATGCATACTGTGACATTTAACACTTTCATGCATACTGCGACCTTTAACACTTTCATGCATACTGTGACCTTTAACCCTATCATGCATAATGTGACCTTTAACCCTTTCATGCATAATGTGACCTTTAACACTTTCATGCATACTGTGACATTTAACACTTTCATGCATATTGTGACCTTTAACCCTTTCATGCATACTGTGACCTTTAACCCTTTCATGCATACTGTGACCTTTAACCCTTTCATGCATAATGTGACCTTTAACACTTTCATGCATACTGTGACATTTAACACTTTCATGCATATTGTGACCTTTAACCCTTTCATGCATACTGTGACCTTTAACCCTTTCATGCATACTGTGACCTTTAACCCTTTCATGCATAATGTGACCTTTAACACTTTCATGCATACTGTGACCGTTAACCCTTTCATGCATAATGTGACCTTTAACCCTTTCATGCATAATGTGACCTTTAACCCTTTCATGCATAATGTGACCTTTAACCCCTTCATGCATATTGTGACCTTTAACCCTTTAATGCATACTGTGACCTTTAACCCTTTTATGCATAATGTGACCTTTAACACTTTCATGCATACTCTAACCTTTAACCCTTTCATGCATACTCTGACCTTTACCCCTTTCATGCACACTGTGACCTTTAACCCTTTCATGCATACTGTGACCTTTAACCCTTTCATGCATAATGTGACCTTTAACACTTTCATGCATACTGTGACATTTAACACTTTCATGCATATTGTGACCTTTAACCCTTTCATGCATACTGTGACCTTTAACCCTTTCATGCATAATGTGACCTTTAACCCTTTCATGCATAATGTGACCTTTAACACTTTCATGTATACTGTGACATTTAACACTTTCATGCATATTGTGACCACAGTATGCATGAAAGTGTTAAAGGTCACAGTATGCATGAAAGGATTTTTCATGCATACTGTGACCTTTAACATTTTCATGCATACTGTGACCTTTAACATTTTCATGCATACTGTGACATTTACCCTTTCATGCATACTGCGACCTTTAACCCTTTCATTCATACTGTGACCCTTTCATGCATACTGTGACATTTAACCCTTTTATGCATACTCTGACCTTTGACCCTTTCATGCATACTGCGACCTATAACTATTTTATGCATACTGTGACCCTTAACCCTTTTATGCATACTGTGACCGTTGACCCTTTCATGCATACTGTGACTTTTAACCCTTTTATGCATACTGTGACCTGTAACCCTTTTATGCATACTCTGACCGTTGACCCTTTTATGCATACTGTGACCTTTAACCCTTTTACGCATACTGTGACCTTTAACCCTTTAATTCATACTGTGACTCTTTCATGCATACTGTGACCTGTAACCCTTTTATGCATACTCTGACCGTTGACCCTTTCATGCATACTGTGACCTTTAACCCTTTCATGCATACTGCGACCTTTAACCCTTTAATTCATACTGCGACCTTTAACACTTTCATGCATACTGTTAATTCAGAACAACACGTAGAACAGTTGTCATCAATTATCATAAGTTTTGATTTGAGTAATTGTATTTATTCTTATAAGAGTTAGGGACATCAAGGTATACGTTTTGACTACATTATTAGGTCGTTACAGACCTTTTTCGAAGTCATCCTAACTTGAACGCATGTGGTTCAAAATAAATTTTGATTAGGTATGTAGAATTTCTGTCAAAAAATCATGCATGAAAGGGTAAAAAATGTTCACCTTAAAATCGTTTAACTTTCTTTGCACTGATTGAATTTGTCTGCACTTACGTGCACATACTGAATTGGCTATGCTTTCAGGGTGAAACGCCGTCAGAATCGGAATTATGGAACTATACAGATCGAAGAAATTACCTTTTCACCATATTGCCTTATTGTTAGAATTAAAGTTTCACGTCCAATCTAAATCTTGTTTATTAGAAATATTAGAAATACACCGACCAGCTGGTGATTTGAGATTGTAGCCACATGCAAATCAGTTGTCTGAATCTCTTTCTATTGTCCAGTACTACATTGTATGTAAAATAACACAGTATACAAAAAGTTAGTTCACTCCGTTTCTGCATATGAAGTGTACACCCATAGAAATCATTCATATCAAGTTCCAGGGCGCAGTCATGATTAAGTATCCTGAATCACGCTAGAAAACATATGTCAAGTTTAGCTTATCGGTAAAACGGATTTCCTCCCAGTCGAGAATCCTAGGAAGGCCACTCCCCTGAGGTGACCCTAACGGATAATCTCGACGAGTCCGTTCATGGATATTGTTGTATCAGCAAAAGTTCTCCTCTTGGGGGAGCTGGCTTTCCCAGAATCCGGACTTAGTTACATCTGACTGTAGTGGGAAGCAAGTAAAAATCAGCTTAGCTTATATCACCATGACTTATGGGACAGGTTGTATAAGCATTGCCATTTTTATAAATAAGTCTAAGCAACACAAGACACTGAGCTGTCCACTCCCCAAAACGACCATGTGTGATATATTGTCTTCATAAAGACGTGAAATGAATAGCGACCAAGTCATAATCGCTGAACGCACAGCAAGAATTTGTTTAACTAAAACCACAACAAAGAGATCCCCCCTCTCTCTCTCTCTCTCTCTCTCTCTCTCTGTGCCAAAAAACAAACGGAACTTCTATGAACAAAGTTTTTCCCTAGAACATCCTGTCTGCGGAAAAAATACCACGAGGCTTCTTCACAACAGACTACAACATGGTTGTCTTTAAGTCTAATGCAAACAAATACTTGGATAATTAATTCCTCTTAAGTAACTTTGCCTATTCCACCTATTGTTTCCAATCCTCTCGTGGTGGCGATCACCGGCCAATTAACACCCTCTTTAACCCTTATCTTCGAGAGGCATCCGGGCCTTGATAAGCGGTGACCCATCAGTAAAAAGAGAAATAGCTTGATAATGGTTTCAATCTTACCCGTGTCACCTTCACATGTCGGAAAGTGCCGAACTGACCGAAACAATATTCATAGCCATCAGTGTTGCGCAGCGTCGAAACCCCTACTCTAAAGTAAGTGATCAAGTTGCGATCCGAAGTAAGACATCGGTAAAAATTGCAATTACCAAAGGTAGTTCATTTTCCGAGGAAACTTGGATTTTCTTCTTTTTCTTTTTTTTCTCTGGCGATCCACTAAAACCGCAACCCGCTCTCTCTTTCTTTCTCTTCTATACTTCTTTATATCTTCTTCCCTTCCTCTTGCCACCCTGCCCCCGTCCGTCGTTGTTACTTCAGCAGCAGAAATACTTATACTCAACTACTGACAGATTCCTCGTTCTTATCTATTTGCCTCACCACGAGGGCTAAGTTAGACACAAGGTCGATTTTCGATGCGGGAGATATTGACCTCTTCCAAAAGAGACACTCTGGATAGGAAAATTTCTAATATGCACGGCCGCTAGTTATGTGCGACTGCGTATAGACAGACGTACGTGAGTTGACCTGTCTATAATAGGACGTATCTGCGACTGTCCAAAGTTGCATGTAAAGGGTAAAAGGCTTAGTAGTAGTCGCTGTGCGAAGCGTTAAACATAGGTGTGATCAAAATGGAAAAAGGAGAAAAGATACTTAAGTGTTCTTTAAAGCCAGACGCCTGGGGTTGTTGAGGGGAATGTAGGTGATCGCGACGAGCAAGGTGTTTGAAGTGAGACGCCGTGAAATACGGGAATGGAATTTGACCTAGAAGTCTTAAGAGTTTGATTTGGGGATTTAGTCACTTTTCATGATCTTAGAAAAATCTCAGAAACTCATCGAACACAACTTTGTATTTGATAAAAATAATCAGTTTTGTATTTATTGATGTTACCGGTCATGCTGCGTGGAGCCATCTACGCACGAACACGTTTATTTGGACTTCGCAGGATGAAAAACTGGTTCTCTGTATGTAACTACACACTACAGTCTTCATCTGAGCTTTTCTCAAATCGCGATTCGCAGACTAAACATGCAATACTGAGGGATTGGGTGTATCAAGTTCGAATCCTGTCGATACCATAGCACCACTTTCACTATGGGTGTTGGCAACCATAACATGGTCTTTACTGTAAGTACCTCATTTTAGAAATAACTGGAAAACCCAATGCTAACAACAGAATCGGGCCAGTAAAAAATCATACAATGTTGATTCATACGAATTTTACGTCTTACGTATCGCGACCTTTTTGCTCCAGGTTGAACTAGAATGTTTATCATGAATAATTATTAATTTCCTTTTGATAATCGTGATTTCGCGTGATTAATCGATAGTAAACAGAAAATAATTTTAAACAAGTAAATAAGAACAATTTTATAGATGAAGCTAGTTCGCCTTCAACTCCCCGGGGTATGGTGTTTGCTTTGCATAAAAATTCGATACTGCCATGGGTCTTCTTTAAAAAAAAGACTTATGCAAATATCTGTTTGAAATATTTATTTTATTTCTTCCATGAATATAGTATATTGCTCTAGGTTGATTTCACAAAATTCTGCTTTAAATATATATATATATATATATATATATATATATATATATATATATATATATATATATATATATATATATATATATATATATATATATATATATAGATTCGGTATGAATTTTATTTATTTTATAAAAGTACGATTCAACAGTATTATATAAAGGAACAATACTTTTATTTGGATTTAATATATATAAAATTATGTCTGCCGAATTTTAAAAATTACCCCATAATATCATTTAAGCATACAAATCAAACTTTGATTCAGACTCGACACTTTCTATTTGTTATTGTTGTACCATGTTATTTGTTATAAACTACCGTCGTTAGCTACAATTTATTTATAAACAGTTAATCAGGCGCGGCAGTTTTGTAATATAAAAAAATACTTAAATAAGCACCTAAAAAGAAAAATCAGCTCTGGACTAACACAAATATACTTTTCGACAAATATATGCTTCCTTATATTCTCATTCACCTATTTTTGACATTGTTGGATTCTTGACCTATTGATTTTCTTGCTTCGTCCTTAGATACTGCACCTAGCTTATATACACACATATCTTCGAGCTTATAGCATTTAAACACAAGGTGACAGCTGCAATAAACGTGTACTCAATTTCTGCTCACACGAAAAACAACCCTTTTCACTCAGAAACGTTTATTTGGACTCTCTGAACATTCGCATTCTATGAATTCTTTCCTTTCGAACCCTAACCCTAACATATGATTTCTACGAATTCTTTCCTTTCGAACCCTAACCCTAACATTTGCATTCTACGAATTATTTCCTTTCTAACCCTAACCCTATCATTTGCATTCTACGAATTATTTCCTTTCTAACCCTAACCCTATCATTTGCATTCTACGAATTATTTCCTTTCTAACCCTAACCCTAACATTTGCATTCTACGAATTCTTTCCTTTCGAACCCTAACCCTAACCCTAACATTTGCATTCTACGAATTATTTCCTTTCTAACCCTAACCATATCATTTGCATTCTACGAATTCTTTCCTTTCTAACCCTAACCCTTACTCTAACATTTGCATTCTACGAATTCTTTCCTTGGGAAATTTGAACACTTATTGGTTGGCCTCACCTTTTCTTCTTCCCTGCACTCTTTTTTTCATAGACGTGATGTTGCTAGTTTCAGTCTTTTCTATAAATACTATTATGGCAAGTTTTCTTCGGAATTGCCTGATTTATTCCCTGCTTCCTTTGTTCAAGCTTGTTTGACTCGTTAGTCTAGTGATCTTCATCAATTCGTTGTTCATGCACCTCGTTGTAATACATCTTCCTATTCCAGTAGCTTATTTCTACGAATCCCAGGCTTGTGGAAGTTTCTTTCTGCTGACTGTATTTCCCTACCTATAGCCTTGGTCTTTTAAAGACTAAGGTCAATAGACATCTTCTGTCTCTGTATTAATCATCTGTCGTCCTTTCTTGCTCCTTAGATTAAGTGGCTTAATGCCTGGTGGAGAGCGACTTCCATAAAAATGTCTACAATAATTTTTATTGTTTTGACAAGTTTTTGAATAAAAACTAATTAATTTTGTATAGATAGACGTTATTATTATTTGTTGATAACGTCGTATCCGCAACAAATATAAGTATAAGTAAAATATTCATGTTTGCATTATTTTGAATAAAGTTATTTGTAATCGTATTTTCTCCACACAAATATTCCACTAAAGAAAAAGATAAATTGTTGAATATGTAGATCTGTGTTGTACTGTTGTTTTACACAATATTCGTCTGAAAATTTTTGTAATCAAATTAACATGGTAAAAACAGTTGGCATTTTATTTTTATTTATATATACAAAGAAAGTTGTATTAATACTACTACTCAGTCGAGTTTAGATGAATTACATTACTATACAAAGAAAGCTGTATTAATACTACTCAGTCGAGTTTAGATGAATTACATTACTATACAAAGAAAGCTGTATTAATACTACTCAGTCGAGTTTAGATGAATTACATTACTATACAAAGAAAGCTGTATTAATACTACTCAATAGAGTTTAGATGAATTACATTACTATACAAAGAAAGCTGTATTAATACTACTCAGTCGAGTTTAGATGAATTACATTACTATACAAAGAAAGCTGTATTAATACTACTCAGTCGAGTTTAGATGAATTACATTACTATACAAAGAAAGCTATATTAATACTACTACTCAGTCGAGTTTAGATGAATTACATTACCATACAAAGAAAGCTGTATTAATACTACTCATTAGAGTTTAGATGAATTACATTACTATACAAAGAAAGCTGTATTAATACTACTATTCAGTCGAGTTTAGATGAATTACATTACTATACAAAGAAAGCTGTATTAATACTACTATTCAGTCGAGTTTAGATGAATTACATTACTATACAAAGAAAGCTGTATTAATACTACTACTAATAAAAATAATTTTAATACAACTGATGCACACGTAAACGAATATTACACTCTGAAACTTTATTGATAAACTGTTTAAATTAACAAATTTACTTTTTTTCCCTTCTCTTTGGGGTTTTCCTAAACGATTTTGTTTGTTCTTTTTGAACAAAAACCGAGAGAAATGCTGTAGGAGGTAACATCCCCCACACGAGGATGGTTAGGGGTGTAAACATGTACGATGCAGCATGTTCAGAGGGTTGCATAGTTGTAATGCTGTCGGATGACAGGCCTTCGGCTGGAGAAATATTTAGCTAAGAAGACAGAGAGACCACCCGATAAATTGGTTGACTTTTGAAATAGTAATGTATTTTTGGATACGATCTTTCATGGTGTGGTTATGTCCCACTTGATACATCACAACTACGACCGCCTTTAGAATTAGACTTTGCAATCTATCGAGCAACTACTTACAACGTGCCAACGAGACTTGGTCATATTCCATCAACGAAAAGATTAAGGTCCATTTGGCAGAGATCGAGGAACTAGAGTCAATGAGGACGTGTTAGAATTGTGATTTGGCTTTTGAAGTTCATTTCGATAGGGAATTTTAGTACTGAGTTTTCCTTAAGTATTTGTTTTAATTTTTTTCTCTTGTTGTTGGACAAGCATTATCTGAGTTATCTTCGTTGGACTTATAGATAGATAACGCCAGCTTCCGTACGAAAGTTACGAAACTGCGGTCTGTGTGTGGGGGAAATTCAAAAAGAGAGTGCTTCTTTTAAGCGAGCTTTCATCTTAGCATAGCCGTTAACTGCGTCAGTTAAGTTTCTTTCTTATAGCAGTTGCATAGACTCTCAGAAACCAACAGCAAAAAGTAAGTAACATTCTTGACCAACAATATAGAGCACGCTCTCCAGTGTGGAAGTTCAGAAACGTGTGGGAAATTCAAAAGGGGACTGTCTCTTTCAGGCGAGTGTTTCAAAGCCGTCGGACCTCATCCGACCTGCTGTTGATTTTTGCATGGCCTTTAAAAATAATGACGCCGTAAGGTTTTATTATTGCAGTCGCATAGACTCTCAGAAAGCAAGCACAAAAATTAAGTAACATTGACCTATTCATTGCTCACGCATATTTTTCTATCTACGACACAGATGTACTCCTTCTTATCTGGAACCTTAATGCATCACTGGCTTAGTAATTATATCGGTTGTGCAGTATATTATATTGTGTGCTATATTACATTCCCCATAACCCATTTACGTTTGTCTTCAACAAACTGTTTACCTGTGAATAAACGTATATGAATGTAAGTCCAAATCTTTTCCTCTTTCTTTATGTTTTTAGCTTTCTTCCGACACACGCGTTGTGTTTTCAAAGATAACACAACGCATAAAATGCCATCCTCGAATACGGAGAGCACGTGCATCGCTAAAAACGTAAAAGTTAGAATATAAAATATTGATAGATTTAAGAACATACGCAATAAAGGAATTACAATCTAATATTCGCATTTGTCACCGGTAAACGATAAAATTAGGTACCTATAAAATTCATACTTTATATCTGGACTCCTTGGAGTGTAGAATAAGGTTTTCTACCACCAAATACGGCAACGGGTTGATCTCGTTCGTAAAAACACCCATTAAAAATGTCATAAACATTTAATACACTTATAAAAGATACTTTATATTGACTACGCCGTGTCCGCCTAACATTAAATAAGTGTCTAGAAATACTTTTGTTTATCTGAGCTAAAAATGTATTTAAGAATAAATGCATGTATATTTAAATATAATTATTTTTTCATCATTATCCTTCTTCCTCTTTATTCCGGCATTTGTGTGTGTACCAGAGAGAACAGAACACACAAAACGGCGCCCGTGTGCTTAGAAAAAGTTCATCGCTAAAAGAGTTACAGCTATGATATCCATTATTCATGAGCGTGACGTACATATAAAACTTATCAAAATTATAAATCAAAATACCCGAAGAACTGTTTATTAAAAGCAAAATTGATTGGTTTTGATGTATTTACATACTTTTTATTTGCATTTACATTAAACAAGTTAATAAATAAATTTCTTTATTTGAATTTTTCGATATTTAATTCATGATTTTCTTTATTTGATTCGATTTTCTAAATTAATAGCTAATCTTAAGCATGCTTATTATTAAATATAGTTTGCTCTAGGGTTGGATGTATTTTGTTAAGATTGTATTTTATGTGTTGCATTTTATGCGTCTGCTTAAAGAACGTAAGTAAAATATGTATTTGGTGCGTTGCATTTAAAATAATGTAGCTTTATATTCTGCCTTGAGACTATTTTCTAATTTAAGATTTAAAAAATTACTTTAAAAAATTCGATTTTTGTTTGGCTTTTAGATATTAAAAATATTTTAATTATTTTGCTTAGAGGAATATATTCCATTCTTTTATGAGAATCGCGTTTTAGTATTGTATATATATATATATATATATATATATATATATATATATATATATATATATATATGCGTATACATTTGTGTTGAGGAAACAGACACACATACGTACATGATGATTGCTTCTCATTGACAGAAGTTTGCAATCTCTATAATTAGTTGTTGTGCTGTCGTGTACAGGTAGGTGTCTCTTTAACCCAGCTTTAGTCTTAAATGCGCGTTAACATATGTGACTTTCCTTCTAGTAACAGTGTTTGCACATTAGCTTCTTTTTTTAATTTTCTTATCTTTTTGTTTTTGTTATGAATGGGGATTCCTACCGGATGCCAGACATTCACCCACTATTTTAGACACTCCAGCCAAGAGATCTTTTTAAGATTCTAACCATCACTTTAAGTGCAATTGTTTGTATCTCTCTTGCACTTGGTTCACCGGGTATATTCGCCAGGTAGTTTTTGAAATTATTTTTAATTAGTCCGGTTGCTTCTACAATTACTGGGATTATGGAGATCTTCCTAGGATTCCAGTTTATTTTCATATCGTACATAAGTCCTTGGTTCATTATGAATCTTCAACGTCTTGTCAGGCCACTTTTAGATTTGCAATATATGACCACTTAGCACTGGAGATCATGCTCGCATAGCTTCCTCATAAAACCGTTAATATTGTCTTTGGTTGCGTGATTTAAGATGGGTTACAAGCCCAGCTTTGGTAGAAGAAACCTATAACATACAGTGCACTTCAGTTCCTGTTGTGTATTCGTTGACACTCCACTTTCACACACGTTGCGTGGAGACAGAAACTTTTATCCACCGACCCCCCAGGGTGCGGATAGAGGAATAACCTTCAGAGTAAAAGTTTAGTTGCGAATATCCAATAAGCAGTACCAGACAAAATTACGGTTGCCCAGAAACCACCCTGCCAGAGATACGGCGAGGACGTCGTGTCGAAATCCAGTATCTGGCGTCTAATGGTGGCCTGATCTCTATGGCTGAAAGTATCTTTCGACAAGTCATTGCCTTTTTCTGAGAAGGACACTCAGGGGAAGCTGTGGCTGATACAGTTACCAGTTATATTGCACCTGCTTGTCACCGAATCCTAACTGTGGATCCTCAGAGGGTGATATATATATATATATATATATATATATATATATATATATATATATATATATATATATATGAGTTTTTGTCAATGATCACTATGACCCCTCCTTTATCTGATGGTGATATGATTATGTTATTATTGTTAGCTAGGTGTTTAAGAGTGTATGTGTATCTTTTGGGTAAAACGGGGTCATTTGATAGAGTGGTTGTGGTTGAGATTATTCCTTGAATAAAGCCTTTAGTGAAGTCTGTGTCAGTGTGTCTGTAATTTTTTATAACTTAGGAAGTCTTACATATAAAGACGAAACGTTGATGAATATATACAAAATATCTCTTGATTTTTCCTTTTTTCATTTCACATTACGTCGGATTACTCTCATCTTTCCTTTCTCATATATATATATATATATATATATATATATATATACATACATACATATATATATATATATATATATATATATATATATATATATATATATATATATATATATATATACTGCGATTAGCGATAATAACATTTTTACAAAAATAGTTATTTCTTTCACAAGTAATCTTGCACTCTGTTATAAATATTTTGCTAAAAAGTAATCAAAACGCATGGCTAATATTTGCAAAGTAACATCTTTCTTAAAATCCCTGACTGTTTACCGACTAATGGTAATAGCTTTTCAATTAAAACAACCAAAATAAACGTTTATTAGTGAAAATAAGGAATACATAAATAAATTAAAGATGAATGACGGTTATATTTAACAATTAATTGATATAATTAAATATATAATAATATATAGTTCAATACATAAAATGAACTAATACCTTATTTACCCACATAACCATTATGCATCTTTATAACTTCAAAATGTCTTGTACTGACTAAATCAGTCAATTATTTTAATAGTGGCTGGTGGCACTGCCCTTGCTGTATTATTACTAGCTTCTCATAAGTCCGTTTAGACGAAAATTAATGTCCATTGGCATAAACATCTCGTTTGATGATAGACTAAGAGTTTTCTATTAGGGTTTAAATTTGAGAAAGCATGGAGGCCAGATCAGCAACTTTGTATCTTTGATGCCGAAAGATGCTAAGAATGATTGTGTAGTATGGGCTGAGTGAAAAGGACAACTGTTATACAAAAAACAAAGTTCCTTAGTAGAGCAAGAGTTATGTCCGCTAGTCAAAGTTCCAGAGATTCTCTCAAGTGATTGCAATAAGCAGAAGACGTAATTTTTACTCTTTCGGGTACTCATAAAGAACCAACAAATCTATCCCCAATGATACACGTTAATACAATGTCTCCTCCACCATTTTGTTGTCGTCTCAAACGATGGCGACTCTCACCTATCCTTTCGCCTAGCCATCAGATCTATCAAGGTGTGCCCAGATCTCATCAATGAAAAGAACCTTACTCAGATCAATCATCATATATTCCTTTGTCCATTCAATTCCCAAATTTGTGTGCCTTGGTGTAAAATGAGGCTTTGTAAGTGGAACTTTCACACAAGCCATTGTTTGAAGAATTGCATTCCTTGTTGATTTTGATACGTCAGGACACCCAGCTGCGGTGAAGATTGATTTTCTTGATTGTCCAGCTTTCTACGAAGATGACGACTAATATTCCACAAATACTAGTTTGTGACAGTCGTGTATATTCAACATCTAATCGTTTCTTCTCTGGAGAAGGATGTTTCAGAAATCATTTTTCAGTATCCACATGGCGACTTATTTTCCGGACAATTACACAAGGGGAGGTCACTATAGCCGTCTCCTTTATTATAATTTCTTTTTCTCCCTCAGTCAGTGATTTTAAACCTCCCATTGTTGTTAAGACGTAAAAAAAGCTATTATCCATGGCCACCCTTAAATAAGAAAAAAGTAAATGAATGCAGAAATTATTCACAAAAAATGTAAATCAATCAAAATAATGTTATCATAATGTGGCAGAAACACCGTAAAGATTGCTGAAATTGGTTTACAGAATAATGAATAAATGTAATTTTTATTAAAAAGCTATTATCGCTGGTCGCAGGGTATATATATATATATATATATATATATATATATATATATATATATATATATATATATATATATATATATATATATATATATAAGGAGAATACCTGTTTCATGACAGATAAAATCAATTCCCCGAACAGAATAGTTTAGCACCACTTTTATGCCCCCTTCCATAGATTAAAATTCAGACATAAATGCTACTAAACCATATGTATAGAATCCTTATTCCAATTTTTATCAAAATCCATAAAACTATTTTGATTCTAGAAAATGTCTAAAATTTTCCGCTTAAGCTTCAGGAGTCTTAAGAAACAACTGGAATTGAGGGATGTTGCTTATTAGTGTCTAATAACCATGGAGAATGCAAATCTGAAATATTTGAATTTTCAAATACAAGGTTGTGTCCGTAGTAGGCTCTCTAGAATCCCTTTTAAATATTCCAAAGGAAATGAAATTTGGGAAATATTTATTAATTAATGTTTAATAATTAATGTTTAAAATGACACGGAAATCGGACGTATCTGAATTTTGACGAAGGACTTCCATCCCTCTTTACCCTCTTTGAATAAAACTAAATTATAATTAATATAACCTACATTAACCAGTCTCACGCTTTGTAGTTGTATTCCAAAATTCATAATTACCGGTTAATTAGTTTAGGAGATAATCCTATACATAGAAATATGTAAACATCTACACATACCTAACTTTATATAAACAGGGAAACTTGGCGTTTCCCGGGACTGAAATAAATAACCTCGGTCCTTTGTGTCCAGACTGGTAGACTTTATTGTCATCATTATTTAAAAAAATAAAATTTTGAAAGTTAAATTCACTTATTACGGTATCATTTGGTTATTAAAGTATTAATTGAACCAAATTCTAATAAAACTATAAATAATTTTTAAAGGTACTGTTATTTTAATAATTTATTTATGTAAATAACTTCCAAAATTTTTAATCTATGGATTTGCAAAGAAATTTTAAAGGCAGCAATGACTTTCTATTCAACAGTTTAAATACTTCAAAATTCCTTTCAAATTTATAAAGGTCAAAAAGTAATTTATTATTTTTTCAACTATTAAAATGTCTAACTTGCATATATAATGTCACATCTTTTGAAAATATTTTTTCTGTTACTTAAATAAAACTGATTTTGTTAAATTTTTTACTTTGTTTACAGCATCTTAAAACTACAAATCGAGAATTTGACGCTTTCTAAAAAAAGAGAATTTGGGATGCTGAAAACGTAGAAAACATTTGATTTTGTGACTTAACTGTGTTACATTGTTATAAATGGTAATTATCTGTCAGGCAAGACGACGTGTTTTCACCAGATAGGAACAGCGGTTTTTCCGGATAAAAAGTAAAAGCTTTTTATCCGTTTTTGAACTTTGCATTGGAATGAAAAAGAAAATCAATAAATACAACACGCTGAAGAAACAACAATGACACGGACGATTGTATACAATATCTCATGCATTAAAGGGACAATTAATTAGACAAATCAATAATGAGCAAGGGCAAATAAGTAAGATAATAACATAGAAAGAAATAATATTCTGACATGGAACAAATACATCTTTAGGAGTGACGTGGATGCGAAATGTACTTATCTTTTATGGAGATGATTGTACGCCGCTAGGAAATTGATATTACAAAAGGCAGAAAAGAAATATATGTTTATTTGGTTTGAGATGATAGCTAACAGAAGCCGGTGTTTGAAGAATAATATCTTAGCTTCTAAAACGCTGTGGTCTTTAGAGAAAAGAGGATAATGTTTTCTCCCAGGCTAATATCGGATTTCCGATAAAGTTCCAGATGTAATAATATTCTATATAAAAATCTTTTTAAAAGTTGACTTGGATTCCGAGTAAGACGTATGTTGAGCACATTTGCGATGATGACGTTGAAATAGATGGACATATGTTTCGAAAGTTGAGTACAGTCGGCAATTCTTTGACTGCAAGATTGAAACTATTTGCATGTGGATGTTAGTTCCATTTATTCGAACGCGGTGGCTCAAAACACGAAGTTGATTTGGGCGCACAAAGCGTTTTGGCTTGCGGACGCTACTTGACTATTATTTTTCTGAATTTTTCTGAATTTTTCTATTTGACCTGATTTTAGTAGAAAATGATAGTATCCATTTGAGATTTGACTTTTAATGAGTGTTCCATTTAAGCGATGCTATTTTCTTTGTAGTATCCGATATTGCACCTCGTCGATATGATACAGTAAATAAGGGGAGATTTAATTCCACACTAATTTAACGCTCTTAACTGGCTGAAATCGTATCTGTGATGAAAAGAGGATTTAATACTTCAAAAGAAACGAAAAAAGTTTTAGGTTTCAATAAAAACGAAGGAAAGCAAATTAAATGATGGGCGACGGGTTGATTAAAAGTAACAGAAAAATCTTATATATAAAGTTCGACATGTGTAACAACATGTTAAATGTATGTGAACAATAAAAGATATGAATACAATTATAAAACGAAGACATTAAAAAATGCATACAACTTAATACATTTTCAAGCAAATAAAGTTAAATGTTGAGTTAATAATTTTATGATTTTTATCTTACACAAGCATTAAACACCCTAGTTCTTCACTTATTTTAAACTTTTAAAATGTGGTTGTTATTATTGTTTTCATTTATGTTTTGTTTCCATTAAACAAAATCACGAAAATTATCTTTTCCTAGTATTTAATAAGCCATATTACTTAAACATAAATTAAGTACGGTCAACTATTCACCAATAAACTTCTACTGTTTATTCCCTGTAACTATACATTTTTTAATTTAGGAAAAACGCAGCGATTGATTAAATTTATGTTGATTAGCCAAAGAAAACGCTTAAAATATGAAGTAATGACGACAAATCGGCATTAAATGACTAAATATGTTTCCGGTTTTTATGAGTAGCGGTAGTAGTACATTTTCCTCTAAAGATATGTTTTCACCTCTTCCCTGAATATCATTAATTAAAAATAAAATATCGATAAGATGAAATATGAAATCTATAAAATCGATTAGAAATACCCTTTTTATATGTTTTTATCGAAACAGAATTAAATATTGAAGTTGTAGGAAGTAAGCTATAATACACAAATATACAAGAAAGAGACTGATTCTATATGTTAATATTGTGTGTGATTAGGCATCATTCGTTTCTTTTAAGCATATATTGTTGAATATGCTAGATATTTTGTGTCTATTCAATCTACTGATCATTCTTCCCAAAATTCTAATACACTTTCATAAGTCAGGTAAATAAAGGGGTTATAAAATTAATTTTATTTTCATGACTTCGTTTATTTATTGAGCTTCTGTCTAATATTTTAATCATCTGACTGAATTATAAATTATATGCATATCGTCCGATCATATGCGGATGGAGCGAATCTAACGAGATCTTTCAAACATAGATCGGATAATGAAACTGTGATTGTATTGACCTATTGGGTCGGCTAAAAATATACCAACAATAATGCACAACGACAGAAGACAGTTAAAACTTCCTTAGTCCAACAAGCAAATTATCGTCAACACTCAGTGTGACTAATCCAACTTTGCACTAATGAACTCTTATCTCCCTAACATAAATCGCACTGATTTTTAATTTAAAAAGATCCACAGCTTCATATTCCTAAAACGAGAATTCCCATTGGTCATGATAGCCAGGGGGATAAAAAAGTTACATATCAAACGATACCTAAGTTTGCAAGTTTCTTGAACATCAATTCAATCGGCGTGTTTATCGATGGAAATGTTATTTAAAAATCAAGCCCGATAAGCTAACATACAAACCAACGTATCGACTATAATGTTCTCGCTTGTCAATTGTTATGTGAATCTATTAATATTCGGCTGGCGACATAATAGATACTTATACATACAATGCGAAGCGAGAACGTAGAATGAATAAGAAAGAGAGACATGGTTTGATGTTTACGCTTCCGAGACCTTCTTCTAAAGAGAGCGATCTTCGTCAGCATTCGTTTATATATGCAAGAGAAATATACAAAGGGAGATAATTATACAATGTAAGTGAGGTAATTATGATACACGTCGTTGTCTCCAAATGCAAGACACTACACCTCTCTCCACCTTAATTAAGTGTACGCGTGCGTGCGTATGATAAGTGGGGGGAGTACAGTCCATTATTGTCCATCACTTATGTATGCAATATGTCCATGGTGATTCTCTGATTTCAAGGGGGATCACCGATTATACAATTGTCTCAGTCAAGGAGGAAATCGTTTTTTCTTTTTTTTTTTTCTTTGCAAGATACATAATTGAAGACCAACTTACGTCGTCTGCAGGATGAGGGGGGGTCGATTTTCGACTCTTTCTGATTCCTATTCTCTCTTCTTCAGGGGAGCTGTCTGAATTTTCCGCGTGAAGAGTTGTCTTGGGTTGGACGTCGAAACTCTCTCCTTCTTTCTCTGTCTGCATATGTCACTGCTTTTCTTCTTTTCCTTTCTTCGCACATTGCTGCCACGTGGGAATCAAAAGTGTTAGATTCCGGGTTTTTTTTATAACTGTGTGCTACACCGATAAATCTGGTTGTTTACGGTTTTTTTGGGGTTTTTTTTTTTAAGGAGTTTTTATCCCAGTTACGTTGTTTTTTTGGTTTTTTTTCCTTCAGTGTTCTTGGGTTATTTTGTTTCATTCGAAGTGTTGATAGCATTCCCTGCTGAATCAACTAGTCGTTGTCTGCACGTGGGTTATTTCGTTTCATTCGAAGTGTTGATAGCATTCCCTGCTAAATCAACTAGTCGTTGTTTGCACGTGGGCACTGTATAGAGACTATCTGTCCTTTCTGCCAAGGTACGTGGGACTTTTTTTGGACTTTGCCAGCTCTCTTCTTATGTAGTAGAATTATGTCTGGGCTTTAATATCTGAAAGTTTTGTTTTTTGTGTGTGTAAAACCTTCTTCTGTTCTTTGTCTCTGATACGGACTCTTTGAATGATTTTGGGCAATATCAGAGTTTGGCCGCATTTGTCTGTTTTCCTCTTTCGTTTCGGCCAGGGACCTGTTTCTTTCTTGCCTTTTCAGTATCTGAAGGTTTCCGTGCAAAACTTCACCGTTTTTGTTTTGGCACGGGCTCTTCGAAAAGTTCCGGAGCAACATCAAAGTTTGGTCAAAATTGTCTCTTTATTCACTCCGTGTGTTCTGTTCTTTCGTTTCGTTCTTCGTATCGTTTAGTTTTCGTTTCGTTTCTTCGTATTTCGTTTCGTATTTAAAAAATTTTTTTTTTAACATGAGTTTGTTTAAAATTCTCGTCGCCTTGTAGCGACTTTCATTCGAAGTGTTCCTTTCTTTTTTTTTTTAAACGTGAGTTTTAAATTCTCGTCGCCTTGTAACGACTTTCATTCGAAGTGTTCTTTTCTTTTTTTTTTTTAAACGTGAGTTGTTTAAAATTCTCGTCGCCATTTATAATGTTCTCGCATGTCAATTGTTATGTATAAGTATCTATTATGTCGCCAGCCGAATATTAATAGATTCACATAACAATTGACAAGCGAGAACATTATAAATGGCGACGAGGATGAGATAACTCATGTTTAAAAAAAAAAAAAAAGAAAAAAAAAAAGCCATTTATAATGTTCTCGCTTGTCAATTGTTATGTGAATCTATTAATATTCGGCTGGCGACATAATAGATACTTATACATACAATGCGAAGCGAGAACGTAGAATGAATAAGAAAGAGAGACATGGTTTGATGTTTACGCTTCCGAGACCTTCTTCTAAAGAGAGCGATCTTCGTCAGCATTCGTTTATATATGCAAGAGAAATATACAAAGGGAGATAATTATACAATGTAAGTGAGGTAATTATGATACACGTCGTTGTCTCCAAATGCAAGACACTACATCGACATACATGACTTAAATAGATAAAAACCAAAACCATAATTTTAAATGATAGGATTCCCTTACGAAGGAAAGCGTTGTTCATGCTACAGTGTTTTCTAAGGCTGTAACCCATTTAATTATAAACAATGTTTAATATTTGTCAACTTCTGTTTTTAGATATCGGTGGGTACCTTAGCTAGTAAAAACATTAGTTAAATTATATTATCTAGTGTGGATCAAGTCTTAAGAGTAAACATGATATATTGTAGACGGAAAGGTCAGCAGAGTTCAAACGAGTGACTTTCTTGAATAAGCTATAATCGTGGGACAAGGAAGTTCCTTATATTTAGCTGGATATTACATAATACAGAGGATTAGGTGAGTGGTGATTATTTCATCGGAATTGCTCAAGACAAAGCATGAAGCCACTTCATGTAAGGAGCTAAGAAGAATGAACTATGATTATCTCAAAGACAAGAGATGCCTATTGGCCCTGGTCGTGAAAAGACCAAGGTTATAGGTAGGAGGAAAACAGTCAAAATAAAGAAAGTTTCCCAAGTTCTTGGAAATAAGCTACTGGAATAGGAAGCTGTATTAAAATGAGGTATCAAAACAACGAATTGATAGAGACTACTAGATGAACAGGTTAAACGAGCTAGAACAAAGGAAGCAGGGAATAGATCAGACAATTCTGAAGAACACATGCCATAATAGAATTTATAGAAAATACTGAGACTAGCAACCTCACGTCTGTGCGAGAGAGAGAGGGGGATGCAGAGGTAAGAAAAGTTAGGACCAATCAAATTACAGATACATTTCTGCACCTTATCAAGAACCCTCAAATGGGACAGAGATTTACCAGCCCAAATATGAAAACGGTACTCCATACATTATCGGCGATACTTCTTCACTGTGAGTTAAGCGACATTTTACTTTTAATTTTCAAACTACAGAAATGTAAAGATTGAACGACAAATAAAATTCGAATTAGATGAGATTGCGTGACGTCATTCAGTTTTAATCAAATACAAATCTAATCACGTAATTGATGATCACAAGTTTGAAATTATAAAAAAATCTTGTAAACATTCTTGTTTTTGTATGACTATAACGCGTTCAAAAGTATGTTAGAACTTATGTTTCGGATGTTTTTAGATGAGAATTGATAATTTTTATTTGCATTATTCATCTTGGATGTAACCTCCGACCTACTTCAGTTGCGTATTGTCGAACTCGGGAATTAGTATGTCTAACTCAGGAATCTGTGCGGAATTTCGAACGTAACCCTTTATTTAACCCACGGGGGTAACTTGCCAGCCATGACTGGGTAGAAGCTTAAGTTATAAGTAACAATCAGTTCTAAGTGACAGTCTTCTGGAATTAAAGGTTCAATCCTTAGTACGGGCGATTCTACGAATACAATTACGAATTACTTAAGGCTTTTACATGATCATGGCTGATGGAACGAGATAAAGCTATCCCCGTGGATGAAATAAAGGGTTCCAATTTCGACATACATATTCCTAATCTCAACGAGACGTGTAGAATAGAAAGTCTCATTCTAACATTTAAAACAGCTTTATTGAGTCGTCTTCTTTAATATGTGAATAAAGGGAAAATAGAAGGGAAAAGTGTTAGTATAGGAATACGCACATGAGTATGGAGGAAGACAAAAGGTTAGAAAGTCCACGTGGTGTTAAATAAATGTCCCGTTAGTAGGGAAAAGAGAAACGTTCATATATGAAGGGTAGGATAAATGCCTTGTTTGCAAGGAAAAGAAAACGAGGTCATATATAAAGAATGTGCGTTCGTACACAAATGCTGTGTGTAAGTAATTATGTATGTGTGTTCTATTAAGTCTACGTATGCGGTGGCTGTAGTAGTCATGTTGAATCATTGGAGTTTCTGGTCGAACCCCTAGGGCGATTTCTGTTGTGTTCCAAGAGAGAAGTTTGGGAGTTGGTCCGAGAAACGTTGATGAGTTGTTGTCAGTCCCGGAACGTGGGAAAGAAAGAGGAAGTAAACAGTGTGTTATCCTTTTTATAATATCTAATCACGTGCTCAGCGAGATGGACCTTGATTGGGCAAGCCATAAAGGAAGTTAAATGCTTGTACCAATCAGTGCCAAGCTTTGAAATTAAGCACAGATTAAAAATCGTAATGTCGGGTGTAGGCTGTCGGCTTTCGCTGCCGTTTCTTGTAGTACCGCCGCTACAGACGCACCTTAAGAAGTTCGGAGATTACATCGGTCGAAACGTGGTGAGTATGATAGAACTGTTCAATATTCATGTTCGATATATTCAATACTCGTTATAATACATGTATCAGCATGAATTTATAAACCTGCAACATGCTTGGATCCGTTAATAAGTAGAATATGTTAGTTTCTAAAGTAATACAAAATATCCTGCTATGGTGAAACTGTAAGAAAATATAAGTTGAAGGACAAAAGTTATGAATTTAAGAAGGTTTTACTTTTATAGAGGGGATTAAAATGATCGGAATTTACTAAAAGTCTGATAATAGAGATGATTTTACGTTTTAAACTCATGAACATCCAGATGTTAACATATTTTAATGGAAGTGTTACGTTCACTCAATGACCCTGTTTATAAGTAAACTTTACCCTTTTTTCACACAATTAAAAAAGAAACTACGTTTTTAACGGTGACAAAAAGAACCCCTTAAAAGAATGCAATTATCCTCAGCTGGTCGTTCATACTTCTGTCTACATGAGGAGTTCTCTAAATGATGGTTCCTTTTTAAAAAAAACCGTTAAAAGGTATTTTCGATAAAATAAAAAGTGAATATTGTCGAGCTTTTTTTGATCACGTTCAAAGGTTGAGTTATATTCCTTTTCGTTTTCTTTTCCTGTTTAACGAGGGAAAACATACACAGCACTTTTATTTTGAAAATACAATGCGAATTTATGTTGTATGAACTTCTGTGCAAATCTATATTGTTAGTAAAGAAGTATTTCGAAAATATTTGTTTTTCTCTTGACTTATAACATTTAAAAAAATCTTTTCTAGTATATATATATATATATATATATATATATATATATGCTTTGCATAATATGACCCGATATTTTAATAGATAAAGTTTAATATTCTGATGAGGAAAATATTTTATCTGTTGGAGATTTTACTTAAAAGTAATTTGTCTAATAAAAAAGATTTTCAGAAACGCGGGTACATTAAAATGGGCAAGTTGAATATTTATTTCCGGAACTCGAATATTTTAAATTATAATTAATATGTTTCGAATTTGTAGAATATATATATATATATATATATATATATATATATAATTATCCACGGACACGTGTTTCGTCATTTACGACTCATCAGCGTGGCTGAACCGAGTAAACGACAAAACACGTGTCCGTGGATAATTATATGAAAACAAATATATGTGTCGCTCCCCATCTGATGACATCACATTGGTGAAGGAAAGTTATTCCCAATTAGCATTTAGTTAGAGTGCTTTCCATTAAAATAAGTATCGAAAACAAAATTAACAAATAAATTAAATCTCGTTGTCTCTCTGTCTCTGTCTGTCCGTCTGTCTGCGTGATTCTCTCCTCCTCCCCCTCTCTCTCTCTCTCTCTCTCTCTCTCTCTCTCTCTCTCTCTCTATATATATATATATATATATATATATATATATATATATATATATATTGAAAACTGAACTAGGATCCGAGTATTTGTTAGATATACAAAGGCCTGTTGCTGATGACATCTTAGGTTTCTCCTTAAGCTGACAGGAGTCTTATTTCATTCGTAATTTGAGATGAGCATTCAGTTTCCGTTGCTGTAGATGGATTCATTATAAGGGTTTAGTCAGTTCATTACCCAAGGAGACACGATTTGCTGTAGATAACAGATGAATACTCACATTGAATGTTGTATTAATGAGTGATGAGTGATGCTATTGATGTTTGCATGACACAGGCTGCAATAAGCCAATCCAATCCTTATCGGCTACATAAGTAAATAAACCCTAGACATCAACCAACAGACTATATTTTTCTTCCAGCGGAAATTCCATGAACAGAGTTTCTTTTTAAGAGATTCGCATATGTGAAACACAATACCAAACGACTGTTTTCCTGATGACTACAACATAGTCGTTTTCAAGTTCAATGTTAACAAATATTTATCGAGCCATTTTCTAAATTAATCAAATTTTACCAATTTCAACCATAATTTCCAATCGTCTCATACTATTGCTCATCATCATTCGAATCGTGTGATTAGCAGAGGAATCATCCTCCATACTGATGATTCGCGGTAAAAAGTATTAAACACATGTATCTGTGGATAAGAATTTAATAATATTTATAGTAATATTATATATATATATATATATATATATATATATATATATATATATATATATATATATATATATATGAGAAAGGAACGATGAAAGTAATCCGACGTAATGGAAAATGAAAAATGAAAAACCAAAAGATAGTTGTTTATGTATTCATCAAGAAGAAAAATGTCATGCAAGTACATAGAAGTTTTGGGTTGACATACTGGTGAAATGAAGGGATATAGCAGCCGTAGTTACCATGAGGCCCAGTGAGTCGAGGATGTGAGAGTCGATAAAGATTCCAATGGATATGAAAAACTTTAAGTGGACAATATTTTCATATTCATTTGAATCTTTCTCGACCATTGACTCTCACATCCTGGACTCTCTGGGTTTCATAGTAGCTACGGCTGCTATATCCTTCATCTCACTAGTATGCCAACCCCAAACTTCAATGTAATTGCATGACAATTTTCTTCTAACTATAATCCTGAGGAAGTCTTAAAATATAGACGAAGCGTTGATCAATACATAAACAACTATCTTTTGGTGTTTCGTTTTTCATTTCCCATATATATATATATATATATATATATATATATATATATATATATATATATATATGTGTGTGTGTGTGTGTTTGTGTGTGTGTATGTATGTATATACGTATATATCGTAGAATGTCAATTAGTCTTATGTGAGCAACAACTTCTCGGAAATCATTTCCTAGGTGTTAAAGTTTTTTGAGTTCGCTCATTAGAATGGGAATATTTTATATGCCGTGAGAGGCCGCCAGCTGACGTGAAAACCTTGACAAACAATCTGCAATAGAACTGAAGATTCTAATCGTACCGATGAATGGCATTTTGCCTAGCATGTCTACTATAGCTGGCCAGGCTTGTCTGTAAAAAGCCTACTCTGCTACAGGTAACGCAAATGTAAGGTCTGGGAGAAACGCAACCTTAATTCTTGAAGTGGAAAGTTTGAATTAGTCTGGTCTTAAAACGCAAAACAGATTTAGACACAGCCAGCTGCCACCATACTCGTTTTGACGTAGGCTCGTTTTGCTTATTGTGATTAATTTCAGTTTTATTTAAAGTTTATCTCATAAAATCCGTATACTTATTACGGGGTTAAGAACACGGACGAACGCTGACTGATAGCTTTCCGTACAATGTCTGGTTTAGAACATGACAGTCCTGGGGCAAACGACATGACCCGAGCGAGCGGATACTTCATTGTCACCGATTCTATGGTAGCTGTCTGCAACATTTATGTGTCATGAACAAATTCTTTCTAGTCAAATGTCAGTATTTACCAAACTCGTGTTTTCATAGAGCTATTGTACGTCTGTGAAACATTGATGGTGCATTGCAGACACGGCTAACGCTTGCGAAGTTTGCATCAGCACTGTCTACTTGGAATCTTGCAAATATTCACACACAATATATATAAATATATATTTATATTATTCACGAGGGTAGAGGGAGGTGATGGTGGCTAAGTAGTTAACGACATTGGCTGATAACCTTGGTGTGCCAAGTTCGAATCCAGTTCGTTCCACAGAAACACTTTCACGTAGGACGTTGACAAGTTTCTCTCCCGTAAGTACGCGGTGTTTCTCTAAATAGGATTCTAAATAGAAAGATATCGGGGAAACGAATGCCAAACAATAGAATCATCTAATTCATACAAAATGAATGACGAGGGGAGATTGTTCTCATTTCGCCAGTCGTGACCGGGTAGAAGTGTTTATTTTCTTCTATGAATACATAAGTCACTATTTTACAAAGTTTGAATATTAGATTTAAATGTAAATGTTCATGAAAATCTTTATCAACTACCAAATAGAAAAAACCTATATTCGGAACACCAGAAAGTTTCATCGGCTGTCATGTTGGCTTTGCAGGCATAGAGCAGTTGCAGGTCGTCCCCTCCTATCACTTAAATTTCCAGAAAATTGTAACTTAAATATAATTCGTAACTAACGCTCTTAACCATTATACTATATGTCTATGAAGGCCGAGTACAATCTATCCCTGTACAGCTGCCTGAATTCGACATAAAGGTTCCTAAACTCGACTAGAAGGTTCCCAAATTCGAAAAGATGAACCTGAAGAAGGTCGGCGATAATATAGGTCGAAATAGTGTAGCATTTTTCACTATCACTAAGTTAAATTACATTTAAAACAGTCGAATTATGAACAAGCTCTGGTGTACAAATATTGTTAATACAAAAATACAGGAAAGGGTGTACTTTTATTTTTGGTTTGAGTCCACGCATAACTGTAACCAAGATAAGAATAGTAGTCCGAATTATCCAAAAAATACATAGTAGTCCGAATTATCCAAACACTACATAGTAGTCCAAATTATCCAAACAATGCATAGTAGTCCGAATTATCCAAACAGTACATAGTAGTTCGAATTATCCAAACAATACATAGTAGTCCGAATTAGCCAAACAGTACATAGTAGTCCGAATTAGCCAAACAATACATAGTAGTCCGAATTATCTCAAACAGTACATAGTAGTCCGAATTATCCAAACAGTACATAGTAGTCCGAATTATCCAAACAATACATAGTAGTCCGAATTATCCAAACAATACATAGTAGTCCGAATTAGCCAAACAATACATAGTAGACCGAATTATTCAAACAATACATAGTAGTCCGCATTATCCAAACAATACATAGTAGTCCGAATTATCCAAACAATACATAGTAGTCCGAATTATCCAAACACTACATAGTAGTCCAAATTATCCAAACGATACATAGTAGTCCGAATTATCCAAACGATACATAGTTGTCCGAATTAGCCAAACAATACATAGTAGTCCTAATTATCAAAACAATACAAAGTAGTCCGAATTATTCAAATAATACATAGTAGTCCAAATTATCCTAACAATACATAGTAGTCCGAATTATCCAAACAATACATAGTAGTCCGAATTATCCAAACACTACATAGTAGTCCAAATTAGCCAAACAATACATAGTAGTCCGAATTATCAAAACAATACATAGTAGTCTGAATTATCCAAACAATAGAGTTTAGCGTGTTATCTGGAGGCTCAGTGTAAATTTAATAACGCAGTTGATCGAGAAATTCTTCACAACCGAATAAGATTTCTTATTTATTAAGTCATTTAATATTTAGGTTTTTTGAGGTGACATGCGGACACCTACATTGACCTTAAGTTCGTACCTCGCAAAACAAAGAACAAACAAGTATACATTCGATTCCCTGAAGCAGTAGATATCAAGTTATGTGTACATCTTAATTGATGAATAAAATTGAAATTTGTCTGTTGTAAAATTGTTCATATATCCGTTATCAAAGGACATAAAATAAGTTATTTCCTTATCAAACTATGCGTGGACTCATAACCAAAGATAAAAGTACACCTTTTTCTTGTATTTTTTGTATCTACACCAGAGCTTGTTCATACTACGGCTGTTTTGAATGTAATTTAACTCGGTGCGAGAGCGAAATTCATTTAGAACTAAGAAAATTACTTTTTACTTTGTATCATTTGGATTATTCATCTTAGTTTTTATAGTCACAACGTTTTGACCGATGTAACCCCCAACTTGTTTGAATCTTTTCTAATTCAGAAACCTGTACAGAATTCCAAACTGAACCCTTTATTTAATACACAGGGTAAATCGTTCTCATTTTTTCTGCCACGACTGGTAGAAGTGTTAATAATTTTTTTTCGGAGGGAGGGGGGATTTTCGCCTGTAGCAATGGTTTAACCTTCAACCTCCAGAAGTCACTCACTTAAAACTGATTGTTAACCAAACGCTTTTAACCATATGTTAATGTGGACAATTCTAGTATGAATGATGGGAGCCGTAACCATTTTAGCGCGGCTGTCGCAAAATGGCGACAAGTCTACCACCTCTAATAGCAGACGATACTGCATGCAAAACTGGTTTTATTTGTAATATAAAACGCAATAGCACGACTATACACAATAATTCAACAATTGACTAATATGTGCATGAGAAAATGACAATTTTCCATGGTAAATCACATTATAAATTCAAGATGACTGATATCACGATATGCAATTAGTCTAATTTTACAATTTATTTTCATAATCCTAGTTATATGCTACAAATGTCATATACATTGTTTGGGCATACAACGAAATGTTAAGCTTACAGAGTCATTTTAAAAATAGGTGTAAAAATCATTTTTCTACAAAAATGAATAAAAAATTCAGCGCTCAGTGGGTTAAACCTAATCTTATCTAAAAATTGAATATGTAGTATTACTACTTATTACTATAGAATTACCTTGTTTTTTTACTGTTACTCATATTGTACCTTTTTTAGTAGTGTTCCAATTTACTATTTATGTCCATTACATAGAACCCCTTTATCTATGGATGTTGACAACCTTTGTGTGGTACCTCCTGTAAGTACCTGATTCTAGAATGAATTTGAGAAAACAAATGACACTCACAGAATATGCCTGTCAAAAAGCCGTCCTATTTTGATTAATAGGAATTTAAGTTTTTCGATTTTCCTTCCATATGTGGTAACCCATACACGAATTTTCAATTTCTCCACGGATGACAGAGGTTACATCACATCAGTCGATATGTTAAGAATGTAACAACCAAGATAAGAATGGTTATCCTAAAAATACAAATAATACAACTTATCAATCTTCATTTGAAACATTACAAAACATCATTCTTAATGTTTGCGATTAGAACAAGAACGGACATTCTTAAGATCAATCTGGCCGTTTATAAAAGAAAATGCGTAACAAACCAACGAAAATGTTATTTCAAACTTAAGCGTAACACACCAATGAAAATGATATTTCAAATTAAAACGTAAAAAACCAACGAACATGCTATTTAAAACTTAGGTGTAATAAACCAACGAACATGCTATTCCAACGCAAGCTAACTAAACCAACGAAATGGTATTTTAGATATAGCGTAACAAACAAACAAAAATGTTGTTTGAAAATCAAGCGTAACACACCAACCAAAATGTTATTTCAAATTTAAGCGTAACAAACCAACGAAAATGTTATTTCAAACTTAAGCGTAACAAACCAACGAAAATGTTATTTCAACTCAAGCGTAATAAACCAACGAAAATGTTATTTCAAACTTAAGCATAACAAACCAACGAAAATGTTATTTCAAACTTAAGCGTAACAAATGAACGAAAATGTTATTTCAAACTTAGGTGTAACAAACCAACGAACATGCTATTCCAACGCAAGCTGACTAAACCAACGAAATGGTATTTCAGATATAGCGTAACAAAACAACGAAAGTTCTATTTCAAACTTAAGCATGCCAGATCAACAAAAATTACATTTCTTAAATAACTTCAATAACGTTAAAACTCCTGAGTCAAATTGTCGACACACATCTAGGAATATTTTCACAATCGTTCGACCAATGTTATCAAAATTGGACCGTGTTTTAAAATTAAATTGATTCAAATAAAGTGTGACAGACAATCCAACGGTAAACAAGTTTCTGAAATAGAGGCGAGGACACATTTAAAGATACTTTCTAAATACGACGAAGTTTCTTTTACAGACAGACACCGAATATTCATTATAATAAGATAATGTATCACCTTTATCTATGTATGGTGGCGGGAGAAATCCAGTGCGGATCGAATAATCACAGAAAGAAAATGAGGAATTTATCCCCCCATCGTAGACGGATCCTTCTGCTAGTTTTTTTTTTAGTAAAATCAGCTATTTTCAACATTTTCCTATTCGATAGAAATAATCTTATTTGCTTTTTCTTATTTTGAGGAAGAATACACATTTTAGCGTTTTTATACTTACTTAGTGTTGTCACAATTCACTAATTCTGTGGCAGTCATCCAATCGTAATTCGAGTGTACGGAATAAAATGCTAAACAAACCGTGCATCCTCTTAAGAGATTTAAAGAAATCTCGAAGTTTCCAAAGAAGATGATCGAAAATAGTGTTTTATTTCCTTTTTCTTTTTAGTAGATTTTACTTATTTTGAGCTGGGGAAGATGTAATTCTTTTTCTTATCTTCACTTATATTTATTTATTTATTTTTAAATGTCTAACAGAAGGAGATATTGTAAAAATAAAACGAATAAAACTAAAAAAGCAACAAAAAAGATAACCAAACAATAGAATCCATCTCAGAGAAAGTGGATACATTCTGCTGTTTATTGTGGATCATTTGTTTTTCTCGTTTTTTTCGCAACGATAGAACATTTTTCTGATTCGGTTTGTATTCCGTGCCTTAGTTGGTTTTAATTCAGAGAAACAAATAACTAGAATTTAGGTGGATTTCAGTACTTATAGAGTCAGTTCCGATTATTTACGAAGAATCCCGAGTCAGTACCGGAAATTAGCGAAGCAGTTTACACTTTTAAAGCCTGTAAAAATATAAAAAAGCAGACGACACTAAGCATACAATTAGTTAGGTTAGGGTTAAAATTAGTTTAGGGTTAAAAACAAAATTCCCCTAAAGATAAATAAAGTTAAAAAATCCCTTTAAATAAAAGAAAAGACAAGAAGGTGGCTTTTAAATCGTAAATTTCCGAGACTGACTCGGGATTCTCCGTCATTACTCGGGAGTTACTCCATAAGTATTGAAATCCTCTTGATACTCATTCATTACAAGTACGGAAATTTACTCAAAGAAAATCGAATATGTACTTATTTACGAATTCCATCGCTTGCCTGTCCAGAGCACAACACCAAACTGCCCCCGATATACTTGGACAAGCTGTTCACCACTACCCAACCAGACCCTTCGAAATCCATGTCTTAGGCATTTCCACCTATTTAAAAAAAGAAAAACTCTCTTAATGTTTCAGATTGGAACAAGAATGTATATTTTTAAGATGTCTACATTTGTAGTATTATTACTAAAGAATTTTTGATATTATATACGACTGTACACCCCAGTTAAAAATGACGGAAAATTTCAGGCCTCGCCAGTGTTCGCACTAATATAACTATAAAATAATAGAATAACGTCAGCAATTTAATTTTTCATATGTCAATTATTGTTATCATTTCTGATGACATAAAATAAAAAAAACAACTGTTAACTTTTAATTTAGAGTGGAGGATTTCTGGCAGAGGAGGTTATCTGACTTCCTATTTGTTTCATCGCTTCCCTTAAACACTTGAAATGATTTCGTCCGGCACGGTTTTTGTTTACTTGCGCGACGGGATGAGAGTATATATACTTGCATGACGGGGTGGAGGTACGTTTACTAGTGGGGCTAGATGGAAATACATATTTTTTATGTATAAATATATATACAAATAAATACACATTGGTATTTATTATAGAGTGAAGGATATAAAAAAATTCTTCCTGTTACTCATATTCCAATTGGGTATTATGAAAAACTGTATCCACCCTGTCGGCGGGGCCACGAATTCGTCGACTACAATCCTACGCTGAGGGGTATCCGTGGGTGGCGATCCGTGATGCCTTAGGACGGAATCCTTATGACTGAGCAGTCCGTGACCTGGTTGTAGAAATGGTCACGTTACTTGCAACACTCTACTTCGGCCTTTACTTCGGCTAGACAGGAGGTCGAAGAGGCCCGATCCGATCAATCAGCTGGTCACGCCATGTCTTAGTATCACTAAGTTCATCCCCAACCGTATTATTCAATCTGATTCTTCTAATAATCAAAAACCTTATTTCTCGTTTTTATATTCCCATAATAGATACGAGAAGACGGTGGCTGAGGGTCAATCGTGTTGAGAACAAAGAAGATTACCACTGCCAAGGGGTAATATTTTCAAAAAGTAATGCCTTTAAAGAGTAATGTTTACTGGGTGTAGTGCCAATGGTGGGGTGTTTCATTGGAGTGTTCTGTTTTCCTGTTCTTGAGTGATGATTGTACCCTCTGTGAAATTTAATTCTAAAAGTAATGTTTTCTAAGAATAATGTATTCTAGGTATAACGTATTCCGAGAGAAATGTATTCTAGGAATATAAATAATTATCCTACCTATAGAAATATATTTGATAAACCAAACCAAACCAAACCAAACCAAACCAAACCAAACCAAACTATCAGGTTGTGAATACCGGATTTATGAGCTTTGAGATAGAGTCACTTCATGATTGACATTACTCACAGGACCACTGACTACGAGTGTTAGTTACTGTCAGGGATATATCTATGGGTTAACTGGCTGTCCTTCTTATAAGATGAAGCTATATCTTGTGGTGAGACATCCATTTGGAAGTTTTTGGGAGTGTGGTGCTACCCCTTTATTGCAATTACTCACAGGCCTATTTCCGTTGTACCCCTCTGTTTATTTCTTGTCTGTGAATTCTTTTAACAATTCTTTGAAATATATTTATTGCAAATCTTTATGAACACAGTCTAGAGAAAATTATTTGAAGGGGATTTTTTTCGGGAAGGGGTAATTTTTGGCAATAGTTTTTGGCGGTAAGTTTCGCAGTTTTACCGTTGGAATGCTGTTTGAGAAGAAAAGACAAAAAAGGCATCACTTTTTATATAATCAATTTTATATACTAGGACCGGCGGGACAGTTATAAAAGTGGGGGGGGGCTCTCCTAAAAAGTGGGGGGGAGCCCGGTTAAACACATGCATATATAACTTCATTATTGATGACCGTAAAGTGGGGGGGGGGGTCAAGTAAAAAAGTGTGTGTGGGGGGGGATTGAGCCCCCCTGCCCCCCCGGTGCCGCCGTCCATGTATACGATAGAAGAAAAAAGAAAAAAGAGAGGATAGGAAAGTGAAAGTTTTGCAAACCAGTTGGACTTATTTGAAGCAGGGTATGACTAACAGTTTCTGTAAAGTTCTTCGATCTTTATACAAGTTTTGCAGGTTTAAGTTCAGACTAAATATTTTCAATTAATTTCAAAGTTCTTGATTCGAGTTTGCGTAACTTAAACTTTAGTAAGTTAATTGTCTAACAGCTACTTAGCCATTATTAGCCTGATTTTAGTTGACGGCGGCGAGAAGCCGTGAAGACTACGTTGTCACAGTTCAGAGATCGTGCTTGTTTCGTCGCCTTTGCGATCTCCAAAATGGGTACAGGAAGTATTCGGTTTGGTGTGGGACGCTAATTCTTAATTAAGCGATGATAATTGCCAAAAAAGTAATCTATATTTTTGAAAAGGAGGCTGAAAATATACATTATTCATTTATTCACTAATTTATTGAACACAAAATGTAAAAAAGACTATCGAATAAAAACTTTCAAAATTATTTTTCTCCGTTATTAAATTGAATAACAATTCAGTAAAACACAGATTTAGATTTAAAATATTTGTAAAAGTTAAAGTTTAACAATATAAAAAAAAACAGAAAAATATTGAACTTATGTTATATAATATGTTGTTTATTATAATAATAAAATCGTACCTTGGTATATATTCGTCGGATACTCCTTCAATCAGTTTCCGTTGCATATCCGGATGTTTTTTCATCTTGTTGTCTGCTTTCGACCGCCATTTTTTTGTAGTAGTTAGCTCGTCTAGTTGTCAGAATACCATCATGTCCTGAGTGACCAATTGTTGCTCATTCGATATTGAAATCGCCGGGGAAACGGAAACAAACTTTCTTAAAAGACAGAAATAACCGATATTGAAGTCCCCCTTCACCTTTGCGTGGAACAAATATCAGTTTATTGAGATGAATAGGTTTATATTTGTTGTCGGTAACAAGCGAGCGAAAAGGAGAGCGTGGAAGATCTTTTAAACAGTCGTTTTTAACTTCCGATTTTCTTAACCAATACTGATCACGTGTTGTTTCTATCAGTCGCTTCTCTAATAACACGAATATCCTTTCTTATACTCTCGGACACCACTTACCATTTTCTTATTTTTACTTCTGTTACCACATTATTTCCATTGTTGTTAGAAATTTCACATTTGAACTTGCCAAACGACATTTTGTGTCGATAATTAAAACTAGCTAACCCACTCACCTGATTCTATTGTCATAAGATTAGCATACATATTTAGTAAGTATATAAATAAAAGTCAATCTTTATTCTTGCAGTGAACATATTTATTGAAATGATGAAATAAAACAACAGAGATCGATACAGCATAAGAATCTTAGTAGTAAAATGTAATTATCGTTTGCTTATTTATCGATTGAATTTTATTAATTATTTTTATAATTTTAACAGATATTTCATTGAACTTCAAAAAATGAAACAAAAATTCATACTAATTCCGTTCAATTTTTGACAGAGTATCCTTCTTTCTGGAGCGAAGAACTATGTTAAAGATTTCTGAATTAAAATCCAAGCAAACGACTCAATTCAATAAACATATAGCATGTTTGTTATGCTGTCTCCTTAAACAAGGCTCTAAATAAAATAACTTCAAATTATTCAAGTATAACTTCTATTTATTGAATAGAATGTATATTCTTTTATTGTGTAAAGACATTTTGCTTTTACGATAACATTTATATTTCCACAACTTAAAATTTACGTAATACATGTATAAAAAGCTAGCAAAATATGCGACCGGAGGGATAA
This sequence comes from Sepiola atlantica, assembly GCA_963556195.1. Lineage (NCBI taxonomy): Eukaryota > Metazoa > Mollusca > Cephalopoda > Sepiida > Sepiolidae > Sepiola > Sepiola atlantica. The sequence continues at coordinate 231,944,338 of OY744515.1, read as the reverse complement.
TGCATTTACTAGTATTATCAACAAATATAAAAAGCTTTTTCTGGTCTGCAATATTCCACAAAATGAAAGAAAAAAATATAGCAATGCAATAAAATTAAGCTTGGAAAACACCCTGCGTGTATAATCTCTGATATATATATATATATATATATATATATATATATATATATATATAGAACAAGTTAGAAATAAAATTTCCCTAAGTGAATGAAACAATTTACTCTGATAATTGCGAACTGCCCATCAAGAGCTTAATAATTATAATTTTGTTTTATGCCCCCTGGAAAGTAGCTGAGTTTATATAATAAATACATACGTGCATACATTTAATTCAATTCACATTAAAATCGTCCAAGTTTCATTATAAAGATTTTTTTACCTCTCTTTAAGCATCTCTTATTTTAATAGATAATTCCATTTCAACTTTTGATGAAAAAGCGCGTGCTCACACACACAACACAGCACAGTACAGCACAGCCCCCCCCCACATATATATATATATATACTTGTACCTCCTAGAAAACCTGTCTAGATTGGCACTGTAAATGTAGTATTAACACAGCATGACGTCGCTAACTATAAATGCATCGTTCCTTTCATTAAGTCGAACGCTCTTATGACGTCAATCCCCCGAATAAAGTGTTAAAATTATCACTGTTTGTTCGCTATTCAGCGTTGGCCGAGTGATTCTAGACGTCGGGATTTGAGTTGTAAAAATACTCGGAATCCGGAGTTTCGAATTGCATGACCAGTAGTGAATAGTCATATCTCTATGCTGATGAGTCCCGATTATAAAGGACGGAACATATACGAACATAGATAGTAAACAAAAACACATATTTATTATTTGTAGCTCCTAGAAAACCTGTCTAGATGGGCACTGTAGTATGACGTCGCTAGCTATAAATAAAACCATATATATATATATATATATATATATATAGTTCCTGACAACCAGACCCTGACTTGTCTGGATATAAAGTCACTCCGGTTGTCAAAACACTTTCATAAAAATAAGCAAAATAAAGACTTATTTATTTATTATTGAATGAGATTATACATAACGTATACGTGTGAGTACACATTCTCATATTAGAATATGAAAGGGTGGTTGTGTATAAACTTTACAAACGAAAATAAAATTGCATTAAATAACTATTTACAAAACTCCAACTCTAGGTAAATGCTTATAGTAAACCAATAAATGCAAAGCTTTAAATGAACAGGAACTAATTTTCTGTTTCTACAATTGTTAAAAATAAAAGTTTAAATGTTTACTAAAGAACGCAACATTGTTTATTGCTATCCATCTGTATTATCTTCCATTGCTGTCTTCACCTTTTTTCTTATTTCTTTCACTTTTATCTCTTCTAGTTTTTGTGTAGTACGACACGTTTGAACCATGCATGCTGCCGTAGATTCTTCACTGCTAAATATAGGTTTGCTCTCCATAAATTTAATGATATTTTCAATTGCTATCTCAACTGATGCTCAAGTCATTTCCACAGTCTTAAACTAAATCACTTTCAGGTGGATAACTTTAACAATTTTCGAGAAGTAAGAAGCATTTATTGTTTTTGTTTGTTTTTCTATATTTTTCAAAGTTTTCACGCACTAAAGTGACAAAGTTATTAAAAACAAGAAGCTTTGAAAATTTCTTTACTCATCCATGTATTTATTTGATTTTTGTAGATAACTGGTAAGTAAGATAATTTTTAAGTGCCCGAGGACGAGCAGATTTTTCTATCACTAAAAGTTTTAATTTATGTTGGCCTGGTGTATTCCCACAGACGAGCACGGTCACACGTTCTTTGTTACGTTTGAAGCCTGTACCTTGTTTTTCTTCATAACTTGTCAGAGTTTACGTTGACAAGCATTTCCAATTGATCCCTGTCTCATCACCATTTTCAAATAACAACGATTGAAATGATTATCTGAATTGAGTAGCACCTTCAATGTTAGCAAACTTTTCTTATCCAGTGATATTTAGCGTCCTTATTCCGTAACGTTCTTTGGCGGATCGTAACCAGTCAATGCTAAATTTTAAACCCAAATTCAACTCTAAAAAAAGATTAATCTAGCTGTTTAGCTTTGGCTATGATCATGGGTCCACTGATTGCCATGCTCTCGAAGCGCTTTTTAGGAAATCACCCATGAAGTTTTTCGTCCAACATAGTAGAAGATGGTTGACGAAAAAGTGTCTTTTAGGCATTTATTTTACTGTAAACATATAATATTGGAAGATGTGCTTCATATGAAATATTGGTCCCTAGAAATATTAATGCTTCTAAACATACAATTTTTGAACGATCACAGTCACCTAATTGTGAGCGTTCGACAATTGTATCTTTAGATTTCAGTACTTAATAATGGCTGGACATCCACTGTTAAAGGTAGAATAGGTTATGTAGCTGCCCTTGTTTCAGAAGAAGCACGTCATCACAGAACATGTTTTGCAAACTTTGATTCCAATACAAACATTCTTAAGGTATTCTCTTCTGCTGATTCCTCTAAGAAACCAAACCTTGGTAGACCAGAGGATTCAGAGAGAAAGCATGCATTTCTGGAAGTTGCTAAATATTTGCAGAAAAATGACGAGGAGCAACTCACCATTGTAGATCGTGTTAAAAAAAGGGAAGAAATTCTCGAGGACCCTGGCTTTGAACCATACAGTCTCTCATACATAAAATCTCGATTGTTAGAACATTTCAAAGACAAAATCATTGTGACTGAAATAAATGGAAAACATAATGTTGTTACATTCTTAAGTACAGCAAAATGTATTCTTTATGAATTCTATGCACAGAGCCGCTCAACATACAATTCAGAATCAGAAGCCATTCCACAGTATGGGCATCATAGCATCTTTTACGGCCGGGAAAGTTAAAACAAAACCAGTTCCAAGGATTCAGGTCCTTTCAGAAGATATAATAAGGGTTGGAAGGATCAACATCAAGTACCTAGATTAACAGCACACCAACAAACCACCAGTGGCATCTAAAGAGCTCCAGCCCAAGAAAGTTGTCGATTCTACTGCTAATGTTGACATCTTTTGGGAGGTTTCACTAATTTCACTTCCGTCCAGACCCACATGGTCAGGCCTTATGCAGTCAGTGCACAAAGGAACATATCCTGGGAAATCAGCCACAGTTTCTTTGTCAATTATCGACATGGACCCTGATAGCCCAACCTTCGTGTAGTCAACGTTATGTTACATTAGTGATTTAGTCAGGAAAAACAACATTACACCAATTCTAACATTCGATCAACCACTTTGGTACAAAGCAATGATGATAGTCGAGTCACAGCCTATTTCCAGTGCCCTGAAATCATTTGTCTTGCGACTTGGTGGGCTCCATACACAGATGACTTTTCTGGGGTCAATTGGTCATTTGATGACAGGTTCTGGATGGCAAGAACTTTTTGAACTTGTGCATGCTGAAAAACACAGTCAAGCACATGCTAAGTGGCAAAGCAATTGCAAGAGCCATTTGTGCTCACTTCTTATTTGATGCTGCTCTGAATGCTATTTTGTTTATGCTAGAAAAATTTATAAATACCAAAGGAGATTCAAGTATATAACAGTGAAACATAAACAGGGAGGATCTCAATGAAATAGGAAACGGGGATCATCAACTGTTTACCATGTAACTGTTTCGAAGACTTAAAAACAGACCAACTATAAAATTCATGGCTCTCCAGTAATACTGATCAAATTACCACTTCCCCAATATCCAAATGGAGAAACAATTCAGTTATTATTACACTAATATATATATATATATATATATATAATAATAATAATAATTTATAATGATAATCAACATTACCCTTAAGACTACAATGTGATATGGTAATTTGCATATCAAATGATAATATTAACAACAACAAAAACAATAATAATAATAATAATAATAATAATAATAATAATAATAATAATAATAATTATTATCTGGGGAGATTTGTTGTCACTCAGACTCCAGGGAATACCACCGGTTGTCGGTGAGCAATAACTGATGATCTGTGTGAGAACTCCTAGTGAGTACTACTACTACTACTACTACTACTACTACTACTACTACTACTAACAATAACAAGAACAAGAACAAGTAGAAGAACAACAGCAGCAGTAGCAAAAACAACAACAACACCGCCGACGACGACGACGATGATGATGATGATACTACTACTCATACTACTACTACTACTACTACTACTACTACTAAAACACTACATTTAAGAACAATTCTACGATATGGTAGTTAGCATATAGAATTATATAAGAATAAAGGATGCCTTAAAAAGAAAAAAACTTAAGTACCTTTGGTACTAGCTAGGCAAACTATATATAGCGGATGTATGTTGAAAAGAAATCAATAAAGTACTAAGTCTAAAAAAATATGAGAGCTAATATACAAGTTATTTATTTAAAACTATACGTTACAATAAAAGTAAAAATATAAAAAAAAGTATGTAACGTATAGTTTTTACATGCATAAAAGCAGATTACTAGTCCAACATTTCAGGGGAAACATTATTTATTTTATCAAATTAAAAGAGAGCACAGAAAAAAAGAAAATTTCTAAATTTTCCTGTAGGTCTTATCGTCTTACCCTCTTAGAGGTAACGTTAGGATAATGAATTAAAAACTATGAAAATCGGATGAAAAATGAGTGGACAAAATTATTTGCAATTAGAGAAATCAGTTGAGAAAAAGGGGACATATCTAGAGAGAGAGAGAGAGAGAGAGAGAGAGAGAGAGAGAGAGAGAGAGAGAGAGAGAGAGAGAGAGAGAGAAGAGGCTGAAATCAGGAGTGATTGATACATTATCCGTTCAGAACCTTTCGCGTGAGAGGTACTTCTGTTGAACTGTAGATACACCTTTTTCTCGCTTTTCAGCTAGTTGGATCGAAGACCCGACCAGGGCAGATGTATGCACACTCACCCGACTCCGAGCGCTATGGGACTTCTTCTTAACCTGTAATGTAAACCTGTTCAAAGCCTCTTACTGTTTATTAGTGAAGTGAAGATACGGATAAAACTGATTAAAACAAAAATATGCAAAATAATAGTTTGTCTTTCTACTCAAACTAATGGTGATTCTTCTTCTTCCTACCGTAGTATTGATCTCCCAAAGTTAATTAGTGTTGTGTTTATAACTGCTAAAACAGAGACGTCACTGTTAAATGATTAATAGTAAAAACAACAATGTTTAAGTCACGTGAATGCATCTCTATGTATATTTGTGAACATTTCTGACTTGTTTCCGAATAAACCAAAATGCATATTTGTGTACATCATAGTTCTCTGCTTGGTACTGATTCTTTTGCAACGTTGAGAGGATGTCACTCTCCTATCTGGAAGTAAGTAAACTCGTTCTGGTCAAGCAATAGAGAACGTGTATCTCACTCTGTCTGACTGGGATTTAAAATCCACCGAACGTTGTCCTACTGGCTGTCCATCTTGATATGGTCTTCAATAACCTTGGTAGCAGTTCTCTTGTGGTAGTCGCTCAGACTCGCAGAACATCACAACCAACACAAAATTAAAGTTATGTAAACTTATACTTTAGTCACGTATCTGCTCTAACTAAGACGATGGCGACACACATATGTTTTTTTATTGTGACATTAATGTATTTTTCTTCAGTAGTAATGTTTGTGCTTGTTTCCTTTATGTACCAAATTACATGTTTCGTATGCTACTTTTACGTTTGTTTTCTTATGTGAGAATAGATGTATATATATATTTAAATCCAGCTGTTTCCTTGCTATTGTCCTTTCTTTCTTCCCACCTCGTGTGTTATCTTCAATGAAACAACTTAACGAATAGCGTCTTCCTGCTTGAAAAAAATACTCGAACACGTGGTCGCTAAAACGTAGAAACGAGGATATCAAATATTCGTTAGCTTTCCACATTATTATAAAAAATTGATTTTCTTGGTTTTACTCCAGTTTTTACAATGCATTTAATAACTTTAATGAGACGTGTGGAAGTAACTTAATCTTTGTTTTGACGTTTGGAATATGGTTTACAGTTTCGCAAACAACGAGTTATTGAGGTTTATGTGAGTTGTATAGACGGACTACACACACACCCACCCACACAAACACACAAGCACACACCCACCCACATACACACACCCACCCACACACACACACACACACACATATATATATATATATATATATATATATATATATATATAGTGTGTGGTTGTGTAAATGTTATCACCAAATCACCCCAGGCATGTTAAATTCTTTGTACACCTTTTTTGTCTTTGTTTACTTTTTTTACTTTTCAAAGAAGCCTTGTTTCCTGTTTTCGTTTAGGAAATATGCTCTGAGCTAAAATTCTCATTTATCTGAGAAAAAATGGTTGGTAGTTTGTCAGAAAAACAAAATCCCCTCCCTCAAAAAAATAGATTTATTTTTAGGTATAGCATTATTGTTATCATTATATCGACATAAGAAAAGATGTGAACATGGCAGATGTGCCTTTATTTTAAAGGTTTCCCGGTGGAACTATTTACTGATATTAAGAACTGGTTTTCTTGTAATTTAGAATAATCGAATAATCAAATATAATATAAAAGCTACAGTTGTTCTTCTTTTCCCAGTTGATTCCACAACATTCATTATATCATAACCTATATATAAACAATATAATTTCCAGAGAAAAAATATTTCTCTTAGAGGCCAGACACTCGAGCGAGGCAGACACAAAAAAGTCCCCCCCGGGGGTCGCACGATGTTAATTAAATAGTGAGAGGAACAAGATGTCTGTCTATTTCTATCTCCCCCCTCTATCTCTCTGATGTAGTACCCCATGTTTTTAAGTATATATATATGTCTGGTGGTAAATGTTCAACTGAATTAAGCCTCTGTGTGCGAGTTAAATTGTTGAGGCGACAAAGACGGTCTACGCCATTGAAAGTGTGTATAATAATTTATACACGCCGAAGAGGTCGATACGTGACATAATATAATTACTGGATTGTCTTTTTAATAATGAAGAATATTAGGAGAGAATTGAAAATGATTAATTGAATGAACAAAGTTTGATTACATATAAAAACGGTTTATGACAAGTATTTGTTGACAATGGATTTGAAAACTGCCATGCTGGAGTCTAAAGGGAAGCAGTTCAGTGATCATTTGTTCCACAGATGGATAGTTCTTGGAAATAAAATCTATTCATTAAAATTCCGCTAGACGCTAGGTACACGGAGTAGGGAAAGTATCTTGCAGTGGTGGTATCAAAATGAATTCTTCTTGCGAATGTTTTATAAGGAAGAAAATGTAAACTATCGCTAACTTGTGTGATATGACACTAAATAGTTTTGGAATACACACACCTGTTTTAAACATGTTTGTATAACGAAAAATCCAAATGCTTAGAACATTAGACAGATACATGTTTTATAACAAGACAAATGTTTATATAAAAAGATACACTAAAAGATAAATAAACCTTAAAAATAATTAAACTGTAAGAAAGTTTAGCAGCCAAAATTTCATGAAATCTAGGAAAATGGTTATTACTCATTCTGAAAAGGGAAAATGTCATTTTCTAAAGATGTCAGTTATGGTATTTTAACTCTTGTTTTTCCGATGATAAATTATGAGATGACTGAAATTTGGAAATAAAAAGGTGGTTTGATAACGACCAGATTGAGGTAGGAACAACCCTACTTTAAGAAGTACATTTTTCCAATTGATAGTGCTTGGGTAGAACCAAGTAGAGAATGGAGGAAGGTTACACCATTGAGGATTGAATAGAAGAAAGAGCCGAGTAGAAAATTGAAAAGAGAGATAAGTTACTCTGCAAATAGGAAAATAACAGAATTTAGGTAGGAGAACTTCCAAGAAGACTAAGGAATTAATTAGCAACTGTAAATATTTCACTTCGATTTGAGGTCGGTTTTCACATAACCAGAAGAATTTCACATTTTAAAGAATACTCTCAAGTATTATTGGAACATCTGCGTCCCGGAAAAAAAACCCCTTGAAACTCACGATCGACTCGGCTCGATGAGACAGAAGACTTCTCTACTGAATATATCACTTAGAAGCCCTCCTGAGCTTAGACCCTGTATCTTACTATACCAAAAACTGACTTTCTGACAGACAAACGGTGCTATTTTTAGTGCCAAATTCGACAGAAGGATATTGTAGGATTTTCAGTGTCAATTTCGCATAGGTCTTGGAAAGGGTTTCTATTGTCATAAGATTTGTATCGGCGTATATTATCTGATCGATTATTATGTTACAACTTTTTCTTGTCTCGTTTTTTCTCGGTGGCCGACGCTAACCAAAATCAGCGTTCGACGTCTTTCTATTTTCCGTGGCAAAATAACACAATACGAAGCGGGGGAATACGAGCTGTGTGAATCATCATCCAGGCAAACACGGGCCACGAAATATGAACCAGCTCGTGGGGGCCTAAACTTTAACACGTGTAACAAGCATTGTGGAACTCGTGCCCAATCAATAAATTATATAAAATATAAATAATTATCAAGAAAGATAAGTAAATCGTAGACAGGAAGATAGGCATAATTACGTTGGCACACCGGTTCCTGTTAGATCACCGAATTTAACCGACGTTGAGCTTTGCCAGTACTAAAACTATTTGGGAATACCAGGTGCTGTATGCGCTTTCCGCTTATTTCAGCATTGTTTCCAGTCGTCCTGGATTTCTTATTGCCACTGGAATCAAGTAGTGTCAACTCAGAAGAGGTGTGGTTGGCGATTTACAACCCTTGCTAAACAATTACACGCACCGCCACCATTACAGGGGGTATCCATTGTCTCCCAAGACTGAATAGAGACCGTGCAGATAGAAAGAGGTGATGAAGTGACAATAGTCAGACTCAACATACATATCTAACCCATTCCTATATGTTTACAAGAGACATCATTTTCGATGCGCACAGCGTGCCATGAACTATATCGTGTGAAACATTTCTTAATAAACTGAGATGACCTGAGGTCAATCTGCGTCAGAAACCATTATGTAAATAGGAATGGGAATTCTCTATAACGACCCTGTCTACGGGTATGGCAAACTTTTATAAGTTCGGTATGTCTATCGGCGGGTTCAAGCCTGCTTGTTCATAACCCTCGTCCGGCCTCATAACGTGAGATCTGTATTAAAAACGCGCCTTTCGTTAGCTAAATAAAAATCTTCGCGTTTCACTCGGATGAGATCTCATATAAATAGATCTGTATATGTATTTGATATATATTTTTATTTATACAAATATTTTTCGCTATACATTTGCAGACATATTTCAGTTTTAGATGGGCGTCAGTTGTACTTCGTCAGGCCAATTTTTTCGCATAAAGGTGAAAGTGAAAATTAACGAGCATCCGTTCGGAGAGGTTACAAGTAGAATAAAAAAAATGCGTCTCTATATTTGCGTCTGGTTGCTAATAATTTGATCTATATTGTGTCGAGCTAATCTGCGCGTATGTATGCATATGGCGAAAAAACTTGATGTCTTAATTTATTTGTTTATTAAATGTTTAGTATTGTATGATTGCATCATAATTTGTCTCATTTTATGTCCCAGAATGAACTCAACACATACAATAGAAAAGGTTAATAAAAAAAATATCAACTGTTATATTTTAATGTTGTGCTTCTGCTGTGATTAAATGAATGACGACAAACAGTGATGTACGAAAAAATAGGGATATATCTTTATTGTCGATGGCAATGAAGAGGTGGGAGTAAGTGGGGGAGGAGGACACACGCACAGACATTGACGGACGGATTTTCTCGGACCCAATAGCCAGTCGACTATTCATCTAAATTTCAGTTTTGTTAATATAATAATTTATGACACCCACACATTCACCTGTAAACATCGATTCTAGGATTTTGTCTTCGCTATAAATGTAGCCACGCCCCTATAGGATCTATTTAGCGACGGCGTATTTCCTTCTGCAGCTAACCTTTATGGATAGCATAATCTTGGAAAGTGGTTTTAAACTAATCAACAATTATTTTACTTCCGACAATCGACCGTGTTTATGTTTTCTTCCGGCCATGAATCGTGTTTAGTTTCTTTCTGGTCAGATGCGTGTCTATGTCAAGTACGTTTATTCCTGCCGAGGCACATTTCCAGTACCCCCGATCCGGATACCTAGCATTAAAAAAATTAAATTAAAGCCATATAATGTGATCCTTGCTACTTGTAATCTCTAACCTCCATTTTTAAATCCTCATTCTAAAAACTTCGCCTGACGAGTTCAGCTAGAACCGAAACATATCTGGAAATGTGTAGCTAAAAATGCATGTATAAATAACATTTTATAATATTTTTACGACATAATTTTAGTGAATAATTTTGAATAGGGTTAAGATTGCCTACACACCATAATTAAAATAGCGCAATATCTCCGACCGAACGCGAACACGGCACGCCGACTCCACATTCCGTATCACTAACTACTGTGCCATAGACACTTTCGCCACGTAACATGCAATGCGGTGATCGCGACAGATGATTTCAGCTATTTCTAAGGTGGATTTAAAGAAAAAAAATCCTTGGACGGTTTTTTGACTTCTTCTTTCATTCAAAGCTCTTTTACGACCCATCCTGCCTATAAAATATTACGTTGAATTATGCAATACCTTACCAAAATGGCCGCCATTTGTTTACTCATGCGCAGATCGGTTCAATATTTTAGATTTGCGCATGCAACTGTTTCCAGTTTATGAACCACATTTAATAGATTGTCGTAGCAAATTATTTAAACTATTATAAAAATATTGATTTTCATATGATGTGGAAACGCAATATATATATATATATATATATATATATATATATATATATATATATATATATATATATATATATATATATATATACTCCTGAGCTGAAGCTGCATATATGTGGGAGTAGCTGTAATATAGACATGAATAAAAATAAAAATAAAGATAAAACATTGAGAAACCGGAATCAGCCATCAACACCAGAAAACTTATTTATTTTCATTGAGATTTTCATTTTTTTTATCTCATCTTTTTTTTTTTCATATTTGAATACCGCTTTCTGTTTCGTTCTCCCAGGGGAATTTTACAGTCGAAAAAAAAATATTTAAGAAAAACAAAAAAATAAAAAACCTTAAAATTCACCTCAAGCAAATTTAATGTAACAATTCTTTTCTATTTTTACTAAAAAATATATTCGAAATATTTCTTCTGTTTGTTTCTCGGCTTCCTATCAGCAATGAGTTATTCCCTCTTTCAACAACGTTTGTTTGAATGACTATTTGCTGCCAACCTACATCCCACGCACGCACGCGCGCACACACGCACATATATATAGTATGAAAATATATCTATCACAATTAAGCTACACAGAGATGTCCATGTTTCATTCCCACAGGAAATCGTAAGGCTAAATGCGTGGATTGCGATTGCTTTTATATATAAGTAGTGTTTACTCTAGCTAAATAGCCAATTGTTATTATTACTCCCTCTCGGGCTATTATTTTCATTGGGCAATGGCTGAACTGCCTTTTGTTTAACACTTTGTTTGAGGAGTGTTTTGTTTTGGCCTCCACACACATAGTTTGAATTACCTACTGGGAGAGTTTGAAGTGCTTACTAGACACAATCTTCGAGTGTCTTCTGTTTCTCTGTACAAGAAATTTTAAGGACAACATGACATGGAGATACTTCACCCTACAAGTAAACCCTTACCAAATATTCAAAATAACATAAGATTTGAAGCTCAAATAAGATACCCTCAACACGGTTATACACTGACCCATACGAGGAATGGTGCACCTTCTCCTAGTAATCTTACCTCAAGTAACATCACTACACTGGATACTCCACCGGACTAGATGAATTCTTGTACTGCAATCCGCTAAGACCAAGAGACCACAAGAAAGATATACCACAACATACGTAACTGGTCAATTGGGGAGAGGAAAATTAATGTTTTTCACTACTTCACTAACTCAACGTTTGACAGGTAAAGGGGCACTTTAATGTAATATTCGAATATCTATGTATCTCATATAGAGCTCAAGTGTTAGCCTAAGGAAGGGGTCCCTTGATTTCTGAGAACTTCGACTGGAGTAAAATGAAACAAATGTGATATATATATATATATACAGTAAGTCATAAAAATATATTTATGGAAATTAAGCTACACAGAGGCTTCCGCGTTTCATCCCCGTAGGGAATCGTCAGGCTAAAATGCATGGAGTTTGTGTTGCCGGTTGTTTTAATATATACACGTAATTTTTAGTCTAGCTAGTTAACCAATCAGATTCTTTGTTATTCTCTCCCACGAATAACAAAAATATAAGCATTACAAACAGTAATAACCCAAACCCTAATAACAATCACCCAAAAAGAAATGAAAAAGTTAGTAATGAAGAAAAAAGCTGTAACTGCATAACTCGTACACTTTGTCCACTACAAAATAAATGCCTAACCGAATGTATTGTTTACCAAACAACAATAATTGCCCCAAAAGACCGAATAACAAGAAGTACTATGTGGGTATGCGCTTCTAAGATTTTAAAATCAGATATTACGACCACAACAGCAAAAAAACAAAAAAAAAACGTAACATTAAAACAGCACTAGCCATTATAGAGAGCTCAAAGAAAGCGGACGCTCACCAATAATCGAATGGAAAATAATACGATAGACCAGTACATGTAGAAATTTAGACGACCCGTGTAGATTATGTCTGAATGAGAAATTAGAGATCCTAAACTTTAAAGATCCCCAAAACAATTAAACTACAGAAGTAAAATAGCAAACAACTACCTACACAGAATAAGATTAACTTTAGGTTAACAATACATAATGAATAAATAAATAAATGAACAAATAAATAAATAAAAAACTAAACTAAAACCTAAAATAGAAGTACAAACAAGCACGTGTAAAAATAAGGTCACCAATTATTTCGGCACAACAAAAAAAAAGCAGAACAATAGAATAGGAAGTAAAACTAACCAAACCTTTGTTTGTGAGAAGACCAACGATTCGCTAATGGATACGTTAACTCGCGGGAGAGAATAACAAAGAATATGATTGGTTAACTAGCTAGACTAAACACTACGTGTATATATATACTCCATGCATTTTAGCCTGACAATTCCCAACGGTGATGAAACGCGGACGCCACTGTGTAACTTAATTTCCATAAATATACTTTCATAACTTACTACCTAGCTCTACTCGCGTATTGAACATTGTTGAAGTCAATACTGAAAGTTGATACATAAAATATTATATCTCCTTATAACATTTTATGTGGATACATGAAATAATAATAATCCCCCAAAACCTGGAGAAAAGACTGTGAGAAATTGGAATCAAAGGGACGGCAATGATCAAAACAGCTGCAATCTTAAATAAATCCTCGAATACAGAAACCAACCTGCATAAGCTACAAAGTGTAACCAATCACAAGGAATTTACAACAAAGAAAAAACAAAACCACACGGACAACACCACAACACGAACCAAGGAACAAAAACTGCAGGAACCATCACTTCATAATCTCCCCCTATAAATTACACCGGCCTCAGCTATCACCACACAAAAATGAACCAAGGAACAGAATTACAAGAAACACCATAAGCTCCCCCTTCTCTCCCCCAAACTAAATTAAAAAAATAAAAAATTGAAAAATTGAAAAAAATTAAAAATAATTTTTCGTTTTAAATTAATTAAAAATACATTGTTTTAAAATAGTGCCGGCCTAGGCTGACACCAGACAAAATATTTGTAGAGGGTCGAGGAGGGACAGCACAAACCAGACCTCCACTGGAAAAGTGCGGAGAATGCTGGGACCTTGGGGAGGCTTATTGCCACCCAAATCCCAGAGAAGACCAATAGTCTTTACCAGCGAGAAATCAATGGTTTGAGGCTGTTGCGATACCGCATCGTTATCGAAAAGAGGTGAAGAATACTGGAAATCTGGGGAGGCTTGTTGTCATTAATGTAATATTTATTTATAAATAATATATATATATCAGTATATCAATTTTGGTTTTAATTTTACTTCAGCAAGTTCTCAGAAAACAAAATGCCCCTTTCTGTGGCTAACATTGATTTCTATATGAGATCCATAGATATACAAGTGTTCAATCAAGGTTCAACTCTACCTCTCAAACGTTGCGTCGAGTTAGTAAAGAAGTTAATAACATTAAGTTACACTTTCCCAAATTGACCAGTTAACTATGTTATAGTATATTTTTCTTTTGGTCTCTTGGTCTTACCGGATTCCAAGACAATAATCCATTTCGTCTGGTGAAGTATCCAGCTAAGTGCTGTTACTTGAGGTAACACCATTAGGAGAAGGTGCACCATCCTCCCCCTCCTCTCTCTCTCTCTCTCTCTCTCTCTCTCTCTCTCTCTCTCTCTATATATATATATATATATATATATATATATATATATATATATATATGTAAAGTTAATTTTATATTCCAATAACCATTTTTTAATTTTTTATTTTTTATTTTTACTTTTTCACATTTCCAAAAAACATAACATTTCTGTGAGATGTATTTTTACGGTCCGTTTTATTTTCCGTGAGCTAAACAACATTTATGAGGGGATTGTCGGAAAAAATCTAAAGAATATGTAATTCATATAGCATCATGATAGTATTAAGGAGTTACTCAACTCTCCGAAAGCATCTTGTGATAGTCAAACCCCCTACGGAAAAAGTAATGACTAAGAACTGGGTGTATGCGATTCCATGTAAGTGTGGAAAAGTATACAAAGGGGAGACATGTCGTCCACTAAAGGTAAGGCTAGAAGAACACTGGAAAGCCGTACTACGTGGAGAAATCGAAAAGTAGGGTATGGCTGACCACATATCGAAGGAAAAGGGAAACCATCTACTCTTATGGGATGAAGTAAACATTATAGATACAGAAAAACGGTGGAGAGTAAGACGACTCAAAGAAGCAGCACATATGTTAGGCGACAATGACTTACTAAAGAGACCTAGTATAGAATTTAATACAATATGGGAATCTATAATTATAAATAATAGATAAGTAGTGATCTATAGTGATAAGTAATTAGATTAAAAGCTAGAATAGGTTTAAAGCTCCCAACATTCATACTAGACTTGTCCGCAAGATCCCGTGGCGCAGTGGATATAGTACTAAGTATAATTCAGTTCTAAGTAACAGTCATCTGAAGGTTGAAGGTTCAATACGAAGAATTGCGAATTACTTTAGACTTCCTCTCAGTCATGACAGATGGAACGTGGATTTAATAAAGGATTCCGCTCGAAATTCCGTCCAGATTCCCGAGTTCGACAGAAAGATTCCTGAGTTGGACAAAGTACACTTGAATAAGGTCAGAAGTTACGTCGGCCGAAACGTTGTGATAAAAACACCCAAGATGAGAACAGTAGTCCGAATATACCAACTTCTACAAAATTCCGAAACATAATATGGATAAAGTGTAGTAAAAAAGCAAAGTCACTTAAACTGGGATCGCAGTGGCGCAATATATTGCATTGTTTCAGTGCGGTTTTTGCCAGAGGTTTGCTTAAGGATTAAGATCTGAGTCTGAGGTTTATGTTGTGGGTAAGAGTGTTTTTTGTGTATGACGAGTTCGTTAGTAGAATTGTTGTCTTTTTATACTTTCGCATTTTAACGTTTCTCTGCACACGTTTTATTATTATTATAGTCAAACGCGTGCCAATAACGTCGATTTGTGCGTTTTTACTGTTATTGAATAAATCTAAAATCTCCACTTTTTCTGAAAACGTTCGTTGTACCGAACGAAACTGGTAAAATCTCTCGTTTCTTGATGATTTTTTCCTGTATATAACTTTTTCCGTTTGTTTTTTTTCACCACACACACACACAAACATGCACACACACACACACACACATATATATATATATATACACGCACACACAACATTATCATGTTTGCACACCGGTTCCCGTCAGATTACGTTTTTTTCTGTTTGTCTTTTTCATAACACACACACACACACACACGCACACACACACACAAACATGCACACACACACACACACCCACACCCACATATATATATACACGCACATACAACATTATCATGTTTGCACACCGGTTCCCGTCAGATTACGTTTTTTTCTGTTTGTCTTTTTCATAACACACACACACACACACACGCACACACACACACACACACACACACATATATATATATATATATATATATATATATATATATATTCACAGCCACGTGATTCGTCTGTATGTTTCGTCACATTCGAGATTCAAAACTTGGACTTCAGTGGTTTGCGCCCGGTGCTCTACCGACTATAAACTATCCACTTATAGTGGAGAAAATTATATCGTATTTAAATGTGTCTATTTATTTATTAACATTGTTACGATAATGATAACCGAAAGTTCTCAGTTTAAAAACAGTATCGGTTTTATGCTAAGCAGAAACCATAATTTATTCGATTACAGTGATCCACCCAGTGCCTAAACGACGAAACACGTCCCCATAGAAAATTATATTTTCGACCGGCACTGAGAAATGCGCAGACATGAAACACATGTGTCTGTAATTAATAATAAAAAGTATTTATTTAAAAAAATATTGTTTAGCCCCTCCAGGGGCAAGGCCCTTTAAGAGAATTATAAGCTGTCATTCTAAGCGTAATGCAAAATTCCGGCCTCCCGCCGTTTAATACTGTTGATTAGCTGACTGAGATAGACATAGAACTTAATTCTCTTCTTTTCTCGTGCTAATTCCTGCTGCCCTAGCGGTTGAATACCAGGCTGCAGAGCCAAAGGTGACGGGGTTCGAATCCTTCGATCGGCAGTAATTAACATCTCCTACACCGAATAATGCGTTAGCATGAAACACATGTGTCTTTAAGTAATAATAAAAAATATACTGTTAATTAGCTGACTGTGTTTGTTCCCTACTTTACATTACATTGAACTGAATTCTTTTCATTTCACGTGCTAATTCATGATGGCCTAGCGGTTGAATACCAGGCTACAGAGTCAAAGGTGACGGGGTTCGAATCCTTCGACCGGCAGTAATTAACATCTCCTACACTGAAGAATGCGTAACCATAAAGCACACGTGTCTGTAGGTAATAATAAAAATATTTATAATATATATATATATATATATATATATATATATATATATATATATATATGTGTGTAGAGAATATACATACATAGAACTGTGCGTAGTAGTTAATAGAAGCCACTCATCTAATAACAACACAGAAAAATAGATAGTGAATTCATAAGAGTTTGTTGTTTAAAGGAATATGCAAATTAATTATTCTTTTTAAAGTCGTTCACATATCCATAGATAAGTATATTATGAAGTTGTTTTTACTTTTAAATAGAAAAGTGGGCTTTAATATCAATGTCAGTGCGACAAATAACTCAACTTTATATGTATATATGTATACATAATATATTCTATAAAAAATGTATTCTTATATAGTAACACATGCTATTTCAATCAATAAATTGGAATATTTTATCCAGTCGTTGGCGTATTTTAACGTGACAACTGATAGAAATGTGGTACATCGTTCTAAATTTCTGTCGTGTGTCCTAGAATAATATAGATCTGTAGATGTCCTTTAAAATATAACTTCCTGAATATCATATGCATAATTTTACATTTCTAGTAGAATGTTATTTCCTCCTGTACCGTTGATGGGTAACCAAAGGATACTTATAAAAATCTGTGTCGGCAGCGATTTAGTTATTAGTACATGTTTTTAGAAAGTATAATTTTAGTTTGGTTCAGATACATTGATTTTTATATTTAGTCTTCAATATTTTTTTAACATAATCATACAAATAAGAAGTTAGAAGAGATTTTACTCTCACACTCATATTCACTACCATGCAACCTACATACAACGGGTATCATTTTTATAAAACAATACTTTTGTAGCATTGTTATTATTTAATTTTTTAATCGTGCAATTGTACATTATATACTGTGCATTTACAAACTAAACAGAGGACGCCCCTTCTACCTACACTTTTTTCAGACGCGTTTTGATTAGATAATCAAAATAATAATTTCTTTTACTTGTCTGATTCTCTGATTCTCGCTTATCAGAATAAAATATTAACAAAAAGTTATTTATCGAACACTATTTGCCTCTGTTCATCCAAAATTCCTTTTAAAAAACAATGGTTCATGAAGTACTTTGATTTTTTAAGCAACAATAGTTACAAAATGCTGACTTTTTACGTCAACATCGAAAATCGTTTCGTTTATATTCTTTCTTTTTTACGAAGCGTTTTCATTGGATAATAAAAAGTTTTACATTTTTGGTTCTAATATTCTATCTTACCAGAATAAAAGATTAACAGTTTTTATTGAACACTACTTGCCTTTGTTCATTCCTGTTTATCGTTCATTCATTATCTCCTCTCATTCAATATTTCTTTTCACATGACAAAGGCACACTAGTTATTTAATTTAATTTTTAATGCAAAAGAAAAAACACTGACATTTTAACACTACGTAGAAATATGTGTTTAATTTCTATCTCTTTTTAATTAATTTTCGTTTTGGCATCTTAATCTGCTCACATAAATATTTTATTGTTTAACATGTTTATAGAAAAAACATGGCCAGTTAGGTCACTCGATCACGCCATTTTATAATGTTTGAATCAAGCAAAAAGTGACTTGCAAAGCAAATCAATTTATAATATAAAATATAACCTGAAAGAGAATTTCATAAACATGAAAATGATTTTTTAAATATTTACAATTTAGTTAAAGATATAGAAAATGTTAATCGATTAATTAGTAAGGTTTGATGACTCATCGTTATGAATAGCCTTCCAATCGTTTAATAAAATATAGTTAGCCTTTTTTTTTCTGCGCGAAGTAATTACAAAATTAAAATTAGAGATTTCTGATGATCTAAACAAAAATGCTACAAAGTCACGTGATGTAGAAAATTAGTTCATGCAAAATATTGAAAATAATTTCTTCGAAGCAAAATAGTCGTCACAGTAGTCCTATCATCTATTGACTGAGGAAGAGGAGGAGGAGGAGGAGGAGGAGGAGGAAGAAAAGCGATGAGAAATCGATTACATTTAATACAACATGCGATAATACTTTTTGAAACATCTTCTACAACCTATATTCATTCATTCATTTTCATATTTTTCTTACGTCGGCTCTGACGTTAGACTGAAAAATAAAGGGTCCCGTCTTCTATCCCGGGTTTGGAAAACCGACACTCTCTTTTATTATTCGCATATTTATTGAATTAAACAATGCAATATCATAAGTTATAATTATTTCCTTGTATCCTAAACATAACAGCGTATAATAATTTACTGTTCTTCGTTATCCTGTTTGCAACAATTACTTACCGATATCCACGAATATTCATTTCGGTTTATGCGCCAAAAAATCAGGCATTTTAGTCGATATTTTGACATCTTACACCATCAACATGAATTTCGAATTATTCTTAAACTATTCAGCAATTATTATATTTGCTTGTTAATACTTGACTAAACGACAGGTTTATATCTTGATCATTGGAAATTAAATATGCATTTGAAAGCATTTTAATTAAATTTTCACAATCTGAACAATAAAATGCTAAATTAAATTAAAGCCTCTCGGGTAACGTCATGTATTGGCAGCTAGTGTGATATAATATTATTTTCAACACGGAACGTATGTTATTTGGCTATGCGCCATTTTCGCTTTTGCCACAGTCGTCAACAATCACAAGGAATAATTGTGTTAAATAGATCTAAAATTTTAATGCACAATAACTAAGACGATGATACTCGCCTAAATAGTTCATGGAATAATGGGTTTGCACTATTAGCGTGAGAGATGAATACGCCACCATTGTATTTTCATATCTTGCAGATCAACAAGTCTTAAAGATTTTAAAAGCTTTCTATTTTCATGAAGATTTATTTGATAACATTAAAAGTGTCTTCTTTTATTGACTGCGACAAATGGCTTTTCTGATTTCCATTCAGAAAAGCATCCATTAACAATGCAAGCCTTTCATTCATTTTTCTTCGTTTAATGCGAACGAATACAACGAGTTCACATTAATCCATTTTTCTCATATCTGAACAGTTCCGTTTTTGTAGCTTTTCCATTTTTAGATGCGTTCCCGGTCTGTCTCTGTCCCGATTTCAGTTTGAAATAACACTTTTTTTTAGCTACGTCTACGTTGGCTTATCTGTCACACTTAAGTTTGAAATAGCTGTTTCATTACTAAAACATTCAGATTGACTGAACCTATCTAAAGAATATTTATTCGAGTTGATTTATATTTTCATCTTTTTTTTAACTAATGGATCACTGCTTGTCAAGGCTCGGGGACCACTCGAGGATAAGCGTTCAAGAGACCGTCCGTTGGACGTTAAGTGCTACCGGGCGGGGATTGGAAAAAGTGGAATGGGCAGAAGATTTTTTAAGAGGAACTGATTATCCAAAAAGACGACTCAACAAGTATTTGTTTACATTAGTCTTGAAGACAACCCTGTTGTAGTCGACTGGAAAGTAGGTGTGTGGTATTTTGTTCCACAGACAAGACGCTCTAAGAAAGAAACTTTGTACATGGAAGTAGCGCTTGGTCTTTGGTACGGAGAGAGAGAAAAGAAAGTCGTCTTGTGTGGTTGTAGCAAGGTAGTTTTTTGCTGGGAATGTTTTACAGGGGAGGATGAGGGATTGGAGCTTAGTCGAACACATATCGACACAGTATAGAGATGCTAGCAACATCTTTTATGTACGAACGGGGTAATGAATAGATAACCTCCCACTAGATTTCGAAGTCGGTTTTGTACCATGTCAAAGCAAGAACCTTCCCAGATATGACAGCAGTACACCATCTTAGGACAGATCTGGCTCTTAGACAGGTAGAGAGTGTCCTCGAGAGTGAAGTACTTTCTTGAGCAATAGAATGATCCAACAATTTTCCAGCGACCTTAGCAACAGATACTCACTCCAACTGACAATCTAATTTATTCGTGCAGAAGGATGCAAACTAACGTAATCCATTATTAATACACATATGACATTACATATCTTATATATAAAGTCCACTGTGGTTTTTTACTGTACTATTTTCTGGAATAATTTTCTTATCAAAACCAAGATAAATAAATTCTGTTTAATCAGTAAAATAGGGTAAATATTGTTTCCCATCAATTTTTCACGTGTTATCACATATCACTTAATACGCCCTTGGCTTCACTAATAAAACATCTTTTGTGAAAAAAGTGACTTTATTAATCAACAATATAAACGTACTGTAGCGAATTCATGCCTATTTGTGAGTTCCTTAATCTGTAACTGGAGGGGAAAAATGCTTTTTGGGGGGAAACCAACATGTGAAAAATATCCTTTTTTTCAGAATTGAAATCAGATTGTTCACTAGTGTCTGAAAATTCTATTGAAAAGCAGATGAAATAAATTATAATACATCTCACATGGTGGTTTAAGTTTTTCTATATATAACATATCACTCAAGTAGTCTCGGCCTAATTAATAAAATAAGTTTTAGACAAAATTCCATTCTAGGATGACACACTGATTCTAACGCTCTTCTAGCAATTCGATTCTTTTTCATAGAAGGATTTTTCTTTTGCCTCAAAATGTGCCTTAGTTTCCGATATCAATTCTTCATTGAGGTCAAATATCTTTCCCTGGAGCATTCTTTTGAGGTCTGAAAACAATCACTAGTCGCTGGGGACAGATCTTGAGAATAGGGTAGGTGCAGAAGCGATTCAAAATGCAATTCATAAAGGTTTGCCATCATAGAGACACACTGCATCTTTTGCTGAAAAACCTATTCTTTTCATTTGTGGTCGGTTTGGGGAGATTTCTTCTGTTAAGCGCACCAACATAGCGTAATATAATATTTGCAATTGATTGTCCTTCTTTTCTTAACGTCAATGATTAACAAAATACCTTACGAATCTCAGAATACGTAAACCAAAAGCTTTCCTACTGATATTTGCGGCTTTAATCGTTTTGGACGGCCTTCACATGATGCTGTCCACTCTGCTAACTGCTAATTTTATTCTGGAGAAAAATGGTGGACTCATGTTTTATCTATTATTACAGATTGACGTAAAAACTATTTTTTTTTAGCTG
The DNA here is from genome assembly GCA_963556195.1 of Sepiola atlantica. Classification (NCBI taxonomy): domain Eukaryota; kingdom Metazoa; phylum Mollusca; class Cephalopoda; order Sepiida; family Sepiolidae; genus Sepiola; species Sepiola atlantica. The sequence goes on along the minus strand of OY744515.1, from coordinate 231,922,181 downwards.
AAACAATTGCCAAAAACGCTCTGGTAGTGCTTTTATCGAGTGTTAGTAAGCGCGGCACTCACTTTCTCATTGACAGATGTTCACGCAAAACAGAGAATACTCTGCCTTCTGACATCTTTAGTTTCTCTGCTATATCACGCAACTTCAATTTAATATCGATCACATCGAGTTTTTGGATTATATTTTATTGTTTTATAGAACAATTACCGAATCTGAATGACGTGAGCGCTCAGCAACATTTGTTACTATACGACCGCGTTTAAAGTCAGCATACCACCTCATTACCGTTTTTTTTTTCGACTGAGCGATCCGAATAACACGCATCAAGTAATTGCTTGAACAGTACTTTACCCATCGGAAAGCCATGTCTTATCAGCACACAGCATTTGCAACAGTATATTCACTAAAAAACTGTAATTTGTAAGCTAATAATCCAATTTGATCAAAGTTTCACACGTGCCATTTGGAGGTTACTAATTACAGGAAAAACGAGAAGAGTTTAGCCTTTCACTGGTAGTCCTCCTACTTAAATACTATTCAGCGGCTAAAACATTTGATAAGACACACAACTGTGTATGCACTTGTTCTTCTTTGTTTGACTATAACATTCGCAAATTACGGCATAGCTAAACTGAAACAATAGTTAGGCTATAACTAAAACACACCATGAATATACTAATAAGTATAGGCGACAAAGATAATACACAAATAAGCCAATTCTTGATTAAACAATTCTTAAGTGTAAATTTATCTGGCCTTGAATGATCTACATTTAAATAATTATGTTCATAGCACTTTTGGTCTCCTAGAAAAACAATTGTAAGAATGGTATTAAATCATTAGCCTGTGCCTCGATGTTTACCTACCAATTACAAAATGGAATTAATGCCGGCGCTTATATTGCGACATATTTTAATTTCATACTATATTAACATGATATAGTAGGCCTCCATTGGTCAATTATCTGTTTGGCTGAAACATTGATGTCTGTGACTACAGAAGCAGATGCGGGACTCTGCAGTGAACGTTGATCGTGTCTTTTGTCCCTGGTTGGCCGAAGATTTGCTTTCTGCCGTCGCGCCTTTCTGTGGTGACTGCGTCTTCCCTGACTTGAGGTGTTTGGTCAGGGTTTTTCTCCATTTGAATTGCTTGGCTACCAGGATCTCCACGGACTTTGTTTGGATGTCCTCAGCTTCTATATTGTGCTTCACAAGTGTGATCGTCCGATGGGTTTCCTTCGAAAGACCAGCCCCCAATGTAATATATATTCGGGGATTCAGCCAACTGACATACGGTGGACTTTGCAAAACCAGCGTAGTCTGCTCTGTTTGGACAGTGTAAACATGCTGGGTAGACATGCTCACTGTCATATAAACGTGTGCTGATGATACATACATTGTATACCGATATCTGGATGTTCACCGAGAGTTTAATATAACAACGTAATATAACATTGTTTCTAATTCATAAGATTTGAAGTGAATTACTGACATAAACTGTCCTCGATAATAACCTATTTTAGCTTTGCATAAAAAATCAATGATAAATAGCTGAAACTGTAAATATAACGAAAACAATATTAAATTCGTTTTAAATTCTCACCACTTTATAAAGTAAATTCGAAATTCATACTTAAACTATTTTTAAGTTTTACTTTGAGCGAGGAACTAAAACTAAGCCGAGGCCCATACTAGCAAGACAAGCGCATAACTTGCCGTAATGACAATACACTATTTTCTGTTGTCTACATAGTTCAATTGTTAGAAGACAACTCTGTTAAAAAGTTCGATACTGGCTCTCAGCGTATATGCAAACGACATGTTTTCATCCATTATATTTTTTAATATATAGTTCAAAGATAAATTTAATTAAGTGTAACTGAATGCATCCCCTCCCACAAAAACATTACGTAACAAATTATGCTTTCTATTAAAATCTCCCCAAAGCAAATTCTTTTTAAAATCACCTTAAGACAACCTTGTTTTTGCAAATTATTTTCTTTTTTCTTATTTAATTTCTCTCGCCCTAAATCGACTTATTCTAAAAGAACATTTTTATCAGTCGTTATTTAAAAAATACATATTTCGCAGATAACATTGGATTAAGTTATAGTGCATTCTTCCTTAAACTCTTTCGTGGCTTATTATTCTTTAAAAAATTGAAGTCCTTTTTCCTTTTTCTTTCCTTTCTCTTCCCTCCTTATAATTAACATACTCGTCTCCCCCTCTTACTCCAACCAAGTCCTGACGGGCGAGAGTGAAGTGCGAGAGTGAAGAAGAAATACAGCAGCCGATAGCACCAGTCGAGACCACCTCTTCGCTAAGAAGAATAGAGAGAAAAGTTCCACAGCGTGATACATTATGCGTGCTTCACCCTCCTCCTCTCCCAGTTGAACACGTAATGTAATGCACGTGCGCGCGTTTGTTTTGTTTTCAAAGCCCGATCTTTCCGCTTTGACTTTTTCTCCGAGTTCTGTTTCAACCGTAATATTCATTTCGCTTTTTAATCATTTATGCGTTGATTTTCTCAACTCGTCACACTTTCCTTCTTCGCAAGAACAGTCCAAACTGTTGCATAGCAATTTCGTTTTTCAAGGAGCATTGGAACTATTCTTTACCGTCGCCCACACCGTAACAGCTAATCACACGTTGCAATATACATATTATTTATAAAATTAATAATTAATGAGGTATATCCCATACACAACATCATGTAGCAATTAAAAAAATATAAAATCCTCCAAACCCTAGCATAGGGGATGTGTTGGAATTATTATGTAACATCCCGCCCTCCCAAAACAACCACACGTTTAAATGTTCGTTCTCTTTTATATAAAGCAGAGTAGAATGTTCTCCTATACGATTGACGGGTATAACGTCCAATCCAAAAGCTGCATGAAACCATTTGGTTTGTCATTCATTTAATGATTCGTGTTCTGAAAAAGAAAACTTTTAATTTCTAATTGCTTAAAAAATTCATATTTAATCCGGTTCAATATTTTATTTTATTAGTCAAAAGGTTGAGGAGAGTTTAGCCTTAAACTGGAAACGTTCCACATCACCACTCATATTCACCGTGTGACACATTTAATACGATACCTAACTTAGTGAGCGCCGCTTTCTCTTCGTTTTACAATAACATTTCGCAACTTACGGAATATTGTAAGTGACAAAATATCAGCGCTATTAACAAAAAAAATACAATCGATACAATACTTATAGTCGATTACAATAATCGATAAATATACTAATTCTTGATTGCACACGTCTTACTCTTAAAACAGTCTGTTATTTTACGAATTATGATCATGGCAATTTTATCTTTCCATACAAAAAATAACTAACGGTACTAAATCTTTCAGCGCGTTGATCGGCGTCTGCAATTACTGTAGCTGCTTACATTACGCCATATATTTTCTCTTATAATATTTTAACGTAATGTAGCATGTCTGTAATTTTTGTTAACACTAAGACATTTCATGAACAACAGCGACTAAAATTACTTGGGTGGGAGCTGGAATTGTTAGGTCCCTCAATTTTCCCGGACAACGCCAGGACACGGGTCTCGCAGTTATTTATAAAATTAATAATTAAATGACAGATTAAAAAAACAAGCAAAACTATGCGTAGCTAAAAAATTTCAATGACTGACACACTCATCTCTTTGCACCGAATGAATGGCTCTGTTGCCTTTAGCCTTCAAGTTTGTTCCATGGACCTTGAATTTTTGGACCTACCAGTAAATGTTATTTCTCTGAATATTGAGAACATCGAATAATTGCCCTTACTAGAATTGTCCAAGGTATTTTTTGAAAATACTCTATTTTAATAACTCTTGCATTCTTCATAAAACTGAAATATTGAAGCTATTTTTTAATTATTACAGATTTTGCGGACTTTCTCATGAATAGCACCTTTTAAAGGTTACCCTGTATAATATCGATTCTGCAAGATTCCTTTTCAACATACGTGAACATTACATCACCAAAAGAAAATGTTCAATGCACTAGAACGTACGGATACATTTCTGTGGAATACTGTCTTTTACGGTCAACCATCTTGAACTTATTACAGGATCTATAGGAGAATTGCAGCACGTTTTATTATGAACAATTTCCGGCGAATATTCCCTCACCCATACGACTTCATGCAATCTTCGTAGCGACTTCCTGGTTGTATTAATTTCCTTAACTTACAATAGACCTAAAAGAAAAAATGAAATCTTTCTAAAATTGTCCACTGCAATCTTGTTGGTGTCGTTTTGTCTGCTTGAGATAGAGTTGAAGTATCTGTTAATGCCCCATCTATTAGTTCTTTTATAATGCTAGTAGGCCCCGTGTCTTGCGTTGTCTGGGGAAAATATGGCACAGAGCAAAAACAATTAGGTAATTGTGTATTTTAAAATCGATATTTTTGAATAAGTATTTACTCTGTTGTTTAGAAGCAACTAAAATGTACTTTTTTTTAAAATATTTTTTTTTTTGGGGGGGGGGTAGGTTCTCTCACCTTTAGTTTTACTCATTTGGTAAAAGTGCGGAATAGTTAACAGTCAAGAAATTGTAAAACAAACAACTACAAAATTAAATGACTTTTAGTAATCGATTTTTGCTTGTATTTTTACGATTAGTTTATTGAGATAAATGCAGAATTTTTACGATTAGTTTATTGAGATAAATGCAGAATTTATAAAAAAAAATAACAACAAACCAATTTAAGTAAACATGTAATCGACCGCCAAAAGAAGAATCTAAAGATTTTGAAGGGGTAAACTACGCCTAATGTGATAGTAAAATTAAAAAAATGCCAAAATATTTTATATTATTCATCTTTTTTAAAATTTTCTCTTTTGAAAAAAAAAGACGAATGATGTTTAGCGAAGAGCATGTATGTCGTTTCGTACTCGTTAGAAAGAAAGAAACAACATCCACTTTATATCAAACTAGAAATGAAACGTTAATGCAATTGTGATTACAAAAAAAAATAATTCTATCATTATCCGCTCGGGTGATAGTATGTTAATTCCTTTTTTCTTAGAATATTTTCATAACTACATGAAGAACGGAACTCAATTTGATGGAACGATTGTTCTGTATGTTAATGTCCGAACATGTTTCATGTATATGAAGATTTAAAAGTATTTTATATAAAATTTATTTTAGTTTTTGAAAGCGTTGTTTTCTGGTTGAGAATTTCCTGAAACACGCTTCAATTATTGGCATTAAGCGTGACCATATTGGATTTCTATATAGCGTTTGTGTTTAATGAACTATAATGACTATATATAATACACGGGAAAAATCGAGATTACTTTATATATCATTTATAGACAATTTATTGTAAAAATATACGCCTAAAATAACTTACAGGCATTGGCGAGCGCATTACATTCCCTTCTAGTATAGACCCTTCGTAAAAAATGACGGATTAAATTATGCTTCCCCAATGTTCACACTAATATTCATAAAACATCATATAATTACGTCAATAATTCAATTTTTTATACATTAATTGTTGTTATGATTTTTGGTAACCGAAAGAAAATTAACAACCATTGACATTTTTTAGTGTCCGCTTTCTTTCCGAATTCATTTCAGACAGCGGGGTTTTCTGACTTACTATTTGCGTTCTCGTTTCCCCTTGCTTGGAGACGAGAAAAAGGCACGTATTTTACTCGCTAACTTTTGTTCTATTTTTCTTTTGGCAAATTACACGAACAATGGGTAACATCTAAAAGTAAAACTATAAAATGAAAACAAACAAAAAGTTGTATAGAAAAAATAACAAGAGAAAGAAATACATGAGGATAATCAAAGACGTCTTGGCCTTCGGGCTAAGATCAAAGTATAGTATATATTCTGTCTTCAGTCAGTGAAGGAGAGACCCCTCTCGTCTGAGTTTATTTCTATTTTTGTTTCAATGTCGAGTGCGCCTTTTTGCGATGCTTGATTTTCCCCATATTACAAACCGACCCTGTGTCTAATTCCGTCCGCGTGAGCAGGCAAGTAAATAAGGTCTAAGAGACAAATACATTTTAAAATATTAGGTTGTTACAAAAATAATGGCCGATTTCAGAAACACGCATTATTGTGGAGTAGAATTAGACCACGTCGTTTACCAATGCAGGTCTTCGTTCTTGCAAGCGAGTATGCATATCAGCGAGTTGATTGCAGTAATGGTCTGATTGTTTCTCAAAAAGCTGTAGTGGATAACACCTTATGCAGGTCACCAGACAGTCACCATAATCTGATGTTGGCGCAACATTAGCTTTGGGAAGTGTTTGAGTGACTTATCACGATTAAGCTATTAACCTGATCGTTTACAGTTATCATAAAGGATCCACTTTTCGTCACAAGTTACTATGCAATCAAGAAAAGGGTATTTGGTGTTACGCAGACAGAGAGAGCATCGACCACATTTAAAACCACCTAAGTTTTTGATGTTTATTGAGCTCATGCAAATCGATTTATCGAGCTTTTCACCTTTCTAATACTCTGTAAATGACGTGGAACTGTTGCAGGGCTGACATCAAGTGTCTGAAACATTTCCTTGACGCTTTGACGTGTACTTTGCTCAACAAGTGCTTGCAATTGTTCATTGTTAAGATTACACGGCCGTCCTCTACCTTCTTTCATCTTCAAGGCTCTCATCTCCACTACGGAATCTCTGGGACTACCTTCCATCTCCCATTTCTCCCATTTCTCTATTGATATTGGCCGAAGTTTCTTAGACATCTGTCCCGTTGTAACCCATGCAACATACGAAGGCGAAGATCATGTTTTGAGGGTCTTTTATGCTTCAACAATACTTTCTATCTGAAAAAAACTTACAAATTACTATTCAGGACACATTAATTACTATAATAATTATTATAATAACTACAAATTCTGTGTTAAAATAACTTTTGAAAACTCAGCGCTCCAGGCGGCCATTATTTTTGTAACGACTTAATACTTATTTTATAACAAAAAACTTTGTGTTCTCGTTGAAAATGTACACAGCCCACCAGCGTTAACCCAATTAAAACAATTTGTAGTTGATCAAAAATGAATATTTCTGAAACACTACCCGGAGATTAAAGGTAAATTGAAAAAAATAATAGTTTTTTTATCGAGTAGTTTTCATGTGATGCGATATTTATTTATATAGAAAAAATATAAACACACATGGGTCTTCATTATAGGGTTGAGGATTAGCAATTTAAATTGCTCGAAAATAATGTTTGCCAGAAAAATTAAAACCGCCTTAAATTGTAATCCTTGAATATAAAAACTAGTTTGGTTCCTGACAGGACACTAAATTATCACATTCCGTGACGTTTTGGTACGAAACAAAGTGTAGTGTCTTTTATGATACTAGACTACATGTTTTCTGTCTTCAGTCTTTTCGGTTAGTGAAAAAGACTTGACTGAAGCAATTTTAATTTTTGTTTCAATCCAGAGTTCCCCCTTTTTAGATTTCCCCACATTAAAAACTAACATTGTGTCTAACTTTCCCTCGTGGAGAGGCAAATAATAGCAACACTATTGGGAAATGGTTTTGTTTCTCACATCAACCATCTCACCTTAAAATCCATCTTTCCAGGCCCTTTTTCCCCTGTCCTATACCATAGTCATATAAACCAACTCAAGATCTCCCACCACTTGATGTAGTAAATTTGAAATTTGAAATTCATACTTACACAATTTTTAATTTTTACTTCGAGCGAGAAACAAAGAATAAGCCGAAACACATGTTAGCAACGCAGGCGCATAACTTACCGAAATAGTATTACACTATTTTCTATTAACTACATAACATATGAGTTACAAGACAACTCTGTTAAACAAGGGATTCGGAGTTTTTTAATATATAATTCTGAGATCAATTGGATTCTTCTTCTGTGCATGTATTTGAAGCCTGTGGTCATACAACAGTTTTACACTTTGTACGCAGTCCTTTGCATTATTGTTCTACTCTGCAAGATCATTTAAGCTTTACTAGTTGGACAGTAGTGGGCAGACAAGGCAGTGTTGCATCATATGGTCATTCTTTCTACATTCAAAGATAGTTGGGTCAGTTTTTTAGCCTCATCTTCGTATAACAACTTTTCATCGCTCCATTCCTGTTCTAAGACGATTGAGTGTTTTCCACTGGAGCCAGGATGCGGCGGAACTTGGAGGGAGAGCACCAGAATGGGGGGATCCCCATTTCAGTAAGAGATGGTCCATTTTCTAGCCGTCTAGTTCACGGCTGTAGTCTGGTCTCTTCCTGAGATGTTGTTAGGGGTTCGACATGATCGAGGAAGCTTCTTGATTTCAGTCGTTAGACCGTTGGTTCATGCCGATGAAGGAGATAGCGTTCATCACTGATAGCCTTTGTGATCTCTACTCGGCTGGACACTTCCCGTCTCACTTCTGAAGGGGCAATGCCAGTGAGGAGATACAGGTTGTTCATGTTTGTAGGTTTCAGGCAGTCAGTGATTAAGCGGTAGGTGTTATTCAATGCTGAGTCTGTTTTTTGGCATGCGTTAATATCTCCTAAACAGAACAAGCAAAAAAATAGCAAAGGGCTAAGGCAGTACATCTTAGTGTGTGGCTCCCCACTTAGAATTGATCAGTTTCCATAGGATATTGTTCCGGGAGCTGACTTTCATTTTTGCCATCTTTACATATTCCCTGAATGAGAGGGTGTGGTCCAGGGTTACGCCAAGTTCCATTCTAGACCACGTAATGTATAGGGGTTAACTGGCATTCCGGTTCCTGAGATGAAACGAGCAGACTTGAGTGTTTGCAGGGTGTGCATGCAGGTGGTTACTCTCGTAGTAGCTCATCAAAGACTATGTTGAGGTTTGTTTCTACTAATTCAAACGTACCCTCTTGGGATGTTACGCAAAAGTCGTCAGCATAGATGAACCGCTCAGTATTCTGGTTCATTGGTTGATCATTAGTGTACAGTAATGGACAGCACAGCATATAAAGCTTTACTAAAATGATTGAATTAGACCACAAATGACTCGAAAACATGTATATGCCGTAAAACAAAATAACTAAACTAAAAGCTATTTAAGGGTTAATTCTTAAAACACTCTTGGAGATGAAAGTTAAATCTACAGAAAATTACATAGTTTTCACAACATAAACGATGATCACTGCATTTCGCAAGGGAAACTAGTTTGAACCTATTGAATAGTCTCATTGCAGAATGAAAGTCGGTTGCTTACGATGAAGTCAAAATTTGACTCCTGCCAGTTGTGGAAAGAACAGTTGATTGTGCTATAAACGGTGCTGAATGCAAGATCCTACTTAATACGAGACACCAAGACATTGTCCCATGCATAACCATAGGCCAGAAGAAAATCCCACGTAAAAATTAAAGCTACAAGCAATTGAAATCTTCTGAGAAAAGAATTAAGAACACATATTTGTAAAATTGTATTTATCACTCTGAAATACAAACGGAAGACACAAACAGAAAAAGGCAAGAATCAAAAGACAGGACACGTTGTTATCACTTTCGTCGCTCGATCTGTAAGGGTATTTATCTACCTCCCACAAAGTAAAATGTGACACAAGGTCGGAAAGTGGGATTTGATAAGTCAGCACCCTTGAGGAAGAGCACTTGTGACCCTAAAAAAAATATCTGGGCAGCCCCGTCGGCATTCCCCCGTAGGGGCGTCTCAGGCGATTAGCAATAAGCTAACACCTTCTCAAAGGGTGAGAAGACAAAGCCTGGGAGGGTGGACCTCCTAGAACTGAATAGGACAAACCCACAGACTGGCGGAATCAAGCCCCGAAGGCCAAGACGATACCGGTCTATAGGGTGTAGTATTCATCGGAACAAATACTACACTTTCATTTTAGCCAAAAGGCCGAGAAAGTGCAAGTCAGCTTTCAAAACATTTATTTATATTACAACATCTGTGCAAGGGAGATTACTCTGATCGTTTTCATGGCTGCCATGCAAGGGAGATAATACTGATCGCTCAAAACACTACATCTCTCTCTTCTATCATAAAAGACCGATATTTACCCCCCCCCGTCCCACACACACACACACATATATATATATATATATATATATATATATATATATATATATATATATATATATATATATATATATATATAGTCTATGCGTGCTATTGTATGTGTGTATGGGGGTACAGTCTATCAGTCCATACTTCAATATGCACAACATACGTGGAAGTTCATGGGGATCCAATCTGATTTCAATGGGGACCACTTAAAGTATATTTCACCGAATTGAATAATTAATTTGGGGATTTGATCGTCTTTTCCAGGCTGGTACACCAAGCTATACTTATATGGCATGAGACGCAGGGGGCAGCGTTCAATTCGTGATGTGGCTGAATTGAGGCTTTTGACAATACCGAGAAGTGGTATGTGGTCAGTGGTGATGGTGAACTTCTGGTCAAAGTAGACCATAACTCCAGTTCCAGTCAGGGCTTTTTAAAACTGGCCCCGACCACCTCCATTCTGTGTCTTTTTTCGTGAGTTGTCGGAGTGGGTCGGTGATTGTGTCATAGTGTGGAATGAACTTGGCCACGTATTGGACCATGCCTAGGAATGAGCGAACGCCCCTTAAGGTTTGTGGGCGATTTGCAGTTTGCAATGGCTGCATTTTTTTCTGGGTCTGGTGACACCACATTTTTACTGAAAGTGTGTCCGAAAAAGGTGAGCTGTTTTACTGAGAAAACGCACTTTCCCCTGTTTATCCTTGCCCCAGCATTTTGTAGACGCTCCAGCGTGGATCTCAAAGACGATGGTGTCGTCTGAAATGTTTTGACCCCTGGAATGCCTCTCAAGAGATCCACAATGGCCGTTTTAAATAACTCTGAGGCAGCATTTACTCCAAAAAGAAGTCTCTTGTATCGGAATAGTCCAGCACGTGCCGTGAATGTAGTGACATATTTGCTTGGCTTTCCAGTTCTAATTGGTAGTACGCGCTCGACAGGTCTAGCTTGCAAAACACTCTTGAGTGCTTTAACTCCTCAAACAAGTCCACGGTCGGCATGAAATATTTGAAGCTTTGAATGGCTGCGTTTGTTTTTCGCATATCTATGCACATTTGTACGCCACTGGTATTTTTGGAGACTATCACCACAGGACTTACCCAGGGATTAGACCCAGTAACATCCTCACTCTCGTACATTTACTTGAGGCATTTTACTTCTGACTCGACGTCTTTCGTCACATGGAAAGCTATCCAACGATGTCTCTGTGTTACCGGTGGAACCGAAGTGTCAATGTGTAGCTTAACAGTGGGTCCGGAAATCGTTCCCATCTTTCCGTCGAATAATGAGGGGAATTCATTAAGGATATATGCTGTCACACGAAACGTTAAATTGAAAGATATCATACCCATTGCATCGCCAGAGTAGGCACTGGGTAGATTTGGTAGATCGTGCCCGAACAAAGGGTCTTCATGATCGATGACGGACATTTT
>OY744515.1:231885737-231905737 GCA_963556195.1 Sepiola atlantica | reverse complement strand
ACTGTCAACCACCGAAGTGTACCCCATTTGACTTTATGGAGATATTTGCATTATCTCTAATTGTAGCTGGCTATTTCACAATGCTCAATCCACGACATCCACGCTGTATCAAACCTTTTCGGTGTGGCTAGACAGGCAAGCATCACAAGCCGGAGAAGAAATGCGACCGTTTTTTCGTCATTTGGCAATTCTTACCATTATTCTATACTGGTTTCATGCCCTTCGACCATTTGAAATTGTCCCCTCCATACACTGATGATAGCAAAAGCTGAAACGCCGGCGTCTGTAGGTTAAAATAATTTAATATTTATTTATAAAACTATTAATATAAGCCCCTTTAAAAAATTAAAGTTTGTCTTGTTCTGGAGTTAAAAGTAGACTGTTACTTAGCTATATGCAAAGTGCCGAAAACGTTCGTTTAACCCTCTCGACTGTCTACTGCCTGTTGCCAGCTTTCTTAAGGCACAAATAGATATAATTTCCCTTCTTTACGTGATAATTTGCAATGGCCGTGTGTTTACAGCGCTAGCTTGTGGAGACAAAGCTGATTCTGTACTAGGTTCGTACCATCCGACCATCTGAAATTATCACTTCTCACACTGATGATAGCTGTAAACGCCGGCGTCTGTAGGTTAAAATAATGTAATATTTTTAATATCCATTTATAAATATTCATTTATATTCATATATATGACAGCAGCCGTGGTAAATTCCAATTCTTCTTGCTTAATTGAAAGATACAATTTGGCGGGGTTTACCATCGCCCACACACTTCAGCTTCCTACATCGCTTTCTCACCCTTTTGAGAAATACCAGCGTTTAAGAAGTGGCCGGGACTAATATAAACACAGTCAACTAACTTTCTAGCTATTTTTGACTGTGATTAATTCGGTGAAGGATAGATTAATTCAATCGTTTCTTTGTTTTATGGGAGCGCTGCTGTAATGTCTCTCTGGAAAGGGACATTCGGCAGCTTTTCCTTCATTTCGACACCTCAGTCGTCGAGCCAGGAAAAAAAGAGACCAGCAGTAGCATCAGAAATCAAACGGCCCTTTTCAGGGCCACTCTCCAACTACTCATAATGCGATTCACACTTTGCTGTCTGCTCCATCCACCTGGCTCCAGCCTACATCTCCAGCCTTCTGCTCCTGCGCCGACCCTAGCACCTGATTCAGCTCACTCGTGCACTAGTTCCCTCCAGCAGCTCCAGCTCTATCTAGCGTCTTCTTCTCCAGCTATCTCAGGCAACGCCTGCTACAGCTCTCTCCAGCGGCTTCTGGTACAGCTCTTTCCAGCAACGCCGACTCATGTTCTAACTCTCTCTAGCAACGTTTGCTACAGCCGCTCTTGTCCCAACTTCTTGCAACGCCTGCTCCAGCTCCTCCCAGCGGCTCCGTCTCTTTTCCTACGACCAGTGCTCTAGCTCCTATCCCTTGTTTCAGCAGCATCATGTCCTGCTGTCAAGGTCCCGGAAACATCCTTATTCTTGCTGTCCAGGGTCCAGCTTCTTCATTTTTACCTTTCCTTCTCCCAGTGACGTCGTGTCTGTCATTTCAGCTTTCCTTTGCACGTTGTTACCTTTATGGTAAACAAACGATTCTTTTACATTGTTCGTCTGCATTTGTCCTCTCTTCTTTGCCATTGCCGTAATTTGCCTGTGTCTACTTTCTAAGTTGTAAGACCGACCACCCCAGAGTAGTGGTGCAGCCCAAGCGTCGCACCCGGCGCTGTCCAAGCGTCCGGACAAAAAACTCCCTATGTGACCGGACCCTGCAACAATAGTGATGTTTATATTCCAATGACCAAAACATTCAGTCTTTAATTTTAATTTTAATGTTTCTATGACAGAATTACTTGTGGTCTTACAATGGTTTTTGAACAAGTAAGATACAGCCAGTAAGCTCACCTACTCGCTGTTCCTTAGATACCGAAATGAAAGGCATATATAAAGTGTCATATCAAGAACGGAGTTCGCGGTGAAAAAAATAAACAAACAAACAAACAATAGAAATGTATATATATATGTATATATATATATATATATATAAAAAGAGAGAGAGAGAGAGAGAGAGAGAGAGAGAGAGGGGACAGAGAAAAAGAGAGAGATACTCTCCTTGTATAGACAGTTATATGGTATGAAAAGAGTTTTGGAAAAGCGATGCTATATCGAGATCATGTACTCTATACGTATATAGGTCCAGAAACTCTTGGTTCCTGAATTATAGTCCATTTAAACAAATGCTGATCAACATTCTTTATTGTGAACCTCTAACACGTACAATGTATATGATTATGCACTGTTATTTCTACATAATTGATAGAGAAATACTACGACAGGATCTCAGGTAAAATATTACTGCACATTTGGTTTGGCACATACACCAACAAATCTATGAAAAATTGATAGCATATATAAAAGCCATGTGACTCAAAATACAGATTTGAGCATCATGATCGACAAGGCGCTCTTTTGATAGCCAATATGTGAGACTCGACTGACCTGTTGCAAATATTGGCCCTTTTTTATTTCAGGCTGCAGAATACAACATACCAAATACAGGTAAATAAGTATGATCAGAACAAACCAAAGATCACACAAAGGAAGAAATGAACGCCAAAGAATATTAGACTAAAAATGTAGTGCCATTACAAAACAACCCCCTTACACATATAGAACATAACCTTGAAATGATGTCATCAATTTGGCAAAAACACTTATTTATACGGTAAGTGTCGACATGGACAATCGATGGCCATTTGGGTTACGGGGCGTCTATGTTCTCTATTTTTATGAATTCTGTTACTTCAGAATTAATGTCGCCATGGACGTTCTCTTCCTGATATCTTCAACTTATTTAAGTGTTTGTGACGTTATAAAAAATTGTCCGGTATGTTTCAAATCTGTTTAAGCAGATGACGTCATTCCACTGTGACGTTATCAATTTTTAATGTCATGCAGTGTACATGGATGATAACAAGATCCACAGAGTTTTACTAGTTTCTTTCTTTCCTTCTTTGTTTTTAGAATTTTCTTCCTGCTCCCTGTTTCTCCGATCGTACCAACATGTAGAAATTTAAATGTAATGTGAACAACAATTTTGCTGCCATACTCCTCACCTAGTTTGCTACCTTATAATTTGACCCTTATAACAGAGCGTCTTTGTTTCAGATGCAATAAGCCTTGTTTTGGGTGAACAAAAGTTTTAAAAAGTGTATAGATAAAATAACGTCATTAGCAAGATCTATTTTGAGAAAAATTAAAAACAACACGCGATGACGTTACGTTATTCAATTAAAAAAATAATATTAACTCGTAAAAAAGTCATTTTTTTGTTCAATTGAAATTGATAAGCATGGATTGGATTGTCCGTCGTCTCGTTGACAGAAGAGAGTTCACCTTGCTGATGGTAGACGGCTCAATAAATAGTGACGCCTCTCTGTTACAGTGGCATTGGTGGTTGTCGAAGTGAAGACATAACTGCAGAAGTTGTTTTTTCCACATTTCCTTTAGTTATATAATAGGGTTACAATACAAAAAGACACGAACACACAACATTATTTTTCTATGCCGTCACGTTCTTTTGTCACCTTATTCTTTTACATAGCTGCAAAGTTACATATTACGTAAGACTTTTCTTGCTCGGGAGGGGGTATAGAGACATCAAAAAGACGTCCGTTATATATCAGCTTGCCTGTCAAAGAGTAAAGATTTTGTTCAATGAATCGGTCGGTATATACGGATGAACATCTGTGGAATGCGGTCTTTTATGGTACAACCCATTTAATTTATTGCAGGATGTATTGGGGAATTTCAGCTGTCCTTGCAATGTCAAGAAAGGCCACTATCGATGAGAACCATCTTCTCCACAAGCTCGCTACAGAGACCCCTCCACGAGCTCGCCTGAAGTCACGACGCCCAGTCTCGGAGCATGCCTACCAGCTCCTAGTTTCAACACCCGGTGACGTCACAAAACGAATCTGGCTGAAACGTTGTTGGACGGAGGAATGGCAGGCAGCAGATAAATCAAGGTTGCACAGATTTGTGGAGGCCCCGGATAACCTATCAGGCATGGACCTCCCTCGCCTGCAGTGGACAATGCTCAACCGCTTCAGGACAGGTGTCGGCCGTTTCGCCGTGACCATGAAAGGATGGGGACTCAGGGACTCGGCTGTCTGCGACTGTGGTCACTCTGAACAGACAGTAGACCACATCATCGAGTCATACCTTAAATATCGACCACCTAACGGCGAAGCCGGCATAGCTTCGCTCGGCAACAAAACATTAGCATAGCTTTTCTCAACCGAGCTGGTGATCTAACAGAGAGATGCTGTGAAGCAAACGAAAGAAGAAGCTAGTTTTGTTATGGACAATTTATAAGAGCATATTTCTCATAGATACGCTTTCATGCAATCTTCGTAGCGACTTTTTACTTGCATTCATTTCCTCAACTTAAAGCAAAATGAAATCTTTCTGAAATAGTCCACTGTCTTGCAATCTTGTTGGCATTGTTCAAATCTGTTGGATTGCATTGACATATTGCAGAAATAAAAGATTGCAATTTCTGATCTGATTTCTTATGATTGCTTTTATTCCCAAAAGGCCGAAACTTTTCATTCGATTTATTTTCCGCCATGTTTTTAATTTTCGAGACAGGATTATGGATTTAACGTTTTCTGATATTGGCCATTTCTTAACTGTCATCTGTAAACCACTTGAATGTTTTGACGCTATCTCAACTGCATTATTCCTTTAGGGGTTCACAATGTTTTGTAATATAAGGGAGATATTGTTATACTTGTAAACAGGGCTGCGGAGTAGGAAGGTATGAAGTCTGAATTCGACTCCGCTTCCTAGAATTCCAACATATCTGACTTCCAACTTCGACTCCTTATTTTAAAGTCTTCCAATATTCAGACTGTCTGTTGATTCTTCAGAGATTAAACGTCCGACTATGACTCTGTACAAACTCTTCGACTCTCTCCGACTCCACAACCCTGCTTGTAAATATATAAGCTTAAATACCCGTCCCAAGATGGATTCATACTATTATGCCACACTTTTACTCTTTAATAACTGGACGAAATATGATAATTGTCGTGTACATGATTGAAATGAGAGTCTTAGATCATTTCTAAATGATCGATATTTTCATGTCTTATAACAACGGTTTAAATTTGATTAAAATTAAAGGTTATATATTTTCAGTGCTTGTATATGCCAGCGAAGTAATGTTCTCTCAGCCAGACCTTTACAAATGGTTGGAAGTAAAAATACTTCAAATCAATCACAATCATATGGTGAAAACTTTGTTAAACGCCGAATATGCCTCAAAGCGGTTAAACACTACACATTGACGGAAATTACTTTCAATAATTATGATTTTACTTACACCCAAAGAATTGAATAATATAACACGTACAAAATTAAGATTTACAAAGATATGGTGTTATGGACACAAAAGCAAATAGGGTCCCTCATTCAATTCCAGGCAACGCTGTATATTCCTGTTAACACCCCCCACACACACACACATATATATATATATACATATATATATATATATATATATATATATATATATATATATATATATTATATATACTAGCAAATATATGCTCCCTCCGGTCGCATATTTTGCTAGGCTGCCGCGTCAGAAATGAACGCTCACCCGTAAAACGATGGAGCCCCATTCATATTTCTTGGGTGGTTAGACATTGATTTTCTTTGTTTCCGACCAAGAATATTTTTAGTTAAATATAAAGAAAAAAAAAATTTCGACTCCACCTTATTTTTTTTACCTTCCCCCATAAATAGAAATATTTTTAGTTAAAAAAAAAAATTTTTTTTTCATCACCCCCAATTTTTTTTTACCCTTCCCCATACATAGTAATATTTTCAGTTAATCAATGAATAAAAACATTTACTCCCCCCATATTTTTTCACACTCCCCCATACATAGTAGTATTTTCAGTTAAAAAAAGAAATAAAATAACATTTTACTTCCACCCCCCAATTTTTTTACCCTCTCCCATATATAAGAATAGTTTAGTTAAAGAAAAAAAAATTCACCCCACCCCTAAAAAAATGTAACCATACATAGTTTAAAAAAGGAAAACAAATTTTTGAGGCGCCTCGGTCATATACAAGAACTCATGTTTAAATATGCTATTGAAGACGCCTACGTCATATCAAAGAACCAGTTTTGTTATTCTTTCAAAATGTTTACCCATTTAGTAATGGCCGAGATATTTGTTGCTTAACTTCAATTTACAACAAAACACCTTGTCTTAACAACGTAATCAAAATAAAAAATGATAATGTGAAAAAATCCTCTCCCAATGACGTCACTTCCGGAAGGATGAGTCAGCAAAAAATTCTTCCAAAATGGTCACCCATTTACTAATGGCTGGGATATGCCTTGCTAACTTTAATTTACAACAAAACACCTTGTCTTAACAACGTAATGAAAATAAAGAATTATAATGTGAAAAAAAGTCCTCTCAAAATGACGTCACTTCCAAAAGGATGACTTGGCAATTTCAACAGTACTTGCCATTCAAAGTATGTTTTAAAACACACTGGTTTCTTAATGAAATGTGTTTAATTAATTGTATGAATAATTTTTATTAATATCACCTTATCGGAAAATATTGTAAATACATATGACAATTTGATAATAGCAGTTATAAGTGAATATTTGTAAATATGAATTTAATTGAAGTTTACAAGGAATGAAGTATGTAAATGGAAAAACCCGTCTAGTGTCTGAGCGACTTTTTGTAACAGTATATAAGGAAGTTGAAAAAGTATTAGTTTAAGTAAGATTCTTGACACGTTTTCATTTCTAATCGCAGTCTTGTCTTGAAATGTCTTTCTACTTTATTTATATGTTTACGGCGGTTTTTGTAGTACTATATATAGAAGCTGGCATACTAAGTAAATAGTAATATTACTCTGATAGAGGTTCGGCTTCAGACAGACAGATACATAATATCCATTATTAATATATATATATATATATATATATATATATATATATATATATATATATATATATATTATTAGAAATTTAAGAAAGCCGAAAACGATATGTTTCTTTTTCTTTAAAATAAACATTTATCTACTTTAATGATATGCACAAGAAAAGTTTCGGATTAATAGGCCCTTTTCAAGCGACTGTTTTATTAATCATTTTTTTCGTCGGAGATATAAAAATCTTTGGTGAATAGTAGTTTATTGAGATGTTTGTCCGGATGGTCTGAGTGTCTTTTTAAGTGTCACATCTGGCTTACGTGGTAAGTTTAATGAAGTAAGGTATTGACACTTTAAAAAAATATCGTTTCACATTTGAATTATTATTAAAAATTTAAGAATTCCGAAAACGATATGTTTTTTCTTTAAAATAAAAATTTATTTACCTTAAATATATTTAAAAAAAACCTTGCTAATAACAGAAAGGAGACTAACAGGACGATACTTAGTTGGGTCAGACCAATCACCAGCATTTTTAAAGATAGGGACAACAGATGACTCTTTCCAACAAGAAGTGAAGCAGGTCTAAGACATAGATTGAATAATTTCGAGAAGATAAAAGAATGTTAAGAAGCACAATGTTGGAAAACGGCAACAGCAATTGAACCAGAACCGAAAGCTTTAGACTCGTCAAAATCAGAAAGAACCCTAGTAAACATCTTCGGGGTGATGATGATGATAGAGTCAAGAGAGTGATCAGTTTTCGAAGGAAAATCAGGAAGAAGATTCAACAAGAAGAAGTATTATCAGCAAAAAGATAAGCAAAGAGAACAACGTTCATCTTGGAAGATGAAACAACCTGAATACCATAATAACATTTCAAAAGGAATATTATCATTAATAGTAAATTATACAGATAGATGTGGAAAGCACCGTGGAATTTTCACGAGGTCCCGTTAGTTATTATTATTATTTGAACTCACTAGGAGTTATCACAGAAGTCATCGTCAGTGGTTGTTCACTGATAATCACCGGTGGTGTTCCCTGGAGTCTGAGTGACAAAAAGCCTGTCCAGATTTCCAGTGCTCGCCAACTCTTTTCGATAACCATTGCAAATGAATTTGCGGTATCACAACAGCCGCTTACCATTGATTTCCCACTGGTAACGACCATTGGTCTCCTCTTGAATTTGGGTGGCAATAAGCCTCTCCAAGGTCAAAGTACTCTCTGTACTCTTCCAGTAGAGGTATGGTGAGTACTCTCCTTCTTCAGTCTTCCCATCCTCCTTGACCCATCACAACTATTTTGTATGGTATCAGCCGAGGCTGGTGCCATCACTTTTTTAGAGGGTTGTTTATGAGATTTCTTGTTCGTGTAGTGGTGTTCTTCCTGTGCTTTTGTGTTCTTCCCATTGTAACGTCCATGTGACTGGTTACCTTTCGTAGCTTATGCTGGTTGGTTTCCGCATTTTGGGATTTTCCTTAATATTGCAGCTGTTTTGGTCGTTGCTGTCCTTTGTATGGTATCAGTAATTCTTTTAGTTCCAATTTCTCCCAGTCTTTTTTCGAGTTTGTTTTAACTGTTCCTAGTGACCATACGATTATTGGTATTATATTGACTATCTTCATGCTCCATATTCCTTTCGGTTCTCTGGCAGGTTCCGTGTATTTGCTTCGTTTTTCCGTCTCTCTGTTGTCTGCTTGAATGGCAAAATCTGCGATTTGTCAAGATTTTTCCTTCTTGTTGACTATTATGATATCCGGTCTCCTTGTTTGTATGAGTTTATCTGTTTTCATCTCAATGTCCCAGAGGATTTTGTGATTTTCCTTTTATAGTACTGTCTCTGGT
Organism: Sepiola atlantica; assembly: GCA_963556195.1. Lineage (NCBI taxonomy): Eukaryota > Metazoa > Mollusca > Cephalopoda > Sepiida > Sepiolidae > Sepiola > Sepiola atlantica. The sequence continues at coordinate 231,896,916 of OY744515.1, read as the reverse complement.
ATATGTTTATACCATTTGTACCAGTATACTGCCTTCTTCACGCATCCATGTCTGTTCTTATATTCTTTTCGGGTTAGTTTGCTGCATTCACTTATCATGTTATTTACTGTTTCGTCTCTTTGTCCACACAATCTGCATTCACTATTTTCCTGGGTTTTATCTATTTTAGCTTTAATGTAGTTAGTCCTAAGCGAATTATTATTATTATTATTATTATTATTATTATTATTATTATTATTATTATTGATCTTCTTCTTCTTCTTCTTCTTCTTCTTCTTCTTCTTCTTCTTCTTCTTCTTATTATTATTATTATTATTAGTAGTATGAATTACTCACTACATGTTTCCTGGAGTCTGAGTAATAGCATGCATTTCTACTTCCTTTCATCACTATTGCAACTTATTTGATGTTCTTTCAAATATCTACACAAGCAGTTATACTTCTGCTGGGTACGTCTTTGTATGTTTCGTCTGTATTTCTATTTGCGATTACGAAGCAAAATATCATTTCCTTCAACTTACCTGTCATTGGCCAATGTCACCTTGCTATGTTGGTCGCTCTCCGCACTAAACTTTTCTTTATATCTCGCCCTTTTTTTAATCAACATCGTGCTTTATAAAGTGTCAATCCTTCCTTTAAATCGAATATATGTAAATTTTGCAACTGCATTATTACCACTTTTTAGGATATCGGCAGTAGGAGTTGATGGCCTAAATCAATACAGTTGGTTAGATGGAAGTTTAGTATTTTCTAGGTTCTCGATTATCGCTTGATTGATTAAGGATCTAAAGATTTCAGCGAAAAGCGGAAGGAGACTTATGGGGCGAGAATTTTACAGGTTTGTTTTTCTCCAGAGTTCTTAAAAACTGGTACCACAGAAGCAATTTCCCAGCTATCAGGGAAACAAGATTCTGCAAAGCATTTATTATGGAGAGGATAGGGTTCAGCTTAGAAAAAAACATTTATTTATAACTATAGCAGGGATAAGATCTGGTCAGGATGATTTGGAGGTGTCAATGGTTTTTATGATAGCCAGGACACTTTCTTTTATTAAAGGGTCCAAAAGTAGATACACCCTTTAATAAATGCTAGAACTTGAAACCCTGAAATAGCTGAGCCGATATGATGCGAAAGTACTCGAAGTCGTGGATGATGGCAGTAAATCACTGACGAATTCTCTTGAGGCCTATAGATGTAGTTATGAACGAAGAACAATTCAGTTTTGAGTTTGATATATGATAGTCATCGTTAAACACGCGGAATGAATGGACACATCTTATTAGTCCGTCAGTCAGTTCATAAGTCACGCTTAAATTTGAAATATAACTTTTCTGTCATCCATTAGTTTCATCTAGAATTGCATCGATAAACGCGCAGATTGAACGGACACACCATCCACTCTATAATAAAGATCAATGTGTATTTATTTGTATATTTCTATATACATAAATATAATATCGGTTTGGCCAAAAAGTTCGTTCGTTTTCTTAGGAAGGAGGAGCCCAAACATCAAGTTTAGTAGTATAACAGACTTTATGCAATTCTTTTTTCACGCTCGATTTGGAAATCTTGAGAATGTCCACGATTTGTTTGGTTATCAAATAGCAATCGTGTTCAACTACGGCTTTAACTTGGTCACTGTTGGTCATCTTTGGCCGGCCAGTGCGAGGAGCATCTCTCACTGAAAACTTTCCTATTTGGAATCGAGAAAACCATTTCTGGCACATCCGTTCTGTAACAGGATTCTCCCAATACACATGGTATATATTCATGCAGGTTTCTGTAGCTTTGTTTTCCTTTTCTGCAATAAAAAAGGATGAGATGTCGGTAGTGCTTTGCTTGCCTAGAATACACGCAAAAATGTTAGACCTCCTCTGCTCGGAGGTTTATTACACATTGACGTCAACATACCCTCTACACCAAATACAGGATTTAAAGAATAGGAATATTAAACGATCTTTAGTAGGCCGGAAAGATGACATTATAAAAAACGAACGAACTTTTTGGCCAACCCAATATATCTGTCCCATCACACAAAAGTTAGCGGGTAAGTAAACGTGCTGTTTTCTAGCCTCTGGACGAAACCATTTCAAGTGGTGATGTCAAGCGACAAAACAAATAGCAAGTGTCAACCCCTACCGTTTGAAATTAATACAAAAAGAAATCCTTCACTCTAACTAAAAAGTGAACGGTAGGTGTTTTAAAAAAAATTCTTTGGGTTATCAACAAATGATAATAATTTATGTATGACTAATTAAATTGCTGACAGAATTCTATGATTATCTATGAATATTAGTGCGAACATTGACGGAGCATAATTTTCCTCTCATTATTTTGGCAGAATATGTACATTAGCCTTTAGAATAATCGTTGTTTTTCGTAAGGTAACAAAAATAAATACAAGTCATAGTAAACAATGAATAATAAAATGTTTAATCATGTAAACTTTGAAACTGCATCCTTACCACTTCATTTTATTAAAGCGTCCAAAAGTAAGTATAATTTGGATTATTCGGACTATTGTTCTCATCTTGAGTGTCATCATCACAACGTTTCGGCCGTTGTAACCTCCGGCCTCTTCAGGTGTATCTCTTCGAACTCGGGAATATTTCTGTCGAACACGGGAATCTGGACGGAATTTCGAACGGAACCCTTTATTCAATCCACGGGGGTAGCTCTCGTTCCGTCAGTCATGACTGGGAGAAGTCTGCAGTAATTATACATTCTTCGTATCGCCAGCACCGAGGATTAAACCTTTAACCTTCAGATGACTATCATTTAGAACTGAATTTTACTTAGTACTATATCGACTTCGCCACAGAGGTTACAGCGGCCGAAACGATGTCATGATAACTCTCAAGATGAGAACAGTAGTCTGAATAATACAAATTATACCAATTATCAGTCCTCATCTAAAAAAATTCAGAAACATAAGGTCCAACAATAGTGACACACTTCTGGACCTTTTAATGAGGATACTTCACTCTACAAAGAAAACCCTCACCAAATATTTAATAAGATATTATCCGAAGCTCCCTCGGCATGGCTACACTCTGACCCATACGAGTAATGGTGTACCTTCTCTAACTGATCTACTTGAAGTAACAACTCTAAGATGGATACCCCAATAAATTAGATGTATTCTTGTCCTGGAATCCAGCAACACCAGAAAAAGATCACAAAAAAGATAATAGTCAAGTGGTCAATCGTGGAGAAGAAAATTAATATACTTAACTGCTTTACTAACTCAATCTTTACGAAGTAAATAACTTTTAATAAACACTCGGATAGCTATGTTACTCATATAGAAATCAAGTAAGGGGCCCCTTGATTTCTTAGATCTAAGTGAAGTGAAAGGAAAAAAAAGTTTTCAGAATAATCGTTGTTTATTTTCAGAATAATCGAAAATAACACAAAATTAAATGAAGGTGCGTCGCTCAAATTTATCAACCATCGTAAAATGTTTCATTCGTAATGAATTACTTTTGATCGCAAATTTCTTTTTTATTTTTCCAACCAGTATAAAAGGAAGGCGGTTGTTGTAAGCTCCGGAAAAAGGCATACACAGATTTCTGAATGCCAATTGCCTGATATGCCTCCAGAAAACTCCAGAATTATTTCTGCAGAGTTTTATTTCGACAAGTTCCTTAATTAAGAATTTGTTTAGTCTTCAAGTTTGTCCATTCATGTTTTTGTCTGCGAGCGATTTTTATTTATTTACTAAAGTCAATCTTTGAAGAACGGATTTTTGTTTGTGTTTACAGCTTTTGTATGTTTTTCTTGCTTTTTGCAATTATTTGAATCAGCAAGAGAATTCTAAGAGTCAGCTTAATTTAAAAATATCTGAAGAAACTATTTAATCCAACCACAAATAAACACCAAACGAACTGTTTTTTCTTTCACGAACGCCGGTGTTTCTTTTGTTTTTCACCGATTAAACAGTATTTTTCAACAAATTAACATCTTTGTTAATTCTTTTTAAGCAAGCCATGAATTTCAAAATGTGCCGAAATTGAAATGCTGAAGAACAGCTTTTTAGAAGGAAACCAGTTTATTTGCAATTAGCCAATTAATTCAATCAAAGCTCACAAAATGAGACGCCTGAAAAGAATTCGATAACATCAGTAAAAAGAGCATAGAAAGGTTTCTTTCCCAAATTAATTAAAGTAACACAAACATAATTCTTGCTTTAAAACTTTTAACATTAAATAACATATAACAAAATATATTATAATATAAACACTTCGTGTACATATTATTATACAACACTGAGTCAATCAACGTTTGTAGGCTCTTTTCCTGTCTATTTTAATCACATAAAATGCATGACAAAATATTCTTCAGTTTTGGGATTGAGTTATGTGAGCTATGTAGTTTGACCCACCCGCTCTTATTTTATACTTTTTTTTTTACCAAAAACAAACAGAAGGACTAATTTGGGATGTTGTCTTTTAAAATTTAATTGGCTTTGCAAAATTATACCAGGCGGAAGAATTATTGGAATCATTCTGACAACCTAGGAGCTTTCTTGTCTTTTGGTCGACTCTTCTTATGTCAGAATTAGTTATGGTTTGATTTGATTCAAGGAGGTTATCCTCCCAGGCGTTAACTCTTTATTCGAGATGACGTTGGTTTATTACTTTGCGTATCTACCGAGGAATGCCGACGGCTCTGTTCACGGCTATTTTTGTACTCATCCATGACACTTTCTCGGAGGAGCTGATATTCCTCACATTAAACTGACCTTATGTCACATTTTGATGATGACGTGAAAGGCACGTAAATAAAGATACTTTTGTGGCTCTTCCTTTCATACCACCATAAGTATCTTTGGCAGTTTTGTCTTAATTCGGTATGGTTCGGTTCGTTTCTAGGGGCCATCCTCCCAGACATTACTTTCTCCTTCGGTCGTTGTTTTAGTGCCTGCCTCCTTTCTTCTGATTCAAACAATCTCACCCTAGCTCAATGGATGACTCAACGGGTATTTTTTTTTAGTATATTTATATATTTATATATTTACTAGCTGGGAGTGACGGTTCTACCATAAAGCATATTCGACTGTAGACCAATCAGATGAAAATGACGAATAATGCGTCTCTTTTCGCAAAAAAAAGAAGAAAATGAGATTTTGAATGAAACTAAATATTCAATATTCGTGAGGTGACAAGATAATCATGAGTTTCAGTAAGCAATAATTAATGAAAATATTATTTATGTATTTTAAAGAACATATAACACGTAAAGTGGTCGACCATAGTTGAGTGCGACCAGAAGGTTCCCTTTTCTTTAACTACTACACCGAAGTGTAGGGGGCGCTACTCGTTTCCCATGATTACTCCACTTACCCTTGATCTTCACATTATAATGCCGAGTGTTTAGCAAGATAGCATTAAGTACCATTTTTTGAGTCTTTGCTATATCTCGACCGACGATTGACCGTCCGTTTCCCGACCCATTAGCGAATACTTTAACCATAAAGCAAAAAAAAAAAAAAAAATGAACGTATAATGAATTATATTACAATAATATACTTACTTTAAACCCGACAAAATGCGACTCTAAACTAAATAACATTTTCAATACACGTATAAGTTCCGGTAAACAATAATAGATAAAATAGTTATTAATGTAAAATATGAAACCGCATCCTTACCACTTCTTTTTATTAAAGGATCCAAAAGTAGTGACACACTTTTGGATCGATTAATAAATGCAAGAGTTTTAAACTCCGAAATTCTCAAAAGCAAGCAAACAAATTATGGAATGGTGAAAACTGCGTGAAAATAGAAATTATGTATGATGTCCGTATCCGTGATAGAGTTAATAAACACAATAATATTTACAGACACCTTGCTACAAGATTGCTTTCCTGAGGACTACAACATGGTCTTCTTCAAGTCTAATATAAATAAACACTTGTCATAAACCGTCCTTATAAGTCATTAAGCCTTTTCTTTGTGTGGTTATCAGCATTGATATGTTGTGATTCATCCGTAAAATATAAACATTTATAAGTTTACACAATGGTATGAAATAATAATTAAACACTTTATTTTATGCACATGCGAGAAAGTTAATAAAATAGAGTAACTGTTGATTTGCATTAGGATGCGATAAAATGAACGAACCTCCCTGTACAATGCAGTATGTATGTGAAGTTATGTATGTCAAGTCAATATGTGTACGTGTGTAAAGTTTTCTGTACAATGCAGTATGTATGTGAAGTTATGTATGTCAAGTCAATATGTGTACGTGTGTAAAGTTTTCTGTACAATGCAGTATGTATGTGAAGTTATGTATGTCAAGTCAATATGTGTACGTGTGTAAAGTTTTCTGTACAATGCAGTATGTATGTGAAGTTATGTATGTCAAGTCAATATGTGTACGTGTGTAAAGTTTTCTGTACAATGCAGTATGTATGTGAAGTTATGTATGTCAAGTCAATATGTGTACGTGTGTAAAGTTTTCTGTACAATGCAGTATGTATGTGAAGTTATGTATGTCAAGTCAATATGTGTACGTGTGTAAAGTTTTCTGTACAATGCAGTATGTATGTGAAGTTATGTATGTCAAGTCAATATGTGTACGTGTGTAAAGTTTTCTGTACAATGCAGTATGTATGTGAAGTTATGTATGTCAAGTCAATATGTGTACGTGTGTAAAGTTTTCTGTACAATGCAGTATGTATGTGAAGTTATGTATGTCAAGTCAATATGTGTACGTGTGTAAAGTTTTCTGTACAATGCAGTATGTATGTGAAGATATGTATGTCAAGTCAATATGTGTACGTGTGTAAAGTTTTCTGTACAATGCAGTATGTATGTGAAGTTATGTATGTCAAGTCAATATGTGTACGTGTGTAAAGTTTTCTGTACAATGCAGTATGTATGTGAAGTTATGTATGTCAAGTCAATATGTGTACGTGTGTAAAGTTTTCTGTACAATGCAGTATGTATGTGAAGTTATGTATGTCAAGTCAATATGTGTACGTGTGTAAAGTTTTCTGTACAATGCAGTATGTATGTGAAGTTATGTATGTCAAGTCAATATGTGTACGTGTGTAAAGTTTTCTGTACAATGCAGTATGTATGTGAAGATATGTATGTCAAGTCAATATGTGTACGTGTGTAAAGTTTTCTGTACAATGCAGTATGTATGTGAAGTTATGTATGTCAAGTCAATATGTGTACGTGTGTAAAGTTTTCTGTACAATGCAGTATGTATGTGAAGTTATGTATGTCAAGTCAATATGTGTACGTGTGTAAAGTTTTCTGTACAATGCAGTATGTATGTGAAGTTATGTATGTCAAGTCAATATGTGTACGTGTGTAAAGTTTTCTGTACAATGCAGTATGTATGTGAAGTTATGTATGTCAAGTCAATATGTGTACGTGTGTAAAGTTTTCTGTACAATGCAGTATGTATGTGAAGTTATGTATGTCAAGTCAATATGTGTACGTGTGTAAAGTTTTCTGTACAATGCAGTATGTATGTGAAGTTATGTATGTCAAGTCAATATGTGTACGTGTGTAAAGTTTTCTGTACAATGCAGTATGTATGTGAAGTTATGTATGTCAAGTCAATATGTGTACGTGTGTAAAGTTTTCTGTACAATGCAGTATGTATGTGAAGTTATGTATGTCAAGTCAATATGTGTACGTGTGTAAAGTTTTCTGTACAATGCAGTATGTATGTGAAGTTATGTATGTCAAGTCAATATGTGTACGTGTGTAAAGTTTTCTGTACAATGCAGTATGTATGTGAAGTTATGTATGTCAAGTCAATATGTGTACGTGTGTAAAGTTTTCTGTACAATGCAGTATGTATGTGAAGTTATGTATGTCAAGTCAATATGTGTACGTGTGTAAAGTTTTCTGTACAATGCAGTATGTATGTGAAGTTATGTATGTCAAGTCAATATGTGTACGTGTGTAAAGTTTTCTGCACAAGCCAGTATGTATGTGTTACGTTCACACTGTTGAATATATGCGTTGAGATATCTTACTTTCCATTGACTATTCTCTGCGGGGTCGCTGGTGTTCTGACCTGTAATGACGGTAATGTTACATATTGACTTTGCCGCCGACCCGTCGCCGATCAGGCTACAGTATCGAATGTCATTGTAAGCATGCTGCTTGTGTATATATTTAATCAACGGTTCCAAATCGGTCTATCTGTTTTCGAGCAGAAATGATTAAGCAATTCAAAACCGTTAGCAATCTCGGTATTATTTGCAATTCAACTGCGATGACCTAGTACGGCGAATATACCGTAACATATTGTTTCAAATTTTGCTCCAGAATTCTTGTATATTTCCTGGAGCCTCTTTTTACAGTGAACGATGATAGGTCTTGCATTTTTTAGGATGAAAAATTGAGGGTGTGTCTTAATTATTTGTGTCTTACTTATCGGTCATACACTATAGGATGTATATATAATTGTTACACAAAACAATTATGGACTTTGAGATGTTTTTATTTTATGAAAGATTGCCTGAACAAATACGACACTTAGAACTGTGAACAAATAACATTATTTTTGTTAAATTCTTGAAATTTTAGATACGATTTTAATTCGTGACTTTTTTAATGATTTATTGCTTTTATGTGATCAAACTGTTTAATATAGATTTTGTTTCCACATGTGCGTATGTTATTTTTGTTGATTTGGTGATTAAAAAATATTTTCCAACTAAAATTTGTGTAGCTTTCTAAAATGGGGGTACGATAAAAATGAACTAATCTCTCTGTACAAGCCAGTATGTGTACGTGTGTGAAGTCTTGTATACAAGCTAGTATGTGTACGTATGTGAAGTTTTGTGTACACGCCAGTATGTGTACATGTGTGAAGTCGTGTGTACAAGCCAGTATGTGTACGTGTGTGAAGTCTTGTGTACAAGCCAGTATGTGTACGTCTGTGAAGTCTTGTGTACAAGCCAGTATGTGTACGTCTGTGAAGTCTTGTGTACAAGCCAGTATGTGTACGTGTGTGAAGTCTTGTGTACAAGCCAGTATGTGTACGTCTGTGAAGTCTTGTGTACAAGCCAGTATGTGTACGTGTGTGAAGTCCTGTGTACAAGCCAGTATGTGTACGTGTGTGAAGTCTTGTGTACAACCCAGTATGTGTACGTGTGTGAAGTCTTGTGTACAACCCAGTATGTGTACGTGTGTGAAGTCTTGTGTACAAGTCAGTATGTGTACGCGTGAAGTTCGTACTGTTGAATATATATGTTAATAATTATCATTCTAAAATCGTGAATTACATTTCCTCATGTATGATGTTTAGGACTTAAAATATCTTGCAGAAACGAACTCTTGTATTAGTTTCTTGATTCCTGACTTTGTAATTGTTAAGGTCGCTTCAGTCAAGAAAAATATAAAGAAACAAAAACGACAGTGTATATCCCAGTCGTATAGGAGAGTATTCGAGAAAAAAGTTTGTGTCCCGGAACCTTCTTGATTGTAGAATTTGACGAAGTTGTTGGCGAAAAGTTCGTTACCACGTCTCATATGATATAATGGTCTTCTGCGGGGTTTACCTTAGCATGGAGATAATCAATTTGTTAACTCATGACGTAAAAAGAACTGTGCGAACATGTTGGATGCCATGGAAAGGGTGAGTTAGCTAGTTGTAAGAATAGAAAAACACAAGCGATGATTTAAATGTAATTTTTAAAAAGTTCCATAACGGCTATGACAAATGCGACAAAAAGAGCAAAAGTATTTTTTTAGAAATTTAGGAGAAATGGGGAGAAAGGAATGAAAAACTGAAAACTATTTCCAATAATTTATATCTCAAAGTCGGTGAAATAGGAACACTTGTAAAAAAAAGCATTTTCTTCTATATATTTTGGAAAATAGATGAGTATATAGAGAATTTTCAACCGTTTTCTAATATAATATTTTTTGCGGGGTTAAAATCGATAAGGTACAGCTTATTTTATTCTGTCCTGTTCCACGCTAATGTGAAAAAAGTGAACGAAAAGAAAAAAGGAGAAACCGATAAAAGTGAACACATGAGCTACAATAAAGAAATACTAGAAGAGTTTACTTATCAGTCGCACCCTCACTCACACACATTATCTTAATCGATCGTCCATTTTTCTAGATTTCTTTTTACATTCGTAATCCATCGTCTATCTTTGTCTGAATCGCCTAATGATATTTTTCACCAACGCTCTCCAAATAATGAACTACGAAAAACGACCATCTTCGTCCTAAACTACATTGTCTCAACCCCTTAGAGTACTATTTCATAATATAGTCGCACGACTAGCAGGTTGAAGCACTTCTCTTTTGGTGATCATTGGTAGGTGCCCACTCCACAGGCCTCTTAGCTGAGTCATCGTCCAATGAATTTGTCACCCTTCTTACATCTAAAATGTTTTTTGCAACCCTATCAACTGAGATACTGTTTGCCGACTGCACTACTGTCACTATCCCCTCTTTTCATTGTGCATTGCGGGAGGTGACGGTGGTTAAGTGGATAACGACACGGACTGAAGGCCTGGGTGTTCCAAGTTCGAATCCAGTCGGTTCCACAGTACCAATGTCACTTAGGGATGTTGGCAACTTTCTCGTGGTCTTTCTCGAAACAAAAACCTAATTGTTGTAGTACTGCTTCTTTTTTTCCACTTTTGGGCGATACGTTGCACAAAAATACAGCTTCAAGTGGTGTTATGCCGCTCCTTCTTTCAGTGATCTTTTTCGGCGGTGTTGTTCTAAAACGTTCTCTGGTGGAGTCAGACGCTGCCTATATACAGCCCTAAAATGACGACTCACATTCTACTAGTAAAATATCTTATGTAGAGACTTATCGAAAAGTCATTTTGCTATTTCACCTCTTCTAAAGCTCTCGCACAAGAAAATCTCATGCAGCTCATCAGTAATCACTGGAGACCCATTCCTATTATTAAAGGTCCAGGCGCATTGTCGACTATCGAGAGATACATCAATCTCGATAGTCAAATCTATAGTAAACCTTACCCAGGTGTTCCTCACGTGTACTTCTACTGTCATATGTTCTGGGTAAATGGACTGGCACTTTTTACAGTTCCTGTTTGCACTCTGCACGGTATGCTTAGTTACACTCGCGTCTACCTTTTAGATGCTCTGATGAAAAACAAACTCCTATCTGCACTTTTCATGATGTAATTCATGCAGACGTTTCACATCTGCTT